>CM046967.1:23949456-24574456 GCA_025698475.1 Gossypium anomalum
GAAATACTTTTTTTTTTGAAATCATTAATTTAACCATTAAATTACACGTAAAATGTGATATACTTACAATGAGAATTTTGAAGGAAAGTAAAATGTTGCGGTATACCTTCTAAAATTAAAAACAAAAAATAAGGTAAAACTGAAAAGAAAAATAGAGTGAACGATAGTTTCTTTAAAATATTCGAAAACCTCAAAACTAATATTTTTACAATATTTAATTTTTTTTAATTTTCATTTTAAATCATGTCACATAAGATCTAATATCTCATTTAAAGATTAAATTAACAATTTTAATAACAGAAGGGCCTTATTGATAGCATCAATAATTTAAGGATGTAATTAAAATATTTTAAAATTTGAAGACCAATTTAAAGTGAAAATCATAATTTGGGGATGTTTGATGCCATTAACTAATTTCTTTTCTATCACCGCAATTAGTTTTGATTAAGTTCATAGGTTTCATATTCGCTTTGTGGACTATGTAACAAATATATTTATAAATAAATTGATGTTAAAAATAAATGAGTATTAAATTTAAAATATTAAAAAATATATTATATTTTGAGTTTGAATTCTATTAAGTTATTTTTTTTTAGATTTTACATAATTTAAAATAACAAAAATTGCATCATATTAATATGTCTTATTTTATAAAATAGAGGATTTTCGATAATATTCAGTTGAATTGAAATATAATTAATAAGTGATACCAACTCAATTAACACTTTAAATATAGTATAGATCAAGGGCGAAGCCAAGGGGCTGGCAGGGGCCACGGTCCCCTCACCTAAAGTGAAAAAACTCATTTAGGTCCCTTTATAATTTATAAAATTTTAAATTAGTAACGGTAAAAATGCACCTTGGCCCCCAAAAATAAAAAAAATTTGATTTAATCTTTTGAAAATTATAAAGATATAGGCTATTAAAATGGTGAAATTGCATTTTTACTATCATTAAAATATATAATTTAATTCCGCCCCTAAAAAAATTTCTAGCTTCGCCCTTAGTATAGATAGATAGAAAGTTCATTGTTCCTTTAATTATAGTTTTTTAGTTCCTCAATATGAGAACTTTTTCATGATATCCAATCAACATATTCATAGATTAGGTCAGAAAATTATGCATTGTATCAATATCATACATAATTGTTTAAGTTTAGCGCAATCGAAAAATGCACCTTAATTTTTACTCAATTTCACTCATATTCGTAACTGGTTAATCTAAATTTTTTTAGGCATGCCAATATTATTTTTTAGAATATATATAAATATTTTTATTCAATCTTTGATAATTATATATCTTTTACTAACATTATGCCTTTTTTATTAGATTTTTAAATATAAATAAATTAATACTTTTTTTGAACAACCTCGTTATAAGTTCTAACCATATTTATTTTTATGTTTTTTACACAAAACCTAGAACTACCCATAGCCTTTCCCCAATCCATAAATAGAAAGATAATGCCTTTCAACGCACTCGAACTGTAACACCCCTAACCCACATCCGTCGCCGAAATAGGGTTTTGGAGCATTACCGATCAAACAGACATAATTTCAATGCATTTCATATTATATAATATTCAAGTCAAAACCAATCAAACTCATACATATTGTCCCTTATTCGAGCTTTCGAGGCCCAAATTACGTGTTAGAAACAAGTCGGGACTAATTTGGAAACTTAGAGAATTTTTCAAAAAATAATAAAAATTTTCAAAGCTGCAGGGTTCACATGCCCGTGTGTCTGGCCGTGTGGACTCAAAATGTACCTTTAACAACAAGTTTATCATTCCCTGCAAGCTTAGACAATAAGCAACTCAAAAATCATTCGTTTAACTTATTCAAAACACAATCAAACTCATCCAAATCATATCAAACAAACATCCTAGGTGCCTAGCCAATGTACCCTCATAGGTACCACAATTATATCATCATTTCATTCCATTTAAACATCATTCAAATCCAATTTATAACTATGCCAAATTCAATTTACTTTGCCTAATTCATGTTCATTTAAACATTAACATAAACATGTCATAACATGACCTCAAACATAAACACATATTATATGTATATAATCAACCAATATTAAACTTATAATCTCATTTACTTTACAATCAATCCACAAAATAATTATTATTTAGACACCCTAGGTACATGCCGACACAAAAGGATAAAACATCACCACGTTTGAGATTGAGACCGTTGTTGGATCTAAATTGGCGATCAAAATTAAGTACCTAACCTGCACACGAAAAACAAAACCGTACGCTGAGTAAAAACTCAGTGGTATTTCTATAATCTGAATGCTTAAAGATAAAATAATATAACATGCAATAACTATAGTCTTACAATTATTCAATTCATAAATAAGGTATTTATAACACATTCAATTTTTATCATTTGCTATCCCAGATAGCTTTTCACAATATGAACACAAATCATTTGAACAACAATATTGTTCATTCATATTCAATTCATAAATACACAAATCATGTGTCTCTAACCATATTTCAATCACCACTCAATATCAATCACAACATTATTTTATTCGATAACCCCTATTAACATGACATGGACTCGGACGAATACACGGATCCAACCAAAACACACCAGTTTGGCACCTAGTGCCTCATCGGATAATTCGAAGCAATAAGTTGACACCCAGTGTCTCATCGACTCGAAGTCGAAGTATCCCTGAACTCTTCCAATCCTGTGGCATGTCATCTATATCCGACTCAGCCCGATACAGTTAATAAGGTTTCAACGCACTTTTCAATTGCCACAAATATTCAATATTCAATTTCTACATTAATCACATATTCATATCAATTCAATTCAATATCAAAATGGTAACACTGACCTTAATTACTTACCATAAACATTTAAATTAAAATACAACTATTAATAATTAAATTCGGATTATAGAAATACAAACCAGAATTTCCGAGCTACTCCTCGTTGACTTTATCTTTTCCTTTCTTAGTCGAAGTTTCCGGCACAACGTTGGCTACGAAAATTTAAAACAATTAAAATTCATTAATGCAATACAATTCAATTTCACATTGAATATTTCAACTTTTTACTCAACATTTGTCTAAATTCCAATTTAGTCTTTAAACCGAGACTAACTTTGTTTCTTCACAATTAATTCTATATTTTCATTCAATTCCCACTTTAAACCAGTTTTAACTCTCTAATTTCACTTAAATCCCTAAATTTCAAAATTTTCACAATCTAGTCTCTAATACTCAAAACTTATAATTTATTTTACAATTCAATCCATTTTTCATTTCTAACTTAAAATTCTATCAATTTAACCCCAATACTTAAGTTATCCAACATGAACAACATCTAAAAATCTACTAATTTCTAAAATTTCAACAGAAATTAAGTAGTATTTAACACTAGGATTTCAAAAACATAAAAATTACAAGAAAAATGGACTAAATTGACTTACCAATTAAGCTTTGAACTTGAAACCCTAATTCTTCTTTTTCTTTTTCTTTTTCTTTATCCCCTTTTTCCCCTGTTTCGTTTTCTGCTTGTTCTTTTCTATTCTTTTTCTTTATTGATTTGTTTAGTAATTATAATAATATAATATAATAATCTTAATATATTTACTTAAATGATAAGTAAGTTTAATTTATTATTAAATATATGTATATTATTTACACACATGGAATTATTTTTACCATACACTTGTTATATAGGGATTAGTTGCTTATTTAGTCCTTTTACTTTTTTCTTTAATCTATAATTAAACTTTCACCCTTTATTCAATTTAATCCTTACACCTAATTACCATTAATTCAAGCTAATTCATCTAGCCAAAACCTAATTAACCACACAACTAACTTCGTAAATATTTTTAATAAATATTTACGAGTTTGTTTTACGAAAATGGAGACCTAAAAGTACACTTTCTGATACCTGTGATTATCGGGACGTTACACAAACCAATGTCCTCCTATATTGACAATAATGCCTATGCTAATCTCATCACTAAACATGTTATCAATTTAGATTTATTAATAAACTTATAAAAAATTTATATAAATTAAAATAAAGTAAATAAATTTAATATAATAAAAAAGGCTACCTATATCTTTTAACTAGGGGTGGTCCTAGATCTAATCAAGTGGGATTAAGTTTATTACATATGAGATTAATATGACACATCATACTTAATCTTAAATAATCTAAACCCATTAAAAATTAATTTTTTTAATTCGTTGGTTCTATTTTTATAAACGAGTAATTTTGTCTTCTTGAATGCTTAAAAGCAATTAATTGTTAATTGAGTCTTAGTTCGATTAGTATGAGTATTGTTGTCAATACAGAATGATGTGGGTTCAAATACGCTGAAGTGCATTATCCTCTTATTTATAGATTGAGGAGAAGCTATGGGTAGTTTTAAGTATTGTGTCAAAAAAAATGATTAGAATCTATAATAAGATTATTCAAAAAAAAATCCTACTATAAACTCCCATAATTTATATAAAAAATCATTTTAGTTTTACATTTAATTTTTCGTTTTTTAACCCTTAAATTTGTATTTTTTTGGTCTAATCCTACTTGAATGGCACATCAATAAAGTTAATTGATGTTAACTTTTTCTTCCGTTTTAGGATAATTTGATAAAAATTCAAGTTCAAAGGACTAAAAGAGACGAAAAATTAAATGGATGATAAAAATAAATTTTTTTATTGTCAAATAAATCATTATGCCTTTGTAATTTATTTCCTGTTAAAGTATATGTGTAAATAAAGCATTGATACTCGTATGTTATTTGACTCGAAAAATAAAACTTGAATTTAATTCATTAATTATTAAACTAAATTTGAGCTCTAACTACTCCAACTATCTAACGAGTCATCACAATACTCAACTTGAATTGCTCACAAATCTAATAAAAAAAATTATATCATAAAATTAGTTTTGGTAGGTAGGACTTTAGCCATGTTTGTTCATATGATTCACGTTAACTTTTTTGAAAATATTGATGAGAGACACGTGATTTTCAATTTTGAAAAGTTTGGGAATTATTTATATATGCATTTTATTAATTGAATTTCTTTTTTCAAAATATTAATTTCGGGTCAAAGCTTATTTTAAATAATTGACTATGGATGCATTTCAAAAGGTAGCATTTAGTAAGTTCAAAATACGAAATATTTCGAATTTTTACATTAATATGTCAGATATGACATCATTCATAATATTAATTTCAAAAAGGCGTCGCCAAATAATGGGCCACCCCCTTTTTTTCACATACATTTTTACTTTTATATTTTTATATTTTTATTTTATAGTTTTATATTAATAAAGAAATTAAATTGTTTTATTTTCATAACTTTATAATTTTTCTTATTTTATAATTATAATTTTTTGAATATTTAGAATAATGAGCAAATTGATATTTTTTTTTTTGGTAAAATTGACATAAAAATATTAGACTAAATTACTTAAATAGTCACTCAAGTTTTTTAACGAGCTCCTATTTTGGTCAATAAATTTTTTTTGATTAATTTCGTCACTCCCGTTAAGTGAATTTTTAGTTGTAATCACTCCACCATTAAAATATATTTGGTCACCAAACGGAATGTCAATATGGCCTTCTTTTGATTGGTGTAATAACAAATTTAGCCCCTAATATTTTACACATTCTATCAAATTGATTCTATTTCTAAAAAATTAAATACATTTTATCCTCAATGTTTACACATTATTGGCTTGGTCATTGTTCTAAATATTAAAAAAATTATAATTATAATATATATTAAAAATTTAAAATTTAAAAAATAAAACAACTAAACCATTTTTTTTATAAATATTAAAAATTTCAATGACCAAAATAAGAACTCGCTAAAAAATTTGAGTGACTATTTAAGTCGTTTACCCTAATATTTTATGTCAATTTTACTAAAAAAATTTCAATTTGGTCATTATTTAAATATTATAAAATTATGAAAATAAAACAACTTAGCTTGCATTATTAAATAAAATAAAATTATAACGCTGTAAAATATAAATATAAAACTAAAAAAATAAAAATTATATAAAAGAAAAGTAAATGTCCATGTGAAAAAGGAGTGTGGCCTCTTATTTCGCCACAACCCTTTCGAAATTAAAATATTATTTTTTATAGGTGTTGTTGCAAGACCATATCATTTTTTGCTATTCAAGATAACTTATTTTTGTAAAATAATTTCTCTCCCACGTAATTAATTTTTTCGTATTATTAATATAAAAAAACTCCAATTATTCTCCACAAAATTTGTTTATATAAAATTATATTTAATAAATCGATAATGTATAAGTCTATATATATTATTAATAAATAAAACAAGGCTCACATGCTTACAAATAAAATTCTTGAATTGACTTTTAGTTTAACCGGCACTATTGTCATTGCAATTAGCGATGGTAAAAATATTTGAATCCAATGGGTTTCGACCCAACTCAACTTGTTAGGGTCAGATTTTTTTTTTTTTTTGAAAATTGGGTTCGAGGTGAGTCGAGTCAGGTGAAATTAGAAAATTAATCAAGTCGGGTCGGGGTCAGGTTTGAGGTAAAACTTCCCAGCCCTACCCTAAGATATTTACAAAAATGGCCCTTAATATATATGCATATATTTAGTTTTTTCTTTCAATAAATAAATATATTAAGTCTAAAATTAAAAAATTAATCTTATTTGCTTCAAAATAAAAAAAATTAAAGTAAATTTAGATCAGGTCGAGACGGAGCCAGGCCTTCTATTAAATTTTGGGTTTGAGTTTGGGACGAATTTTTTTTCTTAAAGTTGAGATCAAGGAGGATTGATCAAGCTCCGGGTTGGGGCGAGCAAAAACCCGCCCCGCTCTATTGCCATCCCTAGTTGTAATAACCTAAAAGACATGTGTTTGAATGTGCTTAAGCAAGTAATATCTTTCATTATAGGATTTTAGGGATAGTTATGGGTAATTTAAGTATTAGGGGTGATATTGGTTCAGTTCTCGGTTCTCGATTTTTCCATATCAATTTTTTGTTTTGATTTTTTACACTTATTTTGATAAAAATAATCTTTATTTTATGGCTTTTGAATAAGATTTGACAAAATTTCAAGAATTTTTTCATAAATATTTCTAAAAATCAATAAATTTTCAAGAACTTTTAAATTATTTTTACTATTTTAAATATAATTATTTTTCGTATTATAAAAACTAAAATTAATTATATATTAAATAAAAAATAGAATTCAATTCAATTTTAAATAATCACGATTTTTAAACTCACATTCCATATACTATCCAAGTACTTCGATTCAAGTTTATTTTGAATATGATGGATTTTTTGGCTCACCCTATTAAGTACTGTATAAAAATATGATGTGATAGTATTTGGTTTATAAGGTACGTGAGAGAATGCTCAGTAGCTGTATGTATGGGCTAGGCTGGACTGCAACCCAATTCTAAATTTTTCCAGACTCGAATCAGAACTCATTCTTGAGTCATTCGATTCTAAAAATATAAAATTTCATATTGACACTTATATACTTTTATAATTATATTAAAATTGTGGCTCACTTGAGAATAATTTTTTTTAACTAAACCTAAATCAAGTCTATAGAGTTATCAAACCAGTTTGAACACCCGATTCATGAACAAGTTTTAGTGTAGGTTTGGATGGACGAAGCGGTTCGTTTGGCTTACTTTTTCTCTCACACTACAGTATCGTTATAGTATTTAATTTTACCGTCATCGTTACTTTTACACTAACCGCAAGTAAACACGCTGTCTATCCAAACTCATACTTAATAATAAATAAACTTTATGTTTTGGGTTGACGAAATTTGTTGTGGTGACCTAAAATATAAAAAGTAGAATGACCAACCCGACCAAATAGATTCCAAATCAACTCAATATTTATTTATTGCTTTATGATTATGTCTACTCATAACACATATCATATTCAAAGTAAATTTTGCATAAAATCATGTATTTAATATAATTATATTTAAATTATTTTTTATTTTAATGCATCAAATATAAATATATATAAATACCAAACTTTTGAAAAACATAATGAGTCTATTAACATATACTTAATATGAAACGTGAACCCTCATCCTTAGGCTCTGCTTTCCATGCTTATGCGCCGGAGAGGCTAACAGTAGTAGTACAATATGCTTGAAATTTGCCAATTAGTCATATATTCTTTTTCGAACAAAGTTAAGCCACAAATAGAGAAGGAATATATTAGATATAGTAGTAAGATATATTGCATTTTCAGAGAGAGAATTTGGGTTTAAATCTTAAAGAGGATACTGTTAGAAGGGGTAGTCATTAATCTCGAAAAATTTATTCATAGAATATAAAACGAACATGAAAGATACTTTAGTTATACCCAAAAAAAATAGGCTACACACATTGCATTCTCAAAGAGAGAACTCAAATTCAAGCCCTAAATACAATATTGTTGAGAGAGGCAACTACGAACCCTGAGAAAAATTGTTTCCATGAGTCATAAAATGGATATAAACAACAAGATGATAATGCCCAAAAAAAAATAAGAGAAAAAATTACAACAACATAATTTAAACTCCTTATTAAGATATCAGGAAAAGATATTAACCATTGTTCCATATGTTATTAATTTAGGCTATGATTAATAAACTGTTGAAATAATAAGTGCTGAAAATTAAGTATAAATTAAGTTTAAAAAAATCTTATTATTATTATCTAAAATCATAGTCTAATCATTGATATCTCTTATATTTCCGTAAAATTTATTAGCTTGATATGTTGATTAAACTACTTTTATATGACGTGACTTATGAATGTACTCTTTTAAGAAAATTACTATGGTTTTAAAGATTGGATTATGGTTTTTGAAACAAAAAAGTAGGAAATGTAATTTTTAGTTCTTTTAGTAGATGGATTAAATCTCAAATGCTGTAAAAGTACAAGGACTAGTAAAAAATTTTGACCTATTATATCATGAAAAAGGACATGTCAGCAGACATAGTGCCTTATAGTGGAGTTTGACAGATTCCATTGTTTTAAGGTTTGTTATGGGGGGGGTTAGCTTTAAGCAGCCTTCCTTGCATGCCATAATCCCTCCATTGTAATTATTGGAAGAAAAAAAAACCCACTTGCATACCCATTCTCCCCTATACTTTATTGTTGTTTTAACATTTTCTCCCTCTAAAATGTGTCTTCGAGTTTGAAATCCATAGTTATAAAGTGAATTCTTATATATAGAAAGTTTTGAATTCGAATTGATAGAAAAATACCTTAAAGTGACAAAGTCTCGAAGAATCAACGATTACATTATTAGACTATGCTTTCCACACCAAACAATGCGATCCGGCCTATAAGGTAGTGGTATGGTACTTAATTGTGACACTTTTACCTTATCTTTTTGTAATAACAGGTGTTTTCATCCATTTACGGTTTGAGCACGATATTGTTCAGGTTGAAATGGTATTTAGGTAAAGTTCTCCCAACAATATCGATTCTAGGATTTGAACTTGGTCCAACACTTCACTATTTTTAATAAGAAGCAAATCACTCTTAAATTATGTATTTAATAAGTCTAAAATTTCAATCGATGACAAAATTTGAATCGTTTGATGGATTTCTAATCGATCCATGTTGACTGGAGTGATTTTTTTTTGAAAAGTTTATGTGGGGTGGGATCTTTGTTTTTGAATAGTGGGTATGGTGTGATTATAGTACTTGCTTGCCCCACCCCATCCCGCTTACTATATAAAATTATCATTTTACCTATATATAAAATAATTAAAAAGGTTAAAATGTAATAATGTGTTATATTAAAAACCATATGTTTTTTGTTTAATTTTTTAAAAAGAATTATACTTAAATATTAATATATCTTTAAAAATATTAAAAATAATTAGTAAAAATTAAATTGAAGCGAAGCTGGGCAAGTGATGGAACATAGCATGCTAACTATAGAATAATAATGAATTTAGCAATATTGATACAAGGATGAATAGGTAGTGAAGATGAGCGATCCATCCTATTTTGGACAAAGCAGACAGTTACCAAATAATGTGGTCGAAGTGGAAAGAGAGGAGAAGATGATGATTTTGAGGGTAAGATGATAAAAGAAAAGGTAGAAGTTGCTTGTCCCCTATCCTTAGGCCCCGGATCCTTATTCCAAGGTTTCACGTGTCGGGTTATTATTATTTAGAGGCAAGTAGCTTTGTGTCATGAGTTTAAGTAGAGTGACACTATGATGTGCCTTAAATCATTTTAGATGAAACGAGATGGTTGAGACCTAATGTGACAGTTATTAAATCCTCGGAATAGCTACTCCTGAGCTTGGCCACCCAAACTATGATGAGGGGAGTGTAAAACTAAAGGTATACTTCAAATGTGTATATTCTTAGAAAATAAAAAAGAAAGGTGAGACATTGAGGATAGAGGCCATGCACCGACCCCCCACTTTTACAGAGCACTTAAAGGGGAGTCAACAGTCTATACATATACTCTCTACTGGGTTCCTTATTTATGATTACAGTAGCTGCTGCGCGTGCTGTAAGCCATGGACACCCTTGTCTCTCCACTTTTTAATACCCACGCTAGCTTAGCTTTCTATATTAACCC
The DNA here is from genome assembly GCA_025698475.1 of Gossypium anomalum. Classification (NCBI taxonomy): domain Eukaryota; kingdom Viridiplantae; phylum Streptophyta; class Magnoliopsida; order Malvales; family Malvaceae; genus Gossypium; species Gossypium anomalum. The sequence continues at coordinate 23,960,072 of CM046967.1, forward strand.
AAAACAAAAAGAATATATGTGTGTGTGACAAATTTAGGGTTGTTGAAATTTATCCACTTGCACTATTGATTATTCTCTAATTATAGGGTTTAGTATAATATTGTATTTGGATTCATCTCGTCTACTACACTGACTTTTGCAGTTTGATTTTGTTTTGTTTACCAAAGCTTTTTTGTCCTGGTTTTAAGACGCATGAACAAGTGGATAGTGGAATATTCTTGTATTTCTAATTCGGATAATAGGCAAATTTAGAGTTTTTTAAACTTTGATTAGCATTGATTAGGATAATATTAATTTTTTGGATAAATTACACCCCATACCACTAAGCTATTTATAAATTTATATTTTAGTCACTCAACTTCAAAAGGTTATAAAATGATTATTGAACTATTAAAAAATTTTCATTTAAATCACTGGGCTATAAAAGCTGCTGTTGTATGGTCTTCTCTGTTTGCACCGCTTGATCCAAGAAAGCTCTCATTCCCTTCTCTTCTACGGTTCAATTTTTTTTTTTTTGTGAAACAATTGTGAATGTTGAAAATTTGCGAACTAAAATCTAAGCTTCTTCTCAAATCTCCGACACTAGCTGTTAGATCAACTTGGATCTAAGATACCGTTCTACTCATCGATGGGTAATAATCTATTGTCCGATCATCAAATCATCACTTGGAACTATCTAGTGGACTTTAATTCAAAAAATTTAATTCTAAACCGTGATCTTAAAACTTAAATCTTAATTTCAACCCTAAAGTTTAAACATTAAAACCTAAACCATTATATCTAAATTCTTAATCTTTAAATTTAACCTCTAACCCTTAACTCTAATATATCAAACCCTAAGCTTTAATTTTTAATGTATTATCATTATCAATTAATTTTTTATTTAATTAATTAACATAATTAGGTTTAAAATATTGTTAAGCGTAATTAATATGACGATACATGTTGTATGATAATAATTAAGAATACAAAGAGTCATTTATTTAATTTGACAATACAATCAATAAGTGTTGGGTATAGTGGTAAGGTAAATTGCAATGCATGTTCAAATCTTGAAGATGACATTATTGGAAGCAGTAACCACGAACCCTAAACATAAATTATAAAATGAACTTGAAAAATATCAAAAACAAATTATTTAATAGTTGAAGCAAGCTAGAAAATTCGCTGAACCAATTTTCTCTGTTTTTTAATACTTTTTTAATTTTTTATAAATATTTTAATTAATCCAGAGAAATTAATCGGACAAATTAAATTGAGAACCAATGAGCTAACCAATTTATTTATCGATTCAATTCTGATTTTTTATTTTTTCTGTTTCTTTTTAATGCACCACCAACCTTGAAGTTCTCATTGTCAAATTTCCATGCATGACACAGCTTCCAGAACATGCATGAAAACCACTCAAACCATAACATGTAAGTATGTATGTATAAGTTTGCAAGAATGCAAACTAGAAATGGAGATTAATATGGACCGATAATCCATATAGTAATATCATATAATTATTAATTAGAAACACAATCCATGACATCTCTTTTAATTATATTGACATATATATAATATATGTATGTAATGAAGCTAATATACATTAAAATGAAAGGTTTCTAAATCATCAGCAATGATCCATATCCTTATTATCCAATATAGATCGAGGAAAACCCTCTCGCAAGCAATAAACAGGTGGTATCGTTAGTGTTTCCAACTCCCCATAAGCATTCCAACAAAATGGGTCCAATACTATATCTCCTTGAGCCGGAAGTAGCTCGATATCCGACAATGTAATGTTCGTACAAGGAACCGAATCGCTGCACCCAAAATGCATCGGTGGGCTTCGGGTATCGTACGTCCCTTTGATCCCTTCATAGAGTATGTCCGACACATAAACGGCAGACGTTTGGTTCAAGCAATCTTTAGTAAGGCAATAGAACTGATCGATTATAATCGGATTCCTAACACTTATCATATGAATGTTGCCAAACATTATACCCGAAACCGCCCCAGACCCACCTTGCCATGTCTTGATCCTGACACCATTATCCGATACCTTAATCACTGAGTCTCGAACCGTGACATTGTGTACACAGGCTTTAGAGTTGTGGTTACCTAAACTTCCGATACTGATTCCATGACCTGGTCCACAAGTAAGGTTCCGAATATCGACATCGTAACATCCTGATCCAATTGATACGCAATCATCACCTGAGAAAAGCAAAGATCATTTTAAGATTTAGGGAAACGAGAGTTTAGGGATTGAATTTTATATATGGGGATCATTGAGCAAATATACCATTAGAGATAACTGAATTATATATTTGAACACCATTTGTGTTGGCAATGTGGATGCCATCAGTGTTGGGACTAAGGGCTGGAGCTGTAATATGAAGTGATTCAACATGCACATTTTGGCAACCATCGAATCTGAAATGGAATTGGGGACTATCCTTAACTTTAAGTCCTTGGACTGTCAAATTGGAGCTCATGAAAAACCTTATAGCCTGCACCATAAATTTTACAACCATGTCAGCGTACGGACACCAAAGTTAAATTATAAATTTTGTATTTGTATTAACTTATAATTTTATTATTTTTATAAGGATTAAATTATAATTTTATTATTTTTAGAGAGTTAAAATGGAAATTTACCATAAACTTTACATATTTTTTAAATGCTTAAAAGAAAATTTATTTAAAATTTTTCATCGATTTTTACTATTAAAATAACCAAATAGTTATATATGAATTAATTTTTTAACTGTAGAAATGAATGAAATTTTTAATAGATAGATCAGTTTCCTCTTTGATTTAACGAAAAGGATAAATTTGTCCATTTTTTCAGTAGAAAAAGGAAAATGTAATTTAACTTATAGTACATGTGCCTCTGTAATACTTTTACCAGTCTAACTTGACTATACTTTAAATTTAATGGACACTCAGTATAAAAGACGGGGAAAAAATGAACCTAAAATAATTTAAAGTGTGACAACTTACGACGGGGCTATCACATGGTCCAGGCAAAGTTGTTCCATTTATTCCCTGCGCAGTCGAATTTCAAAAGATGCTTAATAAACTTAAGTGCCGAATAAGTTAAAAACTGAATCTAAAATTTAGGGTTAAGGGTTTAGTATAAAAAAAAAACCTTGTGGGGCTTGCAAGGGAGATCCCACCATCTTTTACCTCTACCATCAATGGCACCACCACCTTGAAGAGACATTTGATTAACTCTGTAAAAGACCAACCACTGTCGCTTGCTGTTATTCTTTGGCCATTCCTCGGGTCCATCAGGTGGCATAAGTGTACCATCAATCTTCATAACATGTACCCCATCATCAAAATCCTTTTAAAAAAAGAGACTCTGACAATAAGAACAAAACAAGTACAATGTTCAATACCTGAAACACTAATCCGCCTTGACAAGGACCTGTAAAAATTGTGGACTGAATCATGAATGAAAAACCATTGGGAACATAGATGGTTGATGCTGAATTAACTTGACAAGCAGTGTCCCATGCCATCTTGAATGCATTTGTGTCGTCGGTTACACCGTCGCCTATCGCCCCGAATTTCCTTACGTCGAACACTTCAGTAGAACCACCGGAGTTTTCGTCGTCAGGTGGACCAGAGGGCTCGGGTGCAAGTGCAATGGAAGGCTCAGGGGGTGCTGAAATTTCAGGCATTGTACCATGGTGAGAATGATGCTTGTGTTTGGTATGGTGATGATGATGATGCCATCTACCTTGGGTTGAAATCAAGAAGCAAAGCAAAGACATGCAAAATATAAGTAGAGACACACAAGAATACTCCATTTTTAAACCAAAAAGTTTAGTCCCCAAAAAAAAAAACAGCTCAAATTTTATAGTTACTTCAAGAACTCTAGAGCAACTTGTTTGCATGGTGGATGTGAAAGGCTGAATGAATCTATATATAGAGAGAGAGCAGTGTGTTATATAAAACAGATAGTGGGAAAAAAAAACTATTAAAGAAAAACATGAGCAACTTTAAATTATTTTAATGGAGTTTTGAAGGAGGAAACCGACCAATGTACATATAGGTATTGGTGGAGGTGGTGGTGGTGGTGGAGTTTGCAGATAAGCCCTCCCCCCATGCAGTACCCCATGTTCTTCCCATAACTTTTTTTTTTCACTTTTTATTGGTCACCAATCAATGTTTTTAATTTAACCCTAAGAAACTAATTTATGAAACATAAATTATAAATAATCCCTTTTGTGAGTGGAGCATGCATGGTTATCGAGAACCTGTTGGTTCAGAGATGGAAAACTGAAAAACACAGCTTAAATTCCTACATAATGTGAGACGTTTACAGAGGAACCTAATGTTTTAAGCAATAGCATATGGGGATTACCTTTACTATTAAAAATCGATGTAGTTGATAAAATAATTACACAATTATACATGCGGAAGTGCCCTTGTTTGATAGTTCCACCTAGCCAACAATATGGAAGGTAAATTTGTCCGTATGGTCGGTCAGGTTTGTTGCCATCAGCATACCGAATACTCCTACTTTGACATTCTCTTTATTGAGGATGTTCTAAATTGTTATACTTTCTAAAATAATTCAAGTAGGATACGCAAAAGATTAATCCATCAATTTATTGATTAAATTAATTCTTTTAAGTGTTTTTAACTAAACTGATCAAACCCGACCGATTATTCTACCCGTCGCACCCCAATCCTCCCTTGCTGAGTAGTGATGCTAGAACCTTGGTCGGTTATGGCGTAGCCACAAGGCATATGCAGTGAACCCTGCTTGAAAGGACCATGATTTCAGGGGGCGGTGGGCCACTAGTTTAAGGTGCCCAAAAACAACAACCACCCACTAACTTCCCCAAAGTACCTTTCTCCATGCATATGTGCCCCTTTTCTATTGAATCATATTTTGTCTATACATATGATTACGAAATAAAACAGCTTGGTTTAATTTTTTTTATTGATGTGAGGCTAATAAGAAATTGATATAAAAATTTTAGGTAAACAACCTAAATAGTCATAGTTTTTATTTTTGTTACCAAAATTCTTTTTTTTTTTTTATTCTGTTACTCCTGTTAAGTGAATATTCAATTCTAATCACTCCACCGTTAAATTATATTTAGTCACCGAATAGAAAGTCGATGTGGTTTTCTTTTGATTTGAATAATAATAAATTTAGCTAATAATATTTTATATATTCTATCAAGTTGATTCTATTTCTAAAAAACTAAAACATTTCGTCCTCAACATTTACACATTATAAACTCGGTCATTATTCTAAATATTCAAAAAAATTATAATTATAAAATATTAATAAATAAAACAATTCAACTATTTTTTATAAATATTAAAAATTTAGATGACCAAAATAGGAACTCGTTAAAAATTTGAATGACTATTTAGGTAATTTACCCTAATGTTTTTATGTCAATTTTATATTTGGTCATTATTTTAAATATTCAAAAATTTACAATTATAAAATATTAAAAAGTATATAAAATTATGAAGTTAAAAGAACATAGCTTTTTTATTAAATAAAATAAAATTATAAAAACTATAAAATATAAATATAAAACTAACAAAATGGCATGTGAAAAAGGGGTGCCGATCCCTTGTTTTGATACACTCCTTTTGGAATTAAGATATTTTATTTACATTAAAATATTATTTTTATAAATAATGTTACTGATAAATAAATGATACTATTTTTTTACGATTTACAATAACTTATTTTCGTAAATAATTTATTTTCCACCTTTCAGTATATTAATTTTAAAAAGCATAAAAGGTGCCCCCAAAAACAACGACCACGCACTAACTCCCCAAAGTACTTTTCTCCATGCATATGTGCCCCTTTTTTATTGAATCCTATTTTGTCAATATATATGATTACGAAATACAACAGTTTGGTTTAATTTTTTTATTATTATTATTGATATGAGGCTGATAAGAAATGTACAGAATATGCTTTTATTTGTTTGTTAAGGATTTTAAAGATTCCTAGAAAAGGTTGGCGTTGTGTTGTGTAGCCTTGGAGAATTAAAATAGGGTGAAGTTAGGCCGAGACATAACATGACAACACATTATTACTCGACATGACTTGAGGATTCAACTTACAAATGATGCCTACATACCTTGCTTTTACAACTTAGCTTTGCTTTTTGTACATCCTCAGACTTGGCTACTTCATACACCTACCCTTTCCTTCCTATTTCAACATCATATCATTTTCAGGTTTTAAGGTTATTTTCATTTTAAAATTATTTTGGGTTTATGTTATTTTGAAGTCTTTTAACTTATTCGGGTTTAAGATTTAGGGACATACTTATTTTTAAATTATTTTGAGTTTCAATTTTTAGGTATTTTTATTTTTAAATTATTTTGAGTTTTGGGTTTATTATCAATTTATCATATCAAATCGTTTCACATTTTAAAAATTATTTCGAGTTAAGAGTCATTCTCATTTTCAAATCATTTTGAATTTGTGATTTTAAATTTATCAAATGAAACCATTACTTTCAAGTTATTTGTTTATACCATTTCATGTACCAAAAACTCATTTTCAAGTTCAGGATAGATGAATTTCTTGATTTATGATCGAATAAAATGGGTTTCTTGATTCAACTTGGAATTGACAAGTGTTTTTTTTTTTTTTTTTTTTTTTTTGTTGTTGTTGATGACAAGTATCGTCTAAAATAAGGTGCAAGGAAGGCCGAAAACTCAACGGTGAACCCAAAATTGATTCATCTCATGCTATCATCTTTATGCCAAAAACTCTAATTTACAACCTCTACCAAACCCCTAAAAAAAACATAAATCAATTAAATTATACTAATAGGAAATTACATTGAAACAACAAATATATTGTTACAATCTGGTCATAAAAGGGTCAACATTACTCATTAAGGTCTTTAAGGGCAGATACTCTCAAGTTTTGTTTTTTCTACAAAAGGGAGAAGAAAAAAAAGAGAAAGAAAAAGAACATAAATATTGATAGAAAAAAATATTAATAAAGGGAACAAATAAACATTAACAAGGCTTCTTTATCATATAACTGAAACAGGCTTACTAACTACTTTTTTTCAACAATAGCCCATGATTTCTGCAAGGAGCAGACATCAAAGATTTAAGCAGAAAGGAATTATATTATTCCATTATAATCCAAGGAAGGAACATTGCTTTTTTGCATGTTCCGGGATCAGCTTCGGTAACATATCTGTAGGAACTCCCTTCAGTTCTGAAAAAAGGGGAACGATTCTCATCAGTTTGACAAGAAATTAGTTAAAATAGTAGAGAAACATCGTTGTTGTATTGGTTAGGGTTTGTTTTACCGTGAGGCTTAAAGTTGAACAGTGGGGGAAGAAATCGACCATTAGGTAGGCGGGTGTTAGGATCACGTAGCTCATCAAAGAATGGATGAACCAAGGCCTCGATCTGTGTACAGGAAATAAAAGCACTCATCGTAAGACATCACATTAATATGCAAATAGTAAGCTTGACCTAAGATAACACCGTGGGAATTTCATAATCGAATGAAAGTACAGCTGATACTTACAGCTGTGCTACGCAGATTTGGAGAGTACTGCAATAGTCGTGAAACAAGATCCACAGCTTCCGGAGGCATACGCTTATGAAATATCTGCATACCGATGATACATTGATCAATACCATACGTTGCATATAATTCTCAAAAAGTAAAAAAAATGACGTGATCCCGTTACCTTGTGCCATGGGTGAGCTTTAATTTGGGGGAATTTGAACTCTGTGTAGTTAGGATTCATGCACTTGATTTCTTCTCTTGTTGGGGTACCTAGAACCTGATGCACCAAACCACATAAATCAGAACAGGGAAGAAAAGCATAATGGAACAATAGGCTACATAAAAGCCACCATCCATCATGTTTTGCCCATTAATTTTTCCAATAACATCATGATAAAACTATTATTGATGAGAATTTTGAACTAAAATGTACCTTAATAATTTCAACAAGCTGGTCTACTCCACTCTCACCAGGAAACAGAGGCTGGAGTCAGAAAAATAGTAGCTGTTAAGTAATATAAAGGGAAAATGCATATAAATAAGCAAAAAATACATGCAAGGAAACATGTACCTGCCCAAGCAATAGCTCAGCCAAAACACAGCCAGCAGACCAGATGTCAATGGCTGTGGTGTATTCAGTTGCACCAAATATTAATTCAGGTGCTCGATAGTACCTAGAACAGATGTAAGATATGTTTGGTTCCCCTTTCACCTGACAAAGTTAAAATAAAAATTAGGCTCACGAACAATAAGGTAGTGACTGAAGAAGCGACTAGACAAAAAATTGAGATTCTATCATACATACCAAAACTTTGGCACTTCCAAAATCACACAGTTTCAGCTGATGAGTGTGCGGGTTGACCTGAAACAGGAATCATTGTATTAATAAGAGTATGCTTTTTAGTTTATATGTACAAAATGATAAGCAGATAAGATCGGAAAACTAAGTTACTCCTCAAAGTAAGTAACATGACCTATAGTGTCATGACACCAAGGGATGTCATGGTGGCAATATTGTTAACCGAATTTATTGGTGATATAAATGCCTCAATAACCTTACAGATCCTTTCTGTTTAAAATTATGAGATCCAAAAGCTCTTCAGCTTAAGTTTCCAATTTCATGCTACAATGTAGTAGCATACATAGATTCTTCAGAATGCTGGATTGTATCTTCCCTTTCCAAACTACAAATGATCCTTTTGGAATTATAATTAAGGTGAACTACCAAACTATTTCCAGACAATGCTTGTCCGGCAATCATTTAAGATTTTAAAACTGATAAAGCTGTAGTAACTGCCAATGGAAAGCGTTTAGCGAGTTGTTTGGAAATACCAATAAATTTTGTGGCTTTATGTCCCTGTGGCACACACCAATACTGTTATGAATGTAAGCAAGTGCTCTGCAAATCTGCATTAAGACAAAAACAAAACCAATTTCATGTTTCCATAGAGAAATAAAAGGTAGAAATAAGATAGCAAAAGTGAATATTTTAACCAAGCTGATACCTGGTAAAAATAGAGTTTAACATATATCAGTGGCATCCTTTGGTTCATCTTATTATAATGCTTGATAACTCGGTGGACAGTCTCCGGAACATACTCAAGCACCAGGTTAAGATAGAGCTCATCTTTTTCAGTAGTCGAAAAGAAACAATGCTTCAGAGAGACAACGTTGGGGTGGTCTAGAAGACGCATGGTTTGCAATTCACGGTTCTTGTATCTCTTGTCTTGAAGAACCTTCTTAATAGCAACAGTTTCGCCCGTCTCTAAACATTTAGCCTGATATACAACATCTATAATTTAGTACAAAACCTAAAACTCAAACTTAAAATATGAAAATATGAACATATCTTCAAACCAAGTAAGAAATGGATGAAACTAATGTGTACCTGAAACACTACCCCAAATGATCCATGCCCAACAACACGTTCGGCCATATAGCTTATTGTCTGAAAATGAAAGCAAGATTAAGTTAGAAAACCATCAAACATCCAAAACCCCGACCCTATAGTTTTGAAGGAGAAAATTATAAAACTAACCTGTTTAGGCTGGCCATTTTTACCCCCAATAGTGGTGACAATAATATGCCCAGTTTCGGTTCCATTACCATCAACTATAGTTGCTTCCACTTCCTACAAATAGTAATAGCTTTTATAAAACCGAAAACCGATCCGGAAGATCAAACAACCAATTTATGGAATCAAAGCAAAGAAACCATGAAACCAAATCAACATACCTTGTCATCCCTAATTTTCATATCATTCATTTCATCAGGTAATCTATCAACACCAACTGCATTCCCAATAGGTTCTCTTAACCCAGAAGTAGGCGCCATACCTATAGAAGCCATCGGACTAAACTAAAAAGCAAAAAACGATAATCTCACAGATCCTCAGTCGAATATCAAGCTCCTTTTAAAATCAGCCCCAAAAAAACTCAAGAAATTACCTGTAAACACATAAAAAAGAAATGTCAACGTTTCATCCTCACATAAACCAACAATACAGCTTTGAAATCTCTAATCCTCAGAAGAAAAAAAAATTTAACGCAAAATTTTTCCAAAAAAAAAAACAGTTTAACTACAGATTTTGCATAAAATGAAATAAAACGCAAACCGTTATTCTTCCTTAGTACATTAACTATAGCGCTTTAAGTTCATTATAGATGTTTCCTTTCACGCAGGGCGGAAAAAATCTAACCCTAGAAGGAAAGATGGATCTAAGATTAAGTAAAGATCAAGCAAAAAAATTAACAAAAATTTTAAAAAATTTCGATCTAACATCAAAGCAAGGAAACCATTAGATTCACAACCAAAAAAAGAAAAAAAGGTGTAGATGAAATTCATTACCGAGCCGGTCAAGAAATCGGTACGTACTGAGGTGGAATCACGAGAGGGAAAATACGGGCAGGGAATTCGGATCTTAAAACGGATCTTTGAAGTTGCGGATAAAGATCGTCGTTTATGGAAGTTTTTTTTTTTTTTCAGATAGGATTTTGATTTTTTTTTTTTTGTGGGGGTGGAAGAGAGAGGAGGTGTTGGTTGGTGGTATTGTGGTTGATGACAGTCAAAAGAAAGATTTATATTTGTTTTTTAATTTTCTTTTTTACAATATTTATTTTGCTTTTTCTCGGTTTTCAACAGTAAAGTAGGGTCTTCCTTTTTGACCGTTCAAACTTCGAACACAGTGTGTGGGCCTCACTTTCAACTTTCTCTTCCTTTCAAGTTTTGAATCCAACTGTTCCCACCACCGCATATATTATTTAAATATTGGTTTGATTGAAATGGTAATGTTACGTATCATTTCGGTCTTAAGTTCTGTTCAGTCAATATGGATTTGCATTCATGTATATTAACTTGATTGGTATAAATTTTTAAATTAATTTTAGTTTTTATATTAATTATTTTGATTTTTCAATATTGTTTAAATTGAACTAGACGATTCGATCGATTGAGCCAAGAGCCAGTCAAAGTATCAAACCGAAAAAAGTTATTATACCAATTGACCCATGAATTAGGAGGTTGAACTGAAATTTTCAATATTTTTACCGGCGAACTGGTAACTTAATTGGTTCGTCCATCGATCCAATTATGAAAAATTTGCATTTTTCTATAATTACATTTAGGGTGAGTTTGGTTTACCAAATCTTAAATTAGTTTTCTGATAGGATTACGAATAAAATATAAAATTACTTTATTTGGCTGGAATGAAAAATTCGTGTATTAGGTTAATAGAAAGTAAATTTACCTAAAAACAAATTTTATTAATTTGTCCTTATTATAAATTTTTTTGTTTTTATAAGTTCAACAAGTTTTAGTCTTATATTTGTCATAAAATTATAGTAACTTACCAATTCATTTTAAGCACACATTGATCATATAAATTAAATTGAATAACTTAACTGGAATATCAACTCAATTATTAAATTATATAAATACTCATTCTTTTAAAATAAAATTAATATTATCATGATGACGTTTTTGTTTTTTCATAATTTTATATCATTTTTAAATAAAACAGTTGAAACCATTAACAAAATTGGTAACAGATCATTAACAATCAATGCAATAAATTGCAAAACAGTATGAATATAACGGATAATTTTATCTTAAATTTTAGATTTCGTCCAGAATATTAAATAACCTAAAAAAGTTGTCGTAATTAGATTGCACCATATATTACGATATATTGACATTGTTCAAGAATGTAAGATTACTGGATGATTGGAATGTTGAAAATTCAAACACCATAATCTCGTTATGAAATGTAATATTATAGGTAGTAATGGAAGATTCGACCAACCAAATGCCATTTAAAAATCATAATTATTAAATTATATTATTGAAATTAATTAATAATTTTAAAACTTATATTTAAATATAAATATATAGATATAGATATATTTGCATGTATATAATATGTATTTATTTACCAAAATAATATATAATTTATTAAAATTAAACTATAAATACATATATATGAAAAAGATTTAAATGTATAGATAATTTATCGATAAATTAAAAATTATACTATAGATATATACATGTAAAAATATTTTTAAATGTCAATAAACTTGAAACGGTACATCAATATATTGTGTCATCTGTGCGTACCATAACCAAGACAAAAATAATAAACCGTGATATGGTACTGACTACATTAGCTCCAATTAAATAAAGTGTATGTATTTTTCTAGATTTTACATAAAAATATAAGAAGATAAAATTACCCACAATATAACATTTGTTGTTTTATAAAAATAATAAGTTTTTGATAATTTCGCAGCTAAGTTAGAACTAGTTGATAGGAAATGTTAGGAAAATTTTAATAATAAATATAAATTTTGTATATGTATATTTTGGCAAACTTCGTTAAAATATAATAATTTTAATTTTAATGATAAACTTATTAGAAAGTTGCGCATTTACTAAATGAGAATAGATTTGACGAAATAGAAAATTTAAAGTTGTTATCATGGATTAAACCCTTTACCATTAAGGTGAACTCGTCAGTCACTTGTGCACACGGTTTTGATGCAATTGACTCCCAATACTTCAATAACACTACCTCAAAGAGTTGCACACCTCTTTATCTTAATTTGAAGAATGTTGGAACAAAATGTGAACTATATAGTTGATCTTGTGTAAAGAGAGGTGTTATTAATAGAAGATTGACTCGATTTAAATCCTTACCATCAAGCATTCTACCCCATAGATGAACAATTTGGTCAAGCCTGAAAGGTGATGAATTAGTAAGGCCGGTAGAAACCCTTTTCCATATATCTCTTAAAGGATTGTGAGATCAATGGTTTGGCAAGTGGAGAACCATATTTTTCTCTCCATGAAATCACGAGGACGAGTTTTGAAAAATATATTCTTCGATTGCAATTTATCTAAATAATTCGAGGAAAGATGATACATAATACCAAGCTAATTTCACTAGACTACCCCTCTACTTTACCATCTGCAACTTAGCTTTTATTGGTGTCTGGCTATGATTGATTGGACTTTAATATGAAATTCCACCTTATAACATAATTAAGGCCTGCCCTTTTTGCCACTTTACACACACTGCATTCTTTTTTTCCATTTTAACCTAAGTACTCTGTAAATTGAAATAAAAAAGTTAAAAATATGTATATACTAAATTCTATATTTTTATTTTTCTATTTTTTTAAATTTCCTTATCAATTATCAACAAAAACAAAAGCTTATAAAATTAAATTTTTTTAACATTAATCTCGTTTTAGACTCTTACTATATTTACTATTTTTGATATAACACCTAGAACCATCTTAGTTTTTGTCTCATGTTATAGTATCTAATTTAGATGGACGATTGGGTGCAGTGTATTTAACTTAATTTTTGTCTCATGCTATAGTATCTAATTCACTGCCACTGCTATTTTTACACTAACCGTAGTTAAACATATTATCCATCTAAATCCACCCTAATACATTTTAATATGTTCGAATTTACGTCCTACTACACTGATAATAATATTAATACTAAAAGTAGCTAGGTGAGCAATTAATTGAGATTCCCAAAAATCCAAGGAGAGTAGAAAAAAGTATAGAGATGAAAGGTTTGGATGAATTTACAATCCAAAATGGAATCATTCAAAGGTTAAAGTTTAAAAGCAATAATAAATGTATTGAACCCATTGAATATTTTAATTGAAATAAGTCAATACCTACAAAATATGACCATCTGGCAAAACGTTTGATTCAATCCAAAATTTCCAGCTTTTGAAATTTTGATATTTAATTGAAAAAAATAAAAACTATTTAGTCTTTGAGGGTTTTAGGGTATAGATTTGAAAATTTTATGCAAGTGGTGGCTAGGCAGGCTAACAGTGACAATTATTACTATTTTAAATAGTTAGGTTGAAAGAAAAAAAACCCCAGCAACTTATAAAAGGGTTTTGGTCAAATTTGAGGTTTTAGTCCCTATGTTTTGATTTTATTTTTGGTATAATCTAAATGTAGCCCTCAATATTTAAATATTTTATCAATTTGATTTTTACTTTTTTAGCTAAATTTGATTATTAACATTTCAAAAAAAAGTCAATTTGTTTTTTTAACGGAAATGCTGAAAAAAGTAATAAATTTTAACAATATTCGTGTGGCAATCTACATGACAATCCACATGTATTTTATGTTATTATGACACAATGGATTCTATATGTCACTTCAACAAATAATTTAAAAATTATAAAAATATTCAGTAAAATAAAAATAATTCCAAATTTATGAAATTTCAAAAAAAGTAGCATGAAGTAGGCGCCATGCAGGTTTTCATGTTTAAAAATTTAACGTTTTAGTTAGCATTTTAGTTAAAAGAAACAACAATTTAGTTATTTTTGAAAAAATTGATGGTCAAATTCGACCCTTTTAAAAAGTTAAGAATTAAATTTAACTCAAAAGAAAAAAAGAAAAAATATATAAAATTTAATTTATCATTATGGTTAATTTTCTTTTCATTTTATAATGTCATTAATGTCATTTGCATGGCATTTGGAATTTGCCTATAGATGATGTAAAGGATGTCAAACATGAAAAACAAAATGAGCACCTAGGGCATTGTAATGAAAACCTACTTTAACAACAACAATAATAAAGCTTAATATAAAATTTCATCCATGAGTTTGAAATTTTTGTAATATGGTATTTTTATTTTTTTATTTGACAAATGTTATATACATTTTGATAGTTGAAGGTATAGGTGTTTCTGGGTCAAGCTTTAGCATTATATTAACACATTTTATGATTGCCCAAGTTCGGTCCAACCCGATATATGTGTTTAAAATTTTGTCTAACCCCGCTCATATTCATAAATGACTAACTCAAGTCTATTTTAAGCCCATATAATTTTTTATTTTTTCAAAAGTATTTATATTATTTGTAATCTAATATTTTATAATATTATTTTTTTTCATTTATTAAATTTATATATATAATCATCTTAATATTTTTTAATATTTATATTGTTACTTTACATTTAGTTTTTATGCATTATGCATTATATAATATATACAACATATATAATATATTATAAATATAGAGAAGAGATCAGGTCGGGTCGGGTCTTAAATGTTCAAGCTTGGGCTTGACCCACATTTTAAATGAGCCTTTTTTCTCAAACCAAGCTTTCGGGTCTAATATTTTTGTTCAAATCCTCTTAAATTTCAAGCTGAGCTTCGAGTTTGGATGAGTAACCCTAGCCCATGAACAAGTCAACTTGAAGCTAATACTATTAGCAATTAACTTTTATCAAATGAACCCCAAAACTCGAATTAATCACATCCATTTGATTGCATTTAACAAATTAAATGAAAAATTAAACAAATTCATAGTTAGTACTAAATTTATTATATTAACAAAAGCATGAAATTTTCAAACACAATAATATTAGCAATTAACTTAATAAAATCAGCCCTAAAACTCGAATTAAACACTAAATTATTATATTTGGGTACCAAAATATACAATTTTAATAAAATATAAGTACCACATTGGACAAAAAACATAAACTCCACATTAGAAAGAAGTGTCAAACACAAGTACTAAATGGTATATTAAGCCTAAAAAAACACCCTTTCAATACAAAAAAAGAACCTATACCTAAATATGAGTTGAAAGAGGTGTTTTTAAGAAAAAAAAATTACGTCAATATTTTAATTAGAATAATTAACGAAGTTAATTATTTGTATTAATAAATTCTATAATAAAGGTAGAAGTTTAAATAATGATAAATTAAAATATAATAATTAAATCGTAAATTTAATTATAGTCAAAATGATCAAAATTTGAATTGGACTATTTATGGGGAGGGGGGGTTGATCTAAATGGTAGAATGAGAGGGATTTGATTTGAAGGTCTCAATTTTTTTCACAGCATTTATGATGGAGGGGGTGGTGCCGGCAAAATCAGCTAAAGCTAAGGCAATGCTAGATTCTTGCCTATATTGAATTTGTGTATGCTACCAGCCCAACAATGTCAATGAAAATCACTGTCACCACTCCCATTATTCAGCATAACTCTAATCAAATTTTTGGTCCCTAATTTAGGCTTTTTTTTTTAAAGCATCTTAACAACGAGGAAAAAAATATAAATGATTATAGGTTAAGGTTTATTGAAGTGTATTATCTTTATATTTATGAGTTAAAAAATGATTATAAATAATTCTATGTATTGTATAAAAAAATTGATATGATTAAAATATTAAAATAGGTCTTTGTATATTAACATGAAGTACACATATCTCACACATGTTATTATTTAGTTATTCCGTCAATCACATATATTTTTAGCAATATAAAAAAATAATTTTTTTAATAGAAAATACTAATATTTTAATAGTATAAGTACCTTTATAATATATATATATATATATATATATATATATTATAAACAAGTTTAAAAGGAAACCAATGAGGATGAGCATTTCCTATTCAAACAACAAGCCTGAATATTTGGACTCAATGATTACAACAATTTCCATAAATTTAGAACAGTTGCTGCACTAAAAAAACATGAGAACTGTAGTCTCTAGGCCTAGGGTGGGGGTGGGACTAGGGGTCACACTTCACTTCTTCCTGCCTTTACCTGCACCATTGCCTTGCTTATTATTATACCCCTGATTCGAATTTAAAACTTTGGGTTTAATTATAAAAAATAAAGTTAATAATCTAAATTTATTTGAAATCTTATATGATTTTAAATTAGTCATGAAATGATTCGAAAAATTAAACCTCAAACTCAAATCAGAACAAATTTAAATTAATTTGAATTTAAAGTTAAATTTTTAAAACTCGAATTGTTTCAACTCTAAACCAATTCTACCTTCCTTATTTACTAGTTTTGTTTTTAGGCATAATGATTTATTTGGTTATTCAATTTTATTAAAAAAAAAGTTATTTTAATCCTCGTTTTAATTATTCACCTTTTTTAACTTTTAAACCTACATTTTTATCAAATTACCTCAAAATGAATAGAAAAATTAATATTTAATAATTTTGTTAACATGACATACACGTGTATGCTATGCCAACAATTAATTGTTGGCGTTAGTAAAATTAAAAAACATTGAATTTTCCATCTATTTTATGATGATTTGATAAATAATACAAGCTTAAGAATTAAAATAAACGAAAAATTAAATAAAAAATTGAAATAATTTTTTTATAAAATTAGGAGTCAAATAAATCATTAAGCCTAATTTTTTTTTTTTTTTCAAATGCCTCAGTTCAAAGATAGTACGGACTTAGACTTGGTCTTCAATCAAGGAGGCCTAATTGATAATAATATTTTACATGGGCTTGGGCTCAAATCCTTGATTCAATTTTGAAAAGATGTGAAGTTTAAAGCCCAATAAAATAGCAAAACTATCCCATGAATGTTTAAACGGCCCATAGCAAAGCATTCAATTCTATGACTTGGAAAATTTTATTATTACATGAGAAAAGTGGTTAATTATATTAGATTAGGTGAATTATTTAATATATATATATATATATATATATATATATATAATAATCGCATTCTGCTCTTTTTGACATTATCTAAAACTACCCAAAGTCCCTCCCCAACCCATAAACAGAAAAATAATGAGTTTCAGCACACTCGAACCTACATTCTCTAATATTGGCAACAATGACCATACCAAAGTATGTAGAAATAGTCAAATTGAAAGTTTAAAATAACATGTAGAAATTTAAAACCACTCTCATAATCGGGGCGAGTCCAAACTGAAAATTAGCTATTTTTCTAGTCATTTAAAAAAATTTAGAATTGATTTTAAAATATTTTAATATAATTCTTTTATTTTATTTCAACCATTAGCTTCATCTCAACTCATAATTCACTTCATAAAAAGAATGATATTTTAGTAATTTTTTTAATCGAGTTAGTATCCGATTGACTCGTGACATTACTTCATAAAAAATGACCTTTTAGCCTGTTCATAATTGAATGAATGTCTATTTAACTTGTTACAATAACTCAATTAATTTTGAGATCAAAATGAAAAAAATTATGTTAAAAGAAAATCAAAATATTTATTTGGACCCTTAAATTCACCCTTAAAATATTAGCGTCATGATTACTAAAAATGAATCAAACCGATCAATCTGATTACAAACTGATCAATATATTAAACCGAAATAAGAAAGAGAACCAATATAAACCGTGAATTGCAAATCTAATAAACTGGTATTTTATATTTTTGGACAAACCGAACTCAGCATTGAAAAAGCCAGCTAGCGGTAGCCGTCTAACGAGATTCTCTCCTGCAGATGCATCCCCTTTCCACCCAATAATCTATCCATCGATTTAGCTTCTCACCAATAGACACAGGCAGTTCCATTTAAAAAACCCACGAGAGAGAGAGAGAGAGAGAGAGAGAGAGAGAGAGAGAGAGAGAGAGAGAGAGAGAGAGAGAGAAACCATATACTATATTCTGGAATATGGAGATGCACAAATTATTAGTGGATTTCCATGTATTATTATTTCTATCCAAAAATTAGTATATAGAACTGTTAAGTGTTTTTTTTTTGGTCCTCTTATATAGGTTAATTATGTGTATTTATATGATATAGTCATTGTTTATAGATGTGACATGTTAAATAGATCTCTATTCATGATGACATGTACTTTACCTTAGGGCTAACACATGTATACTCGAAATGAGTTCGCACCATGTATAGATAAGCTCATATTACGTTTTATACATTACACGTCCTCATATTGGACTCATCTATATTACGGATGTACTACAGAATATGAGCCAAGACGTGACGAACTAACGGATCAGTGGGTTAATAATAGTTAATATCATAACAACAACCATTATCAATATATTATGATAATAGACCATCTAATTTGTCTAAAAATATTTGGTTCATCATATCTAAAGCTTTACACTTGCCATATAACAAGTGAATGTTGATGTTAGCAGGAACTTTCCTCAACTATCAACTGCAAAAACTAAAAAGAAAAAGTTGGGTAGAAATTTCCTGATAATCAATTTTCTTTTCTCAATTAATTTAGTTGGTTTAATCAATTTTTTTATATTTAATTGATATTCTTTTATTATAATTGAATTGATCAATTTTCATAATATTAATTGATTTAATCGACTGGCTTAACATTGGTTGGTTAAGTTTATGGTATATTATCCCTTTTAAACATGAATGGAAAATGTAAGTACGTATTGGATAAAAAATTGTTAGAATTAAGTGACCCTAATTCTTATTTAAATAAAATACGATGGAAAATAAAATAAAAGTAAAATCCATATAGAACTAGACTTCTTTTATTTTATTTTAGAATAAGGTTTTTTAAACCTTATTAAACTCCATCTATTTTATATTTACTAGGATAAGGTGTTTCAATCCTACTAGAATATGGCTTTACAAGCCTATAAATAGACATAGTCTATTCCTTTTGTATTGATTCAAATTTTCGACATAGTGAATTTTCTTCTCCTCTGCCCGTGGTTTTTCCGAAAGGGTTTCCACGTAAAATTTTGTGTTCTTTATTTTTATTTTATTTTATTTTTTTCACAATTGGTATCGAGCTTCCGGTTGTTCATCTCGATCACGGTAATGACGTCTTTGAAATATGAAATTCATTGTTGGATCGCAACACCGATTTGCGTTGTGGCGATTAAGATGCAAGCGGTTCTTGCGCAGATGGATCTCGGAGGATGCCTTGCTAGGGATAGATAAGATGCCTTCGACATTAACGGATGAAGAGAAGAAGCGTAAGGATCGAAAGGCATTAACACAATTGCATCTGCATTTGTCCAATGAAATTTTGCGGATGTGATGAAAGAGAAGATCGCCACGCATTATTATGGAAGAGGCTAGAACAAATATGTATGTCGAAAACTCTAACAAACAAGTTGCATATGAAGCAGGCGTCTTTATGCTCATCGTTTGGAGGAAGGTGCGTCAGACACGAACACTTAACAAAGTTTAAAGAAATTCTCTCAAACTTGGAGGCCATGGAGGTTGGTATGATAAGGAAGATCTAGGGTTGATTCTACTTTGTTCGTTGCCTCCGTCTTATTCAACCTTTAGAGACACGATTTTATATAGCCGCGAGTCTCTCACGGTTGATGAGGTTTATGATTCTTTAACCTCGTATGATAAGATGAAACATCTTGTGGTTAAACTCGACTCTCAAGGAGAGGGTCTCATTGTTCGTGGGAGACAAGATCGAATCACATGATGATGATCGTGGTAGGACACAGGAAAGAAATCATCGTGGTAAATCTAACGGTAGATCGAAGTCTTCAAATAGAGGTAAAACTTGTAACTTCTGTAAGAAGAAAGGGCACATTAAATCTGAGTGCTATAAGCTACAAAATAAGATTAAAAGGGAGGCTGCGAATCAAAGGAAAACAACCGAAAAATTCTCGTGAAGGCGATGTTGTAGAAGACTACGGCGATGGTGAACTTCTAGTCGCTTCACAATGATTCTAAAGTAAGTGAGGAGTGGATACTTGATTCAGTTGCACCTTCCATATGAGTCCCAATCGGGATTGGTTTACAACTTACGAAACATTATCCGAAGGTGTTGTTTTAATGGGAAATAATGCTTCGTGTAAGATCGCAGTGTTGGAACAATTAAAGTTAAGATGTTTGATGGAGTTGTCGAGAACACTTAGTGACGTGCGGTATGTTCCGTAATTGAAAAGAAATTTAATTTCGTTGAGTACTCTTGATTCAAAAGTGTGCAGATACACACATGAAAGTGGGGTTTTAAAGATTTCCAAAGGGTCCTTGTTGTGATGAAAGGGCAAAGAAAAAGCGCCAAGTTATATGTTTTGCGAGGGTTCTATCATTCTCGGTGATGCAAATTGCCGCTTCCTCTTCCTTGTCGGATGATGATATTACTAAACTTTGGCATATGCGCCTAAGGCATATGAGTGAGAATGGCATGGTAGAATTGAGCAAAAGAGGACTTCTTGATGGGCAAGGAATTTGCAAACCCCAATTTCTGTAGTCTTGTGTTTTTGGGAAGCAAAGAGAGTTCGATTCACTAGAGGAATCCATAACACGAAGGAAACGTTGGAGTATATTCATTCGATCGTGGGGACCATCCAGAGTGCCTTCGAGAGTGGAGCTAATTATATGCTAACCTTTATTGATGATTTTTCTAGAAAAGTTTGGGCGTTCTTCTGAAGCGTAAAAGCGATGTGTTTTACGCATTTAAGTCTTGAAAAATTATGATTGAAAAACAGACGGGAAAATAGATAAAATACCTCCGCACGACAATGGCTTAGAGTTACGCTCGATGAGTTTAATAGATTGTGCAAGTCGGAGGATCGTGAGACACTTGACGATTCGTCATACTCCACGAAAGAAAGCGGCGTTGCGAGCGAATGAACGAGCGATCATGGAGAAGGTTCGATGTATGTTGTCAAATGCCAACTTACGAAGTCATTTTGGCGCGGAAGACCTCATCGCATGTTTTTGATCAACCGATCTCCATCCGTTGCCATTGAGAAAAGACTCCACAAGAGGTATGGTCCGTAATCCCGCTAATTATTCCGATTTAAAGATCTTTGGGTGTCTGCGTATGCTCATGTTAATAATGGAAAATTGGAACCGAGATCCATTAAATGTGTTTTTCTTGGTTATAAAGTGGTGTAAAAGGGTATAAGTTATGGTGTCCTGAAAATAGGAAAGTTGTGATTAGCGAGAGATGTTGTTTTTGATGAAACCGCTATGCTTCCTAACTTATCTCTTAAAGACTCTTCCAATAAAGAAAATCAAAAGCGGTGGAGCATCAGTTAATACAGAGTCGACTCCTCAAATCAAGTACAAAAATTGAGAATAGAGTTGCTTCTTCGCCTCAATACTCTATCGCCAAAAACAGAACTAAAAGAGAAATTAAACCTCCAAAGAAGTATGCTAAGGCGATCTAGTTGCTTATGCTTTAAATGTATGAAGATATAGATGCGAATCAAGAGCCATCAAATTATTCTCGAGGCGATTAGTTTGTGAAGACTCGAGAAAAATGGATGTTTGCTATGCAAGAGGAGATGGAATCACTCCAAAAAACAAAACATGAGATCTTGTGAAACTTTCTAAAGGTAAGAAGACTGCTCGTTGTAAATGGGTGTTTAAAAAGAAAGAAGGACTCCAGGAGTTGAAGAACCTAAATATAAAGCAAGGCTTGTTGCAAAGGGTTCTGATCAAAGTTCCAGGAGTGGACTTCACAGATGTGTTCTCCCGGTTGTGAAGCATAGTTCGATTCGAGCTTTGCTTGGTATTGTGGCTATGCATGATTTAGAGCTTGAGCATTAGATGTAAAAACTGCATTTTTGCATGGAGAACTTGAGGAAGATATTTACATGCAACAACCAGAGGGTTTCTGATCTCGAAAAAGAGGATTATGTTTGCTTGCTGAAAAAGTCCCTTTACGGTTTGAAATTGATCACCAAGGCGATGGTACAAGAGGTTTGATTCCTTTATGACTTCTCACGATTTCAAAAGAAGTAGTTTTGACAGTTGTGTTTACTTTAAGAAAAACAATGATGGTTCTTTTGTGTATATCTACTTCTTTACGTTGATGACATGTTGATAGCGACAAAAGACAAAGGAGAGATAAGAAAGGTCAAAGCCCAACTAAGTGAAGAATTTGAGATGAAAGATTTGGGACCAGCAAAGAAGATACTTGGTTTGGAGATTCTTAGAGATAGAAAAACAAGTAAATTGTACCTAAGTCGGAAGGGTACATTGAGAAACTTCTTTGCGGAGTTCAATATGCGAGTGCTAAGCACATTAGTACTCCTTTAGCGACCATTTTAGACTTTCATCGACTTTGTCTCCACAATCGGATGATGAGATTGAGTACATGTCACATGTTCCATACTTTAGTGCGATGGGATCTCTCATATATGCTATGGTTTGTTCACGTCCGGTTTATCATATGCACGATCGGTCTGATTAGCGTATATATGGCGAATCCTTGGTAAAGAACACCGGAAAGCGATTCGGGATTTTAAGATACTTACGAGGTACTATCGATGTTTGCTTACGGTTTGGAAGAATCGAAGATGGAGTTATTGGGTATGTTGATGCTGATTTTCTTTGGAGACCTTGATAGAAGAAGATCTCTCACGAGTTATGTCTTTACAATCGGAGGTTGTGCAATAAGTTGGAAAGCCACTTTGCAAACTACGATCGCTTTGTCTACCACCAAGTCGAGTAGTACATGGCGATTCATCGAGGCTTGTAAAAAGCTATTTGGTTGAAGGGACTCTTTAGTGAACTAAATGAAGACCTTCAAATCAAAGACAGATTTTTTGTGACAATCAGTGCCATCTTTCTTACAAAAGATCAAATGTTTCATGAGAGAACAAAACACATTGATGTTCTGTATCATTTTGTTCGTGATATTATTGCTCGTGGTGATATTGTTGTGAGCAAAATCGGTACTCATGAAAATCCTGCAGATATGATGACCAAGTCACTTCCTATAACCAAGTTTGAGCATTGCTTAGACTTGGTTGGTGTTCATTGTTGAAGTTAAACCCTTAAGGGGTTTTATGGAAGAGGTGAAGAACTTGTTCGCGATAAAGAACTTGTTCATTGAGAATTTGTGTCAAGGTGGAGATTGTTAGAATTAAGTGACCCTAATTCTTATTTAAATAAAATACGATGGAAAATAAAATAAAAGTAAAATCCATATAGAACTAGACTTCTTTTATTTTATTTTAGAATAAGGTTTTTTAAACCTTATTAAACTCCATCTATTTTATATTTACTAGGATAAGGTGTTTCAATCCTACTAGAATATGGCTTTACAAGCCTATAAATAGACATAGTCTATTCCTTTTGTATTGATTCAAATTTTCGACATAGTGAATTTTCTTCTCCTCTGCCCGTGGTTTTTTCCCGAAAGGGTTTCCACGTAAAATTTTGTGTTCTTTATTTTTTATTTTATTTTATTTTTTTCACAAAAATATTTAATGATTAAATAGATAAATAGATAAGAGCATAATGGAGTCAAACTGAATTTAAATATAAATAAGCTTAAGGACAATTTCGACTAAATAATTAAGGCTTGTTTCAAGGCTTAATCGAGCTACTTAGTGGTACCACGGTTCTAAGTAAGTGGCTTAAGTCCATCAGATTAGTGGTTCAAATCCTCGCGTGCCCAAGTGACATGCATAATTAATACATGCCTCATACTGACACTTAGGGGCGAAGCTAGGGGCTATCGGGGCCTCAGCCCCTAAAATGTATAATTGCAATATTAAACTTGTAACTCTCCATACCCGATTCTAAAGAGGATCCAGGAATGATGTGTCACTACTTTAAAATCATTTTCATGGAAACCATATCTAGCGTATACCAATTTTACTACAGTTTAAGTTAGTATGAAATATAAACTATTTGTCATTCAAAGATAAATAAAACGATACACTTTGAAAACCCATAAATACTTTACTGAAACTTCATTGAAATCATAGATTCATAAGCACAAGTTTAAATACAAAATTTATTCTTTGACTGAGGACATTTTGACACCACCCCCATGTCATGCATAATACAAAATAGAATAAGTCTCACGGCAACGATTGTCCTCTGACGTAGTCTTCAAAGATTCCTTTTCTTCGTCCATAGGCCTGAGAAGGAAATGTAACTAAGTAAGTTCATGTTGGAAAAACGGATTTGAAAAACACAGCGGAAAATAAATTTAGGGAAAAACCAGAGTTTTAAAAATTTTTCCAAAACAAGATCTTGGTTGTGTTATCTAAAGTAATAAATACTTAATTAAAGTTGTACAATTTTTATTCATCTAAGATGAACGTTTCGATCGAGTAGTCTTCTCCGCTATCCTCAAGTTCATGTCTGTCGAGTGTGGGCTCGTTTCGAATCAGAATTATTTTCACAAAAATTACCAGTGGGGTAATTTTATAATTTCTCTAAACTTTTGGGTCAAGTTGTAAATAAAAAAATATCTCTAGAAATTTTCTAAAATAATCTCTTTAGAGAATTTTATCAAGTGTGTGTAAATAATGACCTAAGACTCTCTTTATATAAGGAGAGTTTAGAAAGTTCAACTATAATTAAACTTAATCACTTTAATATGAAACTAATAAAATACTATTGAGTTAAGTATTAAATTAAATTTAATATTAAACTATTAAAATAATATTATTTTTGAAATAATTAATCTAAAATCAAATTTTCTAGTAAAGTCACAGTAGAAGTGTAACATTTCCACTACTCAACCACCGATGACCAACCGTAGGTCACCAGGACGCTGCCATCACAACCACCGGCACCACCGTGTCTGGTGATGCAAGTGCGACAACCTTACGGCACCTTGAGCCAATTCGGCTGCTGTCGATTCGCTCCGGGTTAATGACGACCTGACCGATTCGGCCTAACCACCGATTGGGCAGTTCGTCTGGTTTCACATATCAAGTTCGGTTTGACCAATTTTTGGGTCTTAGTCTCGGTTTTGGGCTCCCGAGCCCAATTATGATATCAGGTCCAACTTTCAAGTTCAATTACCCATTGGGCTAATTGTCTGACTTGAAAATTAACTTCCAAAATTATCATATTAATTTTAATTAATCTGATTAATTTAATTAATATAATTTTACTTGATCAAAATTAACTTTTCCAGAAATAACTCAGATTTTTCAAATTAATTTTTCTAGAAATTTCTTTAATCAGATTCTCTAGTTGAACAATTCTTACGATCATCTAATTTAATTCTACTCGAATAAATTTACTCAATTAAATTATTCCCAAAGTCGTAGAATTTTCTTCTGATTCAAATCAGTTTGATCGAGCTTTTGTTGAGCTAGCGGAGAGACCAATCAGACATATATAATTAGGCTCTAGTAATTGCAATTATGTTCAGAAGCATCATTCCAATAATTCAAAATTACTTAATCATGAAGTCAGTCCAAAAGAAGTACCATGATTCAATACTCATTATTTTATACTCTTTACGAAAGCAATTCATTCAACTGCTTTGTCCAATAATGCAACAACCTATTTTTAGTCAAATCGGAACAGTGGTTTAGGAACCACAAACTTGAAGTCAAAATATTTATTTTATTTTTATTTTAATGTTCTTAACATGGCATGATGATTGTGTGGAAATTTAATTAAGAAATTTTATCGTTTAAATGGTCAATTCGAGAAAAAGGACTAAATCACATAAAGTGTAAAAGTGTTGTTCTATTAGGTAAAGGTGTTTAACAGCTATAGAACCTTAAAGTAAAGGTCCTTACGTATTAATTATCCCAATATAGAGTAAGTGGAAGTTGGTGGCTTGGTATTTATGTGATTATTAAAATTATCAAGGGTTAATTTAGTAAATTGGTTAATTTAAGTTAAATTAAAATAAAACAAAATCAATTTATCACCATCTTTTCACCATATTCAACCGAAACATAGAGAGAAAGAAGCCATTTTTGTCTTCAACATTCAACAACCTTAATCTCTTCAATCAAGGTATGATTTTTGCCCTTTTTTTATAATTTTTTTTTTGTTTTTGAGATTGTTACAGCCAAGTCTACCCAGCCCAGGGACTAATTTGCAAAAAAATTAAATATTTTGAATGATTCCATTGATGAATACATGATTATTTTGATGTATACATGATTATTTTGATGTTTGATGATAGATTATGAATATTTGATGTTAGTTAAACAAGTTTTGTTAAGTGATTTTTAGTGAAAATGCAAAATTAGGATTAAATTGAGAAATGTGTAAAGTTAGCAGTTAAAATGTGAAATAAATGAAATATATGGGCTGCTAGGGGCATAACAATAATTCGGCTAGCATGGGTATAATTGAAATTTCATTAATTTGTGATTTTATGTAATAAGGACTAAATTGTAAAAAAAGTAAAAGTTTAGGGGCAAATGTGTAAAATAGCCCTAACGTATATTTTGGATTGAATTGAATAAATAGTTGATTAAATGAGTCAATTTTGAATATATTTAGATCAAGAAAAATAGAATTCGGATCAGGATCGGGAAAAAATAAAAGTTATCGAATAATCGATTCGATATGCCGTATTAATATCTGAGGTAAGTTCGTATGTGATAAGCATTGTTACAATTATACTTTAAATGCTTTGATATTGCATAAATTGTGTATATGAGATTATAGTCATGTTTGACGACGATTTGAATATATATATGGCACTTAGTGTGCGATTCGAGATAGCTTAGGCTATATATGGCACTTAGTGTGCGATTTGAAATAGCTTCGGCTCTATGTGGCACTTAGTGTGTGAGACTGAGTAGCTTCGGTTATGAAAGGCACTTAGTGTTCGAGATTAAAATAGCTTCGGCTAGGTTTTGGCACTTAGTGTGTTAGAATTCGAGTATTCAACATATTTCGTTTGGATATGAGTTTGTTACGGATTGGTACAAGTATGCATGTAATACTATTCGAATATTGAAATTATGTAGTTGATGAATTCTTTGGTAAGTTATGTGAATGAGGTATTGATAGCTTTGAGGCTTAATTGAATTGTTGTTCATTGATTTCAAACGTTTGATTGGTAAACAATTGATGAGATTTGCTTATCGTTTTTCATATGAATTTACTAAGCTATATAGCTTACATTGTTTATTTTGTTATGTTTTATAGTGATTCAAAGCTAGCTCGGATTCGTGGATCGTCAGAGGCTCCGTCACACTATCTACTATCACCTTGGTACTTTTGAGCTTTTGGTTTGGTCATATGGCATGTATAGGATTATGGTCATTTTGATATGTATCTTGGTAGTGAGTTTTGCCATTTGAGATGACTTATGAATGTTTATTTTGGTTTGTACATATAGTTATGAGACTTGGCTTAATTTAGTTAGTTTGGATATGTATATATAAGTGTGCATATGGTTATATTGAGTGATTGAGGTTGGTTTGCGATGTTATTGATGGTTGGTATTATAGATATCAAATGGTTGGTAATTTAAAAGCTATGTGCTTGTGGATGATGTATGATAATGCACATTTGTAAATGTTCATTTCGTTGGTTTGGGAAAATAAAAATTGGTAGAAATTTGCGATAACATATTGTGGTATGTATGTGCCTTGAATTGGTTTGTATTGAAATGGTAGGATTTAGGCTTGATTTTGGTTGTTTTGGATTGCATATTATGTTTTATTTCGGTGCCATATGTGTAGGTGAAAGTGTGTACCAATTGGGATGGCTAAATGGCTTCGTTAATAGCCTATTTTTGTCCACACGGCTGTGTTACATGGCCGTGTGTCCCCTCCTGTGGTTTTAGAAATCAAGTTAGTATGCTCCACATGACCTCACACACAGGCGTGTGAGTTGGCCATGTGATATAAGTCATTATACCCTACAGGTTTGGCACGACCTAGCACACGGCCTGACACACGGGCGTGTGTGGCCATTTTTAGGGCACACAGGCTAGCCACACGGGCGTGTGTGTTGGCCGTGTGACCCAAGTCAGAGAGTTACACGGGGTAGGACACGGGCTGAGACACTACCATGTGCTCCCATTTCGAATGTCCACTCGACCTATGGCATGGGCGTGTATGGTGGCCGTGTGAGACACACGGTCTGGTCACACGGGCGTGTGTCCCCTATTTAGAGAAAAATTTTCTAAGTGTTCCAAATGTTTTAAATACTATCGGTTTAGTCTCGAACCAATCCCAATACATGTTTAGGGCCCCATAGCTCGTATTAGGGACAAATTGTTTGAATTTGAATGATGAATGTATGATAAATGGTTGTTTAATGGTTTCGTAAGTCCGGTAATGCTCCGTAACCCTATTTCAGCATTGAATACGGGTTAGGGGTGTTACAAATAACCTCGTCATGTGTGTGCTACCCTCATATGATATCCTTGATTTCTATTTTATCTCATTGTAACCATTGTGTTTTCATAATAATTAATATGAACACTGTCAACAAATGACTGTGATAAATTGCTCGTTCGAGAAAAAGCAACCCATGGCCGCGTTTCATATTTATCAATCCATACAATGTCAATGAAAGGATATAGTTAACTCTTTAATTGAGCTATGAATTCCATTGTTGCTAGTAAAGCCATGCCATATATAAGTCATGTACCCAACATACCGGCTATGGGCTCAATCATCTTTAGAGCATAAACATCCACTTATATCGAAGCACATGAGTTGCATACGCATGGTTAGTGACTAACTTAGGATTTAGGTAAATCACACCATAAACGTCACAAATCTATTAATTCACAAACGGATTTAGAATTAGTTTATCTTGGGTCCAGTCCAATGTATCATTCTACCAATGAATACATCTATATCTCTACTCGTGGAGCCAACTGCTCCGATAGTCAAGACTAGTCATCTCCCCAATTAGAATTGTAGACGACATAATAATCCTTCTCAGTATTTGAATCAAATGCTCATTTTAATTCTTTTACGGGATTGCGGACTCATTTAGATTATCTACTGAAGTTAGTTATTTTTCTTGCAATGTAAACGTTCTTATAATGCCACTTATCTTCAGTTTGAACTTTAGACAATCAATTAGCTAATATTTGCTTGTCACAATTTCGCTATGCATGCAAAATATAAAATACATAAATATAATCGACATAATAGTGAAATATGAAATTAACTTTATTTATTTATTCATCGTTCAAATAAATAGAAAACGGTTACATGTTTACTACAATATGGGCACATTTCCCAACAATTCAAAGAACTTAGTAAGCTCTAGAAGAAAACATTGCAATAGTTACATATAATTTAAGTAAGCCTTTCCAACTAAGCAAAGTCATATAGTTCACCAGTGGGCGAACACCAAACACAAATAGGTTAGACGTTGGACACTATTCCTTTGGTGTGTACCCTACGCCCATGCAACCATACAAACTGCCTTCTTCGTGTTAGCCATAAACCTTAGTCCATATACAGAGCCATATCCATTTTTTATTTATTTTCTTTTGTCATAATTTGCTAATCTGGTTTGCAATAACACTTGCCCTACCAAAAGCTACACGACCATTTTCATGTACCGCGATCTGCAGTTAAATGCTCGTTTTATTGAAGGCAACACCATGAATTCATTTCCATGTATTAGATCATGTCATTCATTTCAGAAGCAATGGGTAGTGACTTAAACATGAAATAAGGTTCTTACATCTTAACACAGACAGACTAAACCAGAATGATAACACCACGCATTCATCACTCTTATTCAAACATTTCATCTTCACAGAATATGTACATATACCTTAAGCCAAACATAAACAAATGTATCATAAACACATGGAGTAAGAAGAAACTCACTAGAAAATGCAACAAGTTTAACAGTAGGACTTTGACCCTTATCACAAGAACCTTCAGGAGTTTCTTGAGTTATATAAAATAAATAGTTAAACTTATTAGATTGTATACAAAAAAACTAAACAAACTTACAAGAAACATCATCACAACCCATATTCAAGAAGTTTCCTTCCTTACACTCAAAATTGACGCTTAAGCGTGCAGCCTTAAAGTCACATAAATAACCATGAAAATAATCTAAAGTTCATTGACATATACCAGGTGCTTAAACAACGAAAGAGTTACCCGAGTATAGTGAACCCAAATCTTCAAGCAGGTCCCTGATCTTAGGCTTTTTGAGAGAAAAGTGCAGAGAAAGTTTGAGAACAAAATGTGAATACAAGAGAAGATGTAAAAGCTTGCTCAATAGGCTAATACCAACTTTATATAGATAGACACGAAAGCTAGGTTTAGTGGATAAATATGCTTATCCCACTAACCTCCTCGATTCTTGTGACTAAAAACTCTCTCTCATCATAAATGCGAGTCTTATCGGCTACGGTAACTTAGTTCTATTCTAATCAATTCTCAGTTGTCTAACTAAATTGTTTAACCAGAATAATAAAATAATAACATAATAAATGGTGCTATCAAACAGAGGACTTAATATATTCATCTAACATCTGGGGTGACGTATACTCTTCAAAAGAGTCCGCCAATCAAACAAGCTCGCCCATCATAGGCTTCGCCCAAGGGCTCACTCATAGACTTACATACTAAGTTATAATTAATACTTTACCTACTCAAAACTTGTTCTACACAACATACTTTGATAACTAGTATCCAAATCACTGGGACTATGTCGGGTGGGATGTTACAGACCTTTTAAGTTTTGTAAGATTTTAATTGAGTAAAAGGTAAAATTGCACTTTATCCCTAAAAAAAAATTAAAATTTTGGTTTATTATTTTAAACATTATAAAGAAATAAATTATTAAAATTGTGAAGTTGCATTGTAGCTCTCATAAAAATATACAACTTAATTTCGCCCCTTAGAATTTTTTTTTTTTTGGGCTTTGTCCCTACTGACACTTCTTCCTTGAGCCTTGTTGGTCATATACTCGTATCACCACCAAGGGAAATTCCCCCGTTGTGAATTGTGCATGGCCCTCAGTAGAGGCGGGGAAAACCCTAACAAAAAGACAGTATTTTTTATTGTTGAGGATCAGCCGACTGCCTGGCGGACGACACTTCAAATGTTTCTTTTAATAAGTCAACCCCTCTCAACAATAACAAAGATAAAATAAATTTAATAATATAAAATATGTTTAAACCTTTAGAATTGAGTTTCACAATACCCGAATTTAACTTAATAGCTATTAAATAAAAGGTTTAAAGCATCATTTGGCCCCTAAAGTATACCACGTTTCTCACTTTGGTACCTAACTTTTATTTTTTTGGCTTAGATTGGTACCTAAAGATACATTTTGTTACCGGTTCACTCCACTATCTTTAAAAAAACCCATCACCGTTAAAAAAAACAGTTGAAATGTGGCCCAATTACAATGTGCCACCTGGCACTTCAATCCAATTAAAAAGTGCCGTGTGACATCCATATGTAATAAAAATATAGATTAAAAATTCTAAAAATAAATAAAAATTATAAAAAATGAAAATAATTTAATTAATCAAAATATAAAAAATATAACTTGCCCTTTGACTTTTACTGTATGAACCAATTATTGACTGGAGTTGACCAATGTTGACCAATGGTTGACCAGATGTTGAACGCCAGTTAACTGATAGTTGACCTAATAGTTTTTTATATTTTATTTTATAAATTAATTTTTAATTTTATTTATGTTTTGAATTTTTAATCTATTTTTATTATATATATATATATATATATATATATATATATATATAGATGTCACATGGCACTTCGTAATTGGATTGAAGTGTCATGTGGCACATTTTAATCGAGTTATATTTCAACTATTTTTTTTAGTTGTAAAGGAGTAAATTGATAACAAAATGTAACTTTAGATACTAATTTGAGAAAAAAAATTAGATATCAAAATTATGAAAAAGGTAAATATATTTTAAAACGCAAATGATGCTTTAAGCCTAATTAAAACCTGAATTCTTTTTTAAAATTCAACTCAAATATCTAAGGCAAGAAAACTCATTTACCACTTCCATACATACAGATTACAGACAAAAGCCACTAATGGACTTTCGCGTATGATAAAATATATGCCTTACTGAAAGGAAACCAAGCTTTTTACGACAAGGACATTTCCAGGTTCCGCCATTGCATGATGAAAAGAAAGGGCTTTTATATAAGTAATCTAAAATATTAATTAATTACAAAAATAAGTTAGATGAAAAATTATATACGAAAATTACTTGTTTATTATAGTACTTGTGAGTGTCGTCTGAATAACCAGTAACATTACACTCTTTTTTTCCTAATCATGATATAATTATAAGTGTTATAAAAATAATTTTTTAGTAGTGTCACTTGATACACTGACGGCACGAGACTAAAGTGTGGTTATATAAAACGTCCAGGAACCTAATAAAGTCCGATGCTACCATTGTATCAGGCAGCACCACTAAAAAATTGTTTTTTTTAAAACACTGATGATTGGGTCATGATTAGATAGAAAAGAGGGGTGGCGTCGCCAGTTGATTAGGCAGCACTGACGAGTACAATATCAAATGAGTCATTTTCGTATATAATTTTTCCTCTAGCCTGTTTTCATAATTAATTAATATTTTTAAGTTATTTATATAAAAATCCAAAGAAATGTAAGTCATTTTATTTTTTATTTAAAAAATTTAGTCTAATCATTAATATTATTAGTATTTTTCATACAATTTTTTTTGAAGTGAAGTCATGAACTTTATTTAGAGGGACCAAGATAAAATTATAAAATTTTAAAGGAGTCAACATTAAAAAATTTTCGTTAAAATGTTTATATTTTTAAATGGACTATTAAAAAAATTCCCATTTTTTCAAAAGTAAAAAAAAAAAAAAAAAACTCAATTTGAATGATTTATATTTCGGGAAGAGTTAAAGAGAAAATTACTTATTTAACCAAGGGGCCCAGGGCATCTACCTATCCCTGGCTTTTAGGGGCGAAGCTAGAAATTTTTTTTAGGGGAGTCGAAATTAAAATGTAATTTTTATGTTAGTAAAAATCTAATTTCACCATTTGAATAGCTTATATTTTTATAATTTTTAAAAGATTAAATCAAAATTTTATCATCTTTAGGGGAGCAAAGTGTAATTTTACTTTTACTAATTTAAAATTTTAAAAATTTTAAAGGGTTTAAATGAAAAATTTTTTATTTTAAGGGAGTCGGGGCCTGCTAGCCCCTTTAGATATGCCCCTGTTGGCTTCGCCACTGAAAATTTATCAAATTGACATGTTAATTAAATTGCCTTCATATGATGTTGCATACAATTGACAAGAAAAATATAGTGACGAAATTTCAATTTGTAAATAAGTATAGGGACTAATAGCATATTTTTAACCACTAGAGAAGATTAGGTGGACCAAGTCCAACGAAGAAAGATTGGCTCCAATTTCCAAGAAGGTTAGTGGTTTGGCTTGTTACACCATCGAAATTCAGTTTAGGGTATTTGCCACTTTGCCGCCCATTCCTTTATCTCTAAATAATTGAAGGTTTTTAAAAAGGGTTGTTGTTCAGTGGAGCTGTCCCTGAATGGACCGACTTGATTTTCTCTCATTATTGAGAACCTAACTCAGGGTAATATCTTCCTCAAGGGCTCAAAATTACATTATTATTGCTTGGTGTATTCTTTAAATATCATAAGGGTTAAATTATAAGTAGTTTTTGAAAGTTTGGATTTAAGTCCCATCATTTAAATTGCGATTTGTGAGTTTCATTTTTACCTTATTTGAAAGTTAAGTGCAAGTTTTATCCAATCCTTTTTGGATTAGTTTGATTCTTTGTTAACATATATATTTATAATTGCATCTGTATTGTATTTATATTTGTAGTTGTTAAACTTAAAAAAAAATTATACTTAAAATTTATCATTTTAAGACAGTCAAAGCCCTACATACCCTTGGTACAATTCTAATCAATATTATGAATACAATATACTACTAGAATGAAATTCACCAACACTTGTTCAAAATGTCTCAAACCACTAGTATGGCTATAAATGAATAGAGTGTTGGATGAATAATTTCATTATATGTTCTGATCATATATATATTTTTTTAACACAATATTTAGAACTATCTGTAAGCTCTCCCTAACTCATAAATAGGAGGATACTGCGCTTCAATGCATTCAAACCTACATCCTCCTACATTGATAATAATACTCATATCAATCGAGCTAAATATATACTTTTTATCTCACGTTATTTAAGTAATTTATTTTTTATTTTATACTATTTTAATTAAAAAAACCCAATTATGACTTTTAACATAAATTTTTAGTTGAAATGTGAGCCGCGCATTGCTAATTAGAAAATTTTTTGGATGAGCATAGGGACAAATTTTAAAATTTGTATGCATGAAATAAAATAAAAATAAAAATGTAATTTAAAAAAAAAAATCAACATTCTACAATAAAAAAAAGAGAGGTTACTTTAATTCGTGTCAACTCAAATGATGGCTCGTTGAAGAATATTCAACATTTTATTAATATCAATTGTGTAGTAGGTAGCTATGGACCAGAATGTAAAATATAAAATATATTATTTATATATTTTACAAGTTGATTTTATTATTAAAATAAAAAAAATCGACGTCCATTGTTGTCCAAGGCAAAATATAAAATTCCATTTCACAAAAGATTATATTTTTTTTTTCGAAATTAGGGTGTTTATTGTTAGTGGTGATTGACCCTTTTGTCAAGAGTGTTCTCTAAAGAGGTAAATCCTCGACCCCATAGTTAAAGAACGAGATGAACAAGCATCACATCACACATTATGGTTAAATGTCTCTTTTTTTTTAATATTCTTTAAGTATATTTTAAAATTAAAATTTAACTAGTTAAAAAAATTTTAATTAAGAATATTTTTTTAACAAAAAATATTTTTAATTTAAATAAACCCAAATCGATTTGTACATCATTGTCATCCTTAGGGATGACAAAAGAACTCAAATATGATAAGTTCTGATCGGATTTGATTTATTAGGATCTATTTTTTTTTTTTTGAAAAAATTAGGTTTGAGGTGGGAGGGATGAAATTAAAAAAATTAGTCGGGTCAGGTTTGCAGTAAATCCACTCGTCAAAGATATTTACAAAAATATCCTTGATATGTTAAGCTTTTACTTTTAATAAATAAATATTAAGTTTTAAGGCTACTAAAAACTAATAATCTTATTTATTTAAAAATAAAAATATAATCCTATTTACTTTAAAATAAAAAATAGAATAATTAAATTAAATTCATGTCGAATTGGGTCAGATTGAAGTCACATCTCTTATTAAATTTCAAGTTTGAGACAAATTCTTTTCTTAAAAACCAAGGTTGAGTCGGGATCGAAACGAATTGATCAAGTTTTAGGTCGGGCAAAATTTCGCCCCGCCCATTACCATCCCTAGTACTCTGTTTTTGTATTTATACATTGTTGTCAAGTCCTACCATTATTTTAATCATCAATGTAAACATTAAATGTTAATTAAAAAATATTTAAAGGCACATGAATCAAATTATAAACACGTATATACTTATCATACGAAAATCATGAATCTAATATATTAAAAATAAATGGTATCAATAAAACTTAGGATGGCTATATTTTTTCTTAATTTGTCATATCCAAATTATTCATAGAGTAAGTATATATTTGTTCACGAAACCAACGTACAACCAGTGATTCTTTCACGAAAATAAATGTCATGTGAATGCAATATGTCAAATTTCAAACATACTATTCACAATAATCATACTAGCAACAACTATTTTTGAATAAAAATGTTAAATTTTCAATCAGTATTCAAGAACTTCAAGACTATAAGTACAATCAATCGTAATGTTTTCAATAATTTGTATTAATCAACCTCTAAAAATTATTACTCTGTCAAGATGTTCGTAATCTCATATAAAATCAATATCTCAAACTAATTTAATGAATAAAAATCTTAATCTATGACAAGAAAAATCGCAATCTTAATTTTCTAGGGCTTTGCCACAATCATTATTTTCTAGAGATTAATCGATAAAGCTTGAAAAAGAAAAGAAGAGTTGTTACAAAATTAGGAGGACCAACTTGAAAGTATTGAAATATTGATCATCTATCTTGTAAAAAATTTAGATTGTGCGTGTGAGAGAATACGAGAAATTTGAGAGATAAGTGATAAGTGTTGAAGGAAAATAAAAAGATTAGGTATTTTTGGGTTTCTTTTATTTTTTATAAAAGAATTCATTTCAAAAAAAAATTAGTTTTTAATTTTTTCGTGGGATTAATTTATTAATTATATATATATTAAAGTTAATATTTGATATACTAGTACTACATTGTAATATATCTTTTTTAAATATATATTTATTTTTTAATATTTTACTAGAGAAATTATTATATAAGCCTTTCCCATCATGTCATAAATGGTCCTGTTATGTATTATGATCACTAACTCGAAAACTAGGTAAGGTCCAGGTCACCTACCCACGACACGGCTAGGGCCAACCAAATGGATGTGTGCAAGCCTTACAACGAAGCTCGTAGTCTCGGCTCGCATATGCCCAATGAGTGTCTAGCAGGCATCCTAGAGTAGTACACGTGTTCAACATGAATAGAGTCTACTAAAAACATCAATTCTATGAACAATAGCTATGTATATAAATATTCAATTGTCCTCTCTAATGAGACACTGTAACACCCTAACCCAAATCCATCGCCGGAACAGGGTTACAGAGTTTTACCAATATTTACAGATTGAATAACAGTTATTTCATATCATATAGCATTCATATAAGAAACCAATCAAGATCAATCATAATGTCCCTTATAGGAGTCATTGAGGCCCAAAATACACATTAGAAACAAATCGGGACT
This sequence comes from Gossypium anomalum, assembly GCA_025698475.1. NCBI lineage: Eukaryota > Viridiplantae > Streptophyta > Magnoliopsida > Malvales > Malvaceae > Gossypium > Gossypium anomalum. Next base: position 23,997,428 of record CM046967.1, read on the forward strand.
AAACTGGGTACTTAGAAAATTTTTCGCAAAATCTCGAAATTTTTCCAAAGTGTAGGGGACAAACGCCTGTGTCACAGGCCGTGTGGGCATTTGAAATAGGGCACACGGCCGTGTCTTAGCCCATGTATGTGCCCGTGTAACTCTCTGACTTAGGTCACACGACCAAGTTACATGCCCGTGTACTAGGCCGTGTGAACATAAAAATTTACATTAAATAGATGCAGGGGTCACACGGCCAAGCCACACGCCCGTGTGCCAGGCCGTGTGATCAATTTTGAGCATTCTGTTTTGAAAATTTTAAGATGCAGTGGACACACGCCCATGTGCTAGGCCGTGTGTCACACACGCCTGTGTCCTTGCCCGTGTGGACGAAATAGAGTTATTTCTGAGCCATATTTCTCACCCAATTTTGCATTCCTCCTACATAGACACTTAAACATATTCTCAAGCCAATACATCCAAATCAAGCCAATACCAAGTATCATATATGACATATTAATACATGTGACCAAGTCTTCATTTTTATCAAATTAATCTAATACATATTAAAACATCATTGTACTAAATATTCCATTTCATCCATTCATCAATTTTATCCATATGATTTCCATCACTCATCCATTTCAACACATATCAACCACGTATAGACACTTATATACTTTTCAAATCATATCTATCACAAGCCATTCCAATGGCTAGTTACAACCAAAATTACATACATGCCATTAATGGTCTAATTTAACCTATACATGCCATTATAACCAAAAATAATTTACTAATTATATTGAAATGAGCCGAGGGATTGTGTGATGATACTCCGACCAACCTCCAACCTTTACGAGCTTTCGAGTACTATAAAACAGGGAAAATAAAACAGAATAAGCATATAATGCTTAGTAAGTGCGTATAACATAGAATTTAACATACCATTTGATCACATTAAAGGTATGCATACAAAACATATTCCAAACAACTTGGCTAAAAGTCTAAACACATATCTTTGTCAACATGTTAGTTATGTATTTCAAAGAAATATCAAGGGACATATATGAACTCGTAACAATAGAATTGCCATATACATATACTTTCCATATCATGGATTCATGTAACATGTACAAACCATTTCCATGTATTTCAGATATATTCAGTAATAATCCATTCTGAATCCATATTATCTCATATTAGAAATTTGCCCGTTGAACCATTTAAAATCTCAATGGACACAAGGGTAGTACACACAAAGTGTATAAATCTGTAATTCGTCAATTAATATTTGGGAATGCTCATACGAGCACATAAACGGGAAGCTCTCTCTCAAGCCATACAACAGGAAGCTCATGTGAGCCATGTAATGGGAAGCTTATCCGGGCTGTATAATAGGAAGCTCATAAGAGTCATAATCAGGAAGCTCATGCGAGCCAATAACAGGTAGCTCTGAAGAGCCATTAATGAAGAAGCTCCGAAAAGCCATATATCAGGAAGTTCAAGCGAGCCATATCGGGAAGCTCCTAAGAGCCATTAATTAGGAAGCTCATGAAAGAGACTTTAATCGGGAAGCTTACGAAAAGCTATATATCGGGATGCTTTGAAGAGCTATTAACGGGAAACTCACAAGAACCATATAATGGGAAGCTCTAGAGGGCTAGTAACGGGACGCTCTTTCGAGCTATGGTGTGTCCGTAACATATGCAGGACCACAACCAATACGAGAACTCAATATCCATCGAATTTTATTTATTCAAACGAGACTTTATATTTGTCAGACATTATAGGATATGTCATCAATTTCATATATGTGACATTTATACCATTCACATATACAACATTCAATTCAAACATATAAATATAAAAAATTTAGTTACACGAACTTACCTTGATAATTGTTCGTGTATGCAAAATCTACTAATTCGACACTTTTCCTTTCCTCGATCTAACTCCGTATTTGGTCCATCTGGATCTATATGAATGAATTTAACATCAATTTAATACAATTCATACTCAATTCAATCCAATTCACATCTTAGGTAAAATTACCATTTTACCCCTGTACTTTTAATTAATTTTGATTTCGTCCCTAGGCTTGGAAAATGAAATTCATGTAATTTGATCCTTATTCCAAGCGTAGCCGATTTTTACATATTACAATAACAGTTCATGTATTTCACAAAAATTAAAATTTTTTCATAAATTTCACATATTTTCAATTTAGTCCCTAAATCATAATTTCATCAAAATTCCCTTTACAAAAGTTGTTTATCTATCAACAACCTTTCATTTTCTAGCATAAAACTTCATAATTCATGCATACTCATCCATGGAAAAACTTTAATTCCTTAATAACATTGCAAATTAATCCCTGAGATAGCTAGATTAAGTTATTACGATCTCGAAAATATAAAAATTACTAAAACCGAGACAAAGAAACATACCTATTTGAGCCAAATAAGTTTGCTCAATTTCCATGGCTAGGGTTTCCATGTTTTAATTTTGGGAAAGATGATGAAATAAGATGATATTAGATTTTTATCATCTTTAATTATTTCTATTTCCAATTTAGTCCTTTTTTTATTTAATTTTCCATTGATGAATCATCATACTTATCTACTAACTCCTCTTAATGGTCTATTTGTTATATAAGGACCTCCAATTTTGAATTCCATAGCTATTTGATCCCTTTAGCTATTAGAATTCAACTTTTATATTTTATGCAATTTGGTCTTTTTATCAATTAAACATGTAATCGGTAAAAAAATTTTAACGAAATTTTTATACGACATTCCTATTATAATGCAGACCATGCAATAATATTAAAATAAAATTTCCTTCCTAACTCGAATTTGTTGTCCCGAAACCACTATTCCAATTTCACTGAAAACAGACTGTTATTGACACAATGAAAAATTACTCAAAAGGTCCCAACCAATCAAATTTATCTATATTGAATTATTATTTCATGTCAGTTCCCAAGCCAAACCTTTTTTTTTATTTCCTTTTTCCATTTATGATAGTAAACAATTGAAAAATGAAAATCAAAACAAAATAAAATAAAATCACAAATCTAACCTTGAACTTAAAACATTTATCCCCAGTTTGCCATTGTTGTTATGGTTTAAAAGTGATTTTCAAAAATATTTTTAGAAAGAAAAATTGCTTTAGCAAAGTATGGTAGAAAAGTGTTATGAAAAAAATGTGTTTGGCAATTTTTTAGTGTTCTTCATTGCTGCCAAAAATTGCGATTAAAAGTTAAAATGGCATTTCTAGACATGATATTAAAAACAAAAAAATTATTTAAGTTATATGATATTTAAATAATTTAATATAATGATATATAAAATATAAAATTTAAATACCTTTTGAGCAATTAATATAAAATATTTCTAAAATTGATGATATATAAAATATTTTTTTAAAAATTAAATATAATAAATAAAATTTAAATAATTTAATATAATGATAAATGATATTTAAATAATTTAATATTATGATATATAAAAGATTTAAAAAATTTAATATAATAGTAAATAAAATACTAATTACTTTATTATCATAAATAAAATTTTTTTAATAAATTTAACTCTTCAAATTTTTAAATTTAAAAATATAAGTATAGAAAATTAAATATATTATTATATCAGTTCAAAAAGTATCACGTCATTATTCGGTTATCAATTTAACCATCCATAATGTTTAAATTAAAAAAATTTAAAATTAAATAACCAAAAAAAAAAATTAGAAGTGGAAATGCAAAAGCATCAATGTTCCAGAGTAATCCGGACAGTCGGAAAAGCAAATGGGGCCCAATATAGTTGACACGACAGTCTTGATGCCGTTGTTTCAAAAAAAAAAAAAGACAGTCTTGATGCCGTTTCCGACCACGTCTTCAGATATTCTCAAATCTTAACAAAAACTTGTGATTAGCTGTAAAATCGAAGGGTAATTTTGTCTATTCAACCAACAAAATCGCTGACTCGGTGGGTGCCTCTGAACGAACACAAGCTATACCGCTCGAGTATGAACACGCTCCAACAGAATATAAAATATAACCGCTTTAAAATATTCCTCCTCGGCCTAATAACTTAATTTTCCAAATTTACCCCTATAGAAAGCTCGCAATGACATAAACGTCCTTTTCCGTTTATCCGATAAAATATCAAATTTAACAAGCGGTAGGAAGGTAGGGGAAGGATGAATCTGTCATTTTACAACGAAGCACCGTCTTTGGGCAAAATACTTTTAAAAAAAATAAATAAATAAATGAACTAAAAAGAAAACAGTGACGCGTGGACGACGTAAAAACTATAAAAGCTTTCACGTGCCCGTCAATGTCAAGTCAGACCTTCAAATAATTAACACATACGGTTATATACTGTTTCAAAATTGTACTGTAAAATTATTAGGTATTTTAATTAAAACTAATTAATAATATAAATATTTCAAATTTCCAAAAATAATTTATTTCAATATCTATATTTTAAAAAACAAAATAAAATAAAAATATAAAATCAACATAAAAAGTCCAACTTGCAACTAAATAATTTAAATACATAAATATTCTATGGGCTGACAGCTATTTTTGCTTGTACGTGTGTCGATTTGATCATCAATTATCAAAAAACATCCCATCGCATCATCAAAAGGCTAAAAGACTTACACGTGTCAACCAAGAGTTTATAATTACGTATTCGTCCCCATTTCTGACCTTATAAATATCGATTCAAGCCCACCAGCACCAAAGTTCGATCATTTTTGAAAAAAGAAATCTATTTAATTTTTTTTATTTCAAGAGTTTGAAGAAATTTCAATTTTGTTTAAGCTCTTTTGTGTGTTGTTTTATGGTAATTATCTGAAAAAAAAATGGTAGCTGAAGCTGAAGTTGTTTGCCAACAGAGCGTGCCGGTGTTGGAAGTTCCATTCTTCGGTAAAGGAAGTAATTTCGAGGAGATTAATGAAATCGTCGCGATTCCGTCGCCGGATTCTTCGCCTGAGTTCCGCCAAGTCGGTCGTGGTGCTACTGGGTCGGTTTCCGTCGATTTATCCACCTCTCAACTGGTTAGACTTTTCATTTTCCCTGTTTTTTTTTTTTTTTTTTTAATATGCTTGTAAATATTCTGAATTTTGATGAATTTCGACTTGCAAGTTAGAATTAAATTTCTAAATATGGTTGCAAAGGTTGAAGTGTAGATATGTTGGATTTTATTTTCTGCGAAATTTAGTTGAATTGATGAAGTATTTTATTTCTATTTATGTACAAGTTTTAGAGGAAACTATGTTCATCGCTTGCATCTTGGGGATCAATAAGGTTTTGAAAAGAAGATGTTAAAATTGTTAAATTTACAAGCTTCTTAATTGGAATTTGCATCTAGGGAATAAAACAATGAGATATGTATATTTTTAACCTTTTAAGTGCTAGTATATATTAGTTTGCTATTATTTTAGTTTTGGGGAAATTATACTTAGTAATTTAAAGTTTAAACCTTTTAATAGGCTTCACTTATTATTTTTTCCTATTTTAGGATGTGAAATCTCTAGATGAATTCCCAGATCCATGTAATATTGAATCTACTGTCCTGCAATTCGTCCCGAGTATCCGTTCAGGTAGCTTCGCTGACATTGGACCAAGGAGATACATGGAAGACGAACATATTCGTATTGATGATCTATCATCACAATTGGGTTCCCTTTTCAAGTTTCCTAAGCCTAGTGCTTTTTATGGGGTAATTACTGTTTTAGCTGTTGTTGCTACTGCTTTAATTCGATGTTGTTGTATCGAGTTATAACTAATTTTGGGTTTCGCTTCGTATCCAGGTGTTTGATGGTCATGGTGGTCCTGAAGCCGCGGCGTATGTAAGGAGACACGTGCTTAGATTATTTTTCGAAGATGTGAATTTTCCCCAGTCGTGTGAAGTTGATGATGATTTCTTGGCAGGGGTTGAGAACTCGGTCCGGAAATCATTTCTTCTTGCTGACCTTGCTCTTGCTGATGATTGTACCGTGAATAGCTCTTCAGGAACAACAGCGCTTACAGCTCTTATATTCGGAAGGTATCTTCATGGTTTAAAGCCTTGATTGCATTTCATTGACTTAAAGTCTTTGCCTGATTAATTGTTTGTGCTTTAGGCTTCTAATGGTGGCCAATGCCGGTGATTGCCGAGCAGTTCTCTGTCGAAAAGGGGAGGCAATAGATATGTCCGAAGACCATAGGCCTATTTATCCATCAGAACGGAGGAGAGTGGAGGAGCTTGGTGGGTTTATCGACGATGGATATCTTAACGGTGTTCTATCAGTTTCTCGAGCCTTGGGGGATTGGGACATGAAGTTACCCAAGGGTTCATCTTCACCTCTCATTGCTGAACCCGAGGTCTGCCAAGTGGTTCTGACAGAGGATGACGAGTTCCTTATCATCGGATGTGATGGGATTTGGGATGTTATGTCAAGTCAACATGCAGTTAGCCTAGTTCGCAGAGGGTTGCGACGGCACGACGACCCCGAGCAATGTGCTAGAGACCTTGTCATGGAAGCCTTACGCCGCAACACGTTTGATAATTTAACCGTCATCGTCATATGCTTCTCCGAACCTGATTACAGGGAACAATCATCTCCTCGGCAAAGAAGATTGAGGTGTTGTAGCCTATCTGCAGAGGCCATGTGTAGCTTGAGGAGTGCAATGCGAATTCGTGACCGGTGAATACGAGTCTTCAAATAATACTAATTGTTCAACCTGGGATATTATATATACTGTTTCTGGCTGCTTCAGTTATAGGTTTTAAAAAAAAAAGCAGCTTGAAGTTTTGCAGGGGTTGGTTTTGGTATAATTTTTTTTTTTTTTTTTTTGGGGGTTGGGGATGTACATAATAATTTTTGTGTGCTTACTGCTTAGCTCAAAGTCATTTATGGATTCTTTTGCTCAAAAGTCCAGGTGGCTGACCTTTGTTAGTTCATTGATGTTGATTCGTGAGATGTATTATGTACATATTGTCAATAAAGACCCAAATCTTCATTGCTGTCTTTCTTTTCCACCTGCCAACCATCTCATATTTCATGCAATTGTATGACAAAAAGGTTTAAATTGAACTATTAAAAATTAATAGGAGTGAAACTAAAATATTTCATTTAATTAAAGTTTTAAAGTGGTTTAATGGGCATATCTTTAGTCCGGACGTGTAAAATAAAATGAAAAAGAAAAAAAAATAGTATGTAGATTTGCTTAACGGTTAGATTTAAAAAATAGGATTAGATATAATTTAATCCAGCCCAAAAAATATTATATTAATATATTCGTTAAATAATTGTTATATATATTTTTATTTTTATTTTTATTTATATTAAAACATTAATCTAATAACAAATATTTAAAACCTAAAATTAACTCAAAATACAAAATTTTAAGTATAAATATTTTTTAATGTGTTAGAAAATTTTTATTTTAGTATTTTTAGAGTATTTAGTGTGTTATATTTTTTCTAAAAAATTATTTTAAAATAAAAATTAATTTAAAAAAAATCAAATATGAGCGGATTTGGTCGGGTTTAAGTTTACTTCTCTTAAATTGAGTTGGGCTTGGCAAAATAGTAAGTGTAGTTTTTGGGTTGAGTTGGCCCAAAGTTTGAAAAATTAGTTTAGATCCCTTGCATAGGTTTGACCCAAACCCGAACGACCTATGAGCATCTAGTAGTATAAGAACCAGAAATTTTTTAATGGTTTGGTTTTAGATTGGACTAATTTGAATTGAATTTATTGAAGTTATAATTTAATTGTATCATCATTCATATTTGAATATTGGATTTTTTTTTTCTATTTAGGTTATTATAAACTTAAGATTTAAAATATATCATAAGTCTTTGTATTCTTCACAAATTTAAAATTTAATTTTTGTACTTCCAGTTTTAGAATTTTGGTCCATCTACTTCAAAATCCAGGTGCCATTGTTAGCATTATGAAAATATTTTTGTTAAATTTGTTGGTGCGACATTTTAATGTAAAAGAAATATTTACTTGGTAGTCATGTAATTAAAAAATTAACGTAATGAACTTGAATTTAACAAAATAATTTTAAAAGTGCTAACGATTATACTTATTTTGAAATTTGAAAAGTTGAGGGACTAATTTTCAAAAATGAAAGTGTAGAGACTACATTTATAGAAGCAAAAAGATATGGACTAAATTCTAAATTTTTGAAAAATACAAGTACTTGCGTTACATTTTAACCTAAAGCATGAGATTATTTCAAATTTAGAGACGCTTATACTGTAATAGTCAATTTGATCCTTTGCAGTTGCAATTTTTGTCTTTAATTTTGAACCGCGACCATGAGAATCTCAGTATGACCGTTCAAAAGCTAATATTGTTGATGGCGGCGGCGGAAGGTATGGTGCCGCGGCGGCGACTGGCAACGACATGAATCAAATTTTAGTAGGCAGTTAGCAGCTACTAGCTTAAGCCCTCCACAATCCATTTCTGTTATATGATCATCAGCCACGATCACATGATAGCATAACTATAAAACCATTATATGGACCCCACCTCCCCATCAAATCAACGCCAATGCGACACGTGTCCCACATTATTTCTCCCTTCCTATATAAAACCCTCCGGTCCTTTCGCTCTTTCGATTTGCATTGATCCACTGTAACAATGGAGATCTCAGTGGAGAAAATCGAGGGCAGCACTGACGTCAAATATTTCTACGATTCCTACACCGTCCACGTCGGAAACCACCGTATCCTCACCGTCGTTACCTACTGCGAGATCACCGCCGGCAAGTGGCTTAAACAAGCCAAAAAAGCTAACAACTCCAAGTCCCTCCCTAAAACCCTTGTCGTTGGCTTCTCCGTTGAACGCCAAAACGATTATTACTCCCGTTACGGCCTCCTCGAGTTTCCGTACGAGCTACTCCATATCTGCATCGGCTCACATTGTCTCCTCTACCATTTAAACGACCCCGACTTTTACAAGCCTCCCAAGTTCCTCGCCCATTTCCTCTCCGATCCGGAGGTGATTGTAGTCGGGATGGGGATCAAAGACAAATCGAGTCATTTGGAGAAAGATTTCGAAGTTAAGATAAAGAACGCGGTGGATTTGAACGAGTTGGCTGTGAAAGGGATGAAGAGAGACGAGCTTGATTTAGGAAGGTACGATTTAGATAGGCTCGCTAAGGCTGTGCTGGGGAAACACATGGATGTGGTGAGACCAGGGAGGAAAATCGAGTGGTTTAAGAGGAAAAGGCCGTATTATCACAGTCCTGAGTTGAATGATGAGAAGGTCATGTTTACCACTGCTGATGCTTATCTTTGTTACCGTATTGGATCTCAGCTCTTTGATATGATCCATGGGAAAGCTTCCTCTGCTATTGCAGCCGCCGCCGCTGTTGCTGCTGCTGCAAAGTCCAGGAAAAACGAGAAGATGAAGAAAGGCAAGAAGAACAAAAAAGGTAAGAAATAGATTAGATATTGGTTATGGAGTTTGATGGCCATTGCTAGCTGGTTTTCGTTTCGAGTAGTAATATCTGTTTCGTTTCTATATTGTTTACTGCAATTCTCAGGTGAACTGAAATCTCCGTTTAGGGATTTTATTTTTCTGCAGCTATCTTTTAAATGATATATGCAATGATCGCATGAAACAGTGGCATTTTCTTTTGCTTTAAACTGCGTTGTGTTGTTTTTTCTGTGTTTATATATTCTATTGAAAATGTTTAATTTCCTGATTGGTTGGTGAGAAAACGCAAAGAAAATTTTTTCTTAGGGTTTTACTTTTTTTCTTTGCGTTTTACTTTTTCATGCCAAAACGAAAATGTTAATTTTTTGATTTTTTTTGCTGTTGTTGTATTTTCCATTAAAAGGTAAAGAATTTTATTTTGTTTGTACGATAAATTAAGCTACGGCCTGCCAAAGCCGTTTGAACAAAAAAGGGCGGTACGTACGTAGCCACCCTCTGCAACTCATAGCTATGGAAAGGGTCTGGTTGGGTTAAGCTCATGCGACACATTTAATTTAATTTCTAAGTTCGGGCTTGGTCAATACGAAAGATAGATTTATTTTTTACTCTGACCTAATGTTAGAAATGTAAATCTGGAGTCTACTTAACCCGCCTATATTTAATTTTTTAGAATAATTTTTATTTAAAAATACTTTTAAAAAATATAATAATACACTTTCAAGACATTAGAAATATATAAAAAATATTTATATTAAAAAATATTATCGTAAATATAATAAATATTTTATTATATTAGAAAACACAAATAAATATAATAAATATTTTATTGTATTAAATATAATTTTTAAAATTTTAGATTTTTGGTTGGTTATTTAGTTGGATAAATTTTATTTTAAGTTTTGAAAAATAAGTTTAATTGTTATTAAATTCGCGATTTAATATAAATATAAATATGAATATAATTATAATTATTTAGCATATATAATTAATATAATATTATTTTATAACACAATATATTTGAACTCAGCTTAAACCTAAAAAACCTTAATAAAAACTCGACCCATATAAAAAATAAGTTAAATTTCACCTAAACTTATTTTTTCGAATCTCTTACTTTATCCATACCCTGCTTTTAGGTATGAGCCAATGACCTGAACATGAGCACAAGTAGAGTACTGATATCAGTGCACTGCACACTGTACATGCCCCATGAAGAGTTTTTTTCTGTCACTCTTACAAGGAAAATAAAAAATTGATTTGTTTTGTTTTGTTTGATTTTTAGTTCATAATTTACAAAATTTTACGAAAATTAACTTTAAAATGTTATGTAAAAAGTGAGTTTTTTAATTGGATTTTAAAAACTAAAATACTATAAACGTGATTGTTTTGGGCCTTTTTGAAGTGATCCAAATGGGGAAGCCATCCTCTTGTTCTTATTACTTGGACTTTTTATCTTTTTCAATGGACTGTGGTCCATTAATTAGGTGTTTATTTTTTATTTTTTAAATTTGGATTGGAATTGTAAAAATATTTTATATTCTTACAAAAATAAATTTTTAAAAATAATGTTAATGTGTATATATTTTCTTTAAAAAATAATTCATGCTGACTAGACTTAATAGGTTGTATTTTTGTAATTTGAAATTATGTTTTTTTAAGTATCTATCACATGCATTTAAAGTTTTGTTATCCGCAATGACATATTTACAGATTCTAACCCGCATAAATAGAAGTATGCACTCTTGAGCTTAGTGCTTGACTCATTGGTGAAGAGTTTTTACTCCATCTCTCTATACCCATCATGTCATGAGTTTGAGTTGTAGAAATAAATTAGATCAAACTAAAATTAGATATAACGTACTTTAACAATAAAACAGATCATTGAAATGAATTAAATCGAACTAGAATTAATGTCTAAAAAGTTCATTCAATCACATGAGCTGATAGAACTTATTTTCATGGGCAAACAATAAACATTCTTGACCTTTGTTATTGGCTAGGTCGATGTTTCATAAAAAACCTTATCATTTGTAACTTGTTTTGGAACTTTCCTTAACTTATAGCATTTCTTTGTACCGACCATGTCCTTGATGTCAAATTTTAGCTGTTCATTATTATTATTATTACTGTAAAGTATTTGCCTTGAAACGTGATCCAAAAGCACCAAAACCAGTCAGTCCAAACTACCATTCCTTGTATCAAACAAAGATTCTAGTACCCTTTTTCACATGTTTTAACATCAATCGTCTTCATTGCAAAAAAGGGCAAACAAAGGCTACTGAAAACAGCCTTAGCCAAGCAGCCCCATGGCCCTGGTTGTGTATTGGTACGATTTCATTTGTTTTGGCGTTGTAGCGGCTGCCTTCATCGGGTCATTATGGGTACTATGGAAGAAAGAAGCCGCGTCTAGATGCGACGAGGAAAGCGTGTACGAGAGCCTGTTAGAGGCTAGACCGGATGCTGACGGGTTTATACGTGCCACACCGAGGGCTCATGTTGGTTCCAACCAGTTATGGACCAGTTGTTGGATCAGGGTGCACCCTGGATGGCTAGTGCTCACTCGTTTCGTTTCATTCGCGGTCATGGCGGGGTTCTTGGTGTGGGATATAGTCGAATGGGATGCTTCCATCTTTGTTTACTACACCGAGTAAGTTCCTTCATTTCCATACACCCACATAGTAAAATACATCTAATGTGATTGAACTATTAGTTGGTTTACGTTTTGGTTATTAAATTTCAAAAAGTTACAAAAGAGTTATTGAACTATTCGAAAATTTTCATTTAAATCACTAGATTGTTAAAATTGTTGTTGCGTGATATTCTCTGTTTACACCGCCAATACTAATCAAAAGCTCTTATTTTCCTTCTTTTCTATAGTTTAAGTTTTTTTTTTCATGAAACAATTTTAGCTGTTGAGAATTTGTAAACCAAAGTCCTAACAGACTTTTCCAATCTCTGACATTGATTGTCAGATCGACTTGGATCTAAAATATATTCTTCTAATCTCAATGGGTACTGATGCACCGTACAGATCGTCAAATTGTCACTTAGAATTCATTAGCCAAACTTTTAAAAAAAACTTAAAAGTTTAGTGACTTAACTAAAAATTTTCGAAAATGAAAACTTTCGAATATTTTAGTAACCATTTTATAACTTTTTGAAATTGAGTAATCAACACGTAAACTTAATAATAGTTTAATGACCTTAGATATAGTTTACCCTTATATATATTAACATTAATCTAGTGAGGCAACATAAATTTGCAGGTGGACATTTGTATTGGTAATGGTCTACTTTGCGGTATGTAAATAATTTAAATGCCATTTCTGCCATTATATTTTTCTTTGTTGATTAAACACTTGGTTACAGTATCTCATGCTTAATTAATACATGCATTTTGTTTGTGAAGCTGGGGACTGCCATATCTGCTTATGGATGTTGGGTGTGCTTTACTACACCACTACCTGAAAATAGTTTAAGGGATGAATTTGTAAAAACGGATGTGGAAGAGGGTAGAATTGCAAATTCTGTAACTTATCAAGCCAAAAATGTATGGTGTAAAATCAAGTTGCAAAGTCACTATGCTCAAGAAGAGTTTCAAAGAAGGGCAGGATTTTGGGGTTATCTTATGCAAATTATATATCAGGTCTGTCAATGAAGTTATCAATACAATTCCTACTTTTTTTCACTGCTTTCTCCTCTTCGATTTAATCATAAAAAGTCAATAAATCCAACCATGTAACCTATGTACGAAAAATGATCTAAATCCAAAATCACCTAACAAACTCACGATGTAAAACCAAATGATTCAAACCCTTACCCCCATGGATCTAAATACAATAATCACCATTTAGTATGTCTTAAGCCTTGATGAGACCTTTAGTATGGGCTGCTGCCTTTAATTTTCTCTGCAGACAAGAGAGCTGATTTACTTAGTTTTGCTTCATTGTAGACATGTGGAGGTGCTGTCATCTTGACAGACATTGTATTCTGGCTTGTTATTGTTCCATTTTTATCAAACTCACACCTTGGCCTAAACATGGTAAGATATTAACTTCATATCAATTAGCAATGCTAGAAAAAGTCATAATTTGATTGCAAGATTAGCGGCTATGTCTAAATTCAGTGATTGTTTTCTTTTTGTGGACAGTTAATGGGTTGCATGCACACTGTGAATGCTGTGCTTCTCATACTGGATACTCTTTTCAATAGCCTTGTAAGTATTTTGCACCTCTTTTTATTATAGGTAAACTACACTTAAACTATTAAACTATTAATAAGTTTACCTTTTGATCACTCAATTTTAAAAAGTTACAAAATGGTCACTAAATTATTTAAAAGTTTTTATTTAAGTCGTTGAGCTGTTAAGTAAAGTGACGATTTGACGACCGGTATGGTAGATTAGTACCCATCGGCGAGTAGAAGAATGTACTTTAAATCCAAGTTGATTTAATGAACAATGTCGGAAAAAAAACTATTTAAATTTTAATTTAAAATTCGTAACGATCAAAGTTGCTTCATAACAAAAAAGCTGAATTATAGAAGAAAAAGGGAACGTGAGCTTTCGATTAGTGCAGACGGTATAAACAAAGAAAACCATACAACAATAATTTTAATAGCCCGATAACTTAAATGATAACTTTCGAATAATTTAGTGATCATTTTATAATTTTTTGAAATTGAATAACCAAAACATACTTCTTTTAAAGAGACCAAAACGTAAACTCACTAACAGTTTAATGACCTTTAGTTGCAAATTCTCTTTCTATTATTCATTGCTACCAAATTCCATATAGGCTCTAAGTGTTGGTTGAATCTCCCCTTTTTGTGTCAGCCATTTCCTTGGTTCAGGCTTGCATATTTTGTTCTGTGGAGCTGTTTATATGCTATTTTCCAATGGGTTCTTCATGCCTGTGGGTTTACATGGTGGCCATATCCTTTCTTAGAGCTTAATACCCCATGGGCTCCTTTATGGTAACCTGATTAGCCTCGGACAAAGTTATTTTCATTCACCTATATATATATACAAAAGAATATAATGAATTCAATCATTTCCATCGAACAGGTACTTCTCCATGGCTGTGGTACACATCCCTTGCTATGGAATATATGCACTGATTGTAAAAGCAAAAAATTCAATCCTCCCAAGACTGTTCCCCCATGATTTTGTCAGATCATACTAGTTTCTTTCCTCTCTTTTTTTTCAAATCCACTGCTTTTGAATGTGGTACATTTATTTAGGTTTTATGGTTTGTTTATTTATATCAAGACGGAGGCATTCCTCACATCAATAGATTGGGGGTTTATGTAACTTTTCTTTTTTTCACGTTAAACAATTTGGGAAGTAGTCAAGCATTTATACCAAAGATAATGATATTTTGGGGCTTATTTTATATGTTTATAATATATTTCCTTTATTGAAAAAGGGGTGTGGAAATCACAGCTTTTGACCATGATTTTTTATGGATGTTTACTTTATGCAAAACAAAGCTTCCACTGCCTAAAAACAACAAAGAATCCCATCAGACATAAGAGTCTTTAAAGATTCAAACAAATATGTTGTTGGTATTTGCTTGATGATTGAAGGTAAAATATAAGGAAACATAAAAAAAGCTAAGAAACCATATGCCTTGGATCACAAGCAAATTAGACTAACACAAGGCAAGCATTGAGACTCCTCCAAGCTCTATTTCCATCTTTTAAATTGGGAAGATTGAGACTTCTCTAAGCTCTATTTCCCATCTTTTAAATTGGGAAGATCAAAGATTTCATGTCATACAAACTAAGATAGCCTATGAAACTCCAGGATTTAACCCCTAGGCCAAGGATGTTCAACCCCCATACCCGTGTTGTGGGATCAAATCACAAAAAATTGCCTACTAGTGGTGTCTGTGTGATAGAAATTTGCTCCTGCTAGTGACGTGTTAGTTGTAAAAAAATAAAGCTATGAGCCTTATGATTTTCTCATATGTAGTTGCTACCAACCTATGACTAGCAAATTGAAAACATAAGACAAGCATTGAAACTTCTCTAAGCTCTATTTTCATCTTTTAAATTGAGAATATCGAAGACATCATCTCACACAAACTTCGGCAACCTACTGTCACTCACATATCCTATCATGCACAACTGTTTCAGCTTTTATAATGACTGAGCCTTTTAAAGCTTTAATGAAAAAAGGCATAAAGGCTAAGGCAGGATAAAACAATATGTTACATTTAAAGCATGCCTAAAGCCTTTAACTAAAAATTTCATTGATAGGTTGATTCCAATTCCACTAATCTGCGAAAGCTAAAACTCAAAAACGATGATACTAAACCAGATATGCAACAATGGGAAACATTGACTCCATTCATTTTGCTAAACAGATTAGTTCTCTATATTAATCCCCAATATAAACAGACATTGGCATAAAGATCATTGAAGAAAAACTCTGCAAAAGACCAAAGACCTAAGTGAGCAGCAAAAATAGTTAAATCATTTTACAAACATCAAACATACACCAATACCCAGAGAACAAGGCATATAAATATAATCATCAATCAAACAACATAAAGAAGAATTAACTTATGTTGATTCAAACAGCTGAATTGATAATCAAAACTCCAAAATCATATAGCCCAAGTATGATAACATATTCAAACACAACAAAATTCATTCGATTAAACAAAATCCGACGATTACTGAAAATTTAGAACCTAAAACCCATACTCAAAAAACCCTAAAAGATCCATCTTTTGCACGAGCCCCACTTAATCTCCACCAGCCTTCTGGTAAACATAAGTGAGCCCACACTTACCGCAATAGTGCCTATCGAAATGGTTAGCCATGAAGGTTCCAGCACCACACTCAGCATTAGGGCACTCTTTCCTCAGCCTCTGAACCTTACCCGATTCATCCACCTTGTAGAACTGTAGCACAGCGAGCTTGACCTTCTTCTTCTTGTGCTTGATCTTCTTGGGCTTGGTGTAGGTCTTCTTCTTTCTCTTCTTAGCACCTCCCCTAAGACGGAGCACGAGATGGAGGGTTGATTCCTTCTGGATGTTGTAGTCGGCTAAGGTGCGGCCGTCCTCGAGCTGCTTGCCGGCAAAGATGAGGCGCTGTTGGTCGGGTGGGATGCCTTCCTTGTCTTGGATCTTGGCTTTGACATTGTCGATGGTGTCAGAAGACTCAACCTCTAGGGTTATGGTCTTCCCCGTTAGGGTTTTGACGAAGATTTGCATCTTTGGGTGCCGCTGGTGGCAGAGAGATATGGAGGGTTCGGCTAGGTTTCGAAAACAGGGAATAAGTCTGTTGGGGTTTTATATATACATGAAGGAAAATTAGGGTTTTCTTGGGGTATGAAAGTAATTGCCCTTGTCCGGGTTTTGGATTTTAAACTTTTTGCTGACTACCAAATGGGTCATGGATCATGCGACGTGGCCCTTATAGGCCCAATAAAGCTTAATATATATATATACTATTAAAAAATGCCGAGTGTAATTTAGACCAAAGAGGTTTTAGATAAAAATATAGGCTCGAAAAAGGGTTTGGGCAAAGAAAAAGGCTCGTTTAGAAAACAGGCAGGGCCTCAAATAATTTTTTCGGCTCCTAAGCCAGGCTCGGCCCAAATATGCAAAAAAAAAAAAGTTATTTTGTTGTTGTTTTTTAAAATATTTTGTTACCATTTCACTATTATGTTGCTACTATTTTATTGTTATTATATAATTATTATTTTATTGTTAATTCTGTTAATATTTTAGAGATATTTACTTATTAAGTTGCATCTATCTTAGTGTTATTTTAAGTATTCATATTGCTTTTTAATTTATTTTCAATATTTATTTTAAAGTTTTTAGTATTTTTATGTATTATATATATTTAAAAAAATTATATAAAAAGTTAATACGATCAAGCTTGGGCAAAATTTTAAGCCAATTTTTTGGGCCAAGTAAACTAGCCTAAAATTTTATTTAGTCCCGGCCCATTGACACATCTAGATATCATTTTCTCTTATTTTTCTGTTATTTTTCATGTTTTAGGTAATTTTCAGGTACCAAATCTTTAGAATGGTATTTCTTGATTAAACTCAAACAAGCTTCATGATACACCTTTAGTAGCTTAATAGCGTAGCCCAGCTCTAAGCTTATGCCCTAACATTCTACAATGGAAGCAAAGTCGACCCACTCCTCTTATAAAGGATGGTTTGTTTCATTCCTTCTATACATTATACACAGCTTTCCTCAGGGATCTCCAAACTCCAATAGAAATGGCTTTTCTAGTCTCTAAACCTGGAAGAACAGCTAAAGAGATGATAGGATGGGCCATTAAACAAGTTTCTCAAATCTTTTTACCGAACACCTGAAGGGTATTTTTCGTAAATGACCCCTCATGAAATGAAAAAAGAAAACAGTTGTGGAGATGCGGGGGATCGAACCCCGTGCCTCTCGCATGCAAAGCGAGCGCTCTACCATTTGAGCTACATCCCCTTCATTGTCAAGTTTCTAGTGTAATTTATATATTCGTAATTTTTATAACAATTGTCTTTTCCATTTATCTTGTAACAGCTCTTGTTATCTCCTTGGAGTTTTATTCCCTAATCGTTAGAGTTCTAATAATTCGAAATAAAAAGATTTGAGTGTACTTATATAATATCCTTTAATTTAAGAGTTTAACGATTCTATAGTTAGTTTAAAATAAATATGTTTTAGGCATTAAGTTATTTGGTCAAGCTCGAAAGTTGAAATTTTAAATATATTCACAATAACACTTGCATGCTGAAATTTGAAAAGTAATTTGACCAAATTCCTTTAAAAAAGGTAAGAGGACTAAATTCTAAATACACAATGAGTATAAGGACTTCAAGGATATTTTAACCTTTTATTTTTGTTACAAACAAAATCTGATTGAAAATATTTTTTAATATTAAAAGAAATGATAAATTACCCAATGTCATTAAACTATTAGTAAGTTTACATTTTGTTGCTCAACTTCAAAAAGTTACAAAATGGTCATTAAATTATTTGAAAGTTTTCATTTAGTTACTGAACTATTTGAAAGTTTTTATTTAAGTCATTTGGCTATTAAGTTTTTTCTTTAAAAATCTAGCTAGTGAGCTCCAAGTGACAATTCGAGATCGATATGGTACATTAGTACCCATCGACAAGTAGGAAAACGTACTTTAGATCCAAGCCGATCTAACGATTATAAAATGAAAATTGAATTGTAGAACAAAATGAGAAGAAGAGCTTTTATTGGTGCAAGCGGTGAGAATGAAGAAGGCCATACAACAACAATTTTAACAACCAAGTGTATTAAATGAAAACTTTGAATAGTTCATTGACCATTTTGTAACTTTTTGAAGTTGAGTGACCAAAACATAAACTTATTAATAGTTTAGTGATCTTGAGAGAAGTTTACCTTAAAAGAAAATAGCTTTAACACAATTAAATAGATTCCTTTAAGGGTGAGTATTCGATTGAATCGAGTCGAGTTAACAAATTCTATTATTTATAACCAATATTGAGTTTACATGGAAAGATTATTTAACTAGTAGACGAAGTATAAAATTATTTAACTATATAAATAACATCATGATTTTGCCTTTTAACTTAATAAGTAAACATTTATTAAAACGACGTAGCTTTACATTTTAACTTAATGGTTTTGACTTTTAAGTTTAGAAAATGTAAACATTTATTAAAATAACGTAGTTTTATATTTTTTTATTCAAATTTTCAGATAACTCGAATTGTGTAATTATATTCGAGTTAAACCGAAAAATTTAATTTTTTATTCGAGTTGATCCAAATAACTCAAATAACTCAAACTTTTTAATTCAAAATTTTAAAACTTTATTAATTTTTTCGAATCAAATTGAATTTTGTTCATCTCTATATTCCTTTCTTGTTTTTTTTTAAATAAAAATATATAAATATTTATGTATAAAATATAGCGCTCCTCGTTTCCGGAACAAAGATAATAAAAATTTGTGTTGGTCTAAAGCCCTAAGAAGAATAAAAATTTAAGAAAAAAGAAAAGAAAATTCATCGATCAATATTTCTCCCCCAATTCCCAAAGAATTTGATTATCGCCATTCAGTGCTCACCTTCGGTGGGTAAACTTCCCCAAATCCTTGCGCCGCCGCCGGCTGCCATCCAAATCTCATGTAATAAACAAATTCCCTCAAGGAAACTATTAAATTTGATCTAATAATAACATTATTATTGGCTATAATTCTGAATTAATTCTTTATCTGCGGAAGTAAACCCTAGATCTTTCTTCGTTTTTTGGTTTTTTTTTCAGCAGCATCAATTTTCGATCGACCGGTAGAGCAATTAGGGTTTCCAAGAAACGGGAATGGATGACAGCTGTGCGGTTTGTGCTGACAATTTGGAATGGGTTGCCTATGGCGCCTGTGGTCATCGGGACGTCTGCTCCACGTGCGTCTCTCGTCTCCGATTCATCTGCAACGATCGCCGCTGCTGCATCTGTAAAACTGAATCCAACGTCATCTTCGTCACTAAGGTTAGAGCTTCGCTCTTGTTTTGGTCGCCAATTTTAATTTTGAATTAGCATTCGGATTTTTAATTATTTAGTAATTAGATAATTCCTTCGAATCTTTACTAGCTGATGATAATTAGTGAGCCAAGTTCGAGTCTTTGTAACGAGTCTTTTTGGTTCTGGTTTGTTTCAGGCTTTAGGGGATTATACGAGGATGATAAATGACTTCTCTGTATTGCCATCTGATGTAAGAGAAGGACGGGTGGGTTCTTATTGGTACCATGAGGATACACAGTCCTTTTTCGATGATGTTGATCACTACAGGATGATCAAGGCAATGTGCAGGCTTTCGTGCAGTGTATGTGACAAGATGGATGAGCAGTCCAATGATGGGGTGAAGCGGCGAGGGAAGTTTAGGAACATTGAACAGCTGAAAGGTCATTTGTTTCATAAACATAGATTGGTTATGTGCAGCCTGTGTTTGGAGGGTCGAAAGGTAAGGTTAATCTGTCATATTTCTAATGAAAATATGACTATGATCTAGCATTTTTCCTTTTTAATGATTCGATTGTTTGTCCATTAGAGAACGCTGTGAAAAGCTTTATGTATTGATTATCTTTGTTGGTTGGTTTCCTTTGGGTGATGTAGGTGTTTATTTGTGAACAAAAGCTATATACTAGAGCACAGTTACATCAACATATAAACACAGGTGACTCTGAGGTGGACGGAACTGAGAGTGAGAGAGGTGGCTTCATGGGGCATCCAATGTGTGAATTCTGCAAGACCCCATTTTATGGGGATAATGAATTATATTCACACATGTCCACAGAGCACTATACATGTCATATATGCCAAAGGTACTGATGCTATTTCTGGCATTGATTTTAGAACTTATTTGTTTGCATGTTAATTGTTAATGTGCAATGCAGGCAGCATCCAGGACAATATGAATATTACAAGAATTATGATGACCTTGAGGCAAGATGACTTATAAATTTCTTTTTCTTTTCTTTTTCCTTTTTCTCCTTGTAAAGTTAAATGGAATTTAAAATTGTGTGCTGCAGATTCATTTTCGCCGAGATCATTACCTATGTGAGGATGAGGCTTGCCTTGCCAAAAAGTTCATCGTCTTCCAGTCTGAAGCTGAACTAAAGGTGCTATCTTGGGCATATAAAATTTGTTATTTTTTCCTATTGTTTGAGTATGTCCTTAGGGTAGCTCAGAATATTTTTTCTCAATTAAAGCTGATATGTTTTTCATTTTTATCCTTTCAGAGACATAATACCATTGAACATGGAGGTCGCATGTCTCGAGCACAACGTAGTGCTGCTTTACAAGTATGTATCATCCATCTAAATAATATTCACATCAGTTTTCCCCAATTCACTCTTTGATATGTGCGCATTTGTAGATAAGTTGGTTACTTGTTTTGTTAATATAATTGTACTTTTTCTAGATTCCAACAAGCTTTCGGTATCGTCGAAGTAATGAAGAAAATCGCCGTGGAAGGGGACGAACATTTCGGCGCGAGGCTTCTGATAATGACTATCAACTTTCAATGGCCATTGAGGCAAGTTTGGGAATGGCCAGTGATCCTCCAGGATCATCTACAGCACAGGCAGTCTCTAATCATAGAGACACAAATGATATCGATCCGCTTGTTCAGCCTTTTGAGTCATTATCTACAACAGATGCCGAATCATCTTCAAGATATCTTCAAGCTTTGGGGACAGGTTCAAGGGGTGGACCTTTGCAAGAATCTTCTTTTCCTCCTCTCCCTGTGGCTCCCAGCACCAGTCAACAGAAGTCCCAACATAGCTCAGGTTTACATAATAACACCATGGCAGCGCATCTACGGAGACAGAAGAATGGGAATAAAAATGCTTTGAGTTCAGCTCAAGCTTGGCCAGCAACAAGTCGTAGGACTGGGCAAGCTTCAAGTATTTCAAGTCAGGTTAGACCAGGAGCAAATGTTGCAGCTGTAACATCGCTTGGTAATGGAAATGGTAATGGTAACAGGGTTGCACAGTTGGGCTATGCAAGCTCAGCTCAGGCTCAGGCTCAAGCTCAAGCTCAGGCTCAGGCTCGACCCACAACAGCAGATATATTGATGTCATCTGGTTCTCGAGCAAGCTCTGGCAGCAAAAGTAGGATTAGCCATTCTTCATCAGCTCCAAATCTCAGTGATGGTGGATACTCAGAACCATCTGCTTCTGATTTTCCTCCTGTTTCTGCTGCACAAGGGCACAAGCAGTCCTCAAGCAGCCAGGTGCTGACAAATGTGGAAGATGTTCGTATGGCCAACAAATCTTTGGTGGAAAAGATGCGAGCTGCTCTTGATTATGATGAAGAAAAATATACTGCTTTTAAAGAAGTATCTGGACAGTATCGTCAGGGCTTAATAGGCACAGACAGATATTTGGATTATGTACATCAGCATGGCTTGTCACATCTAGTTCTTGAGCTGGCTAGACTCTTGCCTGATGTTCAGAAGCAGAAAGAACTAATTGACACCTACAATGCTAGTTTACAAAGCAATGGTCTGCAAGAGAATGGTGGTGGGGCCCAGGGCAGTGTGTTGTGGAAGGAGAAGGATGCCTCTAAGAAAGGGAAAGGAAAAGGGAAATCTGTTGATACTGCTGGCAGTAATTCAAAGGATGTTCTGGCCGATAGTATTCTCAGCACTGTCCGCCAATTGCAGTCAAGTTATAAGCCTACTGAAGAAATTACGGAAGTGCTATCAAAGGATGGTTACCGTCCTTCCAAAGGTAAAGCAAAGGTGATGGTGGAGGAGCAGCAGGTGCAACTCAATTCAAGCAATCAGCCATCAATAAGAATTGGGGGCCAAAATGAGTCCTTACCAGTGAAAGCTGGATCAGGGGATGGGGGTGGTGGTAGCAAGCAGCGGAAAAAGACCTCAAAGTTCCACCGAGTTCGGCTTGGTGATGGTTCAATGGCATCACTACTGGATCTCAAAAATTCTGAGCCAGACCCTGAACCTGAACCATTAGATAACAAGTTTGATGGTAGCCAAAACTCAACTGGAGCACTGCCTGTACGGGGGGTATGGAAGAAGGGAGGAAGTAAAAAGCTCTTTTTATGACAGGCAATCAGCCAAAATCTTGCTGGAGAAATGATGTTTGACAACATTTCTTGTTTAGAAATTATCTTAATAGTGCCGTCAAAAAGTGATCGAGTTTTGCTATGAGCTTGAAAAGCTGTCAATAGGTGGAGAAGTTTCTATTAATGGCCTGGGGTTTTTTTTTGGGTTAGCCACTAATACATTGTGCCCAACATGGTAATCATGAATGATCTTTTGGATTCTGGACGTGTTTGTTACAAAGTTAGCATGCATTTTCACCGAGTATAAGAAAATTACAAAGTTGAAGACTTTTGGTTTGTTTTTGATACTTATAAAGGTTCTTGATTTGTCTTCATACAATGCCTTCATACTTCTCTTTTGCTTTGTTTCCCTGCCTTGCAAGTAATCCCTTTTTTTTTTTGCTCTTATTTGGATTTTCAAAAGAAAAATTAAGTTAGGTTTGTTGGATCGATCATGAAGTTTTAACATCATGAATGATGGTTGACTAATGCTATTGCCATAACAAAATACCAGGCTGTACCTCAACATTTTATACAGTGATTCACAAAGCTTATAGATGAAAACTTGGAAATTTGATTTCCATATGATCCATATTTTGAATATAAAAAAGTAAATAGTTTGTATTTGTTCTATTCAAACTTGAAAATTCATTCTATTGTTCTTAATTTAAACTCAATCCAACTTGTTTTGATTTGAAAATAAAAGTTAACAACTTAAATTTGTTATAACTAAACACGAATTGACTAACTTGAATCTTAAACCCAAAATGACTTGAACTTGAAATAATTTAAAAAGAGAACATGAAATGATTTATACTTAAACTAACTAAAACCCAAAATGGTCTTAATCCATAATTCGAAAAATTTGAGTCTCAAATTGAAAGCAGCATATATCGAAATAATCCTAACTTGAAATGACTTTAAAATTTTTAAGAAATTCATGTTTACTCTTGCCATTTTAAAAAGACCATTTAATTTCTTTTGTATTTAGATTTCATTTTATTTCTCAAAGTGGCGAAAATTGAGGAAATATTAAAAACATTTGGACTTTGCTTGATAGAATGGAAAGAAAATCGGAAGGATGAAAAATATAATTTTTCTTTTCATAGGTGTGTTTGGTAGGGGAGATAGAAAAATGGAAAAGAATAAGCAATTCTATTTCAATCTATTACTTCGTAGAGTTGAAAAATGAAAAGAAAGAAAATAAACATTTGCAAAATATATTATTTTGAATTAACATACACCTCTCTCTCTCATTTTCTATCCTCTCATCATTCAAATTTGGAAGAATTAGTTTTTATACATTAGAATGGAAAATGATCATCTCTTTTATCTACTTCGTTCTCATTTTTGTTCCCAATCAAACTGTAATGGCCTAAATTCAAGGTTATCGGAACAGTAGTTTCGTAACCACAAATCTGATTTAAAGAGAAATTTATTTCAATATTTTTGCATGAATATTTATATGATAGAAAAATCGTATGAAAATATTGATAGAAAAATTTTATCGATTTAGTGATTAGTTAGAAAAAGAAATTATTGAAGAAATTGGGTAAAATAAGATATCGGGACCTCGAGTCGAAAAATAATTTTATAAATATTTATGAAATGTTAATAATGTGGTATTAAAATTTCGTTAGGAAATTTTAATGTTTGGATAGTTAATTAAATGAAAAAGACTAAATTGTAAAAGGTGTAAAAGTGGGTAGGATGATTAAATAGCTTAAGTGTCTAATGAGAGAGGAGTTAAAAGGAAAATAGACCCAAAATTTATTTGGGCTGGACGGCAAGGGCATGAAATCAGCAGAAAAATTGATAAATTAAAGGCAAAATTTGAATATTGCAAAATTAACTAAATAAAGCTAGGACTAAATAGGAAATATCTAGATTTCTCTTCATTTCTCTTCAATTCCAGCAGCTAAAAACGCTATAGGAGCGTTCTCTAAGCTGGTATTCCATAATTTTTGCACCAAGTGAGTTAATCCTTGCCTTTTTCTTGTAATTTTTGTGTTTCTAAGACTTTTACAACTAGGTCCTACTATTAAATTCATTAGTTTTTTATTTCATGGATGAAATTGAAAGTCACCATGGTTGATTTATGTAAGTTTATGATGAAATAGAATGAAATTAAAGCTTTAAATTGTTTATGAGATGATTTTATTAGGTAATTTCAATGGAAATTGATTTTTAGAACCTAATTGTGAAAATGTTTAGAATTAAAGTCTATTTCTAAAATTCTGATTCCTAAAGGTTGTAAACTAGTTTAAGGTGATATAATAAAGTGTTAATTAAGAAAAATAAGCTCAATTGAGAGACTAATTGAGTAGGGACGAAATTATCATTTATTAAAAATTTAGAGGAAAAATGGTAATAAACAGCTTGCACTAAAACAGTTTAGACAGCAGCAGTAGACTAACTTTGGAAAATCACAAAAAAATATAGGAATCGAACTAGAAGATAAAAAAAATATGGGATTAAAGCTTATTGAGTCTAGTTTCTCATAGAATAAATAGTGAAAGCAATGGATTTGTAAATTTTGAGATATAATGAATTTTGTGAGACAAGGTCAGAATGAATTCGAGTTCCCCTGTTCTGACTTTGAAAAATCATAAAAAATTTAAGAAAAATATTTATGGGCTTAAATTTATATGTATAGAATTATGAATGAGTATATTTTTAATAGAAACAAACGAGAACATCATTTGAATCCTGTATGAAGAGATAATTAATTTTTAGTGAAGAAGGGTCAGAACTGTTAGACAGCAGAACAGGGGTGACTTTAAAGAATAAAATGTACTGATTGGCTAAACCAAAAATTCTGAAAATTTTATGGTAAGAATATATGTGAGTCTAGTTTCAGGTAAAATTATTGGATCCTAATTTTGAGTTCTGTAGCTCAAGATAAAAATAATTTAGTGACTATGACTTAAGTAGACAGCTTTGAATGAACTATAAATGATAGTTGAATCATAGAGAATGTTGCATATGAAACATGAAATGTATTAAATTGATAATTAAATTTATTTATTTAGATCCAGAAGATTCAAATATGAAGCTAGATCGAGGAAAGGAAAAAGTTCAGGATTAGTAGATTTTTTGTACACGAACAAGTATCAAGGTAAGTTCATGTAACTTGAATTATATTCTTAAATACTTGAAATGTATGTTATTGATGTGAATATGATTTGAATGTTCATTATATGAAAATTGATGAAACATTGACATATTTGATAAAAGGGGAAGAAATCTCGGTTGAATGAAAGGAAAATTTGATGGATCTCTAAAAAGGAATTGACGGTAAAAAGGATCTAGCCCGGACGGGTGATCCTATCCTGATATAGCCCTCCCGAAGAATATGTGGAAAATGGATTTAGCCCGGACGGATAATCTGAATTAGGGTGCAATTTAGCTTTGGACTAGTAATTCGAGATCCAAGCTCATTAGAGTAATTGTTGTTGCGAGGATTTAGCTTTGGGTGGTAATCCCGACAATACTCTATGAGTTTATATTACAAGAGATTTAGCCTGGACTGGTAATCCCGCTGTAAGGATGAGGTTCGTGGGAGTGTGCTCTCTAAAATGGAAATGTGCGCACATGAATATGAATTGACGGATCCGGAAATGTACACTAAAAGTGTACCTCTGAAAATCCATCGAAAATCCAAGAAATTCAACGGGATAAACATGGAAAAATAACAAGGGAATGAAAATCATGGTATTGATGAGCTCATCAATCATGATATATATTATTGATACATGGAAATTATTGTACTAACTTGAATGTTGAGTTTGTGCATGTTAGGGTAATAATGCATTGAATGGATATATGTAATGTTTATTGTATTGTACTGAAAATATTAGGTAAGTATAATTCTTGTTACATGAGCTTACTAAGCACAAAGTGCTTATCCTGTTTTCTTTTCCCCTGTTTTGTAGTGTTAAGGGCTCGGAGGTCGGATTTGGTCGAAGACACATCACATTATCAACCTCAGGATTTCGGTATATAAAGAAACTTTATTTTGGAAATCAATGGCATGTATAAGCTGATAAAGTAAATGATTCTGTGAAATGAATGTAAGGTTAGCCAATGGTATGGCTAACAAATCTTGGTTTTGGTATGTGATGAGGTTATCTTATAAAAATACATGAATCTATCTTGAAAATATGTTAAATTGGATTGGTTGATGTGGATTGGTCTCGATTTAATATTGCAGGAAAGATTAGATATCTGTAAAAGGGATTATATTGAGTTTTCTTAAAAAAAAATTAATTCGTAAACTCCGGTAATGCCTCGTACCCTATTCCGGCAATGAGTACGGGTAGGGGGTATTACACAAACACACTTAAAATTTATTATCTTTTCCTTTTTCTATCATTCTACTTTTCCATCTAACCAAACACACCATTAATAATCCATCTTTACTCAACCCATTTGAGGGTAAACTGGTTATATATCCTTCTACAAAATAAAATAGCGTTCCATATCCAATAAAAACAATTTCGTTAGTTTATGATTTTGTTGCTGAAACTTAAATCTTATTTCTTTTAGGTGGTTACCTTTAACAAGAAGTATCAAATTGAAAATCGAAACTAAAGTTGATGTTACAAAGAAGAACCAAATTCGAAGTTAAAGCATTATTAGTTCACTCACTCTTTTTTCTTGGCTAAGATCTACATTTCATGTAGCATTTACTTTTCAATTTTTAAAGTCTAATCGATTCGATCACCAATATAGTTACAAAAACTATGGTTGGATCCACGGTTACTACAATTCATTTTTTATTGGAATAATATAATTTTTGGCCCTTGAACTTTGCAACTAGGTCCACTTTGATACTTATAATTTTTTTGGTGCACTTTGGTACTTGAACTTGGCAACTAGATTTATTTTTGTCCATGAATTTGGATTCCGTTAAGACTTGATAATGCGATCAATGCTCTTGGAGCAAGATTTGATTAGTCAGTCAGATTGATTGGACTGAGAACCGACTAGTATATTGATTCAAACAAAGTGGTGAACCGATTGAATAGAAAACTATTCGAAACTGGTAAAATTGAAAACTAGGACAAAAACCAGTAATCAACTTGACATCCTGATTAGTGTTTCTCTTATCTTGGTTCTAGCCTTGTTGTTTGCCATGGGGTTCTTCTTAGCCATTGGTAATCAAGTTCATCTTGTGAATTCAATTTTATAGGAAATAAAGCATGCCTTAACAATTTAGTAATATTTACACAATCAAATTTATCTTGGCAACAAGCTGTACCAAAACCAACAAGTTTATTATAATATTTTTAAAAAAATATTGAAATTGTCAAAAAAAATGCACTAATTGGTGATGAAGAGAATAACATTAAAATCAACGATTTCAACATCTTAAATGTTGTTGTCGCAGATAATCTCTAACCACATTCTCAAGGTTTTTTTTTTTTATAATTTGAAAATTAAAAGGAAATTGACAAAGTTGAAGATAAACTAAGAGAGTTTTTTTATTGTTAAAATATTAATTAAAGAAAATTTTGAAGTTTTAGTATTTTAATTTTTGTTTCATGCACGTGTAATACTAATAGAAGTAGTAACGGCCTCGTTTTCTAGTTGTCATCCATGAGAGTGGGGTTGGGTTGTTTTAAAAAAGTAAAAACTATATCATTTTTCTTTGTTACTTTTCCTGGGAAACAAACAAGAAGAAAAAGGGAAAAAGAGAAAATTTAGAAACTTTAGAAATTTTAGTCTTATGTTGCAAATAACAAAAAAAAGTGATATGGACTAATTACATAGAAGTCCTTGGCTTTAGTCAAAGTAAAAAATTCCACATTAGCAATTTGTTAGTGGATTAATGAAATTTTTAACGGCAATGGCCAATTTGAGTAATTATTTTAATTAGAGCGACTAAATTAACAAAAAAAAAGAGTGACTTACAGTGCAATTTGCCCAAAAAATATAAAAAGAAAAAACAAGGACAAAGTTGAGCTAAGTTAGTAACTCTTATCTCTCAATTCTCATCATCCTTACTCCTTCGACTATCATCATTAACCCCATTGCAACTACCAAAAAGTCTTTTCTTGAACCCCTACCAATAGAGCCTTATCAATTCCACCAGTAAACACCATCCTCCACAATCATATCCTCATGTCATGAGGCTAGTACTTTAGTCTCGCAATGCACGACCTTAGGCAATTCCTTTGCTATGGATTCACCTAAATCAGTCTCACTCTAGAAAAAATGAGGATTCTTAAGAGAAATTCTCTAAGGCACCGAAAATAAAGTGAAAGCAACTCAAGATAAAAAAGAAACGAGAGAACAAAAAAGTCACAAAAAGTAATAGCACACCAAGTGTTTGAGTAAATGCTCTCAAAAGTATTCTATTACTCAAGAATGAGATGATTACAAATGAGGGGAAATACCTCTATTTATAGTTGAACTCCCTCAGATCCAACAATATAATTTAAATTACATCAATGGTCGAGATCAAAGCCAATCTACAAATCAATATTCTTAAGGAATTTTCCAAGATCCCTTAAGATTACTTTCTATATTTACCATGGTAACCCTAGTTCTACTTAAGTGCTTCATTAGGCCACTAAGGCTTCAAGTACATGAGTTTCTCCACATGTTCCACGAATTGGGCCAGTTCAAGTGGGTCGAGTGAGTCCCATTTAATCAATTGACCTCTGTAGGACACTTTGTATGCATTTGTAATGGGCTTTGATCTGTTTCCCATGACATTCTCCCCTACCCATTCTCGCGGCACCCTCGTCGCGTCCTCGGATGACCTTAGTTTGACTCGTCTTGGAACTGCCTCAATGCCGCAGTCGATTCCCAACTAGCCTCTCTGTCGGGTAGTTTCACCTTTTGGAACATTTTCCTTGGCTTATGACTTCGCTATTGTCTAACTCGAATTAATAAGTGTCCAATTGAACCCTTTGAGATATAAACCCCCAACAAATTCAATTAATGACTTTAATCAACCCTCCAAGAAAAAATCCTTGGTAAATTGAAGAATGAAGAATGAAAGAAAACGAAAATAAGATGGATGATGGAAAGATTGTTCCCCTTGAACAACAAAGCTTCAATAAAAACAACCAATGGTGATGAAAAGTCGATGTCCTATGAAACCCTTTGAAGAATGATCTTTAACAAGCTTCACAAATGACTCTAACCAACCCCCTAAGGTCGAACCTTGGTAAATTGGAGGGTGAAGAGTTCTCCCTTGACTTCTAAACCAAGAAGAAAAGCTACTTCTAAAATAAACAAAAGAGAAATAACTCAAAGAGTTGAAATTTATTAATCAAGGTTTGTCCATAATTAATTATGAAGAGGCCTTTATACAGGCTAGTTAATTACATTAAAATAAAACTCTTAAGTATAATGAAATTATAATTAATCTTAAACAAGAAAGTTTTAGTATAACTTGACTAAGAAACTTAAAACTCCTAAACAACTTTGAATACTTAAAAATATCTTAAAATTTAGAATAAATAAATAATAAAATAATAAAATCTAATATTTACAATATTGAGTTCATATATAATAAAAATTAAGCCTAAAAATCAAAACCCAGATGATTTAAACTTGAATTAAATCCTGAAACTTGTAATTTCCTGTAATGACCCAAAATTTACGGGTATCGGAAAAGTACATTATCGGGCCTCCGTCTTAGCAAAATGGGTTCGTAAATAATTACTAGAAATATCTATGAGTCTAATGATGTGTTTAATTAGGCTTTGATTAGGTGAATTAGTCTAATTAAGAGTAATTAGTTAAAATGATTAAATTGATTAAGAGGTAAAAATTGAATTATAGATTAATAGAAAATAAAAAGGGCCAATAGACAATTAAGCCTATTTAAGAATTTGAGGCGGCAATTACTTCATAAAAATATTAGATTTTTATGATTTAATTATATAAATATCTTAATAAATTATAATGAATATTATTATTTTATTAGATAATGTAATTTATATTAGTTAAAATTATGATATTATATTATAAATTAAATCAAATAGTGACAAATGTATGGTGATGATAAAATACATGTGTAATGCTTGTATTTATACACTTGTAAAATATTTATATATTTTCTTAAATAATAAATAAAAGATATTTATGAATTAAATATTATTATATTATTATTATAATGTATTATTATTATTATTATTATTATTATTATTATTATAATTAATTTTATTAACTAATACATAAAAGAAATAAAGTAAAATAATAAAAGAAACAAAGAACAAAAGAAACAGAGACTATTCGAAACAGGGGAAGGAAAAAGGAAGAAAGAAAAATAGAAGGAAAAACTAGGGTTTGAGGCTTTAAACTTTAATTTGGTAAGTTAATTAAGCCCTTTTCTTTTAATTTTGATGTTTTAGAAGTTTTAGAACAAAGTTTTATTGAATTTATGTTAAGATTTTGAAAGTTCTTAGGTTTTTGAACATAATTCATGCTGAACAAATTGATGAATTAGGGGTTTAATTGATGGAATTTCTAGTTAGAATTGATAAAAGGATTAAATTGTAAAGTAAGCTATAAGTTTTGTGTTAGAGGGACTAAATTGAAAGAAATTTAAAATTAGGGTTTTATGGTGAACATTAGATAGTAAAGTTGAATTTGGTAGAAAATTGAGTAGAAATAAGGTATGAATTGAGAGAGAAAAGTAAGTGAATTTAGTTAGGATCAAATTGAAATTAAGGTAGAAGTTGAATAGAAATTCAATTATTTAATATAAATTAGTGTTGTATTAATAGTATAAATTATTTTAATTTATGTAGCTAGCAAAGAACCAGAGGCATCGACACAGAAGGGAAAAGAGAAGATTATCGAAGAGTAAACTCGAGAAAATCACGGTTTGTATTACTATTATTTAAACAACTATTTATTAAATGTTATATTTAAACTTATGTGTATGGTAAGTAAAATTTTAAGGTAAGTATCAATATTGAAATGAATGAAATTGAGATGAAGTATGATTATGTATAGATATTTGATAGTATATTGATTGGAAAGTGGAAAATTGTATTGAACTGAATTGTGATTAAATTGAGAATGATTTGAATGGAAAATATGAGAAAGTGATTGAATTGAAATATGAAAATTGAATACCCTATTAACTAGTCGGGCTGAATCAGATATAGTTGGCATGCCATAGGATTGAAAGAGTTTGGGGATTTTTCAGCTTGGCCGAGGAGACACTGAAGTCACTATATTTCTTCAGACTATTCGAAAAGGCATTGAGTGCCGTTTTGGTGTGTTTGGGTGGATTATTTCAGTGTGTTTGGTTGGAATCCGTGTATCTGCCAATGTCCGAGTCTTGTTAATAGGGGTAAGCAAATGAAATGATAAAACGAATGAAATTGATCGATTGATTTTTTGAAGAAATGAAAAAGTTAAAATTGTGAATTGAATGGAGACTGGAAATGAAAGACATGAACCAAAGGTTCATGAGATGATTGAATTCAGTTTGATGATATGTGATATCAATTTGATTAATTGTTATTGTTGAAATTTTGAAAGTTAAAGTATGAATTAATATATATTAATAAATTATTATATGTTTGATATTTATATGTTTATACATTATTATTTGTTATTATAGTTTGAATTATGGTAATATCACTGAGTATAGGCATACTCAGCATACGGTTGTTTCTGTGCGCAAGTCAGTAGAAGTCAAAGGTCCTGGTTCAGCATCCAGATCAATCTTGATTTCAGAGACAATTTGGTGATGTAATCCCTCTTTTGGTAAAAGTGGCATCTACTTAGGTATTGTATAAATTATGTACTCAAGTCTTGAAACTTTGGTTGTAAAATGATGTTTAATATGGATTATAAGTATGAAATGAATTAGTATGGCATATTTGGTAAAATATGGCATGAAACTAAAATGAGAAATGAATGAAATTATTAGTTCAATTAAAAAGTTATGTATGAGTGATCAAGTAGATAAATTGTTAAATTAATGTTGTAGGCATAATTAGGTATGTTTGAGTGTGGAAATGTATGGTTTGTTATATTGGTTGCAAATTGGTTGCATTTTTGAAAATTGCAGGGAAGGTTAGATGTTTATAAATAGGTTATATTGAGGTAAAAAAAAAATTACGAAAAATTTTCGGAGTACTTGAACTAATCTCGTTTCACTTTTAATACGTGTTTTGGACCTCGAGGGTCCATTATAGGGACTTAATAATTAAATTATACTATGTATGTTATTGATTTGTGAATTATCAGTAAATTATCCGATATGTCCAGTAATACTCCATAACCCCGTTCCGGTGACTGTTTAAGGTTAGAGGGTGTTACATTTCCCCTAATAATTATGTTTAAAAATTCTGCTCGCTCAATCTTCACTAAAATGGTCATAACTTGAGTTCTTGAACTTGGAATTAAGTGATTCAAAGTGTGTTTCGAAGATAAGAGATAACTCTTCGAACGCTATGCAAACATATCAACCCATAACTACCTGGATCCCATCCAAAAACTTGTCGCAAGTTAACTAATCTATTGAGCTTGAAAATTGGCAGCTTGGTTGAATTATCTTTAATAAATTTCACCCCATCCGTGCATGTATCACAAATCATTTCTCTCTTTTGTACATCATATTCATAAGAGCTCACTGCTCTTACTTGCCCCTATTGTGACTTGTCTTGGCTGAGATCCCTTTGATCGACACAAATAGACTTAAGCATGCCCACATTGAACACTGGGTTAACATTAAGTATTGCCGCCAACACTGGTTTGTAAGCCAATTGACTTACCCGCTTTAGAACTTTGAAAAGGCCTATGTGTCTTTGCAAAGGCAATGATAAGCCATAATGTAAAACACTAAGAAGATGTTTGATATGTACTTCACTTGTTGCATTTACTTTTTCTAACAGCCCAGTTTGCGTCGCCACTTTTCCCATATGTCCGATGCACAACCCACCTCTCTCAAATGTGGTAGCCCCACTGATAACTTAATAGACTTCATATTCATTTGTCATACCTCTAGCATTTCCAATTGGGTCTCCTTAGCACTCTGATCTACCAAGTCAATGTTCTTGACACAATGAACATCCTCGGCTAGCTAGATTGTAGACAATACCTTAGTTCTACCTTCCTCATCATAACTCACTGGCACAACACATCGTCGTTTTCAAGTATTTAAAAAACATATACAATCAACAAAAGGAATCAAGAGAGAGTTAATCCAGTTAAGGAAATTCAAGCCAAATACGAAGTCATAATCATCTAAATGAACTACCTCAAAGTCTTCATTACTTTTCCACTCACTGATTTGTAGCTCAACTTATTGTGCTACCCCCATAATTAAAACCTCTTTTGAAATAACCGTCTTGATCTTCTTAGTCAAATTGCTAACTAAGAGACCAAGTTTACCCACAGCTTTATCTGATATGAACAAATCAGATGCCATTGTATCAAAAAGAGCACTCCTCATTTGACTTGCGATGTTGATGTCTAAAAAAATTAACCCTTTTCTACTTGTGATCCCTCTTTACTTCAGCAGAATTGAGCATCATTGATCCAAGTCTCAATACACTTTCCTTATCGGGCTCTGCTTT
Source organism: Gossypium anomalum (assembly GCA_025698475.1). Classification (NCBI taxonomy): domain Eukaryota; kingdom Viridiplantae; phylum Streptophyta; class Magnoliopsida; order Malvales; family Malvaceae; genus Gossypium; species Gossypium anomalum. The sequence continues at coordinate 24,032,002 of CM046967.1, forward strand.
TTTTTTTATTGGTCGTGGATATCTCGGATAGCTCTGGATAATCTCACATCCTATACAATCCACAACATAAGAAATACTCAATTTGCTCATTTAGTTTGTTGTTGGCTTTCCACTTCCCATTATGTGGTTTTTCACTACCACCATTTTCTTCATATCCCCACCATTGCCCTTCTCCTTGGGCTTGAAAGACTCAAACTTGACGTTCCTCAGAACAAGCTCAATCAAGGAATCCGCTACAATCATGTCTTTAGTAAGTTATTTGACTCATCAACGTTGCAACTCTTGCTTTGCCCAAGGCTTTAACCCATCCATAAAGCACAAAAATTCCTTATTATCACCTAAATAAAAAATCTAGAGCATAAGTTCTCTAAACTCCTACACATACTCCTTAAATGTGCCTTGTTGCATAAGCCGACGAAACTTATTTCAAGCCTTATCCTTGACATACTCTAGGTAAAACTACCCCTTGAATTCACTCTGGAACTCCTCCTAAGTCCCAATGGCAGTTGCACCTCGTTTCTTATCTATGGACCTACAATGCCACCATAATAGAACAACATTAGTAAAATAAAAAACAATAGTATTTACATTAGGATCATCACCCACGATGCTTTTGCCACATAAGTATTGCTTTATTCCCCACAAGAAGTTGTCCACATCCCTTACAGGCTTCATCCCCTTGAACTATTTTGGCTTGGGGACATTTACCTTGGGTTTGTGTGTTGTAGCCAACACCTGATTACCAAAGAAGCTTTGCAGATAATGAGCTCCCCTTTAAGCTCATTAATAAATTCTTTCAAAGCCATCACCATGGCCTTGAATGCATCATCCATCACTATCAACTTATCCGTAGTGAAATTGAACACTTTTTACATTGCCTCCACATTGGATCAAGAGACTCTACCAAAAATTCTCTAAATTGCTCCCTCATCGAGTTTAGCTCAGTGATGCGTCCCTTAACTACCTCGAGCATTTCCTTCACATCACCCATGGATTCCTTAAGATTGGTTACCCGACCTTCCAAAGCCAACAACATATCCTTTGATCTATTAGCTTTATTTCCCCTTCCACAAGTCTCCACAGGCTAAATTTGATCGTTTACTCTTCTCGTCATCTTGATCGGTGCATACGAATTGTAACGGCCCAAACTTGATCCAATAAACTAGATTCGAATCTTGGGCACTATCGGTCTTATACAATTAAAACTTAGTTCTACTTGTACAAAATTCAATTGAATACAACTAATCAACTTTAAAATGTCTTTAATAACATATGTAAGTATAAAAAATGAAGAAATCTTACTAAAAAACATCAAGAATTTAGTTACAACTACGACCAAATTGAGGCATTGGCCTAATATAGTTATTCCGTGAAAAAGGTTTTTATAAAAATGTATCAACTCAGAATCGATCCCATCATCAAGTTCATTCTGTAAGTATAATAGCCCAACACGTCACTCCTTCGACGCAGTCCTGGAGTCATCCCTTCAGGCTAAGACCTTAAAAACCCACCTGAAACATAACACACAGATGTAAGTTTGAAATAACTTAATAAGTCAAATGCTCATTTACCTGAATCATACTTGTGCGTTACATTCAATGTTTCAATTACCGTCTCGTCACCTTTATTATTCATTTTTCCCTTTAATGATTACTTCCTCAATTGTTATTCTTATACTCACGTTTATTTCCATACCTTACCCTAAGGCCCTTTCTTCATCTCTCCAATGTCTTTAAGACATTACTTACATTCTTCAATTACTAAACCATGACTCTATCGAGTTTCAGAAAGAGACCCATGTACAGATGATCGATATTTACTTTAGTGTGTACCATGTTTACATTCATTTCCAGAATATATTTTCATTACTTCGCTATATCTCTTTAATTCCTTATTTCTATACAAATATTAATCATATTAAATACCTTACCATTATATCTATAGACATGTCTCGTACTTACTTGTATTACTATTTGTATTTAGAGACAATGTAGGATACACCAATTATGTGGCACAGATCCGTCGTAAGAGCGTCCTTCATGGTTCATCATTGGAAGCCCTTCTAGATTACGCCATAAAAGTAGCCCATCCTATGTACGCCATAAAAACCTTCATTGTAGAATTCGCCATAGAGGTTGTTTCTTCACAATCTGTTACAAGGGCATTTCCTTCATACATTTCTACTAAGACTTTAATTTCAGAGGTTACCTTTCATATCGTTTCTTTAGAGTTCGTAAAAAATTTCTATTTTTTCAGGGTTTGTCATACGTTCTATTTCTTTCATTCAAGGTCTGCCATAGAGATGTTCCTTTCAAATGGTTGCCACAAGGGCCATTCTTTAGAGTGTGCCACAAAGGCATCTTTTACAAGATTTGCCAGGGAGGTTTTCATTTCTTAGATCGCCACAAAGGCTTACATTTTTCTACAGTGTTTACAACAGAGATTCGCCTAGACTCGCGTTTGGTGAGGTTTGTCCCTTATCGTTCTAGGTCGCGCAGAGAACCCTATTAGGTAATAATCTTATTTTAGTTCTTTCCATATGATGCCATAACCGACCAACTATAGTGTTACACGATATGGTGCCATGGCCATGGATTTTCCTTTAACAGAATGTGTTTAAAGTACTGATAGAACTCTTTGACTACATTGCGGTGAATAGACGTAGACTCACTTAACAGGCCTTTCATACATTTGTACCAAACTTAACATACATCTTAGACATTCTCTTACAATCATACTTTCTACTCTAGATTTCTCATGATATGTTCTATACTTGTCAGATTCATACAAACTATAAATGCAAATCGTATCCAATATTCATATATCAACATATTCATCATACCATCCCTTTATAATTTCATATCACAATTCCAAACTCCAAATCCGTACTTCTCTTGTAAGATTAGTAGCAACTACTACAGAACATGGAAACTCATTAGAATCTATCTAAATACCCCATTTTTTCATCATTATTACACCAAGAATCCCCAAACGGAGTATTATCTCACCCATCTTAGGGATATACCAAATTAACATATTTACTCTTTCACAACATAATATGGCGGGTCAAAAATCTTACATTGATATGGAACATTCATAGGTATAAATCCAGATCTACAACTTAGCTTATGTGAAAGAAGGAAATACTCTAGGTTCCTTTAGATCTAGACAAAAATACTTCTTGAATAAGGAAGAAGAAAAACTCCCATTTTCCAAATCCTGATTATCTAGATATACAAATTTTGTCCCTATGGAAACTTGATGCGTATCATAATCTTGTTCAATTTGCCATACAAGTGGTTTACAACTGTAGAGAAGTGTGTATGAAAACCCAACATATATATAGTAATCTCATCGTTCGTTTCTAACCACCCTGTTAGAACGTAACCAGTACAGTGACTAACCAAACTTGGCGTACCATACTCTTAGCGATAACCTGATTACCTAGAATTCCATAATATATTACCAAACTCATTTCTTTAACAATGAATCCTTTCTAAGACAATTCCTCGCAACAACCCAATGTCTGCTACGCACATACTTTTACACACCAAGAGCATCGGTTGGGAGAATAGCACTATACTACTTAGAGTACTACTCAATTTACCCATCAATTTCAGAACCTGCCAAAACCGGATGTTACACTAACCTTAACTCAGATACCAACAGTCATAAGGCTAGAACTTTATTCTTGTGAACCACGCGTCCTCAAGCAATTCCTTTGCTACGAATCCGTCTAAGTCAGCCTTACTCTAAAAAAAAAAAGAAGAGAATTCTCTAGAGAAATTCTTTAAGGACCGAAAATAAAAGGGAAACAACTTAAGACAAAGAAACAACGAAATAATAGAAAAGTCACAAAAAAGCAATAGTATACGAAATGTTTGAGTAAATTCTCTGAAAAATATCTATTATTCAATAATGGGATGGTTATAAATGAGGGGGATGTTGAAAAAAGTCCGGTTTGAAAATGATTTTCCTACACAGTGAAAAATTAAAATTTTGAAAATCGACTCAGCTTGTGAAATTTATAGCAATAAACCTTAACCGAATCCGTACTTGTGTTTTTAGCTTAGCGGACTTTTTTGTTCCCAACTTTCAACCAAATGATATTTTTCGCTATTCTCATACTACGAACTGCTTCGAGTGTGGGCTCGAACCTATTAAATCGAAATATAGAACTAGAAAAATTTTTCTCTCATTTTAGGGTGAAAACAAAAATTTTCTTTTCTTAATAGAAACCAGTAGAATCGTTATTCTGGAAAATATATATGTAACAGTTGATAATAAATTTTCTCTATTTTTCGGCAGAATAACAATATCTCAAAGTTGTGTCAATAGCTCTACTGGTGTTATCTATTTATAGGAACAGAAGATAGAACCCTTATTGAGTTGTAGTGGTTTATTTCAAATATAAAAACAACATCCTACTTAGAATAGGACTAGGGTGGACGACACACCCTATTATTCCTACTAGAGTTGTCGCCCCCTTCATGTTCATGAGGGGTTTTTTGGCCTCTCTCACATTGGATCCAATTATAAGTACTTCCTCGGCCTTTTTGACCTAGTACTCTGTAATGTGATCCAACCCGATTTAGTTTTTCTATTTCCCAAAATAAACTTTAATATTTATATATAAAATAATTTTCTCATCCCTATTTTACTCCCAACAAAATTTTGATGATTTTTCCCTAGTAAAATTTTGAGAAAATATGTTCAATATTTCACAATTTAACATATTCACTATGACTGAATAGTTTATTTTTATTTTCGGGCTTCAAAATAGGAGGCTCGTGGGATTGACATGAGGAGGTAGGGGTCCAAAAACATAAACTCATTCTTCCGATCATTTTTTAAGTAATCCATATAAGATTGCAAATGGATCATTTTTATTTTTATTTTCATTTCCATTTCTATTTCCATTTTTGGAAACCTACATTCATTTCCGAATGATTCCATTTCTCCATTTTAGAGAAAACTGTAATTATTCCTTAATGTTTCTCATTTCTCTTTTTCTATTCATTCTGTTCATTTCTATTCAAACACACAATTTATTTTTGATTTCAACGAACTAGCAAATGGATCGATTGGACATATATCATTGAGACTCAAATGATTTATAATTAAGTTTTGGCTTTTTGCCTATTAATTATAAACTCATTTAGTCACGAAGTCATTCTATTATAGTATCGTGAATAAGCTCTCCCCAACGACATACCATTACGAAAGCAACTACTCATTGAGCGTCCAATGACCTTGTCATAAATGTGTTACCCTTATAGAATATCCTTAATATTTTTGGGATAATATCAATTCTCCCAATATGATCCTATTCTATCTCCTGGTAACCATGACATCTTCCTTCATGAAAAGTCAAATACTATCTAATAGTAATTAAGTCATTCATCACAAAGACAAATGACCTATAACCGTGTTTATTTTTCATCAACCATGTAATTCCAATGAGAGGATATCATTTACCCATGTCTCGGGATATGAATTCCACTGTTGTGAATGATGCTACATAATGCAGAAGTCGTACACCCAATGCACTAGCTTTCGGTTCCTTATATATTCGAACTTAGACTTTTACTTACATCAAAGTGTATGAATCACGCATACATAGTCTGCCATCTACTCAGGATTTAAGTATGCCACACTATGAATGTCATAAGTGAATAAATCCATACACGAATTGAGGATCTATTCTGTTTGGGTACTGTCCGATGTATTATCAGTCCAGTCAATCACATCTATGTTTATATCTTCTGGGAGTCATCTACTCCGATACCCAAGATAAGGTATCTCCCCAATTGGACTTGATAGACAACATATTAGTCTTTTAATCGGTTTGCTCATTTCCGATTAGACTAAAGACATGTTTAGGTTCGTCTACTAATATAAGTTGTCTTTTCGTATTACGATCTGACCACGTAATATCACTTAGTATTAGTTAAACATTAGACAACCAATGAGAAACAATTGCTTCCATTTTGCTTTGCGTGCAAAAACCATTTTGAGGACAATAATACAATGTATATTAATCGTAATCAATAAATTTATTTTATTAGCCAATTTGTTTGAAAAAATTTCAAGTGTATATTGATGAAAATACTACAGTTAGGTCATCAGATCCAACAAGAGAAGACCTCTATTTATAATTGAGCTCCCATAGATCCATTGATACAATTTAAATTACATCGACGGTTAAGATCAAAACCAATCTACAAATTGAGATTCTTAAGGGATTTTCTAATATCCCTTGTGATTACAAATCTTCTAAGATTACTTTCCATATTTACTATGGTAATCCTAATTCTACTTGAGTGCTTCACTAGGCCACTAAGGTTTCAAGTGGATGGGCTTTTCTACGTGTTCCATGAATCAAGCCAGTTCAAGTAAGTTTAATGAGTCTTATTTAATCAAGACCTCTATGAGATGTTCTGCATGCATTCGTCATGGATTTTGATCCAAGACCTGTGAAACTCATATGCAACTACCATATTATGTACTAACCTCAAACTCAAACCCTTACTCAAGCCTCTTACCACCATGACCCACGCCTAATCTAGAAACCTCAAACGCACTATATCACTATTTCTAATCCCTACCACAAGTCCTCCTAATAAGTCCCTTAAATTAACACCCATAACCAAACTAGCAGACAGCAACCAAAAAAAAAATCGAAGAAGCAATTAAAAGGAGGAGTCGTCCCTTAATAGATATTTGAAAATTTTAAAGTATTGGTCAAAATATCGATAATGGGGTAACCATTAGCGTCGAAAGAAGCCGCGAGTTAAAATCATTGGATAATTGAATGACAGGTGAAGGGCAACCTCAAAATGAGGTGAGACAGCCAGTGTTGCATGGAGAAGATCTAGAGCTGAAACAATTTCCGTTTCCTTATGGGTTGCAATGAATAAGATCATTGTATATATATATATATATATATAAACTTTTCTATTTCAAAATCGAAAAAAATGAACACTTTGATTGAAAATGAAAATACCTTTCGAGCGCTAAGCCACTAGTGTTTCTTTTAATCATTCACACTCAAACATGGAGAAACAACCATTGGGGTTAGATTGTTTTTGTTGGCTTTATGAGGAATCAAAACTCAATAAACCATTAACGTGTTTTATTTTTCTTCTTACTCTCAAAGCATGTTGCACATTTTTATTTTCTTTTTACTAATAAATAATGATAAGAAAATGAATGATTAGAAGAGTAGTAAATAAGGGAAGGGATGATGAGAAAACAAAGGCACTATAAAAATAAAAATGTCATATTTGAACTTAGAGAATGCTTTGATCCTTCAACTTCAACAAATTAAATTGAAAGTGTTGGTGTTGGTGAAGGTATTGAAGATCTTTGCTGATTGAAAAGGCCACTGGAGTAGGATGGCGGCAACAGTGGCAGTGATGATAGGTAAGTTGAGTGAAGAAGATGAAGAGGGAAATGGAGGGAAAAAAAGTGAGAACGAAAAAAAAAAGTGAAAAAAAAAAAGAAATAAAAGAAAGGGTAAACTACACCAAATGCCATTGAACTTTGGTTAATTTATAATTTTATCTATCAACCTTTTGAAACTTACAAAGATGCTGCTAGCATTATTGTGTTGTTACAAAAATGTCACTTAATTGTTTACTACCATTACTGAAGTAATGTGCGTCTCGCGTGGCACGTTAAATGTGCTACATGTTTAAATTTTTTTTCCTTTTTTAATATTAAAATATTTTTTATTTCTTTATTTATTTTTCTATATTTTCCCTCTCTTTTCCCTTATTCCTATTTTCCTTTTCATGTTCTTTCTCTTCCTAGCAAACCTTAGCTGCCACTAATTTCACCACTGAAGGTGGTTTTCCCTAACACCAAACCCACTAGTGGATCTCCCAAGGTTGTCCCTTGATTCCGATAAGCCCAACCCTTACCTTTTCTCTCATTCTAGAAACATAAACCCAAACCGAAACTCATTGAAGATGAGATGGCTAAACCAGTGGAGCAAGTCTAAGGAGTGAAACCAATGGTAGAGATCAAACATGATGAAGTCGATTTGGAGGGATGCACCGACGCGCAAGGGGTTGTAATATCCCGAATTAGGGCCTAATCTAAATAGTGGTTTCGTGACCACAAATCCGAGATAGAGATAATTATTTTATAATTATTTTGATGTTTATGATATGATTGCATGATTGTGTGAAACTTTCGTGATGAAATCATATGCCTAAAGTGCTTAGATTGAAATTAGGGACTAAATAGAATAATTTGTAAAACTTGCATTCTAGGAGTTTTTAGTATGAAATTGTTTTGGAATTTTAATGAGGAGGTCTTAAATAGCAATTTGACCAATTTCTAAGTCTATGGACAAAAATTGGACATGGATGGAATTTTTGAAAAGTTTAGTAGTAAGGGCATTTTGGTCATTTAGTTATTAAAATGAATTAAAAACAAAATTAAAAGCCAATTTTTGTCCATCTTCTTCATTAGGCCAAAATTTCAAGGGTTCTCCATAGCTAGGGTTTTTTCAAGCTTCCAAGCTCCATAGTAAGTGATTCCAAGCCCCGTTTTTAATGTTATTTATGTTTTTGGAATTCCAGTAGCTCGATTAAGCTTATGCTAGCAACAATTCAACCTAGAGTTCATATTTGGAAAAATACCCATAGGTGAAATTTGTGTATTTTGGTGTTTTATGATAGAAAATGAGGTTTTAAATTATGTTAGACAACTTGTACTACTCGGTTTTAAGCAAAAATGAGTAAAAGGGCTTAATCGGTAAAAATACCTAATAGTCATAAGTACATGTTAGAGTGTGAATTTGATGTTACCATAGAAGGGAAAAATGATCAGCATGTCATAAAACATAAGAATAAGGGATGAAGTTTAATTCCCGAGCCTAGGGACAAAAGTGTAATTATGCAAAAGTTTAGGGGCAAAAATGTAATTTTACCAAAGTTTGTATTAAATGCTATTTTGATGAATGTATGTATTAAATAAGATTAATTTAGCATTATAGATCAAGAGAAACGAGATTCAAGTCGCGATCGAGGGAAAAACAAAGTTTACGAAGAATAGGCTCGATTGCTAATAATTTTGTACCGAGGTAAGTTCATGTGTAAATGTAGTAACATAAATTAACTTAATGATATTTATATGATATGATGATTATTATTATGAAATATTATGCTTTGTGGTTATTGTTGAGTAATATGCAAATTATGTTTATTACTTGTTAAATATGAATTGCTACCGAGTATCGGTTTTGATATTCCGTGGAAGATGACAAAGATGTGTGATTGAGGAAAAAGCCTGTTTGAACCTTGGGAATAGATTAGAATACAAGTGACATGTCACTAGGATGGTTGAGTTCCGAACTCGTTGAGTTGAGTCCGAGTTCGTGAGATGTAACTAGGCATCCGAGCTCGTTGAGTTGAGTTCGAGTTCACTTATGGATGCGAACGTCCGAGCTCGTTGAGTTGAGTCTGAGTTCACTTATGGGCGGGTTACATGGTAGCTTGGCTACATAAGTTCCGCAGGCTATTGAGTTTGTCTAGCTGCGGGTATGGCTCTTATGTTCATGAGATTCGCGTATTCGAATTATATTCCGATGTGTTCAACGGGTGAATCTTAAGTGAATAAGAAGAAGGCCTAAAATGAAGGTGACATGATTGTAAATGTGGTAAATGAGAAAATTTGACAGGTATGTGCTTAAACCCTCGGGTTGAGAACTTGGTATGATGAAATCGTAGAAAGATATTAAATACAAATGAAATATGAATGTCTTGGTGTTGTTTATGCAAATAATGTTTTTGTGGGATTGTGTGATTATGTTACTTGCTATTTGCATGTGAACTTACTAAGCATTTGTGCTTACTCCCTCCTTTTCTTTCATTGTAGTTTTGACAAGCCAGTTTGAGAATCAGGATAGGTTGAAGACTCGTTCACACTATCTGAAGGCCTAAATTGGTAAAATGGCTTGTGTGTTTTGAATGTGGCATGTATGGCAAAATACTCACTTTGTGTAAATGATCTTATGATATGGCTATGGTTTGGCAAGAAAAGGGTTTGTAAATGATTAGCCATTGGAATGGCCAATCTAAATGATTAGCCATTGGAATGGCCAATCTAAGTCATATTTGATGTTATGTATGTTTAAAATGATATTTAGTCCATGAAAATCCTTAGTAAAGTGAAATTTGCCATAAAACAGAATCTGCAAAGTGAGTGATGTAAATTTGAAAAATCACTAAAAATAGTAGAAATGGAATTAAATGATGAGTAAGTTATGAAATTGAATATTTATGAGTCTATTTTCATATGGATTGAAAAAAATAGGTATATGAATTATATTTTATGAGATATTTGAATTTTTGTGAAACAGGGCCAGCGTGATTTCTGGATCCCCTGTTCTGACTTTAAAAATTCATAATAAATTGTAAAAAAATAATTAGAAGTCATTCTTTATATGTACAGTTTTCTTATTGAGTCTAGTTTTAAGAGAAACAAAATTCATAGACATTGAAATTCTGTACAGAGAGATATATGATTCGTAATACACAGAGGTCAGAGCAGTCGAACCCTGAAACATGGGAGGCTTTAACTAATAAACTGTACTAATTGGCTTGACCAAGAATTCTAGAAAAAAATTAAATAGATATTTGAGTCTAGTTTCAGGTAAAATTTATGGAATTGGATTTCAAGTTTGGAACTCGAGATATGAATTTTTAAGCGACTGTGACGTAGATTGCTAGCTTGATTGGAAATTTAAAAAAAAAATTGTTTGAGCGGTTTAAGTAATGAATTAAGTCTGTTAACACCTCGTGTTCGAATCCGGCGACGGTCTCGGGTACAGGGCGTTACAGGGGTAGTAGTGGATAATCCAAGAATGAACTTGTTAGGAAAAATCATGCTTTAAAGTGGCAACTTCATCTCCATCAACAACGAAATGCACCTCCGGAACAACCACCACCACCACAATTGCAACGATTGTAGCTAATGCGATGACAACAATATTGCCTTATCCTCCTCCACCGTTTCAGTATATTGATGCGCTGCCTAAGACACAATATGAGCTTAATAAGCCTAAATGTATTCAATGCGGCAATATTACCCATTCTAGGTGAAAGAGAAATCCTTTTTTATTTGTTGTTTTAATTTTATTTTCATATGTAGTTTTTTTTTTGTGTAGCAATTTCCCCCAAAAGAACAAATGATTTTAGTTTGGTTGTCAAATGTTATTAGAGGTGTGCAAATTTCGGGCAAAATCAAATTAATTCGGTTAACCGACCGAATTCGATTAATTGATCGGTTAACTGAATTAACCGAATTTAATAAATAATATTATAATTTATAAGTATTCGGTCGGTTCAGTTAATTTTTTGAAAATATAAATTAATCGGCCGGTTAAGTCAGTTAAATTTTTATATGTTTTATACTTGTTTTAACCAAAAATAAAAAAAAATATAAATTTCGCTTAATTCGATTAACCGACCGAATTAACAGAAAAGTTCTGTTTGGTTAATTTTTTTGGAAAAAATTCAGTTTCGTTAATGGTTAAGGGTTTAAAAGTGTTAGAATTAAGTGACCCGAATTCTTATTTAAATAAAATACGATGGAAAATAAAATAAAAGTAAAATCCATATAGAACTAGACTTCTTTTATTTTATTTTAGAATAAGGTTTTTTAAACCTTATTAAACTCCATCTATTTTATATTTATTAAGATAAGGTGTTTCAATCCTAGTAGAATATGGCTTTACAAGCCTATAAATAGACATAGTCTATTCCTCTTGTATTAATTCAAAAATTTTCGACATAGTGAATTTTTCTTCTCCTCTGCCCGTGGTTTTTTCCCGAAAGGGTTTCCACGTAAAATTTGTGTGTTCTTTATTTTATTTTATTTTTCACAAATTGGTATCAGAGCTTCCGAGTTGTTCATCTCGATCACGGTAATGGCGTCTTTGAAATATGAAATTCATTGTTGGATCACAACACCGATTCGCGTTGTGGCGATTAAGATGCAAGCGCTTCTTGCGCAGATGGATCTCGGAGGATGCCCTGCTAGGGATAGATAAGATGCCTTCGACATTAACAGATGAAGAGAAGAAGCGTAAGGATCGAAAGGCATTAACACAATTACATCTACATTTGTCCAATGAAATTTTGCAGGATGTGATGAAGGAAAAGACTGCCGCTGCATTATGGAAGAGGCTAAAACAAATATGTATGTCGAAAACTCTAACAAGCAAGTTGCATATGAAGCAGCGTCTTTATGCTCATCGTTTGGAGGAAGGTGCGTCTGTACACGAATACTTAATAGTGTTTAAAGAAATTCTCTCAAACTTGGAGGCCATGGAGGTTCAGTATGATAAGGAAGATCTAGGGTTGATTCTACTTTGTTCGTTGCCTCCGTCTTACTCAACCTTTAGAGACACGATTTTATATAGCCATGAGTCTCTCACAGTTGATGAGGTTTATGATTTTTTAACCTCGTATGATAAGATGAAACATCTTGTGGTTAAACCCGACTCTCAGGGAGAGGGTCTCATTGTTCGTGAAAGACAAGATTGGAATGCTGATGATGATCGTGGTAGGACACAGGAAAGAAATCATCGTGGTAAATCTAAGGGTAGATCGAAGTCTTCAAATAGAGGTAAAACTTGTAACTTCTGTAAGAAGAAAGGGCACATTAAATCTGAGTGCTATAAGCTACAAAATAAGATTAAAAGGGAGGCTGCGAATTAAAAGGGAAAACAACCGAGAAAATTACGTGAAGGCGATGTTGTAGAAGACTACAAATGATGGTGAACTTCTAGTCGCTTCATCAATGATTCTAAAGTAAGTGAGGAGTGGATACTTGATTCAGGCTACACCTTCCATGTGAGTCCCAATCGGGATTGGTTTACAACTTACGAAATAGTGTCTGAATGTGTTGTTTTGATGGGAAATAATACTTCGTGTAAGATCGCAGGTGTTGGAACAATTAAAGTTAAGATGTTTGATGGAGTTGTTAGAACACTTAGTGACGTAGGCATGTTCCAGAATTGAAAAGAAATTTAATTTCGTTGAGTACTCTTGATTCAAAGAGTGCATGATACATAGTTGAAAAGTGGGGTTTTAAAGATTTCCAAAGGGTCCTTTGTTGTGATGAAAGGGCAGAGAAAAATTACCAAGTTATATGTTTTGCAAGGTTCTCATCATTCTCGGTGATGCAAATTGTCGCTTCCTCTTCCTTGTCAGATGATGATATTACTAAACTTTGGCATATGCGCCTAGGGCATATGAGTGAGAATGGCATGACAGAATTGAGCAAAAGAGGACTTCTTGATGGGCAAGAAATTTGCAAACTGAATTTCTGTGAGCACTTTATTTTTGGGAAGCAAAAGAGAGTTCGATTCATTAGAGGAATCCATAACACGAAGGGAACGTTAGAGTATATTCATTCTGATCTGTGGGGGCCATCCAGAGTGCCTTCGAGAGGTGGAGCTAATTATATGCTAACCTTTATTGATGATTTTTCCAGAAAAGTTTGAGCGTTCTTCCTGAAGCAGAAAAGCGATGTGTTTTCCGCATTTAAGTCTTGAAAAATTATGATTGAAAAACAGACGGGAAAACAGATAAAATACCTCCGTACAGACAATGGCTTAGAGTTCTGTTCTGATGAGTTTAATAGATTGTGCAAGTTAGAAGGGATCATGAGACACTTGACAGTTCGTCATACTCATGAAAGAAAAACGGCGCTGCGAAACGAATGAACAGAACGATCATGGAGAAGGTTCGATGTATGTTGTCAAATGCCAACTTATCGAAGTCATTTTGGGCAAAAGTAGCCTCTACTGCATGTTTTTTGATCAATCGATCTCCATCCGTTGCCATTGAGAAAAAGACTCCACAAGAGGTATGGTCTGGTAATCCTACTAATTATTCTGATTTAAAGATTTTTGGGTGTCCAGCATATGCTCATGTTGATAATGGAAAATTGGAACCGAGATCCATTAAATGCGTTTTTCTTGGTTATAAAGCTGGTGTAAAAGGCTATAAGTTATGGTGTCCTGAAAATAGAAAAGTTGTGATTAGCAGAGATGTTTTTGATGAAACTGCTATGATACCTAACTTATCTCTTAAAGACTCTTCCAATAAAAAAAACCAAAAGCAGGTGGAGCATCAGATTAATACAGAGTCAACTCCTCAAGCCATAACAAAAATTGAGAATAGAGTTGCTTCTTCACCACAATACTCTATCGCCAAAAACAGAACTAGAAGAGAAATTAAACCTCCAAAGAAGTATGCCGAAGCTGATTTAGTTGCTTATGCTTTAAATGTGGCTGAAGATATAGATGCGAATTAAGAGCCATCTAATTATTCTGAGGCGGTTAGCTGTGAAGACTCAGAAAAGTGGATGTTTGCTATGCAAGAAGAGATGGAATCACTCCACAAAAAAATAACATGGGACCTTGTGAAACTTCCTAAAGGTAAAAAGGCTGTTCGTTGTAAATGAGTGTTTAAAAAGAAAGAAGGGACTCCAGGAGTTGAAGAACCCAGATATAAAGCAAGGCTTGTTGCAAAGTGTTATAGTCAAATTCTAGGAGTGGACTTCACAGATGTGTTCTCTCCAGTTGTTAAGCATAGTTCGATTCGAGCTTTGCTTGGTATTGTAGCCATGCATGATTTGGAGCTTGAACAGTTAGATGTAAAAACTGCATTTCTGCATGGAGAACTTGAGGAGGATATTTACATGCAACAACCAGAGGGTTTTATAGTCTTAGAAAAAGAGGACTATGTTTGCTTGCTGAGAAAGTCACTTTACGGTTTGAAACAGTCACCAAGACAGTGGTACAAGAGGTTTGATTCCTTTATGGCTTCTCATGATTTCAAAAGAAGTAGTTTAGACAGTTGTGTTTACTTTAAGAAAAACAGTAACGGTTCTTTTGTGTATCTACTTCTTTATGTTGATGACATGTTGATAGCAGTAAAAGATAAAGGAGAGATAAGAAAGGTCAAAGCCCAACTAAGTGAAGAATTTAAGATGAAAGATTTAGGACCAGCAAAGAAGATACTTGGTATGGAGATTCTCAGAGATAGAAAAGTAAGTAAATTGTACCTAAGTCAGAAGGGGTACATTGGGAAAGTTCTTTGTAGGTTCAATATGCAGAGTGCTAAGCTTGTTAGTACTCCTTTAGCGACCATTTCGGACTTTCATCGGCTTTGTCTCCACAATCGATGATCAGTTGAGTACATGTCACATGTTCCATACTCTAGTGCGATGGGATCTCTCATGTATGCTATGGTTTGCTCACGTCCGATTTATCATATCGCAATCGGTCTGATTAATGATACATGGCAAATCCCAGAAAGAACATTGGAAAGCGATTCGATGGATTTTAAGATACTTACGAGGCACTCACGATGTTTGCTTACGATTTGGAAGAACTAAAGATGGAGTCATAGGGTATGTTGATGCTGATTTTGCTTTGGACCTTGATAGAAGAAGATCTCTCACAGTTACGTCTTTACAATCGGAGGTTGTGCAATTAGTTGGAAAGCCACTTTGCAAACTACGATCGCTTTGTCTACCAAGTCGAAGCGAGAGTACATGGCGATTATCGAGGCTTGTAAAGAAGCTATTTGGTTGAAGGGACTATTTAGTGAACTCAATGAAGACCTTCAAATCGATCTGATATTTTGTGACAACAGAGTGCCATCTTCCTTACAAAAGATCAAATGTTTCATGAGAGAACAAAACATATTGATGTTCTGTATCATTTTGTTCGTGATATTATTGCTCGTGGTGATATTGTTGTGAGCAAAATTAGTACTCATGAAAATCCTGCAGATATGATGACTAAGTCACTTCCTATAACCAAGTTTGAGCATTGCTTAGACTTGGTTGGTGTTCATTGTTGAAGTTAAACCCTTAAGGGGTTTTATGGAAGAGGTGGAGAACTTGTTCGCGATGAAGAACTTGTTCATTGAGAATTTGTGTCAAGGTGGAGATTGTTAGAATTAAGTGACCCGAATTCTTATTTAAATAAAATACGATGGAAAATAAAATAAAAGTAAAATCCATATAGAACTAGACTTCTTTTATTTTATTTTAGAATAAGGTTTTTTAAACCTTATTAAACTCTATCTATTTTATATTTATTAAGATAAGGTGTTTCAATCCTACTAGAATATAGCTTTACAAGCCTATAAATAGACATAGTCTATTCCTCTTGTATTAATTCAAAAATTTTCGACATAGTGAATTTTTCTTCTCCTCTACCCGTGGTTTTTTCCCGAAAGGGTTTCCACGTAAAATTTGTGTGTTCTTTATTTTATTTTATTTTTCACAAAAAGAGTTGGTTAATTCAGTTAATGGTAGTTCGGATCGGTTAATCGGTCGATTAACCAATTGAACACCCCTAAATGTTATTATCCGATTTTTGTTTGGTCAAAAGTTGCAGGACTATGGTAAAATTTGCAAACTCTGCAATTCAGTTTAAATATTTGATTAGTTTAGTCCGTTCGATTTCTAACAAATTCATTATTGGTATTTGAAAATAATTCTTTTAGTGGTTCGTTGGGAAGAGAAAGAACACAAAAAAAAAAAAGAATGGAAAAAAAGGAAAAAAAAAAGAAATAAATAAACAAATAAGAAAATAATATTTTAATATTAAGAAAAATGAAATTAAAATTAAACACATGGTACATTTAACGCATGTTACCAAATAATGATAGTAAATGGTTGAGTGGTATTTTTGTAATGATGCAATAATGTTAGTGGCATATTTATAAGTTTTAAAAGGTTGGTAGCAAAAATTATAAATTAACCAAAGTTAAGTGGCATCTGGTGTGATTTACCCTAAAAGAAAAAATAAAAAACGTGGAAGAGAGAAAGAATTAAGGAAAAAAATTAGTTTCGGGGCTCACAATAAAAAAAATTAAAAAATTAAAGACATGATATCCAAGTCGGTATTTAACGTCGTTACACTTTTAACGGCAGATAATGGTAAGTGACCAAATTGTTATCAATTGGTAACGTTAGTGACTAATCACATCAGTGTCCAAAACATAAACATAAACAAACATAAAGGGACTATTTTTGTAGTTTTCCCATTCCTTTTTTATTCTTTCTGTATTAGGCTATTGCCCTTCTTTTGAAGCCCATCACATTAAAACAAAACAAAACAATACAAAAACAAAAAACCTTTGCAACTTAAACCTGT
Organism: Gossypium anomalum; assembly: GCA_025698475.1. Classification (NCBI taxonomy): domain Eukaryota; kingdom Viridiplantae; phylum Streptophyta; class Magnoliopsida; order Malvales; family Malvaceae; genus Gossypium; species Gossypium anomalum. The sequence continues at coordinate 24,049,199 of CM046967.1, forward strand.
TTCGAGCTTTTGAAGTTATTCTCACAATGGCGGACTCGCAGCTGAAACAATGCCAATGGAACATACGTAGCAGTCAATACCTCGGAGAAATCTCAGCCCTTTGTTTTCTCCACCTTCCCTCTCATCTCTCTTCTTTCCCTTTTCTCCTTGCCGGTATAACTTTTCTTCCTTCAAAAACACCACTTCCTCCCCAAAATTTTTCTTTTATTTTAAAGCCTTAATTATTATTTTTACTCTTTTGATATCAGGTACTGGTTCTCAAGTTCTTCTTTATGATCTAGAATCATCAATAATGATAAAATCTTTTCAAGTCTTTGAAGGCATTCGCGTACATGGACTCATTTGTAGCTTGCTTGATAATACTACTTTAGGTTGTAAAGTAGTTGTTTGTGGTGAAAAAAGAGTGAAGTTATTTAATTTAACCTTTGAATTGGTGTCTAAATCAAATACCCAGAGTGAGTTTTGGGTCGACTTGTGTTTAATTCACTCTTTGCCCAGATTTACTCATTGGGTTCTTGATGTTTTGTTCTTAAAGGTAAAGTTTTTATTTTTTATTTGTATTTTTATTTGAATACTTTGGTTTAAAAGTTTGAACTCGGTTTTTCTATGTTTCATTTTTTGTTAGGACCATTGTCTTGCTATTGGATGTAGTGACAACTCTGTTCATGTTTGGGATATGTTAAAGTCTAGTTTGGTTCTTCAAGTTCCATCTCCAGGTTAGTTGTATTTAAATTATGGGAATCTTTTATATACATAATTCACCATTTTCATGTTGTTACAGCAAGTGTTTGAGTTTTTTTATTGATTATTTTTTGAAAAAAGAAGCTTTATATCCTTTTGTAACGTTTATCCTTGCACATTCCTTTTAACTTATATGTAGATAGGTGCCTTTTGTATTCCATGCGATTATGGGGTGACAATCTTGAGGCTCTTCGAATTGCTTCTGGTACAATTTATAATGAGGTGGCTTGTCTTTCCTTGTGATGAATACTTCTCTTTCTCTGTAATGCTTTCTCATTCTTTGGAATCCCTTTTAGTGATTTAGTAGATAAAATATCCCTTGATTTTCCAATTATAAGTTCTTTTTGGTTGGAATCAAGGTATTAATTCATTCGGAGTTCATAGCTGCCCCTCTCAACAATGCCAGCTCCAAGATTTGAACTTAAGAACTTCCTGAAAGTACAATGGTCAATTATAAGTTTTTCTGGTTCTTGCTTACAGTATATAATTCTCAGCCTTTGAAATAACACAAGTATGGTGGTAAAAGTATCATAGAGGCCCCTGTACTACAAGTCAGATTGCATTTTGCTACCTTTACTCAAAAAATGGGCAAATTAGTTCTTGTACATTACATCGAAGAGCAAACTGGTCTTTTCTGTTAAAATTTTTATCTATTTTTACTGTTAAAAACTAATGTGGCTGACAGAGTAACTAGTTAGTTTCATGTGGCGTGCCACGTGTACCTTATTCCAACGTACTGGAACCAATTTTTAATGATAGAGTTGAATGGAATTTTTAACAAAAGGATCGATTTGCTTTTTGAATTAACATATTGGGGCTAATTTGTCCTTTTTTTTAGTAGAGGGAGCGAAATGCAATCTGACTCTTAGTACAAGGGCCTTTATGGTACTTTTACCTCAATATGGTCCTTGGCCAATAACAAGTTAAATGATGGTGAACCTTGGTTGTTTTCATAATGTAATCATTATTATCATCCTTAAAGGGTTACACTTTGTCGGGGTAAACTTCAATACTACTCACCACTAGCATTAAGTGATCTCTTACTAACCAAATGAGTTTGAGCAGATTATAGTCTGGAAAGTCATTTGTCAACATGATTCACCAACTTCAACAAGTTCTGTGAAATGTTGCATGAATTTAAGCAGCTCAAATTCCAACTTTGCCAAGTGTTATAATCAGCAGTATAAAGCTGTTCATATATGTAGACTTGTGGGACATGAAGGTTCAATATTTCGCATTGTCTGGTCTTCCAATGGAGTCAAACTTGTTTCCGTGTCAGATGATCGGAGGTGAATAGGTTTTTTTAGTACTTTGTTTCTATTTGTTCTACTTAGTTGGGTTTATTTAATGGGTTAATATGGTTTCTTTATCCATGTAGTGCTCGTATCTGGACAATACATGATCATGATGATAGAAGGGAGATTGTTGGTCCTGTGCTCTTTGGCCATAGTGCTCGGATTTGGGACTGCTGTATTTCTGATCATGTAAGATTCATGTAATCCTGTTGAACTAGTACTTGCTCTATTCTTTCTGGTATATGTAAAATATAAGAACAGATAACTAAAAAAATCTGTGATCGGTTTAATCTGATCTTTTTTATTATTATTATTTCTGTTAGTTAATTGTTACTGCTGGTGAGGACTGCACATGTCGTGTGTGGGGTCTGGATGGAAAGCAGCTTAGGATGATTAAGGAACATATGTAAGCTGCGATTCCAGATTTTTGTCCTCGAGTTTGTTTCTTCTTTTGTGATATTCTATGTGATGTTATATATTGAAGTCTTTGTTGAATTAGCCCTAAAGCTGATCAAACTAGTATTTTATTACAATATAGATAAATTACTAGAATATTTTTAATGGTGCAGAGGAAGAGGCATTTGGCGATGTTTATATGATCCAAATTCTTCACTTCTTGTTACCGCTGGGTTTGATTCTGCTATTAAAGTTCACCAGTTGCACACTTCTGTTTGTAAGACATTGGACTTGGAAGGAGATGCTGATTCTGAAGATATAATTGAGGGAGCACAGATAAGCACTACTTGCATCCCAAATTCAATGGAGCATGCTGGACTCATGGACAGGTAAAGTTTTTTCAATGTATTGGACTGTAAAACTTTCTGGCATATTACCTTTGAAAATTGACATGCCGCCAAGATTCTATTAGTGTTCTCAGCCATAAAAAACCTTACTTTATAAATTAGAAAAATGTTTGTTATAACTTCTGTATGGATCATAGATAGCAATATGTAAGCTTTCCTAGCTCGTGGCACTCTGATTGACATATGATATACCGATGCCTCTAAAAAGTTACAAGAGTGTTGAATTTTCTGTTATATGCGCCAAATATCTGGTAGTTGCTATGATATCTCTATTGAAGGATCAAAACTTGTGCCTTGTGGATCACAAACTTCTGTCGATTTTGTATTGACTGGTTATTTTGTATCATATTCTTACGATGGTCAATTTTCATTGTTCGTTCTGTTGTTGCAGCAAAAGTGAATATGTGCGCTCCTTGTATTTTAAATGTGAAGATACCATTTATGTTGCTACAAATCATGGTTATCTCTATCATGCTCTATTATCTGAGACAGGGGATGTCAAATGGACTGAACTGGTCCGTGTCAATGGAGAGGTTCCAATTGTTTGTATGGATTTGTTGTCAGCAAGCCTTTCCAGAAATCATTGTGGTATAGATGATTGGGTTGCTGTTGGAGATGGTAAAGGAAACATGACTGTTGTTGGAATCACTGGTAATCCTTCCTCACCCAAAGTGGCCTTCACCTTTGCTTGGCCAGCTGGAGCGGAGAGGCAACTCTTAGGAACTTACTGGTGTAAGTCACTCGGATGTAGGTAATAACTTTTCTTTATTGATTAGATTATATCTCGATTTTGATTATCTGGCAGTTATTGCTTGCCTGAGCCGTAAAAACCTATATGCTTGACTGTGAATTTTAAACACTTTTATTTATTATTTACTTATTTATAAACCTGTTTGCCGGTTTACTAATATGATAATAGGGTTAAACCACTATTTGGGGCCTGAACTTAGCAATAATTCTCACATTGAGGTCTGAACTTTTTTTTTGGTCAAGTTAGTTCCTGAACTTGATAATTGTTCCCACATTGAGGCTTGAACTTTTTTTTTCCAAGTTAGTCCCTGAACTTGGTAATTGTTCTCATATTGGGGTTTGAACTTGGCAAATGTTCCCACATTGAGGCTTGAACTTTAGAGTTCAAGGAAATATCATGGACTAACTTGGACAAAAAAAATTCAAGCCCCAATGTGGGAATAATTGCCGAGTTCAAGCCCCAAAAAGTGATATAACCCATGATAATATGATTGGTAAAGAAGTGACCAGCTCTTATGCTGCATTGTGTGATGCAGAATCTGTAAATTTACTGCTGATAATCTGACATTGTCAGTTGAGAGACATATTTGGTATCATGCTTTACTTTGAAGATGTAGAGGATTTTGAAATATCATCTTTTCTGTTAACTAGATATGTCTTCACCACTGATCCCAGAGGAGTTTTGAAGCTGTGGAGGCTATATGACCCCTTGATATCTGTTTGTCAGGATTCTCAAAGAATATCCCTTATAGCTGAATTCCCTTCGAGCTTTGGAATACGAATTATGTGTTTGGATGCCTCATTTGAGGAAGAGGTATGTATTACCCTTTCTTTTATCGGTTTTTTTCCCTTTTTTTCTTTGTTTACAAGAAGAAGAAGAAGATATATGAATGTTGATACTAAATATTATGTAATGTATGTTGTACTTAAAACTTTTGCAGGTACTAGTCTGTGGAGATCTGCGTGGTAATCTGATTCTGTTCCCTTTATTAAAAGACCTATTGCTATGCACGGCTGCCACTTCGGGTGTGAAGATATCTCCACTAAGTTATTTCAAAGGAGCTCATGGGATTTCGACCGTGTCCAACATTTCAGTTTCTAGATTGAGTCACGGTCAAGTTGAAATCCGAACGGTAATATGATCTAAGTTCCCTGTAAAAGGAAAATATTGGAATAATAACTCTTTAACATTTTCTCTTGGGTCATTGTTTTCTCTAGTAATTTTTTACTATATAAAGATTATAAAAATGAAAATTTCATAATAAATTGAGGAAAAGAGAAAATTCTTGTTAAGGAATTTATATGAACATCCATAAGCCTTAAGAAAGGGAAAAACTGTAAGCCTTTGGGAAATGGCTTGATGCATGTCTGCCCGTATGCACATGTATTTCTTCACGTTCAAGCATTTGTTAGTATGTTAATTATTTTCCCATTTTCCTTTCTTTTTTATTTTCAGACTGGAGCAGATGGGTGCATATGTTATTTAGAATACGATAAGGACCAAGAAAGTTTTGAATTTATAGGAATGAAACAATTGAAAGAATTGAGTTTGATTGAATCTGTCTCCGCTGATTTCAAGTCTGCTGATGATCTGGCAAACCGCTATGCTGCTGGTTTTGCGTCAACGGATTTCATAATATGGAATTTGATAACTGAGGCAAAGGTATTCGTGCCTCCATCCCTCCCTACAAGTCTCTTTAGGTCATATATTTCGATTGCTAAATGTTTTCATTGGCACAGGTTTTGCAAATTCCATGTGGGGGATGGCGACGTCCTCATTCCTATTACCTTGGTGATGTACCGGAGATGAGGAACTGTTTTGCATACGTCAAGGTATGTTTATTTCTATTGTTTACATCTTCATCCTTTGAGAAACACTGGAAAATGCAAATTATTACTTTAATTTATGTGATACACCCGTCTAAGATTGTTGACTTGTATAATAAGGCACCATTGTCAAGCACTCACCTGAAGCCACATCCTTGATATTTCATGGACCATAAAACATATTCTAGCTCGTGTTTCCTTCCTCAAGTTTGTATATCATTTTTTTTCAATAAGTTTTGCAGGATGAAATTATCTATATTCATAGGCATTGGTTACCAGGAGGCGGGAAAACAAAATTCCCTCGGAATTTACACTTACAGTTTCATGGGAGAGAGATGCATTCCTTATGCTTTGTTTCTGAAAATTTGCAAGTTCAAGGAAATGAAGAGGAAAACTTAGTTGACAAATCTAGTTGGATTGCAACTGGATGTGAAGATGGAACTGTGAGGTTAACTAGGTATGTTGAAAGTTATCCGCCCTTTAGAATGGGGCGGAATGCTTCGTCATTTTGTACACGTTTTTTGTTTTATTGGAGAAACCGGGGCATGCTGCTATGTCATGCACTTGTGTACTGTAAAAGACACATACCTTTTATGTCTGTCCCATATGTTATTCCCTTGTTTCTCATTGATTCTTGCCCTTTAATAGAGAATCTGATCGTGTTACGGGTGATTAGGTTTGCTGCAGAAATGGAGAATTGGTCTGCATCTAAATTGCTTGGGGAACATGTTGGTGGATCTGCTGTTAGATCAATATGCTTCGTGTCAAAGACACATATAATTCCTTCCGATGTATCCAGCACGCCTGGCTTGGAAAAGGGACAAAATGACATTTCAGATGGCAAACAAAATCCATGTTTGCTGGTTTCCGTTGGTGCAAAGCGTGTTCTGACAACTTGGTTACTAAGGAATAGGAGTCTGGACGAGGAGGAAGAAATATACCCTGAACAAAAGCTCAACAGATGTGAAACCGGGTGTAAACCAACAGTCAAACAGTGTTCATCGATGTCATTTAGGTGGCTTTCAACAAATATGCCAATAAGAAGTCCTAGCATGGAAGGAAGAGAAAAAACCGTGAGTGCTGCCAACAAAATTTCTAGCCTTGATAGTGATGCAAAGACTGGATCAACTTTTATAGAGAAAGAGGGAACAAAGTCAAAAACTTGCTTGGTGAATAAGTATGAAGATGATTGGAGATACCTTGCTGTAACTGCTTTTCTTGTTAAATGTGCCGGTTCCAGGTAAGCTCTGATTTTTCCTGCCTTTTTTTCGCTTTGTTTAATTTATTTAAGGAAAGAAACTATTCCCTTTTCGCTCTATTGCAGGTTGACTGTCTGTTTTGTTGTCGTTGCTTGTTCAGATGCCACGTTAACATTGCAGGCTCTGGTCTTACCACATAGATTATGGTATTCTCAAAGGCTCATTATTAATTCCAGTTTCAGTACCTCTGTGTGCATCATGAACTTTAATTTACTCCCTTATAATTTCAGGTTTGATGTTGCTATATTAGCTTCGATGCCATCCCCGGTTTTAGCATTGCAGCATGCAGTTGTCCCTTTCTGTAATTTAACCCAGATTAGCAGCATGTACCTTGTGATAAGTGGAGCTACTGATGGCAGTATCGCCTTTTGGGACATAACTGAGAGTGTTGAAACCTTTGTTCAACGAGTATCTAGTCTTAATATAGAGAAGTTCATTGATTGTCAGAAACGGCCACGTACAGGAAGAGGAAGTCAAGGAGGACGGCAATGGAGATCACTGAACAGTAGCATGTCTAAGAGAAGATTCGGTGGTGACTCGGTAACTAGAAAAGCTGGAGATGTGGATAATAGCGATTCAAATATTACACCTGACACATCTTTGGAATTAAATGACCTTCAAAAGAGGTCGAATAACTGTTCTCAAGCCGAGCATGACACTTTGCTCAAGCCAGAGACCAGCAGAACCGATTCCTTAGCCGAGATATGTGAAATACAGCCTATACGTGTTATGAATAATGTACACCAATCTGGTGTGAATTGTCTCCACGTTTCAGGGGACTTCCAAGGTTCCGAGAACTGTTATCTGTTAAATATTGTCAGCGGGGGTGATGACCAAGCAGTTCATTGTCTTCAACTGAAGCTGACACTGTCATCGACTGAGTTAGATGCTAAAGTTGTGACCTTGGAAACAATAAGATCAACCATTCAGTCCGAAAGTATTGAGAACATTGTAGATTGTAACAATAAGAACCAGGCCCCAAATCACATCAGATTCCTCAATCAATATAGAATCCCCTCGGCTCATAGTTCTGCTATAAAAGGTCCGTAGTCCTTGTTTGAAAGTAATCCAATATGTGCATTATTACTTAATTGTGTTTCAACTTGCGATATCTTTGGTTCTGGTTGACATCGTCTTTAGCAACTGCGCTTCTTATAGGCTGATTGGGCCTTAAAGTCGAATGCTTTCAGTTACCAGCAGTCAGTGCCCCACAGGCCTTGTACTAACAGCAAGTTTTTATTCAATGAAGGCATTTGGACAGATGGGACCTGGGTGTTTTCCACCGGTCTTGATCAGCGCATCAGGTGTTGGCTTGTTGGTGAGCACGGTGAACTAACCGAGCACGCTCTTCTAATCATTAGCGTACCAGAGCCAGAAGCATTAGACGCAAGAGCATGCGGCAGGTCAGTTTAGGATTTATCTGCAATTTTTAGATTGTCGGCAATCCTTTATTACAGTTTAAATCTAATCACGGTTCTTTTAATCGGTGTTTGTTAGGAACCACTATCAGATTGCCGTTTCCGGAAGAGGGTTGCAGATGGTCGAGTTCTTCCTACCTTAACAATAAAAAGATTTCACAGAAGCCGCAACATATAGGATATAGGTACCACCTTGTTGTGCAACTATTTTTGTGGCAGTTCCACACTCATTTAACAGTTTACATATAGCTGTCTGACCCGGATTAGTCAACCATTTTCCCCCAAGTACCGGTTGACCCGTGAATCCAAAGAGGGCGGTCTGACTTACCATGTTTTCTATTTCCGTTTACGAGCAAAGCGCCTTTAGACTTGGCTCATTTAACCCTAACCAGGACGGATCAAGGGTTACATTATTACACTGCATTACATCTTACAGTACTAATATGTAAAATTCAATGAAAATATGAGTGTCATTACTTTGATTCTAGTTTCAATCAGTACAATCTGTTTTTATTTTTTTTTCAAATGGTTGAGATTTTTAGCTGCCTAATAAACCTCGAGTTGGTTCATGTTTAGTTGTGTCAAAGTCAAAGGGTGCCTATATGGACTAAGTATTAGCTCAGTTAACATAATTGGCAAAGGTGGAAGTCTTGGATTTTGAGTACCCACGATTGAGATCCACCGTGCATAATTATGTGTCAATTATATATATACGGGTTTTCAAGTTTTACCTTTTGCTGTTGTAATATGTGAGCTTTAGGCTTCATTTGGATGGGCGATTGACTGCGGTGTGGTGCGTTTAACTTACTTTTTGTCTCACACTACAGTATCTAATCTCACCGCCACCACTGTATTTACACTAACCGCAGCTAAACGCACCGTCCATCCAAACTCTCCCTTAGTTTGATTAGTTAATCTTTGTATGGATTGTTTCGTTTCTTAATTTATTTATATTGTAATTATTTGATTATACACTTTGTTATAAGGTGAGTGTAAAGTGAAAAAATTTCGAGTCACGAGTTCTATTTTATCATACTAACTCAATTTGAAATTTTTTTAAATCGAGTAGAGTGAAATGAAATTTGAGAGAGCCAATTTGACTTATTGACAATATGAATAAATTTTGAGTTAAAAGAACATAAATACCATATATATATATATATATAAACCCTTTTAAAACAAAACAAAATAAGAGATTAAAAAGATATATAATTAGTATGATAAATTTGATTTGATAATTTCTTCATATTTATCATATATATTTAATATTTTTATAAAATTTTGATGGAAAATGGTTTATAAATATTTTCAATTTTAAAAGATTATTTTAATTTTTTATTTCTTTTGAGGGACTAATTTGTATATTTTTAAAGTTACTTTGTTATTCGAGTTATTCAAATTATTTGAGTTGTAAAACTCGACTTGAACTCGAAAAATCAAATTGTTTATTTGAATTCATCTAGAAAAATAACTCAATCTGATTAACTTTTTAAATTGAATTGAATTTTATTTATTTGAGTTTTTACTGATGTAATTGTTTGATTAAAAAATTATATAAAGTTTCTTCAAAGGTTACGTTGAAGGCGGCTCGCTTACATCCGTATTGTTTTTTAAACAAACAAAAAAACTTTGAATATCCTTGCAATCATCTCGTCATCAATAATATTTTATTGGATGAGAGATCATGAGACTAAAGACCGAAGATTCTTCTTGGTCCCTCAAAATTTGTTCTTTGTTGAAGTTAATTCAATTTACTTCTTAGCAATTGCAAAACCATGTGATAAGCCATAGCTTTGTCTCTTTTCTGAATAAACTGCAAATTAAACACTAGAATAGGTTAATTTGGTTTTAAAATTTTAGGGTGATTTTGGGTTTATTGTTTTAAATTTAGCTTTTTCCCATCAAGTCATTACGGTTTAAATTATTTTAGATTTTGATCATTTTTAAAGTTTGGATTATTTTGAGTTTATTATTTAGGATTTGAGGTTTTCAAGTCAAGCCATTTCGTGTTCAAATCATTTTAGATTTTGACCACTTTAAAGTTTGGATTATTTGAGATTTAAGTTATTTCTTTATTAAAATTTCAATTTTGATTCAATATAAATTTATGTGTGTATGTGTAAATATTAACCTTATATATAATAGGCTTAATATAATATTTAGAATCTAAACTTGACACTTTTTTATCTAAACTTTTTTGGGGGCCCAATTTGTTATTTGAACTTGACATTTTTTCGCTAATTCGGTACCTAAGTTTTTTCTTAGGTTCAATAAAGAGTTCTAAAAATAAAACTAAAAGTTATTGAACATATGAAATACAAAAAAATATCATATCATCTGTCACATGCTGGTCATACATTGATTATTTTTGCTACCTCATAAAAAATAACATTGTTAGTATATTAAAGTAATTTGTAAAATGTTTGACAAGTTCAAGTACCAAATCGAACAAAAAAACGATTAGGTACCAAATTAGGAAAAATGGTCAAGTTCTGGTACCACATTGCACCTCAAAAAAGATTAAATACCAACTTAAGAAAAAGTGTTAAGTTTGAGTACCAAATTGGACCCAAAAAAATTAGATACTAAATTAAGAAAAAATATCAAATTTAAATATCAAATATTATATTAAGCCTATATAATATATTGATTTGCTTTGTGCTTCCATTGGTAATATTACTAGAAGTTGATTTAATAAATCATTATATATATATATACAAAATGGTACTCATTTATATTAATATAAAATTAACATTTTTTAATATTTTTTATAAAAATTTTAATAATCTAATCATCAAATTTATTAATATAATTATATTTATTATACATATAAAAATTAAAATATATCCATTAATTTTACCTCCAACCCACTCATTAAATTTAATCACTTAAAATAAACATAGGTAAATGCAATTGGAGACGGTCCACAAACCCATATGGCTAATAAAACAAAATTTGCCACTAAAAACCCATAATTTCATTAAATAATTAAAAACAATTTGATCCACCAACCCCCAAATCCAGATTTACCAATCTCATTAAATAATAATATAAAATATTTGTATCACATTATGTATAAATTAAGCAATTTCTCACCTAAAAAACATTTCCATAATTAATGCACTCTTATCACCATGCTATCTCAACTTGTCTCACTCAATAATTAGCACCAATAATTATTATTAATTTAATTATTCAATATTTTTAACTGTTAAAATAATTTGAAATTTAATTTTTGTATTTAAAAATTTAAAAAATATATATCTTATGAACTCAGTGACCATATCTTATAATAAATAAATTTGAGTGAAAAATATTATTAGGGTCAATAATTGTACTAAAATATTTAAATTTAATTTAGTTTTGACTTTTCTTAATAAATGAACTGATTCTTAAACTTTAGTTTTAATAAATAACACTTTTTGACCTTATTTAATTAATATGTGAAATCAATACCGTTGAATTCAATAATATCATATAATATAATCTAAATCATCACATCATCATCTTAATTTTTTATATTATAAAAAAGTATTTAATGTAGTTATAATTTAAAAATAAAATAGGGTAAACTTCATGGCAAGTCACCCTAAAATCATATTGCTCTTATTTTGGTCACACTACTTTTTTTTTTTGGGATCAATTTAGTTATTTTAATTAAGATAATTGGTTATTACCGTTAAAAATTCAGTTAATTTTTTTTTACTAAAAATACGGACCTCTCTATAATTTATTTAAAATATTTTTTTGGTTTATTTGCAATATGATGGTTTCAATATTTGCATCATAACATTTAAATCCTCTTTAAAAAGAGAGAATCCAACGATGACGATAATGAACCATGATCATGACCGCTACCTTTTTTTGATGAACGCACCTACTAGAATAACAACACCGGCCAACCTTTCCGATGTTGAAACATCTAAAAATATAAAATAATTTTTGAAAAATAATATATAAAAAAAGACAACACATGCTTAGAAGCATTTAAGCCAACGCGGTTCTATGTTAATAATCCATTAGTAGATTATTGAAATTATTAAATTAATTAAATGATAAAAAAATAAAATGATTAAAATAAGTTTAATGTGTCCTACAATGTAATTTACCCAAATACATAAATTAAAAACTTTTCTGACCTCACCAACCATAAAGCACGGACAAGTGGCAGTTATTCCCCAATCTTTTGGGAAAACCGAGTGTCTAAAGCTATAGGGGACTCTGCCTAGTTGTTGCCACGTCATTTTTTGTACATGACCGGGTTATGGCTTATTCGGCTTCTAGCTCGGCTGCTTAATTACATTTTCAGACATTGTTGAACCAATTTTCCGCAAAAAAAAAAAAAAAAAAAAAACGAATTTACGACCTTAAGATACAAAATTTGTTGAAAATTGACCAAACCCAACCTTTTTTTTTTCTCACTTTACTTGTTATTTTGTTATATTTGAAATTTTTTTATTTTTCATCGTATTACTAAATTAATATTTAAAAATAAAAATAATCAATTTAAAATGTGGAAAAAATACATCATGATTATTACCTTAAATTTGGATTTATTAGTTGGAACAAGAAACATATTATAATAAAAAATTATAATAAAATGAGAAACAGTCTAAAAATGAATTAGAATACTATAGTTATAATGAAATAAAATTGTGACAATTATAATAAATTTAGATTTATTAGTTGGAAAATGAAATAGATTATCGTAAAAAAAGTTGTGCTAATTATATTAAAAAATAATTATAATTTAATTTAGAGTTAATTAATTATATTAAAAATATTTGTAATAATTTTATTTTATTGATGTAAAATAGAGTTATAATTTGAAAAGAAGTTTAAGCTTAAAAGATAGATTGATTTAAATTAATTATCACTTGATTTATACTAGAGTTATATATTAATTAAAATTTAAGTTTAGCTTAACATTCAGTAGTTAGATATATTTAATCAAGTAGCGTCTAACAAAAAATGAAGATTCTTAGTATTAAGAAGTTAGAAGTTTTTCAAAAGGAACAGAGCATTAAAGCTATGATTCTTCGAAGAGAGTTGGAAGATTATTTTAATTAGTGATAAGGTAATACAATATTTTGTTTTAAAAGAAAATTTCCTTATATTGTTTGAAACAAACATTTTTTTATCTTTTTTTTTTAACTTATTATTATTTGTTTGGTGTAGATGAAAAAGTTTTCAACGAAAAAATTTAATCATAATATTAAATGTGTTTAATGTGTTTAATATTTTTAGTATTTATCATGAATTATTAAAATTGTTGCATGTTGTTTTACATAATTTTTTATTTTTAATTTAATATTGTTATTTACTTTTTTATGTAGTTCCAAATGTAACCTCCTAAACCTGGCCTAGACATTAGATCCGAATTCAAAAAATTACATTAGGCATTGAAATGACCTAGAAACCTAGTCTATTTCTTAAAAAAAAAAAAAACTCATAAGTTAACTAAAATACGATTTATTTAATATTTTTCTTGAAAAATATCATTACCATTGAAAACTTAGTCACTTTCTAGTTAGTTTATTTATTTAGTCAAAATTTAACTATAACTTAGTAGTGAAAAAGAAGTTTTTAACTTAGTTTTGTTTTAAATATATTTATGCCTTAATTAAATAAAAATCATATTTTAAACTTAAGTTAAATGTTATGCATGCTAAATAAACCCTAATATGAGTCTCATGCCGCAATAATAATTAAGATAGTATAGTTCCAAAATGACAAAAATTATAAAAATAGGCCTAATAATACTTTCATAAAAATAAAATATTTCCTAGCTCTTCGTATGTTGCGTCCGCATCCTAACCTGGTGGATTATCTGTAAAAATAGAAATATAAAAAGGAGTGAGCTATGAAGCTTAATGTAAGTTCCCTCACAAGAAAATCGGCGCAAACAGTAGACAAAACATACAAAATATCAACTTCAAAAGATAAACACAATTTGAATAGCAACTCAAAATTTCAGTATTTCAGAATAACTCATTATCATAATATCTCGGTATTCACTGCAATGCAATTTTAATTCATCAGAAAAGGTTCCTATAAGAGTTCTGCAAAACTACTCTTCCTTTGCACCATGTTGTGGATAAAACCAGTTATTGTCGTGGACAAACTACTCATTGTTGATAAACCACTAGTAATAAAAAGAGTGGACAAACCATCGGATTTTTTTTTTTTGTAAAAAAGTTTTTACATACAAACTGCCAGAAGGTTGTGATTGCGCAACATGTTTGCAGATTGAATCTGCTAATACGGTGTGGTTAAACCACTCAAACAATGTAGATAAAAACTGCTCAAATTGTGTGGTACTTATAAACTGCTCAACTTGCTTAGAGAACGTAGGTTCGAACTTTGGAGATAATATTATTGGGAGGGACAGTCATGAACGCCAAACATGGACGGTAAAATAAACATGCGTAATATAAAAAAATGAATTAAAATTTTGAATACATTTAAATTGATATATAATAAATAAATAACAAACATAAAGGTTCAATTTTTACGTTAATAATTTAAAAAAAATTAGAGCTAATAAATTTACACTTGAAGAATCAAATCATCATGATAAAATATATAAAATATAAAATAGATTGAAAAGTCAATACAAACACATAGGAAAATAATTAACCATGGCATAAAAAAATATATGAATACAACATAAATAATGTGTAAAAATCTATATAAAATAAATTATTAATGTACAAAAAATTTGATATAAATTTATAATATTTTGAATAAAAATCCAGATTTCATTATTAGAACAGTAATTTTGGATGTTATTAATAGACGGTTAGAATTCATACAAATAATCTTCCCAATTTAATTTATCCCAACTTTTTAACTTATCACATTCCATTGTTCGCAAAAAATTAAAGTCTTATTAAATTATGTATCTTTTTAAAATAATATATTTTCATTAATAATTATCAAGAACGATAAAAATATTAAAACATGATACATGATACAAATGATTAAGACATTACGAGCTGGTGCCTAAATGTTGTGTCAGCAAAATAATCTCTAAAGAGGAAAAAGACATATTAACAATAATCACAATACTGAAAGAATCCAGAAACAAAATAGAGATGCATTACCTTAATCATCAGACCTACATAATGATAAACTTTGATCAACCAAGAAACCACTACATCAATACTGCACAAACACACATGTAGAAGCATAACTAAAAACTAAAAACTAAAAACTAAACCACTATTGCTTTAAGATAAAATAGAGTGGACAAAACAAAAATCACATACAGTTGATTGAAATTAAAAATAAAAGGAAATTAAAAAATATTATTTAAGAAGCCGCGATCAGCAACTAGCCCGAAGGCCAACATCTGCAAAACAAAATTTTGGAAATTATAGAGAGTAAACTATATTGCAGACCATTCTAAAATAGTGTTATTCCTATTTTGGTCACTCTAATTTTTTTTGTCAATTTAGTCATTTTAATTAAGATAGTTACTCAAATTGATCACTGTCATTAAAAATTTCGTTAATCCATTAATAGATTACTGACGTGACATTTTTTTTTTACTTTTTACTAAAACTAAGATCTCTTTATAATTAGTCTAAAACACTTTTTTTATTAATTTATAACATAAGAACTATTAATCCTCATCACCGCCAATTCTCTACTCTCCTATTTCTATCACTTCACACTCTACTACCCCAATATTAAATATTTTTAGTCTTATTTCCATATTAAATTTTATACTTGCAAAAGCTTGAATGCGTTTGAATTGCCCGTTTTTCTTTACAAGTATACAACAAGTATTGTATACTACAGTTGAAGAGAGTTGGGAAGGTATTGTGGTGGGATTAGGAGTACATATAGAGAGAGTAAGAGAAATGGAACTCAGAAATTTAATTTGAAAAGCAAAAATAAAACAAGAAAATGGTAAATTACAGAGATTGCGTTCATTTCTTCTTCAAAGTAAGAAGAAAATTTTGGGGTTTAGGGAAGAAAATTACAGGACCTTTTTAAAAGAAGAAGAAGATCGAGGGAAGAAGAAAGAGAGTGGGGGAAGGAGAAACGAGTTGGGGTGAAGAAAATTAAAAACATAACAATTTTCTTAATTAAATTTAATTTTAATAAATATATTTTAATTATATATACGATGTAGAAAAAAAGGGCACATGATGCATTTTGATTGGACCACATCAGCATCCAATTTGAAAATTAATGTCGTTAAATCCGAACGGCTAACCAATTAATAGAAGTAAACTTTAAGTACCAAAGTGACCGGCCAAAAAATGCCAAGTATTAAAGTGGGAAAAGTGATATCATTCAGGGGCTAAATCATTAATAAAGTTTTATTGTGCAGGGGCAATGGAGTGAGTGATAGAGATGGGAGAGCAACGGGGTGTTAGGTGGTGATGAGAGTTGATGATTTTTATGGTGGGTGTTGGTCGGAGATGAGGATTAGTAGTATTTATGTTGCAAATAAATAAAAATATATTTTAAACTAATTATAGAAAAATTTTTAACTTTAGTCAAAAGTAAAAAAAATTACTTCAATAATCCGTTAGTAGACAACAAAATTTTTAATAACGATGATCAATTCGAACAATTATCACAATTAAAATAATTAAATTGATCAAAAATTTTAGAATCATCAAAATAAAAACAACACTATTTTTACTTTTAACTTACTATGTAATTTACCCAACACTATTAATTAGACCATAACAATTAATTAGCTTATCCTTATAAATGACGATAAAATCTATACTAAATATTTGGCAAAGTTAAATAATAATGTTAGAAATAGAACAAAAAAAAGTTAGCGACCAAACAATTAAATCCATCAGTTTTTATGTTTTAGTACTTTTTCATAGAGTTTATATTCCGGATTCATAGTTGACGTGATCATGAACAACGTTGAGTTTCAATAGAATTTTAGGCCAGTTTTTAGACCTGTGTTTGGCCCGAAAAATATGTCTAAAATTTTGTTCAAGTCCGGTCCTAATAAAAATTGTTAAATCCCGAGTCTAGCCCGGACGTATTAAACTTTTTTATATTATTATTTTTATATAGAAACAAATTTAAAAAATATAATACATTAAATATACAAAAAAATATTAAAATAAATATTTTCTGATAAATTGAAAATAAATTAAAAAATTATTTATACTTATATATGCAATTTAACAAGCAATACCTCTAAAATAGTAGCAAAATAAACAATTAAAAGGAGTTATATAATATACAAACAATAACAATAAAATAGTAGTAATATAATAATGAAACGATATCAAAACAGTGACAAAATAACAACAAAAACAGTGAAAAAAACAGTGGGTTTTTTTTCAAATTCGGTTCGGATCTGGCTGGGTTTAGAAAAAAAAAACTTACACAAGGCTCGACCCATTTAGAAAACGGGCCCATTTTTGCCTAAGCCCATTTTTTGGACCTATATTTTTATCAAACCCTCCTACTTTTCGAACCTAGCCGATCATGATCAGATCTAATTCTTGATTATCTCTTTTAATAATATCATTTTTATTTAATTAATTTAGTTAATCATCCTTAAATTAAAAAAACTCGAATTAATTAAATCTAATCAATTAAATTGGTTTTTTTCTCCAAGCAATCAAATCAAAAAAAAAAAAACATTATCATCTTAAAAATTGAAAGAAATATTTATTAAAAAAACAAAGAAAATTGCGCTTCGCCACAAAAAAAAATGAAAAAGAAAGAAAAGCATTACGAAACATAAATATAATAGATTGATGTTTTCTTGTCTTTGTCCGGCTACACAACAAAGCTCAATAGTATACGTGTACACTTATATTTTCAGGACTGTACCAAAAAGTTATTTCAAAAAAAAAAAAAAAAAAAAGTAAATGAACTGAGTTCACTGACTAGTTGACATCTGGAAGTTATTTTTTTTTTCTTTTTGGGCCAAAATCTAGAAATTTTCAAGAAAATATTTTCCTGTTTTCTCCTTTTTATCTTCTGTTTATTGAATTATTATGGTGGATTTGCGAGGATATTGACTAGTTCTGTGGGCCCCAATTGGTATTCAACAATTTTAATTATTTTTAATATGAAATATGTGTCTCTCAATTAAAGTACTCAATATTATGTTATTGGATTTATTTTTTAGTACTAAAGTAATTTTACATATAATTTATATTTTAACAATTTAATTATTAGTCTTACATGTAGATTTTCTAATCAACTCGAAATTTCTATCATATCAATATAAAATATTATTTATATTAATATAAATACATAAAAAAATTTAAAAGAAATTTAATTTACTCTAATATGCATAATTTATGTTCAAAATAGAATATATCAGTCACATTATTAAAATATTAATTATAAAAATTTGTATCAAACTTTTAAAAAAAATTTGAAAAAGAAAACATCTCTAAACCTGCCACCTCATATTAGCTACGTAAAAGTAAAGAATGAGTACAAACTTTAATAAATTGTAGGGTAAATTCTACCCCAAATCACTATTCAATTTCAAAAAATTGTAAAATGGGTATTGAATTTTTTGAAAGTTTTCATTTAAGTCACTAAGTTACGAAGTTTATTTTTTTCAAAGTCTAACTAGTGAGCTCCAAGCAACAATTCGACAATCAGTACCATCGATGAGTAGAATAACATATCTTAAATCCAAGTTATTCTAACGATCAGTGTCAGAGATTAGAGATGAAAGTTGTTTGAATTTTGGTTCGCAAATTCATAACGTTTCAAAGTTATTTCATGAAAAAAAGTTGAACTATAAAAGAAAACGGGAAGGAAAACTTTTAGTTGGTGCAGGCAATATGAACAGAGAAAGCTATACAACAATGATTTTAACAACTCAGTGACTTAAATGAAAACTTTCGAATAGTTCAATAAACCATTTTGTAACTTTTTGAAATCGAGTGGCTAACACATAAACTCACTAATAGTTTAGTGACATTAAGTGTAATTTACTTTAAACTATAACACAACCCAATGTTTTTTTTTTTTTTTGTCATTTCAACATTAAGGAAAGAGAAAGAAAGATGACAAAGTTTAAACCAATGTCAACTAAAGCTCTATTTGTTTTACTGAAAATGACTTACAGAAAATAATTTATGAAAAATTACTTACTTTTCTGAGACAGTATCTATAAAGTATAAAATTAAAAGCAAAATTTAAAGAATTAAAACCAAATCTGAATTTTAATTAATAAATTATGTAGGGTTGATTTTAAAAAGTAAAAAAAAAAAGATCCTATAATTTTATTTTATTTTTTGTAAAAAGTCACTTTTTAATCAAAATCAAATAAATTATTTAAGTAATTATAGATTTTATTTTGTTGAAAATAATTATCAAAAAGAAATTATTATTGTTATGTTTTGAAGTCCAGTTTTATAAATAAATATGATCACATAAATTATATTTTTAATTTTTATTACTATATTTGTAGGAAATTTTATATATTACAAATTTTTTTAAAAATAGACACGATAACCCATGCATTGCAAACGAAAGAAAATTAGTATTATATATTAGAGTAAACTACACTCATGGTCACTTTTGTTTACCTTAAGTTACATTTTAGTCACTTATATTTAAAATGTTACGTTTTAGTCACTTATGTTATCGTATTGTAACATTTTAGTCACTGAGCTATTAATTGTCGCTAACAGTGTAACGGTAAGTTGACGTGACACGTTAAATCATAATTTTAAACAAAAATTTAGGGGAAATTATACAATTGATCTCCATATTTTTTCTTTTTGAGCAATTTAAATTTTTTATTCTTTATTTTCCATTATCTTATGTTTCTCCCTCTATTTTCTTACCTTCTCCATTTCTTTTAACATATCAAGAAGTCGAATTGACAGTGAAAAAATAAGTAGGAAGTCGAAAACCATCATTGCCTATAACCAAAACCCATAAACTCATACCATGCTTTTTTCTTCACTGCCAATTCGACTTCCTGATATATTGAAAGAATTGGAGAAGGTAGGAAAATAGAGAGAGAAGCAGAAGAGACTGGAAAATAATGAAAAAAAAAGTTAAAAGAACATAAAAAAATTAAATTGCTCAAAATGAAAAAATATAGGGACCAATTGTATAATTTAACCTAATTTTTTTATTTGAAATGATGATTTAATGCGCCACATTAGCTTACCGTTAACGATAATTAACGGCTCAGTGACTAAAATGTTACAACACGATAACATAAGTGACTAAAACGTAACCTAAGGTAAACAAAAGTGACCATGGGTGTAATTT
This sequence comes from Gossypium anomalum, assembly GCA_025698475.1. Lineage (NCBI taxonomy): Eukaryota > Viridiplantae > Streptophyta > Magnoliopsida > Malvales > Malvaceae > Gossypium > Gossypium anomalum. The sequence continues at coordinate 24,069,541 of CM046967.1, forward strand.
ACTCTATATATTATAAGATCTTTAAAAATAATCTTTAATTGCATATTTAAAATTATGACAAGTGGATAATGTTTTGTGTTAAATTCACGTGGGCCCCGTAATTTAAAACATTTTAATATTATACAATTATTTAAAAATTATCTGATTTTTAGCTAAAAAATTAAAAGTCGTAAGTTGAATAATAATTTAATACATTAAAAGGTAAAATTAAAATATAGTTTAAACATTAAAGATCTTTTAAATTGGAAATAAAATAATTTGTTTAAAAAATTTATATCTGTTAAGATTAATATTAAAATTAAAAATTGTTTAAAATAAAATTTATTTAAAATTTTGTTTAGAATTAGAATAAAAAAGTTTTTCAAAATTGTAAAAAGAAATTATACGATAAAAATTATCATATCTAAAACACTTTATAAATACTATAAATCTTATCACGTGCATATGAATGTGGAAATAACAAATTTGAAACATAAATGTGTGTTTAAAAATAACATAAAATAAATAATGAAACTTACAATTTGAAACAAATTAATAGCAACAGATGAAATATATATGTTATTAAAAATGAAACAAATTAGATTAAATTGTTTATCATGGTATCGTCATCAATTTCGAGTCGGTGTTGAGTTGACTTGTGACACCAACTCAATCAAATACATTATTAATATATATAACTAATTGAGGTAATAAAGTGTACATAATAAAATTAAAACATATAAAAATATCAAAATAAAATTTTAGTTGAGTGGCAAATTAAAGGCTTTCGTAATGCAATTGGCATGAGTTTGAATCCCACCATATGCATATTTTTATTGTTTTTTTAAAGTGAAAAGATTAAAACACCCTCGAATAATATTACTTATTTTAATTACGAAAAGAAATTCTTATAATTTTCTAATCGACCATGTACCCAATTGACTCATGACACTAACTTAATCAGGAGTTTAAATAATAATATAAATTATTTTAAACATTTTTAAAACTGATTATAATATGATAAAAATAGATTTAAGATATTAAATAATATAGGTAAAAGGAGTTTTATTTTCAATTAGAATTAAAATAGTTATTTTAAATCATAGAGAAAAAAATAAAATAGTTAATTTAAAATATGATTAAAATAATTGTTTAATTCTTTTTAAGCATATGTATATTTATTCAATGCATACTGTTATTTTGAGAAAAACCATTTAAAAAACTCTACAATCTTTAAAAAAAGAAAGAAATTTATAATTTGTCTAAAATTTATTAAAACTTTTCAATGTTTCAAGATTTAAAAATTATATAACATTTTTAAAGCTAATTAAAACCTTTTTTAAAATATATTAAATTTCATAAATAATAATTGTTGTGGAGTTATGTCTCGTATTTTCGGACTAAACAGTGTGTGATTTCGTAAGGAGGAAGTGTTCTTCGTCTTGACAAGCAGCTGACGTCACAACGAGACGAGAAGAAAGTCCTCGTCCTGATGACACGATGCCACGTCACGACGTGGCGACATGCATCTCAAGTTTTTCGACTTTTCTTCTCACAACAAACTCTGTTTTTAGTTGCCCATTAAACTCTGATTAACCTAGAGTTGTTGTTGTCATATGTACTATGATTTTCAGCCTATAAATAGGCGTTATTTGCTCTATGTTTTATAACATAAAAATATTCAGATTGAGAAAATTTTATTCTCTGTTTCGAAGGATTTTTCATTTGGGGTTTCGAAATTTTCATTAATTCTCTCTATCTTTTGCACTCTCCTTTATTATAGTGAAATCTCCTTTTACCCGTGATTTTTTGTCTTCTTTTGAGGATTTTTTTACGTAAAATTTGTGTGTTCGATCTTTTCAATTTTACTTTATTTATTTGTTCGTTGCATTGCACGAATTAATTCCTTACAGTTGTATTTTAAAATTTTCAATTAAATTAATTTAGAGAATAAGTAGGTTAAAAGTAGGAGCGCTAAAACAAATAGGAATATTTTGGGTACTTATAATTAATGTTATTTTAAATATTTAGTTTAAATTTAATAATAGAAATTAAACTTTTAAAAACAGAATCAGATTAGTAACATACTTTGAAAAGTTACAATTTTTAAACAATAGAATAGAATTATTTTTGAAAAATCTTTAAAAACAAAGACTTTTTCTTTAGAATATTGTTTTAAAGATTTGTACATAATTCTTATAGTATTTAAAATTTTATAATATACAATACTAGAATACAATATTTTTACAATATGTTTACTGTGTGTAAAAATATTGTTTAAAAATTTAAAAAAAATTCTTTTATGAAATAATATAAATTTATTTTTATAATATAATTTAAATTTTTTAAAATAATTTAATATATTTTAATTGATACATACAACTAACCCTTGCATTGCTTAAGTAAAAAAACTAGTATATCTACTATTATAACTAAACTTTACATATAAATATGTATTTTAATAACTTCAAGCATTTATATTGTAAATTTCTTTTTCAAAAATCAAATATATTATATTAATAAAAATAAGAAAACAAAAAAGCTTAGTAGAAAATATTGATGATATGTATTTGACTCATATATCATACAAATCATTTGCTAATTGTGGATAATTAATGTGCATGTGACATGCATGGAAGATTGCTGTCTAATGCATGTATTCATTTCATTGTAGATTTTAAAAAAAATTAAAACACTAGGTTGATAGGTAAAAAGTACTATGGATAACATTGAATTAGGAGTCGAATTATATTTTGTCTCTTTATTAAAAAAAATAGATAAATTAGTTCTCTTACATTAGATTAAAGAGCAAATTGGACATTCTATTAAAAATTTCAATCAGACTACTATTAAAAACTGGTCCATGTATATAATCACAAGGTAAAAGTGGTACCATGTGTTACTGTCTAGTTATTCCATCAATCACACCAGTTTTTAACAATACAAATGGATGAATTTTTAACAAAAATGACCATTTTGCTCTTTGATCTAATGTACGATGACTAATTTGTCCATTTTTCTAGTAAAGGGAGCAAAATGTAATCTGACTCCTGGTACAAATGCCTCTGTTGTACTTTTACCTAAGTTTATATGATACAGATCATATAGTACAAGGTTTTTGATCTTGCAGATGCCATATAATGTGATGAGATCATTCGTACTTTTGAGTTTTTACCGATGTTGTTTGAATCGGATTGGACCAATTGTTTGGATCAGTTGGACCAAAAATCGGTTGGGTTGTCAGTCGGGAGAGTGGCTTTCAATTAGTTAAACTAAGAATCGGTATGAACCAACTAAAAAATCGGCCGAACTGAGTTTTTTAAATTTATTGAATTTTTAATAATTGTTTTTATTGGACTAGTCAAACTTGTGAGCTGGTGGCCTGATTGGTTCGACCACAGTTCCAGTTTAAAAAAGCATTGGTTTTGACCACCAATCTCTATAAAGCCTAAATCAATTAAGGGTATCCTATACCTAAGGTAATTAAACTATTAGTAAGTTTATGTTTTGGTCTCAACTTCAAAAAGTTACAAAATAGTTACCGAATTATTCAAAATTTTTATTTAAGTCACTAAACTATTCAGAAGTTTTTATTCAAGTCACTAGATTGTTAAAGTTTTTTTTTTAAGTCCGATTAGTGAGCTCCAAGTGACGATTCAATGATCGGTACAGTGGATCAGTTGTTAGGAAATGTGCCCATATTGCAGTAAACATGTAACTGTTTTCTATTTATTTGAACGATAAATAAATGAATAATGTTAAATTCACATTTCACTATAATGTCTTTTGTATTTATGTCTTTTATATTTTGCATGCATAACGAAATTGTGACAAACAAATATTAGCTCATTGATTGTCTAAGTTCAAACTGAAGATAAGTGACATTGTAAGAACGTTTTCATTGCAAGAAAGACAACTTACTTCAGTAGATAATCTAAATGAGTTTGTAATCTCGTAAAAGAATCAAAGTGAGCATTTGATTCAAATACTGAGAAGGATTATTATGTCGTCTACAATTCCAATTGGGGAGATGGCTAGTCTTGGCTATCGGAGCAATTGACTCCACAAGTAGAGACATAGATGTATTCATTGGTAGAATGATACATTGGACTAGGCCCAAGATGAATTATTTCTGAATCCGTTTGTGAAATAATTCACTCGTGACGTTCATGGTGTAATTTACCTTAATCTCGAGTTAGTCATTGACTATGCATATGCAACTCTTGTGCTTTAATATAAGTAGAGGCTTATGCAATAAGGTGATCGAGCCCATAGTCGGTATGTTGGGTACATGACTTGTGTATGGCACGACTTTACTAGCAACACTCATAGCTCAATTAAAGAATCAATGATATCCTTTCATTGACATTGTGTGGATTGATAAATATGGAATGTAACCACGGGTTGCTTATTCTCGAAAGAGCAATTTATCACAGTAATTTGTTGACAGTGGTCATATTAATCATTAAGAAAACACAATGGTGACAATGAGATAAAATAGGATTGTATTGAGTGAATGGATTTAACTCAAATGAATCAAGGATTTCATATAAGGATAATACACACATAACAAGGTCATTGGACAAAACAGTTGGATGAATTGCTTTAGTAAAAAGTATCTAATAAGGAGTTTTCAATCATGGTACTCCTTGTAGATTGATTCCATGATTAAGTAATTGTGAATTATCGGAACGATGCTTCTGGATATAATTGCAATCACTAGAGCCTAATTGTATATGTCCATTTGGTCCCTCCACTAGCTGAACAAAAATTCGATTAGACTGCATTTGAATTAGAAGAAAATTCTACGAATTTGGGAATAATTTAATTGAGTCGCTTTATTTGACGTGGAATTAAATTAGGTGGTCGTGTGAATTGTTCAATTAGAGAATTTGATTAAAGAATTTTCTTGAAAAATTAATTTGGAAAAATTAATTTTGATCAAGTAAAATTAAATTAATCAAATCAATTAAAATTAATATGATATTTTTGGAAGTTAATTTTCAAGTCAGACAATTGGTCCAATGGGTAATTGAACTTGAAAATTGGACTTGAGATCGTAAATTGGGCTTAGGAGCCCAAAACTGAGACCAAGACCCAAAAACTGGTCAAACCGGGCCTGGTATGTGAAACTAGGCCGACGGTCCAACGGGTGGCTTGACCCGGATTGGTCGAGTCGTCATTGACCTGGACCGAACTGGCTCAGGATGACGTAAGGGTGTCACACATGCATCACCGGACATGGCGAAGTCCCATTGGCCAGTGGCAGTTGGTCATCGGTGGTTGAGATATTTTTCTAATTCACAACTTGACCCAAAAGTTTAGAGAAATTACAAAATTACCCCACCAGTAATTTTTGTGAAAAGTTTTTTGATTCGAAGCGAGCCCACACTCGGCAGATGTGAGCTTGAGGATAGTGGAAAAGACTACTCAGTCGAAGCGTTCATCCTATACAAATCGAAAAGGTACAATTTTGATTAAGTGTTTATTACTTTAGATATCACAACCAAGATCTTATTTTGGAAAAAAAATTAAAACTCTGGTTTTCCCTAAATTTATTTTCCATTGCATTTTCCAAACCCATTTTTCCAACATCAGTACCCATCGACAAGTAGAAGAACGTATCTTAGATCCAAGTCAATCTAACGGTCAGTTTAGAAGATCAAAGAAGAAAGCTATTTGGAATTTGGTTAATAGATTCGTGACGTTCAAAGTTGTTTCATGAAAAAAAAAACTGAATTGTAAAAAAGAAGGGGAAGAGAAGCTTTCAATTAGTGCAAGCAGTGCGAATAAAAAAGACCATACAACAGCAATTTTAAGCTAAGCGACTTAAATGAAAATGTTTAAATAGTTTAATGACTATTTTGTAACTTTTAGAAGTTACGTAACCAAAACATAAACTTACTAATATTTGAGTAACCTTGAGTACAATTTACCCATCAATTAATCAAACACTCGCTAATCTTTTTTTCTTTTTTAGAAACTCAAGTTACCAAAATCTCCTTTCAACTTTAATATGCATCAATCGATGTAGGAAGGTTGAATTAATAAATTGGTCTCTAAATTATATCTCAAAATTTAAATTAGTCCTTAAAGTTTTTTTTTTGTGTTCAGAAGCACTGTAAATTATCAATTTTATTTAATTTACCCCAAAATGATGTCAATCAAACATATTGTTATGATACCAACTATTATCAACCCACTGACCCGCTTTCTGTATGGGTTTGCACATGCGTAGTATAGGTGAACCCAAGATGAGGATGCGTAATACGTAATATGAGTTTGCCTACACATGGTGCGAACCCACTTTGCATATACACGTGTCAACCCTAAGGTAGGGTACGTGTCATCATGCATGGAGACCTACCTAATATGTCACATCTATAAATATTGATCGTATCATATAAATATATAGAACTAAGAGGAAAAAAAACTCAACATATAAAAAAATATTTCCATTAGATATCATTCATCTTTTCGTTAAAATAAGATAAATTAATAGTTTAAACTTAAAAAAGTAATTCTAAGATTGATATATAATTTGTGGACCACTTTACTCATAAAAACTATATAAAAAGAACAAAAGCAAAAGACCGTTGTTTTCATAATTTTGCTAGTAAAGGCAATAACTATGATATACACATTTTTTTGTGCTGCGTTTCAGACCTCAGTACGCCATTATTATGTCGGTCATCAATTTTTTTGACCGGAAATATTATAGCCGGACCTATTCCTCAAGATTATTTTAATATTTCTATAGTTGGATTATTATCTAAATTAGTAATAAATTAATTTAATTAATAATTTTAATCATTTTTATGATTTATTTTTAACAAAGAGAAAAAAAAAATTCGCTTATTTTGAAGTGGTTTTATTTTGTCCAAGAGTTGTTTTTTGAATTATCTTACTAAAAATTCTGATCATATTTACTCTTTCAGACACAATGCGTAAAATTACTCATAGCCTCTCCTCAACTTATAAATAAGAGGATAATGCACTTCAGCGCACTTGAACCCATATCCTTCTACATTGGTAATAATACTCATACGAATCGAGCTAAAACTCAATCGACAAATTTATTTTATTTTATTTTACTTATCTTCCTAGTTTTAAATTTAAATTTATACTAATTATTTTTTTATTTATATTTACTATTATAATACATGTGTAATAAATAAACTTTTTTCCCATACTATTTCACTAGCAATCAACCATTAATAATTGTATAAGATTAGATTTTTTTGACCTTTAAATTTTGATAAGTAAAAGTACATGTGAAAAAAGAAGAAGAAGAAAGTATTGCATGAATAATAATACAATACTTTAACTTGGAGCTCAAAATCTTAAAATATAATTGGCCTCTAAATTAGACTGCTATTTTCGTTTAAGTACTTAAAGTTTTTTTTGGTTAAAAGTATTATATAAACTAATCAATTTCATTTAGAACATAATACCAGCCAATAAGAACATAACATGCGACATATTTTTAGTGGATGCCATATACTTTTACATTATGCGACATATTTTTAGTGGATGCCATATACTTTTTATGTAAAATGAAACGAATCTAATAATTTAAATATAACTTTTGATTAAAAACTTTATGTATCTACGTAGAAAAAGCGATATAGTCTGGAGTAGAGGTGCTCATGGGCTGAGTCATGTCAAGTTTGGGCTGGGCCTAAGCATGATATTAACATGCTTTATGTTTGTTTAAACTCGGTTTGACTCGAAATATGAGTTAACCCAAACCTATTTTAGACTTGCTCATATTATTTTTTAAAAAATAAAATACATATTTATATTATTTTTAATTTAATATTTATATATATTTTTTATTTATTAAAATTTTATATATAGTAATTTTAATATTTTTTGAATGTTTACATTATATACTATTATAGATTTATTTTGTGTTATAAATTATATAATATATATAAAAATAATATAATATAAAACATTACGAGCTTAAAAAAAGGGCCAGACTAGACCTTGGATGTTCAAGCCCAATGTCGACCCATATTTTAAATAGTCCTAAATTTTATTTGCTTAAACTCATTTTTTGGGCCTAATATTTTTACTCAAACCCTTCCAAATTCCATACGCGTCTTCAATCTTAGACAGATAACTCGACTTATGAACAAGCTTAATTTGAAAGCAAATTTATAATTAGACTTTATTTTAACATGTGATATTTCAAATTAATAAAGAGTGTGATAGCTCAAGTTAATTAATTATCTCAAATATATTAAGTAACAATCTTATTGTAAAATGGACATCTTAATTCATCTTACAAAATTAGTTTTCTAGAATATTCCATTTTTGGGTTAGCTCTCTCAATACTATTTTCCATTTTAAAACTCGAATTCAAACAACATCAAACTTTTTATAAATTGTTTTTACATTGATAAAATATATAAACTTTGAACGTGTTTAATTGAATAATAAATTTTTTAACTTGATTTAATTTTCAAAAATCCATTATCATTGATGCTAAGGTAATATTGTTTGAATAAAAAAATAGATATAATTATTTTTTTAAAATACATACAATTAAATTAAAATAAATTTAATGAATATAATCAATCTAAAATTAAAGTTTTAAAAATATTAATTACACCAAATTAAAATTAAAATATCATATTTTACATATAATTAAATTTAAAAAAAAACAAATATCTTGGATATAAATTCACTATCACCCTTACATTAGGTTACACGTGTTAATCTGAGATGCCAGGAACAGAAAGCTAATCATTTGTCCAGTACTCAATTTTGTTGGGTTAAGCCAATGAGACAAACGGCTCAAGCAAAGCCATAAAAGCCAGATTACCGCCAAAGGTTGGTGAGTGACCGATGTTTCCCGGTTACTAATAACCTTTAAAATAAGTAATCAAAACCCTAATATCAAGGCAATACATATAATTTTCTCTTTTAATAAAAAACAGGCAAATGTTTTTTTTTTTTTTTTTCATTTCCACCAACCCCAACCAACCCCTCAAAAGAAATAATCATAATCAGATAATACTATGGCATCCAACGCTACAGTTTTGTCTTCTCAAACTTTAATCTCAGCCGTCAGATCCTGGTTTTAGTTTTACTTTCACCAGATTGGTCTAATTCTGAATTTCATCCTTCACTTTACGATATTTCCTTTAATTTGTTAGAATATGGTATTATTGGTAAACACATAAACTTGAATTATTGATTTTTTTAAAAAAAATAACTTCTTATATATAAATTGTTGAATTTCTAATTTTTGGTAGGGGCGAATCTAGAAATATTTTTAAAGAGAGTCGAAATTTAATTATGAAATTTGAGAGATTAAAACATAATGTTATCATTTATTACTTTATAATTTCATCATTTTTAAGGGACTAAAACTTTTTAGAGGTTAAAGAACAAATTTATTTATTATTTAAAATGGACTAAATAGATAATTTCTCATTTTTCTGGGAGGAGCCAAGGCACCTTCCTGTCACTTAAGTTCACCCTGTAGATAATGTTGAACTATTGAATTCAATGTTGTAAGAATTGGATTGATGACAAAAAAAAAAAAGTTAGACTATTCATTATCCATTCAATCGTTTGAATCAATGGTTGAATCATTACAAAATTGAAAATTCAAAAAAATATAAAAAATCATAAAAATGAAAGAAAAGTAAAAAAAAATAATTTTATAAATTATAACAACAAAATTAAATATTTAAATTAACTTAAATTAAATTCAAATGGTCTTTAACCAGTTTTTTACCCAGTTTTTCATCGGTTCACTTGGTTTTGCACTAGTTCAATTCTCTTTGGATTTTATGATATTGATTGAACTGATCAAACCATCAATTTTTTATCTAATTGATCAATTCAATCTAGTTCTGACAATCATGGTTGAATTTGAAGTCATCAGTTTAAGCATAAAGTTTAACAAATTTACCGAATTGAATTAAATTCACAGTTTTTCCACTTTTTATAAAGTAAGAGGGTTAAATTGTAACAAATTAAAGTGTACGGGATAAATTATCAATTATCATAAAAGTAGAGGGATGTAATTAGACCCACCAGATTCCAACCCCCAACTCACCCATTTTCTCTATAAATAGCCGCGTCCCAGGCCTAAATTCGTTGTGCCGTTGAGTTCCGCTTCTCTGGAGGTCTGGTCTACTCAACACTCTCTCCTCCCTCTTAGCAACCAAAGTCTCAGATCCGCTAGGATTTCTTTGTCCCAGGTTGCCTATTCTGCCCTTATAATTTTCATTTTATTGCTTTGCTCCTTTCGTTTTTGCTCGGAGATTTTCGCCTTGTTCTTCGTAGCAGCGAAAAGAAACTGAGCGCTCGTCTTTGTTCGGAGTTAAATTTGACTGAAATGCTTACAGATCTGAACGAATTTATGTTTGTTTTCGAGTTTTTAGCTATGAAAAATTTAAAGATATGAGATTCTGAGTGTCTGACTAATGGATTATTAATTGAATCTTACTGGAAAATTGTTAATTTTGTTTGGAGGAAACGCTTTGAACTGAACGTGAATTAATTATTGACGGTTAATAAAACTTTGATTGAATTTAATTTTTTTACCTGAAAAGGATTTCAGTTTTGAGTAGGATCTACTGGATCTTTCAAATTGAGTATAAAATTTGTAAATTCTGCTGTGATTTTTTGTACTTTGATTTAGATGTGTGCGTTCGTCATGTCTGCTGGCTTAAAAACTACTTAAACTTTTTACCTGCAACTGCGTAATTAAAGGCTTTGATCTAAAGATCCGGCTTTTGGATCTTGGAAAGAATTGAATACAAACGGAAACGATAATTTGCTGATTTGTTTCAGATAATTAGAAATCACTGCGAATAATATAAATATCAAATTGCAATCGGATCCATGATATGGAAAAGTATACGATCCCTAAATTCTAGATTCTGAATTCTGATCTTACATTTTTGTGACGTCAAAGTAATCTGTGCTTTTCAGTGCTTTTTTGTTCTCATCCTCCTAAAGAACATGATCTTCCAAGAAAGCTTTAAGTTATTGTGGTTTATCCTGATTCTCCTGCAGTTGAACCGTTCTAGAAAAGCATGAACAATTTCTATCGTTATTGAGATTCTTTTTATTTTATTGTTTTATCCTCTAGTCTTTTCCCATCACCATATTCCTATTTGTTAGCCTTACTAATTCAGATTCCTTATATGAAGTTATTGCTCAGATTTTGGATTAATATTCCTTTTGGTGTTTTTGCAATGTGCAGAACCAGAATGGAGACCTTTCTATTCACATCAGAGTCTGTAAATGAGGGACACCCCGACAAGCTTTGCGATCAGGTCTCTGATGCTGTTCTCGATGCCTGCCTTGCCCAGGACCCTGACAGCAAGGTTGCCTGTGAAACATGCACCAAGACTAACATGGTCATGGTCTTTGGAGAGATTACCACCAAAGCCAACGTAGACTATGAGAAGATTGTTCGTGATACATGCCGCTCCATTGGATTTGTTTCTGATGATGTTGGTCTTGATGCTGACAATTGCAAGGTCTTGGTTAACATTGAGCAGCAGAGCCCTGATATTGCCCAAGGTGTCCACGGACACTTTACAAAGCGTCCGGAAGAGATTGGAGCCGGTGACCAGGGTCATATGTTTGGTTATGCCACTGATGAAACCCCTGAATTCATGCCTCTTAGCCATGTCCTTGCAACTAAGCTCGGTGCATGTCTTACTGATGTTAGGAAGAATGGCACCTGCCCCTGGCTAAGGCCTGATGGTAAAACCCAGGTCACTGTTGAGTACTACAATGACAACGGTGCCATGGTTCCAGTTCGTGTGCACACTGTCCTCATCTCCACCCAACATGATGAGACTGTTACAAACGATGAAATTGCTGCTGACCTCAAGGAGCATGTCATCAAGCCTGTCATCCCTGAGAAGTACCTTGATGAGAAGACAATCTTCCACCTTAACCCATCTGGCCGCTTTGTAATTGGTGGTCCTCACGGTGATGCGGGTCTCACCGGACGTAAGATCATTATTGACACTTACGGTGGCTGGGGAGCCCACGGTGGTGGTGCTTTCTCCGGAAAGGACCCAACCAAGGTGGACAGGAGTGGTGCTTACATTGTTAGGCAGGCTGCCAAGAGCATTGTAGCAAATGGACTTGCCCGCAGATGCATCGTACAAGTCTCCTATGCTATTGGTGTGCCTGAGCCCTTATCTGTCTTCGTGGACAGTTATGGAACCGGAAAGATTCCCGACAAGGAAATACTCCAAATCGTGAAGGAGAACTTTGACTTTAGGCCTGGTATGATCACCATCAACCTGGACCTCAAGAGAGGTGGCAATAGTCGGTTCTTGAAGACAGCTGCTTACGGACACTTTGGAAGGGACGACCCAGACTTCACCTGGGAAGTTGTGAAGCCCCTCAAGTGGGACAAGCCCCAATCTTAAGTTCAGCTCTGCTGCCTGTCTCAGTGCCTGCTTATCCATAGTACTGAATAATATTGCCTTGCTGCTCACCTATACTCTCTATTTTCATCCCCAGAATGCTTCTAATCTCATTCATATAGTGCCCTATTCATTATCCTTTTTTCTTTTTTCTCCCTTGATTTTTTTTTTGGTTATTCTGAGTTTGTGTCCTGTATCAGTGTCGTGTTGCAAAAATGTATGAGAATTTTGCTATAATATATTAATGGCACTTGAAGTAACAAGCTCTACCCTTATGATTGTAATGTGTAATGCTGCGAATGTAGAAATGTTTTGCCATCGGCCCATTGCATTTATGAAAAAATTGAGGGCGAAAAACATTCAACATCAGAACAATAACAATTAAACAAAAATAGGATTTAAATTGCTTCGCTTCTAACATAATTCACTATTATAATTAAACATAAGAGTTGTTATTAAAACTTGAGTTTAGAAACAAATTTTGATTCCGATTTTATGCTCTCTAGTGTTTGATACTCGATCCCTCACATGATTCTTCACCTAGTATTGAGTTTTGTCAAAAAGGCGAGTTAAAAAAACATCGATTAAGTTGGTGAAATTTTAAAAAAGAAATCTTTTAATTTTGAAAAACATAAAAAAAAATTATAAATGTTGTTTAACTATATTTTTATTAATAATATTCAAATTTTCTATTTTAAAAAAATAAATTAAAGCTACGCATTTCAATATATTAAAAAAATTCCTACTTCATACATAGTTTTCTTTCCTTTATTTTCCTTCCACATATAGCTTCTTCAACTTTACTTATTTTTCATTTTCAGTTTTGCAAATAATAATAATAATAAGACTATTTAAAAAATATTTTTCACGAGTGCCATGAAATTCAAATATTTATAGAGCCCATCACTTAATAGCTAAAAATTCATTAATAAATAAAAACCTAGTAATTTTTAACCCATAAAATTGTGTTGGAAACTAAACTAATTATCATTAAAATTGGAGCCAACATCAGTTGTGACATTGTAGCAATCATAATGCAACGTGTTTAGAGAAGAAGGCATACAGGGCCGAAGCTTTTCCACCCTCACTTCACCACACTTGTGGCTTTCTGTTTTGTGGCTCCAGTTGCTTCATTGCTTCAGACTCCGTGCACGTGCCCTATTATTTTCTTTTTGGGTATAATCACTGTAAATTCTGTTTAAATTCGGTACCCATATTTTTACAAAAATTGCAAAGTTAATTTATGTAATTTAATTTAATCATTTTTAGTTTTTATATCTTTTTAAATTTTAAAGGTTCAATCTTCACATAATAACTGTTAAATTTGTTAAGTTGAGCTATTTTCAAAATCTGATGCGGCCAGCATATTATAATATACGTAATGATATAGCAACTAGAAAATACAAAACATAGTTTTTTTTTTTTTTTTTTTTCTTTTGGGGTGAAAACGAAAATTCTCTCTTCAAAATAAAAACCGACAGAATTGTTATTTCGGAAAAATATATATATTCTCTCTATTTTTCGATAGAGTAACAATATCTTCAAGTTGTGTAAATAACTCTATCGATATCATTTATTTATAGGAAGAGAAGGTAGACCCATTGTTGAATTGTAGAGGTCTATTTCAAATAGAAAAACAACATCCTAGTCCAACAAGGAGAGAGAGGGGGGCTGATAGAGTGTATTTCCCCTCATATGTATTATGATGGGGATTCGAGTCTTTCATTGTATTGGGCCTAATTATATGTGTTTTTTTAGAATTTTAACCTAACATTTTATAATTTAATCCAACCCAATACATATTTTTCTATTTTCCAAAATAAATATTAATTTTCCGATTAAATAATTTTTCATCCCAATTTTATCCTTGGTAAAATTATGACGATTTTACCCCTAGTAAAATTTTCAAGAAAATATATTTAATATTTCACAACTCAACTTGTTCGCTATGATCACATGGTTTATTTTTCATTTTCAGGCTTTAAAACTGCTCAAAAACATAAACTCATTCTTCTGGTCATTTCTGAGTAATTCATGTACATTTGCAAATGAATCATTTCTATTTTCGTTTTTATTTCTATTTCTATTTTTGAGAAAACCACACTCACTTTCAAATGATTCCATTTATCCATTTTGAAGAAAACTATAATCATTCTTGAATATTTCTCATATCTCTATTTCTATTCATTTTGTTCATTTTTTATTCAACACGCAATTCATTTATGGTTTCAACAAGCTAGCGAAGGGACCGATTGTACATATGTAATTAAGGCTCAAATGATTTATAATTAAGTTCCGACTTTTCGCCTTTTAATTATAAACTCATTACTATAGTATCATGATTGAGCTCTCCCTAACAACATACCATTACGAAAGCATCTACTCAATGCTAGTCCAATGACCTTGTCATAAGTGTGTTACCCTTATAGGATATCCTTGATCTCTTTGAGATAATATATGTTCTCCTAATATGATCATATTTTATCTCATGATAACCATTACATATTCCTTCATGAAAATTCAATTACTATTAAATAGTAATTAAGTCATTCATCACAAAGACGAATAATCCGTGCCCATGTTTACTTTTTATCAACCATGTAATGCCAATGGGAGGACATCGTTTACTCATGTCTCGGGCTATGAATTCCACTGTTGTGAATGATGCTATGTATTGTAGAAGTCGTACACCCAACACACCAGCTTTCAGTTCTTTGTCTATTCGAACTCAAACTTTTACTTACATCAAAGTGTATGAGTCATGCATGCATATCCAGTCATCCACTCAGGATTTAGATATGCGACACTATGAATGTCACAAGTGAATAAATCCATAAATAGATTCAAGATCTATTCTACTTGGGTATGTCCGATGTACTGTCATTCCAGTCAGTCACATCTATAAGGAGTCATCCACTCCGATGCCCAAGACAAAATATCTCCCCAATTGAACTTAATAGACGACATATTAGTCTTTCAATCAGTTTGCTCATTTCCGATTAGACTAAGGACATGTTTAGATTCATCTACTAATATAAGTTATCTTTTTGTATTACAATCTAACCACGTAATACTACTTAATATTAGTTAAACATTAGACAATCAATGAGCAACATTTGCTTTCTTTTTGCTTTACGTGCAAAAAACATGTGAGGACAATATACATAGTATTAATGTAATTCATGAATATTTTTATTAACCAATCTATTCGAGAAAATTACATATGTACTTAGACGAAAATACTACACTCAGGGCACGATATCCAAGAACTAGAACCACTTTCTTCATCTTTTTCTTCAGCATGTCTAGAACATAAAACTTTTCATGAAATATATTTAGTTTAACATTATTTCTATAATTTTTTTATCAAGATGAAACTTGAAAACATGATAAAACCTTGATATTCATACCTTATTCTCTTGATATCAAACATTAGTTTGATTTTCTCTCTCTTCCAACGTAACATATAATCTTCCTTCCTGAAATCTAAGTTCACTAAATTGATGGAGGCTTGATTCTATTAAAACTTTTGGTGTAATTTCAAGGATTTCTCTCTGAATTTCAAGAAAAGGAACAAATTGTAAAGAAAACAATTTTCTTTTTCTCCATGGAAGATAGTAACGTTAGGATGAAAGAAAGATGGAGAGAATTTTTCTTAATCTTTAATTAGTATAAAATATCTTAAAATAAAATAATAATAAAATATTTCTACACCATTCAATCTTAATTATTACACTTAAGATTTATCTAAATTGAGAAATGATCATTTTACCATTTATGATTCTTCAAATTTGCAGCATTGAATCACTACTCACTTTTAGTAAAATTTGGATTTAGTCTCTCATATTTCTTAACTTATTTAATATGGTCCCTTTACACAAATTTCATTTCATAAAAAATGGGTCAACTTTCTCGTATTTGCATTTCAAGCCCTCAAATATTAAATATTTAACTTGAGTCCCAATAATTTTCACATCTTTACAATTCAGTCCTTGCTTTGAATTGGTATAACATAACATACTTATTGAGTCAACCTCATTTAGCATTCGTAAGCCTTCTCTTTTATTGATTGTATTCTTTATTTTATTTTACAAAGAAATTCATGATTCTCATTTCTCACTTAATATTAGTAACAAATTTAGAAGTGCTACGATACAAATCAAGAAAGCACCTAATATTAAGTAGGGCGCAACCCCAATTTTCATTTTTATCTAATTCCCCTTGTTATTATTAGTGATATTATGTATTGTAAGTAATAAATATTCAAATCCAAATTTGTGGAAAAAAATAATGTCGAAAATGAAATTTAATTGAGATTTAATGTAACTATAAAATTTTAAAGTTTTTGGATAAAAAAATTAAACAAGATCATCAATGTTTTTATTGATGTGTTTCATTATTGTTTTAAAATATACATATATTTAGGAAGAAATGTACCAATCGACATGGCAGCTGTTACAGCCCAAAATTGCCCGGGCCTACACACACAGAACTAAATAAAAACACTACCCAAGCAGCCCCAAGGATAAAAAAATCTAAACTCTAGCCCAAATGTTCAGCCCAAAAATAATAAAAAACAAAAGTAAAAAACCTAGCAGCCAATATCTTCAGCCGCTGCAGCCACCGGGCACCGCACGTTGCGCGCCTCCTCCACGTCGTGCGCTCCTCCACAACGCCACGTCAGAGACGTGCTTGATCATGTACCTACAAACGCGCAAAAAGAAGTTATAAAATTGGCTATAAAAGCTTTTTAAAATATTTGTAAAAGGACGGTTTTTTTTTTTACGATTTGAATACAAAAGATCCACAAAAATCAAACACAAACAGAGATCAAGGTAAAAATACTTGTTAAAGGTGATTTGAATTTTTTTGGGGGGTTTTCGAATTGTTTCTTTTTTCCTTTTTTTTTGTTCCCACACATAGATCTTGCACATAAATGTGTAAAAAGGGGAGGGACTTACCTTGATAGGGGCCTTCGAATCCTTGTTTGCTTCGATGAAATCGAAGTTTAGATGAAGATTAAAAGGATACGGCTCCAAATAAAGTCGGATTTGATGTTCTCTACTGCTCATGGTGATGAAACAATAGAAAAGGGGCTAGGGTTTTACTTAAGAACAATGGCAGAATGCCATTAAATGATTTTTGGGCTTTGGTTTTTAAGTGACAAACAAAACTGTGCGTTTGGGAAGGGGAATCTGCACTTTAGCGCACAAAGTGGGTAATTTTTGGGTTTGGTCCTTTCCCTTTGCGCCACCTTTAAATTTGGCCCTACTTGAAGTTTTTTTGTTTTTTTTTAAATTGCCCTTAGATTTTGTGCGAAAACTCAGTTTGGTCCTCACGTGGATGCTGCGTTTTGGGATTTGAGACATTTTCATTTTTAGTCCCTGTTTGCTTATGCGCATTTAATTCTGGTCCTCGAATCTGTTTTAATAGTTTGTTTATTTATAAATTATCCCCTTTGGTTGGAATTTGTTTCAATTAAGTTTTATTTTAATAATCGTAGGGTTTTAATTTATTTAACATTCTTTTTTTATTTTATTCTATTTTTTATTTTTTTATTTTTAAATATACATACCTTGAATTATTTTGTTAGTCGGGCCTTGTTTCAATTTGTTTTTTTACTTTCCTTTGTTTCTTAACTATTTAATTATATATTATTTTAAAATATTCTTTTATATCATATTGTTAAAATGTTGTGTTTTTTATTTAATTACCCTTATATGTTTATATTAAAGATAGTTATTCCATATACATAATTATTTTATTTCATATTTCATATTTTTATTTTTATTTTTTTGTAAATTGTTTTGTTTAATGCTAATCTTATGATACTTATTTTGAGATTCATTTATATGTTAAATTTTTGTAATCTATGTGCTATTCGTTTTTTTCCTTTTTTTTCCTATGATCCATTTCAAACTTCTATGTATATTACTCACTTTAAGATTTACACATATAATCGTTCGTTTGCATATTGATGATTCTGAATTGCATGCCTTTTATATCGTTCATTTGTTTATTTTGTTTTAAAATTCGCTACGTGTCATTTATGTTAATTTACTTCATATTTCCCTTGAAATTGTTTTTATTAGTCTTTAAATATTAATATTAGTATTAGCATAAGACAGCATGCTATGTAGACTACATTATGTGTATTGAAATTCCTAATTCGTGCTTAGTGGTTATTTGTGATTCAGTAGGGTGGCATCTTGCTATGAATTAGTATTTTACATTGTGCATTATTATTTCATCGCATTTCACTTGCTTAAAAGGTTGTGTTAATATCGTTTAAGATTTAAAATTATTTTATTCTAAAGTTTTTAAAATAAGGCAATACTCGGTATTTGGCATTTTCGAGAAGATTGAACCCTAACTTACTGGGTTTCGATTTTCCATATCGAATCTAAATAATCGAGTACCCTTTCTTAAACAAAAACAAATGGGTTTCAAATAAAAGTTTATTCTCAAGAATTCGATGTGTTGTGTCCTAACTCACTGGATATGACATTTTGTATCTCGAGATAATGATTTCTAAAAAATAAAGGCAATATTTTATGGAATTTTGAGAAATCGTGCCGTAATTTACTGGGTTCCGATTTTTCATTTGACCTAAATAATTGAATATTCTTTTTAAACTTCACTGCATGAGTTTTAAAATTCAAAAGACAAGCTCAGTTTCGAAAATATGAAATGTCGTATCCTAACTCACTGGGTATGACATTTTATTTCTTCAAAATAAGAGGGTCTTAGCATCCAATTTAATGTATTCTAGTGTCCTTTTTAATAAAAGGATCGTGTTCTAAAATCTTTTCAAAGTTTCGACATTAAGACATTAATTAATCAATTAGGTACCAATTTTGGGCGCTACGAGGGTGCTAACCCTTCCTCGTGCGTAACCGACTCCCGAACCATTTCTCTCGAATTTTGTAGACCCAAAACCATTGTTTTAATGAATCAAAATGTTTTATTAAAATGATCAATCTCAAGGTGATCCGATCACACCTTGGAAAAAAAGATCGGTGGCAACTCCATTTTTGTTTTTAATTCGACTCCCATTTTGGTTTGAGAATTTATGATATTCTCCAAGATAATCGAGATGGAGATTCTACAGGACAGTGTTGGTGTCAGTTGTAATTCCTGTTATGGCTAAGTATATTTAGCTTTCTTTATCTACTAAAATAAAATATACATATACTTATGTGTTTTAATGTGTTATTTTATTTTTACCAATATTTTTTAAAAAAATCACATATATTTATGATCTAATATTAAAAATTATAATAAAATATATATTATATACACATGAAAATATACTTGCATTTCAATTACATGCATGGATTATATTATATTTTTAATATGAAGGGAATGATACATTTACCTTTCGTAAAATTAACGAGTTTTACATAAATTTCTAGATTAAATTAAATTTATAATTAAGATTAAAATAAATTTCTTTTACCTTTCCAAATTTCAATTAATAATAAAACACTGAAGCATTCATAACACATTAAAATAGTAAAAATAAAACAAAATGAATTTCAAACTACTTATATTAAGAACAAAATAGAATGTACTAATCGATATAATCGATACCAATACAACACCAATAACTATGGGGGAGTATGAAAATAATATAGTGCATGTAAATTATTTTTCAAAACTAAAACAGAGGACACAACAAAATTAAACATTGAAGAAACATGTCTTCCACAACAGTTGTCGGGCTTTTTCGTTCATCACATTGGATAGTTACAGCTACCAATGGCTGCCAACAAGAAGAAAAAGAAAAACCCAACATTGTAATGGCAATTCAAATAGAAAATAAATAAAGAAGAATAGTAGGTGGGAAAATAAACTTACATGGGTTCTCTGAAATGATAATACCAGTGCCATTGAAATGACAGTTCCAACTATTCTTCCCTGCAACCTTGTAGAAGAGATTCATGGCGTAAGAAGCATGAGAGACGATTGTGTTGGGGCGGTAGCAGGTACCACCAGGTTGGATTGGCTTGCAATCCACTCCTTTTTGTGAGCAGCTGTAATTGATGTTGCCATTGAGCCTGAGATTCTCTGTTGATGGCTTCGCAATGCACCATGTATTTTCACCACCGCTGCTTGCCTAGAAAAGGAGCAGTAATGAGTAGTCATTACGCGTTATTGCAGCAATAAGGAGAATGTGGATTTATGAATGTTTTTATTTCGATTTAGTAGTAGATATTATATATAAAAAAAAAAGTTAAATTATGTCATTAAGTTTTTGTATTTTTATTATCAAGAATTTAATTTCTCGACTTTTTATATTTTAAAATTTAAATTCAATTGTTAACACTTTTTTTTATTAAATTGATTAGTGCTACATTTTAAATAAAAAAATACTCACTTGATAGTAATGTAACTAAAAAAATAAGGTTTAAGATTTTCAAAACCAAACCAGTGATTGAATTGATCAAGCCACCAGTTTAACGGTCCAACCGGTATGATCGATTAAATTAGATAAATCACTCAAAGTCGTAAAAAAAATAAGAAAAAAAAAAGATTCAACCAGCTTTGTCCTATTTAATTGGTCCATATCGGTTCTCAAGTCAACCAATTCAATTCCCTTCTCCGATCTAGTACTCTGATCGATTTCCATTCTGATCCGGTTCAAAGAACCTTAATAAAGTTGTAATGAACTTGAATTTAACAAATAATTTTAACAATATTAACAGTTGAATCTAAATTTTGAAATCCAAAATATAAAAGGACTAAATTTTTAAAAATAAAAACACAGAGACCAAATTCTAAAGTTACTAAAAGTAAGGGGACTTATAGCATATTTTAACCTTTAAAAGAAACTTGGTTTTCATGCTTTTAAACAGTTATGTTGCCCCCATTAAAAATGTAGTAAACTCAGAATGCTGTTGTGTTTACTTTTTTTTTAAAACTGAACTTCAATGTTCGGACCAAAATGAATGTAGTATATCTAGCTTATTTTCTTAGTTTATATCAGTTATTTTTAATTTTATTTATTATGTTAATATCATATGAAAATTAAATATATTATACTATAATCTAAATATAAAAAATATGTTAATATGTTTGTGTTTACAAGTTTTTAATAACAGTAAAAATATGTATAATTACTAAATATTAAATAAAAATATAAAATATTTTTAAAAAAAATATGAACGATCTAAATCAATTTACTTTAACTACTTACAAAAACGAGTAATTTAAGACAGAATTTGAGCTCTATTTTTCGGACTTGGAACTTACCTTCTGGTTGGAGTTTCTCCCATTACCATGCCTTCTTGCATCTGCATGCAGCAGCACAACCCCCATTATACGGCACAAAAATACTTTAAAGCCATTCAGAGAGCATAAGGAGATTAATGGAGTAGAAATATACTATCTTTAATCATATGTCAAAACTCTTCTTTTTTAACAAGCAAGCGATTACATTATAATGGGAGAAATAAAACGAGTTTACATTAAGTCAATGGCATGATCTTCATATACCAAAATTTAAGAAGGAAGAATAAAATGATAAATTCCTCAATAATAAAAGACGGAGATGATAATGGAAGTAAATGCACCTGGACAAGCACCAAAACAAAGAAGCAAAGAGAAGGCAAGGTGAAGAAATGGCAATGCCAAAAGTTGTCTTCCACACTTCATTTTCTGTTTCTTTGGTGTTTAAAATAGAGCTCAAGACTTTGGTCAGTGAATGAAGGAAGATCTCCCCAAAAGGTATATGTATATGTAGATAGTGAAGTGTGAGTGAATTTATGGAGAGGTAAAAAAGGAAAAATTTTCAATAATGCTTTGAAAATTAAAACATTTTTTTTAGAGCTGTTAGCTTCATCTTCTACATGTGATACCTGTACGGTACTCTAGCTAACAGAATTATTCATGTAAATTATGTTGGGGGTTCTATTATGTCTTTGCTAAAAGAGCATGAATATCCTGTGGTACCACTGAGGTGAGAAAAATAAAATGCAATGGGGGCTTGGTTAATGTGGGTGGAGAGAATCATAAGCATAGTAAAAGAGTGACATTGAGAAAATAAAATGCAATGGGGGCTTGACATTGTGAATATTTTAACTGCTAATCACCATGTAAAAGAGTGAACCAGCAACTGGTTTTGAGAATAATTATGATACACCGTGTTTGTTTATTAATTATTGGAAGAGATTGTATCCTAATTTTTTTCATTTATAGCAAAGGGTATTTTCAGTTTTTCTTTGAAAACTCGTATTCAACACCCAACCCGGACATACAATTCGTACATAACTGTAGTAAATGTGATTCTTTTAAGTTTATCAACATCCATAAACGTACTCGTATTAGGCACATATATGCATCTAAAACTCACAACCGAATCTAAAAAACATAAACATATTTTCTATGAGGCCTCTCTATATCTTAACTTTAATGATCAAATTGCATTTTGTCTCTTATATTTAAAAAATGGATAAAATAGTACTTGTATATTAGATCAAATAGCATACTGGTTATTTCGTTAAAAATTTCATCTATTTCTATTTTTAAAAATTAGTTCATGTATGTCAGTATAAGCGACATATGTCATTGTCTATTTATTTTGTCAACCACACTAGTTTTTAATAGTACAAATGCATAAAATTTTAACAGAAAAGACCAATTTGTTCTTCAATCTAACGTATAGAGACTAATTTATTCATTTTTTAAATAAAATAAAAATACAATCTTCCTCTTCATCCATAATACTTTTACCAGGCCATTGAGAACTTGTCATTGACATAAAAAAGGATGCAGAAAATTATGCAAATGGGACAGGTTTAACCAATCATCAGGGGCATTTTATTGCATCGTAAATGTGAAACTTTTTAAAAAACAAACAAGAGTGGAAAAAAAAAAGCTCACAGAAGAGGGAGGCTTTGTCTTCACGTGAATGATCACTGTGGTAACTGGTGGGTCATTCTTCAGAAATTGCCAGAATTAGCTCTGCTGCATTTGTCTGCCAAGAATTGACTTGGAATCTTGGACCAGAATTGCTGGTCTTTTTTTGGGAACTATGGCCTTTGGCTTCTTCTTTGTGTGTTTTGTCCACATTTACCAAACCATTCACAAGAAACAACCGCAAAATCAACCTCATTAATCTTCCTATTGCCAACCAAACAGTAATCCATGAGTATCGTAATCCTATCTAGTTCGATAAATAATCGGGAAGATCATAAAACAAGATAACAGATATTCATCTCAGCTGCAACAACACAGATTTTTATTGTTAATGGTTACAATGCTACATCTCCCATTATCAAAAGTTGAAGACATGAACCTCAGACCCCAGAGGGAGAACTATGCATGTGTTATCATGTTATACCCTGGATAAACGTTACATTGATGATTGAACAACAAATAATATTTATGCCGACAATACTACCGTGTCTGAGACTCAGTCCAAACACTGGTGTTATACACCAGATCCCGGCTTTGCAGTCTATTACAAACATATTACAAAGACAAACACCACCTATTAAAGGTTCCCGACTTAGGGTGAGTTGCTGGACCTCAGCTTGTTCCGTAGTCCAACAATTCCCACCTGAAGGGACGGAAGATGTATAGAACTTCGGGACAGCTCTTAAATAGTAGGGCAACACAGACACATACTGCCGCAACTGCTACCATTGAAAGCATTGCAGGCCTGTACACCAATGACCTGTTGGCTGCTCCATATCCATATGCCAGCTTTTGATCACAAAGCTTGCAATTGCGCTTTATGGATCTCAATTCAAGCTGTCCAATCTCAAAGCTGGAGGTTGACTCGTTGTTTGGCTTCTGGTTTGTGCTACAGTCAGAGATGGCACTTGGAATATCAACAACCACATGCCCAGAAGGTGGTCTCTTATTAATTTTCTTCTGTACCAGGTGGATGTAAGAGTAGTGGCCACGCAAGCGAGCATAATCTTCAGGTGTAGACCCGGTGCTGTCTATAGCATTTTTCCAAGCATCAATGCCAACCTAAAAATAAATTCGGAAATACATTAGACAGACACAATCTAGATTTAACAAGGTACAAAAGGATGCATTTCAAAATATGATAATTGCAACAACAATTCTGTAGTTCTGTTCCAGGCATCTGCTTAAAAAAAAATCGGATTACCTTTCCAGGATCATCAGTCAATGCATCCAGCAAATCCTCGGAACCATCTTTACCCGCTGCAATGTGAAGAGGGGTCAAACCAGCAGGGCCTATGACATCAGGTCTAAACAAGGAGCTTCTATGAACACCATCACCTACTGTCTCATTTTCAAATCCTAATCTATCTGAAGTCTTCTCAGGGACAAATCTTAAAAGGAGCTCCACTAGAGGTCTACAATTTTTCCTAACAGCTCTGTGAAGAAGACCCATCTCTGTTAAAGCAAGGTTAAGGGAAGGGTGTTCCCCTGGACTGACTATTCCATCAAGAAGAATATTTAAGAGTTTCTTCACTACAGCACACCATTCATGGTCCATAGAGAACTCCATAAGCCACTTGAAACGCCTTAGAGGAAACAGTTCCAGGTTAGGATCCAAGTGGCCCAATCTAGATTTCAATTGACTTCTATGAAGAAGCCAACCAACTTCATGAATGAAATCCATGGCTTGATTTTTGGCTTCCATTTTTCCACATCTGCCAATATCTGCATCAGTGTCAGTAGTCTCCAGCACAGACTCGAGCATTCGAATCTCTGAACAAACATCATCCTCAGCAACTATGAAAGGGAAGAAACTGCTATTAAGACAATGGTCTTCAATCTGGAGAACATGTAGTGGATGTCAACTTCAGCTAACTAAAGGATTAGTCAAGAGTAAATTACATAATATGCATCTTATATCACCTACATGCAAGGGAAAAAAGAAACAAAGACGGATATTACAGTAGATTTTATTAATTTTCTGCTCCATGAGAAGATGATAATGTCTAACGAGCACAAAGCAAACGGAAAACCAGAAACTACATCTTTCTCTACATTTTAACCATATACTAATATACCAAAACCAACCATAAATTTATACAAGTTCTGGAAGCAGCCAAGCCTTCACAATGACACCATTCATATCAAATACTAAACATCCTAATACCATTCTCTATTTCTCTTCCCTCCCTCAACCTCCCCCCCCAACAATCAAAACACCAAAATAAGATGGAGTTTCATGTAAAGAATCACAACAGTAGACCTTATCTACAATCTATCTTGTAACCTCTCATAGCATTAGAGAAAACATTACTAAAATTCACATATCAAAGATAACAGCAAGGAAAGAGGGGGACAATGGAATCAATTATAAGAAGAAAAAGCCACCTCAATGAATCCTCTTCCAATCACGTTAGGGATGGAGCAAGAAAAGTTAATACACTCAAGCTCATCTTTCTCCTTCAAATCACCACTGTCATCCATCAACTCATGAGTAGCTTCCTGTACCAGATACTTCCCTTCTACTGCACAGAGCAACCTGTAAAAGGAAATCCAAGAATGTAGGAGTCTCTTGAGCAACCATAGAAGGCCAAAACAAAATATAAACTAAACTAAATCTTATTTTATACACACTACTACTGATCAATTAAAGCCATGGAGCTTGAGGGTCAAGATGACACAAGAATCATTGACTGCAATAAAAGCGTAAAGAATACCTTGTGGCTGGCTGAGACAGGTTGATACCTTTGACTGAAAATTGAGCTCTCTCGGTTGCAGATATTGCAATTGGTTTGACACTCATAATTTTACTATAATGATTGCTTCTGAGAGGTAAAGATGTATCTATGACAACCTGACCTGCAGCATAAAAATAAATTGGTTAGAATATTCAATCCTGCACGCAAAAGTGCTTTTGCTTGTCCATTATTTGGTCATATGAATTAAATAAAAACTGAACTGACCATTATAAATGAATGCTATTTGATCTAGCACCCTTATACATATCCATCCAGTCCTCCAGAAAGTGTCATCTGAAAAATGCAGAAGCCGACTCAAACTGAAACTCAGATCATAGCGAAGCTGACAAAAGAATTCAGAGGATTAAAATTAACAGCATTTAAAAGCAAAGAAGATAAAAATCCATAGTTTCAAGCAAACCAAGCTTACTTCATCCCATGCAGGCTCAGCTTGACGAAGGTAAATTGTCAGAACAATGCAGCCAGGCCTAATATAGCTCTCGATGTCAGTGGGACTATGTGATAGCCAGTCAAGAATCTGGAAGTTCAAACATTTTACATAAGCATACTTTCTGAAAAAGCAAACCCCAAAGTACAGTTACATTCAAATACTTTAAAGTACCTGTGCTCGCAAGACCAGAGGAAAATCATTTGGTTCCTTACCAAATAACTTAAACACAATCCTATCTGTACGGCTCTGCAATGATCAAAGTCAAAGAAATCAACAAAGACTAAAGTTTTAATAACATAATTAATGACACTACAGATATTACTAGACAGTAATGGATTGTCAAAATATATATTACTTGATAGATGGATTATCAAAATATTCGATTGTAATTGCTTGTCATGACACGAGATAAACTCTCTGCCAATAGGGGTGAGCAAAACTCAATTCAACTCGAAAAAATCAAAAAAAAAAAAATTCAATTTTCAAGTTGTTTGAATCGAGTTGTTCGGTTTTTTGAGTCAACTCAAATTAATAAATCGATTTTTCGAGTTCGAGTCGAGTTGAATATTTACAACTCGAATATCCGAAAAACTGATTAAGCAAAACGACATAGTTTAAGGTTAAAGTTATAAACTTATTTTTAACTGTCTTCCACACTTTTATCTTTAGCTTTTCATCAAGCAGCTTGATCCTCTTTCCCAATTAAGAGAAACCCACCCCCAATTTCAGGTTTATTTTTTGTGTTGATTCAAGCTCATGTCTTCCCCGCTTAAGAGAAAAGCAGCCCCCAACTTTGAAACCCTAAATTTTTCTTGCTCCGATCTCTTCCATTCCATTCTCTGTGGCTGCATTCACTGGCACTCCAGTCAATTTCAAGTATCTTTCAACTTTCCTTTTTACTTCGTTTATCCTTGGTTTATCTTTTATGGGGGTTGCTTCACTCTTTTCTATCTACTATGGTTCTTAGTTGACTTGTCATTTGGTGTTTAACAAAGGTTTAGACACCATACATGTTAGACCTTTGTACCTAACAATCTTTTGTTCGAGTAATAATGGCTGCTTTACATTTTTCTTTTCATCTTTAATTTGGGTTGTTTTTTTCATGGTGCACATGGCAACACAATTACTGCTATGAATTTCCACCAACATTACCAAAGAAAAAACTTGTTTGTTAATTAGATGATCTTAACAGCTTCTTCAACGGATATATTTTGATTATCTTTTTTAATTACATGAAAATTAAAAATGATTTAATTATGTTTTTTTAGTAAAGATTTGCTTAAATAGTTTTAATAGAAATCTGTTTAAAGTTATTCAGTTAGTATTTTCTTTTTTTCATATCATGAGATTAATTTGAAATATTATAATAAAAAAATGAATTGTCTAAGTAGCTTATTTAGGAAAATTTATTATTCCAGCAAGAGATGATTATTTTAAGTTTTAAGTTGATAGAGATGGACTATTCTGTGAATGTTTTTCTAATGTTTCATAAATTCCAAATAGTGAAGATAAGTACGTTCAAGAAATGAAAAAAATAGGGAAAAAAAAACTTTTATAATTATTTTTTTATCCTTTTATTTAATTTCCATGTAACTCTCGAACTAATATATTAAATTCAACTCGACTCAAACTTAATATCACTCGATTCGAAAAAATTTCAAATTGAGTTTGGTTGATAAAATAGGATTCATCAACTCGATTAACTCGAATTTCTTTCACTTGATTCAACTCGACTCAATCGAACACTCACCCCTACCTGCCAATGTTATATTTATCACACTGACTAGATTCAAGAACTCTTTCAAGGAACTAGGCAAGGTTAGCATAACCATGCTAAAGTTTTCCACGCATGATTCCTCAATAGGTCATAACATGGCTCATTCTACAACTTAATGAGGAGTTTATCATAGATTGATTTTTAGATAAGAGGGACTGCTAAGTACTGACACAAGCTAGAGGCACAATCTGAACCTCCTGCACAAGGTCAAGCCACCTAACAAATGTTCTTTACCTCATAGAAATATTCATGGACTTTTCATCAACAAATGGCATTCAATCATGCATATTATGCAATATAGAGCTACCTGAACATCACCACTGGAACTAGAAGGTGATTGGGCAGAGGCTGAATCTGAATTCCGACTGGTCTGGGGTGGACTTGATTGATGAGAATCTTGCTGGACCCATGAAGGGCAATCAAGGGAGCCAGTCCCTGCATTCACAGGTGCGGGTGACCTCTCTATGCCATCTGTCTCATCATCTGAGTCAATGTATATGTCATTCAAATCAAAATTATTTATCTTGACTGCTCCAGCTGTATTGCTTGGCACTTCAGCACCTTTAGTATCACAAGATTGTCTTCCTGTATGTGGAATCTCTGATGCAGGTCCAGTTATGTGGTGCTTGAAAGGCCGAGGAGGGCCTTGGCCATTCGAAAATAAAGCTGAAACAGCTTCTAAATCACGAGCTTCAGGCAAAAGCCCAGACATGTTTCTCCCCCCTTGTTCACCAGTACGGCTTGCAAGGCTCCTTAGAAGATGAGTAAGCAAATCCTGATCTGTGGTCTGGTCAGATCTGTTAGCTGTAATTTAAAAACAACTGAATCATTCACCAGTGTAGTGCAAAAGAAACAAAAAAAATATTCCAAGAAAAAACAGACAGCTAGGACCATGCTACTATAAAAGAAACATGCCAGCTATTTTATATCTAACTTCTAAATTCATCTAGAATCCAGACTTCATAGAAAGTGCATGATAAACATCACTGAAATTTCTTTCCACATTGTTAGTTCAAGCATAACCATTAATTCACCTTAGGTCCCCATAAAAATAAGGGAAAATGATTGTGAAGTATGAAAAATAAATAGCTGTGGAACCCCATTGTTCACAGAAAAAACGTATCCTTAAAATAAACAGCCACAAAACCCAACTAGTATTTGTTGTAGCAGAAAGCAATCGAGTTACTTACAATGCATGTTAGAAAGTATCCTCAAAAGACTTAAGAGTAGATAACCAACTAGTATTTGTTGTAGCAGAAAGCAATCGAGTTACTTACAATGCATGTTAGAAAGTATCCTCAAAAGATTTAACAGTAGATAACCACTAGTCTGCTCGTCATTCAACGAATTGCTATTGATAATGGCATCAGGATTTGTTTTCCTCCTCCTTTTATTATGGCCAGCCAAACGTCTGCGACAGCTTCTCTTACCTTCATCGAACTCTTGAAGGACATGAAACCTAAAAATCAAACGATATGTCAGCTTGAACTACAATAACACATCAAGACTTTCTTTTCTATCAGAATATCTAAAAAGATTAAATTAGCCACTCTCTTCCATTTCAGCAAAGGCTGCAAATTTTTAGATGCTTACCTACTGCACTGCTGACAAAATCGCTGCATGACATTTCCAACCAGTGCCTTACTAGCTTTGGAATGCATCTCACAAACCTTATGCCGTCTATGATAATCCTTGGCATGGCTCAGATCAGCCCCACAGTCCTCAACCTGACAAACTGCACGATTCCCAGAACCTCCACTCAACTTAGTCTTCTTCCCATTAGTTCCTTCCCAATTTCTCATCTCCCTTTGACTAACTGGATAACCATGGCCACCTTGGGAACCGAGCTTTAAACTGAGGGAACCTGCTTCTTGATTCGGACCGTCATCTTCAACCACAATAACCCTCCTTTTCTTTTCTAATTCCCTTTTCCCTTTCTCAGTTTCCGGATTCACTTCTTCAGAGCATGAAGATGAACTATTAGACGAATTCCCTGGAATCCCAGACCCGATTGGAAAAAATTGCCTTCCCATGCTATCAGCAGACACTGGATTTATAGAACTAGCTATGAAAAGGTCACCATCCCATTTCCAATCATTCAAATCCCACTCCAATGTCCTTTTCCCAACTGCCGGCAAACCCACCGGATTCATCATACCATAAAATGGACGAGCTTCGTTTCCAACTCTAACCTCCATTTTTTCCAAACCCAAATAACCAGAAGATCCGAAACCCAGTAAAGTTGAACCTAAATGAACTTATAATTTTAACAAAAATAAACCACAACTTTAACCCTATTCCAGCTACAGATCAAAGCTCCAAAACCCCCCCAAAAAATAAACAAATTATACTATCAAATTACAACTAATCAGCTTCAGTTCTTCCCCAAAAGTCCAAAAACAGTACACCGACACATCCATGATTCCAATTAAGCGCAACCCACATGCCAAATTAACTTACGAGAAAGAGGGGAAACCCAATTATCAATTACCCAAATCTAAAACACTGACCCACTTTTTTTTTTTTCCCCTATTTCCAATCTTACAAGAAACTAGCCATAAAAAAACTTCAAAAAGTTAAAACTAAACAAGCAGAAAGAATCAGAGATAAAGATTAACAGACTTCAAAAAAAGGTAACTTGCTGAGATGATAAGCTGCGGGGAAGAGTAGGGAAAGTGCTAAAACGGAAAGTGAACGCAAGTTTTAGACAAGTTGGGCAAAGGTTTTTTCTCTGATGATGATGAAGGCAACGTGTTTATTTGTTTGCTTTGCTTGTTAGTTCTTTTGGGAAAGCGTTTGGGTAATGGTTTGGTGTGGCATATAACACCAAAATAAAAAAGGGAAAAGGAAACCATTAATTTATAAAAGAAATTCACTGAATTTTACAAAGAAAATGTTCTTTTCATTTTTACTTACTCAGTTATTCGAATTCCAATTGTTCGATGAAATGTGTGAGAGAGAGTGAGAGAGAGTAGAAGGGATGGAAACAGTGCATCATTATTATAACCAAAAGCTTTAAAATATGTCTGTACTAAATTGAGAATTTTTTCATGTATTTTTATTTTAAATTTTTTATTTATTTAATAATATTGCTATTAAGTAAGTATTTTTTTATTTTAAAATATCATATTATTAAATTTAACAAAAAAAATTAACAGTTTTAACTATTGGACCTAAACTTTGAAATTTGAAAAATAGATAAACTAAATTCTTAAAAATAAAAATACAAAAATTAAATTTCAATATTTTCAAGAGTATAAACCTTATTAAAATCAAAAGGCTAAAATATATCATCAGTCTCTATACTCGTTATAATTTTAAATTTTAGTCTCTATATATTTTAGATTTCAAAATTCAAGTTTAATTATTAATAAAATTAAAATTATTTTGTTAAATTTAAATTTATTATAATATTAAGTTCTTAATTATATTACTACTAAGTGAGTATTTATTTTATTTCAAAATATCACGTTAATAATTTTAATAATTTTAATAATTAAATTTAAATTTGAAAACTAAATTCTTAAAATTAAAATACAAAATTTTAAAATTTACAAAAATAACATATTTTAACCAAAATCTAAATGGTGGGGTCACTTGCACACGGCGTGTCTCACCCTCCATTAGCTATATAGACAAAAGAAGGAATCCAATAAATAATCTTTATCTTTACGGTAATAAAATGTAAAAGTGAACTTTTTGGCCCGGTCTAAATTTTATAGGAGACAAAGACCTAAAAAGGTCAATATCTTATACAATACAAAACACTCCCAAGGTCTGTTACTCTAGATTCTAATGAAGATAAGATAGGGACAATCTTTGTGAGAACAATTTTTATGTTAGTTTTACGATTTATGTTTAAAGTTTGTAATAATATTCTTTTAAAGTTTAAATTTATGTTTTTTTATTGAAAATATAATATATTTTATCATTATATGCGGTATTTATTGGTAACTTCCACTATTACTAATTGGGTTAGTTTTGTTTTATTTTTTTCATGGGTACAAGAAGAGACTCTAGTTTGTAACTTTAATAACTTATTCGTAGCAATCAAGTATGGCACAAAGCGTTAGAGTCCTTTGTCATGGAAAGTTGATAGCTAGAAATTCTTTTTAACAGGTTAAAATTAAATTATATTTTTTTATGAGGTCCATGTGTGTTTTTATTTGTTATGAATTAAAGATTTTATTATTTTATCATTTTTTATGAGTTCAAGTTCTGGATTTAATCCATATACTTTTATTTAGTCATTTTTATTCTCTATACTTTTTTAAATTTTAAAATTCTTTTATCATTATAGATTTTGATCATATCTTTTTCTTCTTCTTAACACAATATTTATAACTATCCATAGCTCCTACCAACCATAAATAGGAGGATAATGTGCTTCAATACACCCGAACCCACATCCTCCTGCATTGGCAACAACACCCATACGAATTGAGCTAAGACTCAACTGACTCATCAAATGATCACTGTTAAATTCATCAAGTTTTGTTATTTCTAAAATCTAATGAGACAGACATATTATCATATCTATAATGGCATGTCAACTTGTTATTTCCACTTATTAGTCACTAAAAATCAAGTTAATTTATTAATGTTTGTCATCTGCGTCAAGACTAAAGCTTCAAAATTCGAAAAATATAGGGACTTAGAATTATGTATTTTGTTATTGTTTTTTCTTGATTTTCTAAACAATCTAATTATGCCTAGAACTATCCATAATACATCTCCAACTCTTAAATAGAAGGATAATACTCTTCAGTACACTTAAACTCACATCCTCCTGCACTGGCAACAATATTTATGCCAATCGAGTTAAGACTCAATCGACAATAATTATTAATTATTATATTTAATAAATAATGTTGATAATGTTAATGAATACCATATGAAAAATTTATTAATTTCAATTACTTATTTAAAATTAGTTAAAATTAATGATGAGTAATTATATTAAATATATATGTTTTTACTAAAATCATTTTAAATTATTATACTATTTATAATTAAAATATAGCTAAGTTTTTTACAATTACAAAAAAAGTTAAAGTGTAAATTCACCATCATATTATGAATAAATACTAAAATTCGCCACTATACTTTATTTTTATCGATATTTGTTGTTGTTGTTTTAATGTAATTAAATTTGACACTCAATTTTTATATTATTAAATTTTACCATTAAACTTTAAATTTTATTAAATTTTGGCACCAACTTTTCTTCTTTTTTTTTTAATTAAATTCTATCACTCAATATTAATTTTGATGATTTGAAAACAAATTTTAATAATAAAACTACTTTAAAATATTTTATTTCAATAGTTAATTATAAGTTAATTTATAAAGTATCAAAAATTAATAAATTAACTTGGAGTTTTTAAATTAATAAAACAAATACTTGAAATTAAATTTTTTTTATAAAATAACCATTTTTATTAATTTCAATATTATATTATTTACTTATTGATGTTAAATAATAAGATAAAATAAAAAAATAATTTTTTTAAATTGTTTAAATTCAAATTGAGTAGAATATTTCAATCAATGAAGTCACAAACTTTAATATAGAGTTAAAATATAGCGGTAAGTTTACCTTTAATATAGCGTCAATTTTCAATATCACCTAGAATTTTACACATAAAAATTTGTTTTTAAAATTAAGTGGTATTTTTTAAATTTAACAATATATTTTATTAATAAATACAATCAATATGTGCATCGCACGAGTAAGAAAATTAGTTGTGTATATATATATATATATATATATATATATATATTAATTTTTAATTTTTAATTTTATCATTTACTAAGAGACTAAAAATTTTCAAGTTGGGTAATTACTAAAAAAAACTAGAACAAATCATATACATCTTATTTATAAATTTACTTAAAATTTATAGATAAATTCGTCGAATTTTCAAATAAGTTGAATTTAATTTCAATAGTCTTTTAGACTTGATCTTGGAAGTAAGGGTGAGCAAAATCGAATTCGATTTAAAAAATTCGATAAATTTTTCAAATTTTGAATTAAATAGTTCGAGTTATTTGAGTTAATCAAGTTATTTAGATCAACTCGAATAAAAAAATAAGTTTTTCAGTTTAACTCGAATATGCCGTTTTGATAAATGTTTACCTTTTCTAAAGTTAAAAGGCAAAATTACGTTGTTTTGATAAATGTTTACTCATTAAGTTAAAAGGCAAAACTATTATATTGTTTATGTAGTTAAATAATTTTGCACTTCATTTACTAGTTAAATAATCGGTTCATGTAAACGCAACATTGAGTATAAATAATAGGATTCGATAACTCGACTCAAACT
This sequence comes from Gossypium anomalum, assembly GCA_025698475.1. NCBI lineage: Eukaryota > Viridiplantae > Streptophyta > Magnoliopsida > Malvales > Malvaceae > Gossypium > Gossypium anomalum. The sequence goes on from CM046967.1 coordinate 24,104,151, forward strand.
TTTTTTACTCGATTCGATCCGATTCGAAAAAAATTCATATTGAGTTCGGTTACTAAAATAGGATTTGCCAACTCGACTAACTCAAATTTTTTTTACTCGATTCAACTCGACTCAATCGAATACTCACCCCTACTTGGAAGTATGTGATTTACTTCAACAGCACGTTTGGTTGGATGGAATAGCTATTCCATTCCTGCCCAATTTCGCGTGCTACAGTATTTTTTTGCTATTACACCGTTTACCGTTTACTTATTCCACAGCTTTGCTATTACAGTCATATTCCCCAAAATAGCCTACTTTCTTCTCCCTTGCTCCAGATTTCTTCCAACATTTTTCCCCAAATCAACAGCACGTTCGCCCTTCATCTTCATCTCCGGTAAGTTTTCTTTTTTCTTTTTATTTCATCTCATGTATTCTATTTCTCCTTCCTCATAATTTCATAACTCTTCTCATGGTCATCTTTGATTGTCAAAATTTGTTATGGGTCTCTGATATATTTCTTTGTTTCCTTGGCTTATGAAACTGAATGCACCTACTGTTTTTTTTTTTTTATTCTTGATTGACTAATGTCGCCTGGTAATGAGTATCAAACTTATGAATTTGAGTGAAAACTGTTAATACATACTTCATTCGGCTAAATTATGCATTTGAGTGAAAATTGTATAATTTAGCCGGATGAAGTATGTATTAACAGATATACTTAAAATCTAATTGGCACTTAAAATCTAGTTGGACTGCCACGTAGGATTACCATTAGGGAGATAATAATAACATGAATGACTAAAAAGTAACATTTCAAATATAAGTGACTAAAATGTAACCCGAGGTAAACAAAAGTGACTATTTTTGTAGTTTACCCATAAATAAAACATTGCAATATATGTAAAAACAATTTAAAATATAAATTTATTAATATATATAATAATAATAAACTCAAATAAACAATGAAAAGATAATAAATTCTTAAATATATATTTATTTAATTTAAAACAGCTTTTATAAATTAATTTTCGGAAAATATTTTACTGGCAAACAAACAAAGCCTAAATATGTATTGCAGTTTAAAAATAATAAAGTAGATTATATATTTTTTTATAGTATTACATATTTTGATTTTTTAATTCATATAATAATAATTATTTAATGAATGTTATTAAATTATATTTTTTTATTAAATTATATTTAATAATAATTATGTTAAAATATGGTTAAACTATTTATTTTTTTATTAAATTATTTTCAATAATAATCTTATTAAAATTTAATAACAAAAATAATAATCATCTACATTAACAAAAATTATGCTAAGGGTATTCTGGTCATTTTAGTTTTTTTCATTATGCTATTATAACATCATTCTATTCAACCAAACACAAGAATACTATTACAGTTCTATTCCATTCCATTCAACCAAACAGTTGAATTACTTATTACAGCTCTATTCCATTACAGCTCTATTCAATTACAGCCCTATTCCATTACAGTGAACCAAACGTACTGCAAGTGTCTAGGAGATTTACTCTTGAAAATGAATTTAAACCTTTTCAGTTGAAAAAGATCGAAGGGCAATTTATTTTAAATTTAGTATGACTTTCTTCAGAATTTCTTTAAATTATTTGGAAATTTTGGAGAGAATTTCAAAACTTCAAAACATTTTCTTAATAAAATTATTGTGTTTCTAAATTTATAAATTATTGTTTCTTTAAGATTATAGTATTGCTTTAATTTAAAATTATAGTGTAAAGAATATTTTTAACTTTTAGTTTAAAATAAAAAAGGTTTTCCAATAAATTATTCGATTCTTAAAAAAAAAAATACTATTATGATTTGGATTAGTATTCAATACATTAGTAGTGTACATTTTTTATTACACAAATAACTTTAATAATTTGTCACGTGTCTCTTTTTAAAAATATTTATTTTTTAATATTTTACTATATTTTTATAGGATATTTATCAGTTCTCTTATTCTACTTATGGAGTTTAAAAACTCCACTGGTTGTGTTCCATATATTTTCCCTTATAATTTTATTATTGGAGCTTCCCTATCTCATTTAAGTTTTTTTTTTCAAAATTGCGTAGGGCTTAGAAGTTTTTTTAAAGGGTTAATATGTAATTTGCTCATTGAACTTGTTCAAAAGTACCTAGTTGGTAACTAAACTTTTTTGTACTTAGTTGATATCTGAACTTGTATTCCATCATCAAGTTGGTACTTTCACGCTAACACCATTAATTTGTGCTGATATGACACTGATGGCTAATTTTATAGTGACACGTGGTAGCCTCTCACTATGATACATGGCAAATATAAAATAATTTTAAAAGTTTTTTTTTTTTTGGACAAGTTCAGGTATCAACTTGGTGCTTTTTAAACAAGTTTAAGTACCAACTAAATACTTTTAAACTAGTTCAAGGGGCAAACTACATGTTAACCTTTAAAAAATTAAGGTTCTCGACAATTTAGGGCAATGTGTGTAACTGAATACAAGTTTAGGTACCAAGTAGGTATAAAAAAATTTAAATACCAACTAAGTACTTTGGATAGGTTTAGGGGGTAAACAACATACTAACACTTTTTTAAATGTCTTTTTTTTTTAAATACAAGCGAACGCTTACATTACAATGAGGAAATGGTTTACAAACACACAGGTCGAACCTTAGGCCTCATGTCAATCAATTTGAAATCCACAGAAGTTTACCATTAAGCTAGTGGTGTGTTTGGCTTAAATACATGACGTCTCCTAAATGTTTATATATGTACATATATAATTTAAACTTTTGATTAAGTTGGTGTCACGAGTTAACCATACACTAACTCATGTGGAAAATTACTAAACTATCCTTATATATTTGAAATAAGTTATATTCTTACAATGATACTTTTATCTTTTTACATTTTAAATAAAAGCAATAAAATGATGAGATTTTAACCATACCATCAACATGTACAAAACTTCATCACTGTAACCAATGCTTCATTTTAAATTTCTTTTTTACATTTTAATATTATTACACAAAAGTTTTCACTCGTACGTATTGCATATATGTTGTTGTTATCATTTTCTTCAAACCATATGTTTTTATTTATTGTATGTTAATTTTAATTGCATAATTATATTTTGAATATGTGGTTTCTAAATACATACACACGTGATAAAGTTTTTAGTAGGTCTATATATATTATTTTTACTATACCATATAGGACATATGTTACACTAAACCATTTTGCCGAGTTTACAATGTTGTATATGGGATGATTTTCCTTTAAAAGTAGAGGTCATTTTCATTTTATAGGAAAATAAAAATATTTAAGAAAACATATTCGATTAAAAATTTTGAAAATGATTTATTGTAAATGAAAATTTGTGAAAAGTTTATTATTATTATTATTATTATTATTATTATTATTATTATCAATGACTTCTCCCACCTCATTAAAGTTTTTCAGATTCTTTACCTGTACTAAGAACTCGAGAAAATATAGAAATATTTCTCTGCGACAGGCTCTAGAGTAAGATTTTATCCCACATGCCATGATGGAGAAATCACAACCCTTAATCCTTCTCCCATCAATACATGTAGGAAGATTTTCAAAATTGAATTAATGATCAAATCGGTCAAATAGTTAATTCAATTAATTTAATTAGATTGATTATTTTATTTGGTTCGATTAAATAAATCATTAAAAAATTATAAAAATAAGAATAACAATAATTTTAGTTCAATAGATCCATATTGATTTCTGAATCAATGCATTTTTTAATCTTTTAGGTTACAAATTAAAAAAAGAAGAAGAAAGTTTAAGTGTGTATTATGTTAATTTTCTCTTTGACTAATGTACTATCCATTTTTATTTTACATTATCAGGAGTTTCTATATTACTATGTAAAGTTGGTTTTAGCTTTTGTACTAAAAATTGCTTCAAATTATTTTTTGTATATTAAAATCTTATGTAAATCACGATACTATTACAAATTGTTATTTATTGGTAATTTGAGTAAAATATATCATACTCCTGATCCAACCCAACCCATAAAAAATAGATTTGTTTTAGCCACACGATAGTTCAAAAATACATAGATTTTTGAGAGATGGTTGGGTGTTTTTTATGTGTTGGGTCTTAGGTAAATCAATTGGATATAATGTATTTTCTCCAAATTATTAGCAATTTAATAACAAATCATAACAATATCATGATTTGATAACATTTTTAATGTGCAATGACTAATGTGGAGCAATTTTTAGTAGAGGGACTAAAATGAACTTTACACTGTAGTATAAGGACTCCTAGTAGACTTTGACATCATTTTATTGTTTGTGAAGATTAATTATTTCGATATTCAAGATTATCCATCCTAACAACATCATCTCTAAAATTTATTTTATATATTACCATTTAAGCAAGACTTACAGTTCAGAAATTAAGTAACAATAAGAACTAGCTAGAATAAGGTAAATTCTTAACTCCGAACAGTCTATCAAAACAATCAATAGCGTATCTTAGTATTAAGTTTAGGAGGACTTAACTAAAATTTTTAAAATCTTTGAGGGAATTAATGAGAATTCTTTTAAACGTTTAATGAAAATATACAAAATTTTGGAGGAGTAAAATTAAAACTTTCAAAAATTTAGAAATGGTTAGTGAGAATTTTTAAAAATGTTGGGAGCTAAAAAATTAACATCAGACAATTATTAAAATGTTATTTTCTTTCAAAATGATTCAACAAATAATGCTAAAATAATTTGGTTTCAATATAAAGTGATATGAAGTGATATAAGGAGTGTTTTTTTTATTATCTATTCGTTTTTTTACATAATATTTAAAATTATTCATAGTTCTTTTCTAATTCATAAATATGATGATAATGCGCTTCACACTCAAATATACGTTTTATTGTATTGACAACAATATCTATATCAATTGAGCTAAGATTCAATGACTACTCAACGAGTGTTAAACAAAAAGTAAAAAATGTTATTTTGTGTTTCAAAAATTTAAAACAAAAGTAAATGTTTTATTTAATGAAATAATTATTGGGTGGGCATCCTCTCCCCATAAGTAAAGGGAGGTCGGTTAAGAAAAAGATTTTGATTCAGCGCATCTGCATTCAATAATTGTAAGTCAGAATAAAACTGTAGGACCAATCAGGAAGCGAAGTTGCATTGACTTTGACTTTATCCGGAAAACGAGAACGGTATTTGCTGACATGTCATAAAAGTCAAAACTAAAAGGGTACGCCGGTGATCAAATAAGAAAGTGTGGGCCGGCTGAGTCTTCGGACCGGCGACATAATTTTGTCGGGATCTGAGATCTCTCACACATCTGCCGCGTAAGTGGGCCAGGACTGTTTAAATAATTTAATTTAATTTAATTTTGTTTTGTTTTGTGAAAATAATTTATTATTTATATTTTGTGAATTTGATATTTATTTTTTAAGTTAAATTTGACTTTTAATCTTAAAAAAATAAATTTTATCAACAACTTTTTAAAAAGAATTGAATTGATTTTTTAAAAAAGAAAATAATATTAAAATATTAAATTTTTAAACATGACAGTCCATATAATAATATACGTATAGTTCATGATAAATATTTTATTTTTTTTAAATTATTTGTTGACATGTCATATAAGACAAATAGTACCATGTCAACATGAAATACAAGTTGGCTACCACACGAACTGCCAAGCTAACATTGTTAAAAGAATTAATATTTTAATCAATATTTTTATTGAATAAAAGCTATTTGACTATTTTTGAAAAGTTAACGATTAAATTTAGCTCAAAAAAGAATAAATGCCAAATTGATAAAAAAATTTGTAAATATTAAAGACTAAATTTATCATTATGACAATAGAAAATAAGTTCAAAGTTTTGACGCATATATGTTGGCTTAATACATAATTTAGTATCTGAGTTTGACATTTTTTTCTTCTAATTTGGTACTTGTGTTATTTTTTTATCCAATGTTATTTTTTTATACATAATTTGGTACTTATATCGGGTTTTAGAGTTGATTTGATGAAAATTCATAAATAACTAATAATATTAACAATTAAATTTCATCAAATCAACCTTAAAATTCAAATTAAATCACACCTTTCGAAATGCAGTTGAAAGATTAAATGTAAATTTAAACAAATTCACAATTAGCACTAAATTTATTCTATTAACAAAATTATGAAAAATTCAAACATAATAATATTAGTAATTAACTTTCATCAAATCAACTCTAAAACTTAAATTAAACACTAAAAGTTAACATTGTTACATTTAGGTACCAAAATGTATAACCTTTATCAAATACAAATACCACATTAGACAAAAAAAAAACATATGTACCATTTTTAAAAAAAATGTCAAACTCGAGTACCAAATTAAATATTAAGCCTATTTATGAAACAATAAAGAAGATTGTACTAAATTATTTTTTAATATTCTAAAAAGAATCATAAATTTTCTAAATTATTTATAAACTTTAGAATTTTTAAAGGTTTATGTTTACTTGGAAAGCACATTAATTACTTAAGTCCACGATAGAAAATTAAGGTTATTAGGCTAATGCTTCATCTAAATGATTGACAAGAAGCCTAGTTGTTCAAAAATAATAATAATGAAATAATGGGTAAACTACATTTAGTGTCACTAAACTACTAATAAATTTACGTTTTAGTGGTTCAACTTCAAAAAGTTACATAATTGTCACTAAACTATTTAGAAGTTTTTATTTAAGTCATTGAATTGTTAAAATTATTGTTGTATGGTATTCTCTCTGTTCGTACTGCCTGTGCTAATTAAAAGCTCTCATTCCTCTTCTCTTCTACAATTTAATATTTTTTCATTATTCAGCTTGAACTTCACGAATCTGTAAGCAAAAATCCAAACAACTTTTTACTTCGATTTCTAACATTGACTGTTAGATCGACTTGGACCTAATTTATGTTCTTCAATTCGTCGAGGGGTATTGATCCATCGTATCGGTTGTCAAATTGTCGCTTAGAGCTTGCTAGCTGGACTTTAAGAAAAACTTTTGAATAATTTAGTGACTTAAATGAAAATGTCTAAATAATTTAATAACCATTTTGTAAATTTTTTAAGTCAAGTATTCAAAACATAAACTTATTATTACTTTAATGACCTTGGATATAATTAACCCTAAAACAATATAAACAATCGAAGACTTTCATCTAAATTTGTTTAATGATAAGTCTAAGTTCACATCGAGTTCTTTTTTAAAATATTGCTTACACTAAATTATTTTCACACACACATCACTTGCAAACAATTTTCACGATTTAATTCTATGACATGGGTGGGTGAATACCCCTAATAAATGCACCAAATGTTGATGCTTAATTTCACATTGAGTCCGATTATGATTATTTTAAATTAGTCTCTAAACTATATCTCATTTTCCAGATTAGTCCTTAATTTTTTGTGGGATTAAAAACGACATCTAAATTAACAAATTGCCTCAGTTAAAAAAACAACAACACATTCTTATTTCAGAAAATGAAATAAAATTAGAAGATTAATATTTATACACATGATAAAAATATATTTGCATCATACACACATTTTCCAAAGGAAATTTCTCAAATAAAGATTTGTCATTTACACTAAATCAATTTTACAAATAAATATCTCTTACCCATCAGACCAAACACGGAAAATCCTTACAATTTGAGCCTAAAAAAAAAAAAAAAAATTGAAGATTAAGATGGTTATGGGGGTGCAGGAGCCCACGAATCGAAACAAATCTTTTGCCAATTCTTCTCCAGCCTGTCCAAGTTGTTATGTCGACAAACAGTTCAATCAACCCCCCCCCCACATGATGACACCATCACCGAATCTTAACCCTCAACTATTTGATCATTCCCTAATGAAGTCTTAAAATAGTGAGTAAGGATCCTAAGTTAGATGGAGGTATTCATAATCGAATTGGTGGTCGATTAATGAGGTATCGGTTTTTAATTTAAACGATTTAACTGATTTAATTAAATAAATTATTAAAAGTTAAAAAAAAGTCGATTCAATAGTTTGATTATCCAATCTGATTTTAAAAATAATATAGATCTCTATAAATATCTAATTTGTTTTTTTTTATTTGTGAATTTGGATATTATGAATTTCGATAATATTTAGATTTGGATTTTAAAATTATTATGTATCGTGGGTTTGAAGTGAATGTAGATAAATATCTTAGATATCTATTATTTGAATATACAGTACTTATTCGGATAATGGATGTGGATTTGGAAATTCGAATCCACTGGTTACAAAGTACTTATAATTTTGATTTTATATACAGTCAACTATTTTTATAACAATCCCATTTATTTGTCATAAATTTGGATGTTATGGAGATGTAACTATTCTATACCTATAATTAAATTTGAGACACTTATAACAGAAATCAATATTTAAATTATTCTTGAAAATTTAAAATTTTTATAAATGGAAATATGGTATAAAGATTAAAAATAAAATATAAAAAAAAATAGTTTTAGGACAAACTTTTCTATTATAATGAAATGGTGTTGTAGAGGGTGATTGTTATAAAAAGGATGGATTATATAAAAAAAATTTAGAAGATTCAAATTCAAATTTTTGTAGATTTGGATATCCGAAAAATGTGAAATTTTTGAGATTTTTTTTTTGCGAATTCAATTATTTGATGGATAAATACATTTATTTTGAATTTAGATTTGGATAGTAATCATCGAATAAATTCAGATTTTTAAGCATAAAATGCATATATAATTTGACCCATTGTCAATCCTATCAACAAGGTCGAGGCTCTAAGAATTTTAAGAACTCAAGTTTAAGTCCTTAATGCATGAAGTTTTCTCCTAACTTATTTTGATTAATTAATAGTATTAATTAATGAATTTTAATATTTATAATGATTAATTCATTTTAAAGAAAACAGTTGACATAATAATAAATTTAGTCCTTAATGTTTAAATTTTGTTGTCAATTAGACCATTATTTTTTTTAGTTAAATTTGGTTCTCAATCTTTTTAAAAAGAATTGAATTTGACCATCATCATTTAAAAAGAGTCAAATTGTTTTTCTTTAACGGAAATACTAAATCACACATTAAATTTTTAAATGGTAGCCCACATAACAATTCACGTGTACTTCATGGTAGGTTTTTTTATTTTTTATTAATTATTTTGAATATCTTTTTAAATATTTTATAAAATTTAAATTATTTGTTAACATGCCATATAAGACATAGTATTATGCTAGCATGAAATATACGTGGACTGTTATGTGAGTTTATCACACCAACATCATTAAATAAACTAATATTTTAGTCAATATTTTTGTTAAAAAAAAGCAAATTGACTCTTTTTGAAATGTTAATCACCAAATTTATGGTGTGTTTGATAACCCATTGAAAATAAAAAATTTCAACATTTAATATTTTAAATGCGTTTGATAATTATTTTAATTTTTTTATTTAATATAAAATTTTAAAAAAATGTTGAATAAGATAAGTAAGTAGATAGCTACTGATCACTTAATGTAGAAAATATCAAGTTAATTTTAATTTATTAAAAATAAAAATAAATTATCTTTTTAAAAATGAAATATTCAAATTACCATATCATTCTTTTATTCAAAACTATCTAAAATAAATATAAAATATTATATTAATAAGTTTAAAATTTAAAAAATGAATAATCATTTAAAATTAATATTTACTTTTATTGAACAACGTAATTATTGAGAGAAAAATTATTTTATGGACACTTCCTACCACATCATTCACGGTCCCTTTCTAATTATTTAATGATATTTCAACAATTTTTTCCACATCATTGATGCATAATTTTGATAATTTTTTGAGGTTCGAGGTAAAAAAATTGGTTCAGAGTTTGAAGTTCGAGGTTCAGGGTTTCAAGTTTAGCGTTTGGGGTTCAGGGTAAAAAAATTTATCAAAATTATGTATCAATGACATGAAAAAATTATTAAAATGTCATTAAATAATTAGAAAGGGACCGTGGATGATGTGGTGGGAAGGTCCATAAAATAATTTCTCTTATATTCAACACTTATATTTACTAATTTACAGAGTAATTTCTAATATAAAATTAACATTTATAAAATTTAGCACTTAAACTTTCAGTTTATCAAACATACCCTTAATTTAAAAATAAAAAATAAAAAGATAAAGTTTACAAAATATATAAACATTAAAAACTAAGATTATTATTATCATAAAATAAATTGGTTATTCTATTATATACTAATTAAACGCTCATCTTCTACCTCGCGACGAAAGATCTCCAAACAAAAGGAATAAAATTATTACTTAAGAAACAGGGCAAGAAACAATGAAACTTTGTTTTGTATCTAAAATATCTTATAATTATTACATAATGAATTAAAAAAAAAAAAGAGCATAGTTTTTTGGTTGTATTAGCACCGCCTAAAACTGGCATACAAAACTGAAAACTGTTGATTCTAAAAGAAACAGAAAGTGGTATGATTTTATGTAATGATACCCTCCAACTTGACAAACTGTATTCAAGACAATCATATGATCAAACAGACAAATCTATGTATATTCATGTTGTCTTAGATCATGCTCATGTATAATTTCAATCATTTTTTTCTTATAATTCAATCCGAATATTGTTTGTCGCTGGCAACAATGGCTGGTCTGATCTAGCTGTGCCTGTGTATCTTTTGAGTTCTTCAGCTGCAATTAACTCTTTTAATACTTAATTTTATGGGTAATGTTAAGTAAGTTTACGTTTTGGTCATTAAATTATTAAAAAGTTTTCATTTAAGTTATTAAATTATCTGAAAGTTTTTAATTAAGTCATTAAATTGTTAGTTTTTTTTTTTTTTGAAGTTTGGTTATGAGTTTTAAGTGACAATTTGACGATTGGTATAGTGGATCAATACTCATCGATAAATAGAAGAACATAGCTTAGATCCAAATCAATTTGATAGGAGATCAAAGAAGAAAACTATTTGGATATTGGTTCTCAGATTCGTGAAGTTTAAAGTTATTTTATGAAGAAAATTGAATTGTGGAAGGAGAAATTTCGAATGGTGCAAGTGGTGTGAATAAATAAGACCTACAACAATGATTTTAACAGTTCAATAACTTAAATAAAAATTTTCGAATAGTTCAATGACCTTTTTTGTAACCTTTTAAAGTTGAGTAACCAAAATGTAAATTTATTAATAGTTTAGTGACATTGGGTGCAATTTACCCTAAGTTTAGAAAAGAAAACTATTTGATACTCTGTGAGTGAAGTTTTTTAGACTTCATAGGTGAGTTAAGGATTTGAAAAATGTATTATAAAGTTTTTTTTAAAAGGTAAATTCATTAATTCATTCAATTAATGGAACCATACAATTTAGAGAGAGAAAAATAATAAACATTCGTCGTAGATGGTGAAGGACAATAAAAAAAGTGCAAGACTAAAAAACGTGCTATAAAAGCAGACAAAAACTTCTAAAACGGAAGACTTATAAACAATGGAAAAACAAACAAAAAAAATATAAAACTTAAGACAACATGGGTCCAAATCGACGCGTGAAATCATTTATTATTCTGAAATACTCTCAGACCAAAAACAGTTTAAGAAGTTGACGAAGAGCCATTACCGTCATCTGTTCATCACAACTTATGAAGACAATAAAAATACCTACAAAATAGATCTGCAAATTGAAAAGAGAGAAGATGTGTGTAGTGAATGAGAAGCAGAAATAAAGAAAGGGTTGATGGGAGAGGAAAAAGGCGGGCGATAGCTAACCCAGAGGTTGACACCGCCGCTAAGCAAAACAAAAGGAAAGAAGCAAAAACAGCTTGGAAAAAAAAAGAAATTTTTTTAAAGTTTTTCTTATAAAAATGTATTATAGAGTTTAATAAAAAAATACAGTACAAACTTTTATAAATTATAAATATATTAAAATTATAATAAGAGCAAAACACCCCACTAAATAGGATTTTTTCCCTTAATGAAGTACTAATTCAATTTAAACAATTTTTTATCTAAAATATACATAAAGGGAGAAAAAAAGATTTTTTTTTAACTTTAGCCTAAAAATTTTATTTTTATCTTTGCACTATCAAAACTTGATTATTTATATGTATATTAGTGTTGAAATAATTTAAGTTGTTGTGGTAGAATTAAAAATTAATATAGTGAATTGATTACAACTTGAATTTAATTTCATCCAAAAACATAATTTATTATAATTTAAAACTAATTACACCAATAGTATATATAAAATATGATATAAATAGATAAATTACATGTTTATTTTTTGATAGGTTTTGATCATATCTGTTATTTTTGGCATAATACTTAAAATTATCCATAGCCCCTTCCCAACCACTCATGAATAAGAAGATAATGCACTTCAACACTCTTGAACCTACGTCCTCTTACATTAACAACAATACTCATACCAATCAAACTAAAATTTAATCAACTGATTTTATGCATTGATAATTTATTCTTTAACGGATGTATGGTATGGGAAGGTGGGCATCACATGGAATTTGGCAACTAATATAAAGAGAGAGAAGTTCAGTGGACGTTTGATTCACGTGAAAAAAAAGCCAAGGGTATAATCGGTATGACATTAATAATTGAGAGTGGCTGATGTAGACTTGTCCTAAGCTCACAATGTTTCCAGTTAAATCCATTAAATCTTACCCCAAATGGGTAGGGTTAAAGATTTTTGCTAATTTAATTTCGTTCCAAAATAATCCAAATAGTGTAATGGTTGGTGTTTTCCTTTCAAAATCAATGGATCCTTCAGTATTTTTGATATTGATACGTTTGGGAATTTATTTTTTATTTTATAGACAATCATATGTTTAAGATTGTTTAAAGAAGTAGTGAATTTAATTGAATTAGACATTTTATCAGGTGCATGAAAAGGCAGATCATCCGTGGTATACGATCACTTATCAGAGATATGTAAATATTTGTGCTTCCGACATATAGGATACTTACGGATAACTGTCTTACCATTTGGCCTACCTGATTCCGTGACGCGTTCCCATTTTGTTTAACTCTCATCTTTATGTCATGAAAATCCTGTCCCCACATTCAGCATACTTGTCCACCTCCAGTTTGACCTTCTTCTTCCTCGACTCGTCCTCTACCAGAGGATGAGGTGAAGGGTTGATTTCTTTTAGATGTTGTAGTCAGCCAAGGTGCGGCCATCTTCCAGCTACTTATCGGTGAGGATGAGGTGCTGTCGGTCCGGCGCAATGCCTTGTTGTGCGTTTTGCCGGTCGTTTGGATTTTGCATAAGAAGCCCATTAAGTCTTCTCTGGGACAAAGAAATGCTCAATCGAGTCTAATGTAAAAGGAAAATTGAAATATTGCATCAAACATTCCCAAATTATGATCATCATTCTAAATTGATTTCCAAATTTTAGAATATTCTAATTAAATCCTAAATTATCAATGTTATATCAATCAAGTCTTTTATTAAAATCGTTAATTAAACTATTCAATAACACATAAAATATTATGTGATATAATTTAAAACAAAATTTAAAAAAAACAAAAACAAACTATTGTATCATAACTTTTAAGATTAGAAACTAACAATAAAATAAAACTGAAAAAGAAAAAGAGTTAATGATAGTTTCTATAAAAACTTCAAAAATCTCAAAACCAATATTTTTACAATATCTATTTTTATAATACTTATTTTTCTTTAAAATTTTCATTTAAAATTATATAATATAAAATTTTTAACAGTTAAATTAATAATTTTAATAACAGCATGACCTTACTGATATAACATCAATAGTTTGAATATTTCAAGATGTACTTAGAATATTTTAAAGTTTAAAAACCAATTTAGGGGGATCTTTGGTGCAATTACCTCCTTTAATAATTTTGTTTTTCCGTTTTATGATGATAAAGTAGGCTTAGAATCAGGCAAAATTATACGTTGCAGTGGAATTTTATACTCTATATGCCAAACACACATCGTGTAAAAATATACAAAAACTAAATATAAAAAATGAGACATGCAACAAAAATTTTAAATTTATTTTTAACCGCTAGTAGAATTTCAGACACACCCTTTAGAGCGTAATAAAAAAAAAAATTAAATATAAAAAACAAAACATGTAATAGGTTTTTTAACTCTATTGGTGTAGTTCAAAGATTCACTACCAATATACCAATTCAAAAAACAAATACTATTTCTTTTATAAGATAACCAAACAAAATAAAACTAAAATGTTTTTCCTTTTAACAAAAATGGATTTATTTATTTAATTTTCTGTTTGATTGATGAAATTAGATATAATCAAATATATAGGAATATTTATAAATTGCTCTTAAATAATTCTGACATATAAACCACCTGTAATATCATCAAGATTGGATGAAAAGATTTGTGTTTAATTGTCCATGATAAAAATTAAAAATCAACCCCCAAACAAAAATAATAATAAAATGAGGATATAAGTAAGAAGACATTAATATATATATATATATATATATATATATATTAAGGAAAAGAAAGAAACAGCCTCACACATTATGTGTTTGATGGTGTTTCAGCAGCTGCTCCAGGCCGTGCATTTAACAGTGGTTGAAGAGCTTTGACAACGATGCTCATATTTGGCCGAAAATCAGCTTCGTATTGCACACACAATGCAGCAACAGCAGCCATCTGCAATCGAAACAATGAAAGAAATGCTTTAAGCATAGATTTTTCGGTTCAACTCGCTGGCACAAATTAGAACATTGCTAGCAAAACAGACGTTAGTGCAAGTGATCAAGCATATTAATACCTTTGCAATGGCCTTGGGAGGATAATCGCCTCCTAGTCTTTGATCAATGCATTGCCTTACCTTGTCTTCACTAAGTTTTGGTGTAGCCTAATATAATTCAAAACTCATTAATCAGCCATGTCTGAAAATTTTAAGAATGGAATACAGGCTGAATTATAACAAACTATGTAGCAGAAAAATACCCATGTCACGAGACTTTGCTGACCGCGGGGTAAAGTATGATCAACAGGTTTTCGCCCAGTCAGAAGCTCCAGCAGAACAACACCAAAGCTGTATACATCACTCTTGACATTTAATTGCCCAGTCATTGCATATCTGTCAACCGAACGAACGAGAATAGTCAATATTCAGGGCTATATAGAATGATGACTTTACGATATTAAACTTTACAAAATTTGAGGTTCCAACAAGCAATTCATGATTGTTTTATAAAATATCATGAAGAGTGAAAAGAACTCCGAACTACATACTCAGGAGCATGATAACCGAAGGTTCCAAGTACACGAGTGGAATGAAGACGAGCTGCCATATCAGGAGCCTGATTAGATAAATCAAAGTCTGCAATCTTAGCAACATCATCATCAAATATTAGCACATTGCTGGACTTAATGTCACGATGAATGATGTGAGGATCAGCCTTCTCATGTAAGTACTCAAGCCCTTTTGCAGCTCCTACAGCAATTTTTACTCTTTGTGCCCATGTCAAAACAGGACCTGGCTGAGATCCCTTAACACCTTTTCTCCCTGAATTGAAGGAATAAAAATAATGCGATAGTAACAGTAAGACATGTAAATATTACAAACCGGAGATTCCGTTCTCAATAGAGGAAGAAACTTTAACTTAAATTTTATAATAGCACCACAGAGAGATCCTGATTCGAGCATCATTACACTCCTCAACAGTTTTCAACTTCGTGTAACTGGAACAATGAATAAGTGTTATCACACATACCATGGAGAATATCATGCAACGATCCATTAGATGCAAATTCATAAGCAAGAATACGGGAGCTCCCATCAACACAGTAACCAAGCAATTGAACAAAGTTTTCATGCTTCAACCTAGATGCCAGGGAAACCTGAAAATCGCAAATCAGTTGATATAAATCTTAAACTCCAAAATTACTATCATCAAGATTCGGTGAATGCAATGAATAGCCATTAATCGAACCTGGGCTAAAAACTCATCATCAGGTTGCTTGCTGGCATCTAACTTTTTGATAGCTGCAGCCTGCCTACTTTTAAGAACTCCATAGTAGACTCTACCATATGAGCCTTCTCCAATCAAAGAATTTGCACCAAAATTGTCTGTGACTTCTTTCAATTCATCTACGGGAATATCAGGGACTTCAATAGGCTGAACCTTCAAAGTTTGAGCACTCTTTGATGCAGTTTCAGATGAATGGTAAACTCCATCGCTTCCTGATTCGTCAAATTCAACCCATATTACACCAATGGATTCACTAAAGCTAACAGAAACCATAGCAATCCATAGCATGCAAAAGAAAATATTGGAATAACATGTAACAGCTACAAGTAGTAAAAAAAATTCGGTGGGAAAAAAGAATAGCAAATGAATTTCCTGCTAATAAAAATTTGAAAACATATAAATAAAACAAGTAAAGAGATACAGGTTAAATTTTGACTGATTATGGGAACCAAAGGAGTTTATGCCATCACACCTATCATCTTTCATTCAACTAGTTCACTATATTGACAATGCAGAAATATCCAATGAAGTTCATGAAGATGCAATGTTATCAGCTTTGATGTGACTTTCAACCATTGGATTACCGATTACCTGCTGAAATTTTAACCATGTGTTGGCCTCCATTATCAGTGGTTTTGTGGATATTGTCCTCTTCACAACAGCCAAAACAACTCATGGTTCAATCCCTTGAGAATTGTTGCTAATTTCTAAAATCCAAACATAAAAATTCAAGGAAACATATATGAGTAAGTGCAAATGTTAAATCAAAGAAATAGAATAGCTTAACCACCACCAAGTTTTACAAGCATTGCAGGCAAAGAAGTCACAAACCAATGCAGCAAAATGCATATAGGCAGAGCACATAGATTTGGTTAGATAGATGAACGTAACTATGACAAAAGGCAGGTGCGAAAAGCATTCGGTTTCTCCACCATATGTTGGTTTGTGGTTCATATATTAAAGCACTGCAAATCTTTTCATCTTGTCTCAACTCTTACAATTTGTCTATGTGAGGAGTTTCTCTAGTCTTCTAAAACATATAACACATTTTGCAATCTAATTTGTCCTTAATCCTAAACAGTCGACTCCAGAGCAGACTCTCAGTTCTTTTTCATAATTAGCATTTCCATTCAATCTGTTGGTTGAGGCATACGACCACCTTCCAGGATGAATTTGACATCAATTTCACAATACAAATTCAAGAGTTAAACCCTTCATTGGATCCTCCAAATGCAGCCGGGCATATGAAAATCCGAAGAAATCATAGATTATTCATGCTCACAAATGGCATACGCATGGAAACATATTGGAAATAAAGTTTGGTCCAGTTTTTAAGCCGCGATAACTGCTAATTCTAAAATGGCGTAAATCTACAGCTCACACATTTTTTACACCTAAAAGTTTCCAGCACAGTTCTTCATTTCCAAGAAGTTTAAAACAGAGCTACGATCACAAACTCTATTCAACAAACTCTTTCGAGTACAACCAAACACAATACTCCAAGTTAAATCTTCTTATCAATAAAAGTTCAACCGCTCCTCAAAATGAATCATAAGGTCAACTTCTCGGCAAGAATATTTCAACGCATAAAAAGCACAGTCAAACTCAAAATTCAACAAAACTTGAGCATAATTTTCCAAAATCTAACGATTTCACGAATCCTCAACTTCAACTAGTTACATTAATCCGCATGCATGTTAATCAATACCTACTATCGGAATCAAAGAAGAACAGATAAAGAAAAAAAAAATGAGTTAAAAAAATCATACAGTATAAAATGTTATGTCTCCTAAAATTTGGTCGCCGACTGTCGGTATTACTTGAGCAGGAGATCCGAAACGACGACGCCGGCGAAAGGTGCGCACGTTAAGAGAATCGAGTGGTGCGTAGGATAAAAGGGAAAACAGGAGCCTTAATGACTTTATTGACAGGGTTGTTAGAATGCATTATTACATGATTTTTTTTAATGAACGTTATATTTTATGGGTAAATTGCACCAAATATCTCAAACTATAATCCAAAATTCAAATTGGTCTCTAAACTCCAAAATATTTAATTGAGTCCTTAAATTATTAATTTAGACGTTAAATACTATCTTGAATTTGACTTGGACTATATTTAAAACATGCAAATAATATTTAAGATGATTTTGAACCTATTGCATGAGCAACTTAGATCCAACTTATTAAAGAAAAACAGTTCTTGTAAATTTTAATAACACAGTCTATTTTTAATACTTAGATCTAAACTACCCATGTAATGCGTATATACATTTTTAAAATTTGATATTTATGATTTACATTGAATTTGAACCGATATTTAATATCAAAATTGAAAGAACTTAATTGATGAAAAGACCTTACTCATATGGTCAGTGGCGGAGCCAAGGGGCAGGCAGGCCCCGACCCCTCTTAAAATGAAATTTTTTTCATTTAGACCCTTTATAATTTATAAAATTTTAAATTAATAATGGTAAAATTACACTTTTCTCCTAAAAATAATAAAAAATTGATTTAATATTTTAAAAATTATAATGATGTAGTCTATTAAAATGGTTAAATTACATTTTTACTATTGTAAAAATATATAATTTAATTCCGGCTCCCCAAAAAAATTTTCTGACTCTGCCACTGCATATGGTAATATATTTTTAAGAGTAGAACTTGATGAAATTTAGACCGTTTTAAAACATTGATCACAACTGGGGGACGTATAGAAAAATTGACCCTTGTATTAGTTAAAAAGAAAACAAAATGGAAAATAGTGATTTTCGCCCTATGTTTCGGTGATTTAAATTCCAACTTTCAATAAATTCGAGCAACTTCAATGTCGTGTTGACTAGAGTGTACCTATATTCCGAATCTCTCCTAAGTTCCACAATAATTTAGCTTAAAACATAGGGTTAGAAAAGTAAATCCATAGAACTTTTAGTTTTTAGTACAAAGTGGTACCCTAAGGCCTAAACTGCACTCAAAAGATATAAACAAAAGAAGCTTTCCCAAAAATAAAAAAGAGAAAGATTAACAAAAGGAGAAAAAAATAAATTAAAAATAACAACTTAAAAGCAGCAGTGCAGAGCGAAACAAAGAAAAAGAATCAAAGCCAAATCTTCTTCGATGCTATCCTGAGCCTGACTGCTTTTTTTTTTCTTTCTATCGTGCGCCACACATGGGAGGAGATGTAACCGGAGCAATTACCGCCGCCGCCATGGCTGCCGCGTCATACGGTGGAGGTGCGGCGGAACCTCAGTACGTTTCGGCGAAGACGTCGGTATGGTGGGACATAGAGAACTGCCACGTCCCTAAAAATTGTGACCCTCACGCGATCGCGCAGAACATTAGTTCAGCGCTGGCTAAGATGAACTACTGTGGGCCCGTTTCCATCTCCGCCTACGGCGACACTAATCGGATCCCTTCTTCTGTGCAGCAGGCGCTTTCGAGCACTGGCATCGCACTTAATCATGTTCCCGCCGGTAACCTAATCAAAATCTCTAACTTCTTGTGTATTTTAATCATAATAGTAAATCAAGATTGAATCGTTGTTTCTTATTGACTGAATTGCGCAATGATTGAGAGGCGTTACTGTAATCTTATAAAAATTTAGGTTTCTTTCTAATAATATTGAAAACTGGTTTACTATGCTGATACTCTGATCTAGGCTTTTAACTTGTTATCTTGATCTTGAAACTAAGGGCTAATATGTTTTGGTAAAAAGGTTGTTGACTAGTTGAGGTTTATACTTGAACAGGTGTGAAAGATGCGAGTGATAAAAAGATTCTAGTTGATATGTTGTTTTGGGCGGTAGATAATCCTGCGCCTGCGAATTATCTGTTGATTTCTGGTGATAGAGATTTTTCTAATGCGCTTCATCAGTTACGAATGAGGAGATATAATATTCTTTTGGCGCAGCCTATGAAGGCATCCGCACCCCTTGTTGCTGCGGCCAATAGTGTATGGCTTTGGATGAGTCTTTCGGCTGGTGGTCCGCCTCTTTCGAGTGGTGAGTCAACTAAACTCGCTAATGGTCAGAATAGTTTTAACTCTGAAATTTCATATAATCCAATTCCTGAAATGGTTCAATATAGTCAACCGATGATTTCTAGTTCTGAAAATGTTACCTTGGGGCAAAATGTATCTAATGCTGGAAGGAATGGTGATAACAAATACAAAGGGAAATATATAAGGAAAACCACAAATCAGCCAAGCATCTCAAGGGCCTCTAGTGCGCCAACAACTGCCATTCAAGAAAATATGAACAATGGTTATTCTTACCAGCCAGAGTATGCACAGACAAAGACATTTAAGAAAGCACCACACGAGTTTTTTGGTGGCAATGAGCCAGCTGTTTCTGCAAGCAAGTTTACTCCAAACCTTTTTCCTAGCAATCCTGACCCTTCAGGGAGTAACAATAGTAATTTCATGGGTGTTCCTCAGAATCCTCCTCCTCCTTCAATGAGGCCAATTAATCTTCCTCTGCGACCAGCTTTTGCACAAGATAAATTGCTACCCCCGAATTCACAAAATCATGGTTTCCGCCCAATACCTCCTAGAGTGGAGGGGCCTAGATTTCCGGCCCTATTCTCAAATATGCCTGATGTTGGCAAGTTAAATATCTCTGAACACTCCACTTATCCTCAAAATCCTAATAATTTTCCTCATCGAATTGGAGAAAAGTTTAAAACAAGCTCTGTCGAGTCAATGCCTAATCAAACTGGCCTAAATGCACCACAAAGAAGCCATTTCCACACTGGTCAAGCAAGTCTGCATGATACTTACAGTAACAGGTATCCACGAGGTCCTGAATTTCCGCCTCCATCATCCTCAGCAATTTCTAGTTCTAGCAATGGCGTTTGGGGGGCTGAAGGACGTTCACCACCTTCTGAATATGTGCAAGGTCTTATTGGTGTTATCTTACTTGCATTAAACACACTCAAAAATGAAAAAATTATGCCTACTGAAGCTAACATTACTGATTGCATTCGTTTTGGAGATCCAAAACACCGCAATACTAATGTAAGGAAGGCTTTGGATAGTGCCATTGAGCAGCATATGGTATTGAAGCAAAGTTTAGGAGCAGTGCAGTTGTATGTTGGTAGAAATGAGAAACTGTGGAAATGTGTCAATCCTATTGGGGGGAATCCTAATCAATACCCAAAGACAACGTGGGATGGAATTCAAAAGTTCTTGTCATCCCCTGCCGGACGGTCAGCAATGACGGCTTCTCAATGCAGGTAATGATGCTTTATCTACTCGTCACTTTCACCTGTTTCCCTTTCCTAGTTGTTGCTAGGTTTTACTGGGGTATTCCCTTAGCTATAGTTTGTTATTTACATTGCAGATATGAAGCGGCTTTGGCTTTAAGAAAAGGATGCTTGGAAGAATTTGCACTAGGTGATGTTCTCCAAATCTTGAATATGATAATTGCGATGAAGAAATGGATTATACATCATCAGTCAGGATGGCAGCCAATTACAGTAACCCTTCCAGACGCTAGAACAGAAATAGGCACTGAAACTGCTGCTTGACCTTGTCAAGAGTGGTTTTGGTACTCAAAAGTGATCCAATGGTGGAGGAAGATCATAAGTGTGTTTAGGGAATTAGGAGTAAGAAACAAGGGTCGCTTTAGGAAAAAAAGAAGAAGAAGAAATACAATCATCAAGTATCAAGAAAAGTAAGGGCAGACAGTGATTTTGGGATAACTACAAAAGTAAGGATAGGTTTCTTTTTGTTATGTTATGTTTTTCTTTTCCTTATTTTTCCTTTTTAGTATTGGCCGGGAGACTAAAATTGCAGAGCTGCAGAGGGGGAAAAAGATTTAAGATAAGTCTGGAATTAGAATAGTAATTTTCAGGATTAGGAGCAGGGTTAATTAACAAGTTTGTTCTCTGCAATCTTGAGCCTGAAGATTTTTTGTAGCTGTGCTTATTTGGGTTTGGTAAATTACAAGCAATCCCTAATACGTTTGGTTGTTGCTGGTATTACTTAATTAGCTATATGCTAAAGGCTTTCTTCTCTCCAGCACAATATGCTTTGAATTTTACTGCTTGGTATAGTGTCTTTTTGTTTCAGCAGTTGATTCCATCATACTCTTATGGAAATCCTTTGAAGATATACCGAGGTTTCCAGATCTTGTTGGAGAGATTCTTGGTCAGTTGCTGCATAACGGCGCGTAATATCGATAGATATGATAAAAAGCAAAGAGGTGAAGATTGACATTATTGGTCAAGGATTGGAAATCTAGACTCAGCATGGAAGTATGATCATGGAGCCTTATTCCTGGCAATACAATGTAAGTACTCTAAACATTTACGGGCAATGAACTGCATGGCATTAACTATCGATTAAGTAAATGTTATTGAACCTTGTGTTGTTTACTATGGAAATGACTGTACCACTTAATGCCATTTAAGTACATACTTGAAAATATTTTATATTGAAGTTAAACTTGGCTTTAGTAACTATTTGCATTTGGGGAGATACTGATGTTTGATCATGTAATTTCTTGGTCAAATCTAGCTAATTCGTTTTTGCCTCCGATGATCGGAATTACCTTTGTGGGAGATTTTGTCATTACTTGAACTAGATTCTTAGGTCCTTCGAATGTTGTGTCACTTTCTTTTTAAGTAGGGGCCTTTGGAGTCTGAATTTTTCGATTACTTTTATTTTCGACTTTGAAAATAAAAAATTATCATAGGTTGCCTTCTAAATATAATGTAAAAAGGTCAAACTATACAAAAGATCCTTGTTTAATTGATGCTTAAACTATAGTACAAATTCCGTAAAAGTATAGATTGCATTTTGTCTCTTTTACTAAAAATCTAGGCAAATTAGTTTTTGTACGTTGATGAAAGAGCAAATTAGTTTTTTCTGTTAAAAATTTCATTCATTTTACTATTAAAAACTGGTGGTGTTGATAGAATAATCAAATAGTTACGTATGTGGTGCCAGTGTACCTCATTCTAGCATATATGGTGGTTAATTTTTTAACAGAAAAAATAAATGAAAATTTTAACAGGATTAGTTTGCCTTTTGATCAGTATAATGATTAATTTACTCATTTTTTGAGTGGAGTCGTCAAAATGTAATTTAATTTCTAGTATAAGGATCTTCATGTTACTTTTACATTCAGTTCTCATATTGGTGTTTCTAAAGATTTTTTTTTTTTTTTGAGCAAAAGCGATCTTTAAAATGAATTTTATTTTAAGTCACCAAAATGAGGTCAATCAATAAGAAGTAACATATGGCATATTTTTATAGCATGTTGTGCACTATTTTTGGTAAAATGGGACAAGTTGATAGTTTAAAGACCACTAATTAAAAAAAAATTAAGGACCAATTTGATATTTAGGGTATTGCTTGCGAGTCAATTGCTAATAAAGCTTGTCCTATAATAGATCTTGAAATTAATAATTTTTGTTATTTCCATCAAGTAACTTGGATTATTTTTTTTATAACATATTATGAGTTACATACACTTTGACAAATTTTTTAAGCGAATGATTTGTAGCTTACATTTTGGGATTCTTTGCACTTTTTTTTCACATTTGAGAAAAAGCGAAAAAGGAAAAATGTACGAACTTTATATAATTGTTAAAAAAAATGCCAAGAGTATAAATTATGTTGAAATAAAAAAGAAAACATGTTTTGAAAAGTAAAAGTACTAAAAATTATGTCATAGTAGAGTCACTAAATTTGTCAAAACAACATAAAACATAGACTTCATATACAAATTGGCCGTGAAAAAAGGTTGTAGAGTGTTCTTTGTGGAATTGTAGTATATTTAGAAAAAAGAGTTGCGGTTAGGTTAGACTATTGTAGTACATTTGATTTGCAAATATAGATTTTAAAATTATTATAGTTTAATAATTTAATTAAATTATTATATCATGTTTTTTACAAGTAGATATAATAAAAAAAATAAAATAAGTTTTAAGATAAAAAAGCGTATTAAAACTTGATTTTAAATATTAAAATATAGTATAAGCTAGACCAGAAACACCAAAACAGCTAAATATGCCAAAATTTTGACTTAATAAAATTTAAACTACTTAATATCATTTAATGAAATTTAAATTAATTAATATCAATTTAAAACTAGAACGAGCCTAGTGGAGGGTCAAATTTATTTGTTTTAATAAGATTTTTTTTAATGCTTCAATTTGATTCTCAATATTTTATACCTTTCTTGATTAAAATAAGCTTCGTTTATTATTATTTGACATTATTTAATAAAATTTCAAAAAAGGAAGAAAAAAAACTCTTGCATAGAATTTTTTTTTTTAAAAATTTTTTATAAAAAAATTAAGTTACTTTAAATATTTTTTACACCATAAAAATTAAAATTAATTATAAATCAAATATGAATTTAGTTTGATCCATGTAATTTTAATTTTTTAACTTATATTTCAAAAACACCGCAATTCAGATCGATTTTTGATATCTCAAATCTTTTCTCAGCCTTACGACTAGTACCAGAATTGTACCGACTTCGACTACAATGCTCAACACTACCCCACAATGTGTTCTAGACGCAGAACGCGCTGCTTAAAGACTCGCTTTTCCATGGAACCAAGCACCGTAACACACCGCACAACCGCCACGATGTACATTGTTGCCAAAAAGCAAGAACTACCAAAAATCCGTAACTATTTTAACTTTGTTGATTATATTTCAAACCCATTTAGCAGAAGGCAAATTTGGGAATTTTGTTTAACACTTCCGTTGCAGTTTACATATGGCAACGGATACCGTACTCCCCGTCTACATACGACCAAACTTCAATACTAAATGCACGTCAATGATCATTCCACTATTATTAGTGTCCAAAGAGTTGTATAAAAACCAGATGCATGGATGCATGAACTTAAGACATTGGCTTAGAGAAAATTTTGCATGCCAACATTTGGACAGTTTAAGATAAGGTAGAATTGAAACCTGTGCCAATACTTGATAGCTCATTCAATACAGACTAGGGCTCACATTGGTTGAAGCTATTGCATTGATTTTCGATAAAAACAGCACAATTTCCGGCTCAGAAACTTGGTCCATTAAGGGGAGGAATGGATTGCGAGGACAATTCGCTTTTTGCTTTCTACAAGTCCTGAGAAGATGGAAAATACAGACTATTTAGATCCTAAATATACGTAATATTCAGCCAAAAAGTGGATCTTCTCCTCATCCGGATGGTTACCTGGTAGGATTTAATCACCCAAGTTAAATGGTTCCTAGAACAATTAAGACCATAAGGAATCTGAATCAACCGGATGGTTACCTGGTAGGATTTAATCACCCAAGTTAAATGGTTCCTAGAACAATTAAGACCATAAGGAATCTGAATCAAAACATGATTTCTTCTTCCCCCACAAGCCTTTCGTACCCCTGTTCACACGTATGAACATGTAGCTAAAGAAAGACAATGTCTAAATAGAAAAACAGTGAAAGAAAATATAGTTACTAATATTTTCGGAACAAGAAATCACCTGAAACGAACCTTCTCCCTCAGTACCTGTGACAATCATAACATGGAATTTCAAGAGCATGAAAAAATAAACGTTATTGTCATGTTTTCACTCAACTAATGTAAATATAATTATATAAAGATAGAAGGTTTCCAATGGGGCTAGCAAACTCTTCAAGAATACAAGGCTTCTATGTAGGAGTAAGGATAAAAAGATAGTCCTAGAAAAGGTCAGTGAAAAGAAAAAGGGTGAAAAATGCTAAAATAATCACCAATAAGAGAATTTTTATCATTGGCATAATACCAAAAACTACGAACCCATCAAGAGCTAAGAGATGAAAAAGATGAGTGTTGTGAGGATGCAAAGAAGAGGGTATATAATACCAATTATGACCGATTGATGCAGGCACTATGCACTCACCTACTAGAGCGAATTTAGGATAACAGATGACCAACCTATAAAATGTAAATGAAAAGAAAGAGCTGCAATGTTTAAAGAGAATGCTGCAAGATCAAGAAGAGCAATTATCATCATTAAGATAACAGGAGTTTTAGTAAAGTAGATTAGAAAATGCCAGACAATCACGTACTAAGAGAGAAAAATAAAATTGGCAACCATAACAGTGTTAAGGAGGCTGCATAAGGTAGACGGTACCGATTGTGGGGATTGATGCAGACAGATGAGCTGACCTACTAAAGAATTGGCATCAAAAGAAAAGTAAATTTGAAATAATGTTGGTGAAATATTAATACTTCCAAAATGATATATGGCACAACAAATTACAATATAAGAATCTGTCTTTTCACAACGCCAAATTACTTTTCTTTCTATTAATATCCAGTTACTGGAAATAGATATCTCATGGCTTACTCCAAGTTTTGATGAGCCACATTGAAGATAAAACTAATCCGTCAAATCATCATCAAGAAAATCGAGACCATCATCATCAGTAGTAACACCTCCAGCAGAAGGGATAACATCCAAAGGTTCAATAAAACCAGCTATTGTGACCATTTCTGCAGGTCTCTTTTCTTCACTCTCATGTTCATCCATATCATCTCCGCAAAATTGTTCCACCTCAGTATAGATGATCTCCTAAATCAGGAAAAATTATGCAAGCGTAAAAAATTGGCAATTATTCTATTTCTCCAGAGAAGTTAATTAAAAACAATTTAAATGGAAATGAAAGGTACCTCATCTTCATGCATGGCTAACTTCTCTGTCTCCACAAGCCAGTCATCTAATACACTTTCTAACATGGCACTGTCAAAGGAAACCAACTCATCCGGCTTCCTTCCTAGTTGGCGTTCTCTCAGTCTTAAGTTGTAGTGAACATAGGTCTGGTCATTGAATCTCTTCCGAGACAAACAGTTGTGTCTTTTGATGTGAACCTGATCAAAAGCACTCCAGTTATGCTCACACCCGATTGATGAACATGTCTGGCTCAGTATGCGTATGGCAATTCGTTGCAGCTCTAAGCAACTTATCCCATGTTGTTGCCACCATGAGGCTAATGATGAAACAACAATTAGCACAAATTTCAATCAACATGAATTTTGAACAGAAATATTAAAAGCAAAAAAATTGAATTTATCGAATACAAGTTCTAGAACAAACAGGTTTGTACATAAAGTCCTGATTGAATCACCTGGATCAAGTTCGCTTCTTGTACTTATGGCCAGATCAGTTCCAAAATCAGCTTTTGCCGACACAAAATCAGGTATCTGATAAATGAAAAGCAGGAGAGATAAAAATCCATAGTCAGAAAAGTGGGCCAGTTGGCCGCTTTCACAGCAAACAGTGTAGCCCCGTGGATAATTTGATCTTGGAAAACACAGGAAGCAACCAAATAGCTTGGAATAAGTCATCAGTTATCATATTAGATGTAAAATCTAGCAGAAATAAGAAACCATTACCTGCATGGATGCAGCAATCTTTTTCCCATTGTCTGCCTCCAACCGAACAATACACTCATTTAGACCACGAATTACTTCAGGATTCTTCAGTAACAGAAAGAAAAAGTTGAAATTAAGCACGGGAGAAATACGCAATCAGGAAGATAAGGGTCAAGTCGCTGTATATATAGTTTAGTACCATCAAAAAATCTGGGCGATAACGATAGGATGGATTGAGAAAGTATGCAGCAACATAAAGTGGATGATGGAACAATGAACTCCAATTACTTTCAATCACACTCCAGAAAGGTCCATATTTACGAACATCGTCACCATGAATGGCTTTAATTGCAAGCTTAGTTCTACAGATGTCATTATATATAAACGGCATTGATCGGATTTTGTCACTACCTATCCTTTGAAGAACTTCAGCAACTGGTTCAAAGGATTTCTTCACATACTGCATTTTCTTCCAAAATGAGACATTTAAGACAATTTTTTCAACCTCTTTTCCTTCATCTGATTTGGAAAAGCGGGATGAAAGCCATCTATTCGATTGGAACATTCTCTTAAGACCAACCCTCTGGTCCAACAAACTCTGTAAAGTGAAAAAGTTAGTGCCAAATTTTGTAACAGCAGGCTGAAGAAGTTCCTGTCCCTTGGTAAATTCTTTCTTCATAAAATTCAACAACCAGGTGTTGTTATAAATAAACCTTGTCACTTTTTTTGCTTTATCTACGCATTCTCCCACCCATTTTATATTCACAAAATCCTCAAGCATTCTATCAATACAATAGATGGCACAAGGTGTCCAAAATAAATTTCTCCTTTTCTCTTCAAGCATCTTTCCAGCATTCCTGAAGCTCAAAGTGTTCCTAGTAATCACCTGCACCAACAGGAGCAGCTCAGAAGGGTGCACACGCATACAGATATAAAAGCAAATTTCACAGAGAAACAAAAGTATAGATATATAACCTGGACTACATATTCCTCGCCAACCTCGTCCACTGCTTTGTCTAACAACTTGAAGAGATGAACTGCATCTTCTATGATATCAGTTGCATCAACAGAAGAGAGAAAATAAACACCCCGAGGGCAAGAGACCAAAAAGTTTATCAGCATCCTCCCCTGTGCATCGTTCCAACTGTCAGCCATAACAGAACAACCAGTGATCGCCCAAGATGTCTTAAGCTCCACTAAGTACTCCTTAATATTAGCAATTTCCTCCTGAAGGAGACGACCAGATATCAGTCGACTCGAAGGACCTTGCAAACCTTGCCCGTACTGACCAACCAGTTCCAGCATTTTATGGAAATATGGAGAGTTAGCTGCATTAGAAGGGATTCCTGCATGGTAAAAGAATTTGCAGATGGCAGATATCACTTCTCTGTGAGTTTTCTTCTCAAAGCCTGTTCTAGCCCTTGGTTGTTTGTAGTGTGCTGATGTCTGGCTTTTCAGCGACTTCAAAAATACTGAATCCAGTCTTGATTTTTTGAGTAGTGGTTCAGCACCACCACTACTACCAGGAGATCTACCTCTGACATTATTTCTAATATCATTGTCAGAAACTTTATCATCTATAGCCAATATATCCTTGCTTATGCATTGCAAATACCCCTCCTCCTCTCCACCTTCATCCTCATTATCTGAGTGCATGTAGAACGTGGATATCTCCTTGGTATCAGGTTTCCGATGCCTTCTGCCAGTTCGGTGCCATTTCATGTTTTCTTTGATTTTTAGATATACCTCTTCAGGTGCCTTCTCGCAGTAGGCAACTTCTCCAGGGATCCTAGCAAGATGTTGCTTAAACCGATTGATGCCCCCACTTATTATTTTTTCACAATAGTTGCATTTTACTCTTCTCTTCTTCTCATCTTGAGCAACACAATGCTCCCATCCTGGGTCTATATATCCTAATGACCGAAGAGGGGTAAACTTGATAACCAAGTTCTTGTCACCCATCACTTTCTTGCCTTTGTGTTTATAGCTTGCGGAAGCATCTTCTCCATCACTGTACTCATTAGATTGGATACTTAGAGCAGCTTGCTCATAATCCAATTGCCTCCGTTTTCTACCAGAACGACATCCTTCCAGATTTTTTCTCATATTCAAGCATACTTCTTCAGGAACCTTTTCACAATGAGTAACTTCACCAGACAATCTGGCTAAATGTTGCTTCAATCTAAATATCCCACCACTGACTACTTTCCCGCAGTAGTTGCATTTAACCTTCTTCTTCCTTTCATCTTGAGCAGTTCCATGCTCCCACCCAGGATCAACATATCCTATGGAACGAAGTGGGGCCATCTCTTCAACCATTCGTTCAGTAGCACAGGAGCAGAAACTTCATATCACAAGGCTGTTCATGATTTGAAATAAATAAAAGTCAACAGAAATTTATAAATCAATACACTAGAATTAAATTTCAACCATAAAGTGAATTTTCCATTTCAGAACACAGGAAATCCATTTCGAACTGCAAATCACCTGTTGCATATCCCTCAAAGGTAGAGCTTGCTTACTTTACTCCTCAAAACATTGCATGAGTCCTATAAAGCAAGCCTGAGATAATTATCAAAACTTAACAGGTGAGTTGGTTAAACAAGTTATTACTTTCCCTGATAAACACCAATATAATGATCAAAGTCATGTTGACAGCCAGAGGAGACAATATAAAATGGAAAGAAAGTATAACCTACTGCTTCCTAAGTTCAGACAATGAGTTATTAAGTCCTCATAAACATATGCTACCCTTGGAGAACGTTAAACAAGAGCTCTGTTCCCATATGAGACTGTATAGCCTACTAGAGAGTTTACAAACCAGGATTTCTTAGAAAACTCTTAAAAATTTTCTCAGAAGCATATACATAGAATGATTAGTTAATTACCAGACTCTAGGCAAGTGTAAACTTGTGCAATTTGAATAAAATGAAAATCTATGGGTCAGATTTCTTACAAGCATAAATGCAATTGAAATTCTTTATCAAAATGCAAAATAAATTATTAAAACATTCATACTATTATCTTATATAGATTAAAATACTCACACTAACATATCTAATCAGTCACCAGAACATATCGTTACAAATCCTTCCTTGGACCATGGATTTAACCGAAACAATGTGCAAATCTCTAAGCTATCTAGCTCCCTCTATGAACTTAAATGGTAACAAAAGGTCACAAGAAAGCTTTTTGAGGTAGTAGATTCTAGATACAGTAGAATTACTAATGTTCACTAAACTGTTAGAAAAGCCCTCAAATCACCCTAACATCGTCCAAACCTTGCTTTCTCCAAATCTACTTCTAAATTCTTAACCTATCTCCAACATGCTCCAACTGTTCCTTTTCATTTACCTAGAAAGCATGTCGATAAATAAGCTAAAACCAATATTACAACAACCAGATTTTCCAAACCAAATAACAATATTCAAAGTCATCACCAACGAATTTGTGGACTACAATCAAAGCATTTTAAGGAAAAAAAAAAAAAGAAGATAAAATGTTTAAAGGCATATCACTGCTCACCAACTTGAACTTAGACTCCGCCAAAGGCTTTTGCTGAACTGGAAACGAGTCAAGATGCAACTCCCATACTTTCTTTCTATAAGCAACTTCAATCTAATCGAATCACAACAAAAAATCGAGGGAATTTGTTAGTGTAACTGATCGAAAGCAAGCAATTAGAGCTACAAACTACAAAAGAAAAGCAACTCAAATTCATAAATTTCAATCCAAGTCAACAACAACAATAAAAATGAGGTTAAAAAACCCTAAAATCAAGATTTAAGAACAAAACAAAAGAGGGGGAAAAGGAATGAAAATAAAAAATTAAAAAAATAATTAAAAAAAACCTGAGTAGGGCAACGATTAGAGGGGAAACTTAGCAAGAGTCTGGCTTCATCACCCTGCATTTCTGTGAATTAGAGGGGCTGAGTCGCCTCATGTTTTTAGCTTATGGTGTTTTTTAAGGTTTTTTAAAATATATTTTTAATTTTTTTGCTGGTAATATTTGGGAAAGTAATTGGGTGTGAAACGCTCGGATATTTTACAGGTGTTGAATAGCTAATCGACGATCATCAAGATTCGCTGATCATTGATGAGATCGAAACTCCAACCCTTATATCGCTATCATGTCTTGTCTATATATAAGAAGATAAAGCTTGAAAGGATTTATGAACATAATTCGCTCATTGGTTTGATTTTTAAACTTTATATTAGTAATTCTTCAAAAAAAAAAAACTTTATATAAGTAAAATTAGTAAGAGTAAATTATACTAGTAGTGATCTAATTATTAGTAAATTTAATTTTTTGTCAAAAAATTATAAAATGATTACTCAAATATAGATCTGTTCATGGGTCAAAGCACTGTGTCTGCGCCGTAAGCCACTTCACCCGAATATTGGGAGGGTTTAAATAAAAATATTAAGCTCGAAAAATGAGTTTGGGTAAAAAAATAGGCCCATTTAAAATATGAATTGGGCTCGAGCCTAAACATTCAAGGCTTGAGTTTGGCCTGGCTCAACCTGTTTTTAAGTTTAGAATATTTTATATTATGTTATTTTTATACATTATGTAATTTAAAACAAATTAAAAAAACTATACAAAATATATAATGCTACTCTAATGTAAACATTAAAAAAATATTATAAAAAAGTTCAATAAATAAAAAATATATAAAATTATTAAATATTAATATAATATAATATAAATATTTAAAAAATAAAAAATAATATGGGCGGGGATTAAAATGAGTTTGGGTTAGTTTTTTACAAATATGGGCGAGTTTGGACAAAATTTTAATCCTATATTTTAGGCCAGGTCGGGCTTGGGCAAACATAAAAAATGTTAATATCATGCCTAGGCCCGGTTTGGCTCGACCCAGAAACACCTCTACTCAAATATTAGTAAATTTCTTTTTTGATCACCCAACTATGAAAAATTACAAAATGGTCACTCGACCATTCAATTTCATCTTTTTTGGTCACCCAACTATGTTGCATTTTTTAGTGTTTCCATTTTTACATTAGCAAGCTTTGATGAAAATGACAAAATTGAATAGTTGAGTGCTTATTTTATTACTTTTCATAATTGGATGATCAAAAAAGAAATTTACTAATAGTTGGGTGACTATTTGTGTAGTTTACCCTTAATAAAAACATATACCCCTCGGCATGGAACAATTTATTATGTATCATTAAATTATCTATACTATTAATAAAACCTTTCCCTGAGTTGGTGTCACAAGTCAATCGAGCACCAACTCGGTTAGGAAAAATACAAAAATATCCTTTTGCATTTAAAATAAATTATATTATTTGATGACACTTCAATCTTTTTAACTTAAAAAAACAATAAAAAGTATAAAAATCGTGGATTTAAACTTATACCAATTACATTAGGAAAACCTTAAATTTACCACTCAACAAAAATTTTATTTTTATTTATTTATTTATACATTTTAATTTTATTATGCACACTTTATTACATTCATCAATTGTTTAAATCTATGTTCTAAACAAGTGGTTTCCACATGAATACGTGTATGATGGAGTCTACAGTATAAATAATTATTGTTGATATTTAAAATTTAAATACAATTTATATTTTAACGAGTAAAGAAAATGTAAGGTGAATATATTTGTTAGGAGAGGGTTCCACTTACACCGATTTATATATTTTTTTGTACGGTTAATATTTTAATGAATTAATTACCATGTTTCATATTTCATTAATATAGGTAATGCATATCAAATTTGATTTAAATTAAAAATTCTTAACTATTTACTTTAGGTAAAAACTTTCAGTTTTGTATTTATACTATCTTTTATTATTTTAGCCCTTGTACTTTGTTTTTATTATCAGTTTGATCCCTGTACTTTAATCCTGTAATCTCCATTACCCCAACCCAAATTTCTATTAGAAAAATTAAACTAACCAATAATGATATATTGCCACGTGTAAAAAAACTCAATTTTTCTTAAAAATTTTAAAAATATGAAAAAAACTGAAATTATATTAAAATTCCCCAAAAATCATAAAATTAAAAAAACCCAAAAATATTAAAACTTAGAAAATTATAAAAAATCTAAAAAAATATTAATCTATCTTTTAAAATTTTAAAATTTTAAAAAAAATTAAAGTATGCAAATTTTCAAAAATTTTAAAAAATCCATAAAAATTTTAAAAAATATTTATTATGAAGAATATTTTAGAATTTTATGATATTTTTATTTAAAAAAACTCAAAATTCCTTTAAAATATAAAAAAAATTCCTAAAAATGCAAAAAAAAAAAAACCATAAATTTCTTAAAAGTTTTCATAAAATTATAAAATTTTATAAAAACCTAAAATTCTGAACAAACTCATTTTTTAAATTTTCTCGAAGTTTTTATAATTTTAAAAATAATTTTATTTATAAAATTTAAAAATAAATTATGATTTTTAAAATTTTGTATAATTTTATAAGTTTTGATTTTTGGGGATTTTTTTTTAATTTTGATGATTTTTAAGTAATTTTTAATTTTTTTGACGCATGGTAGCATGTCATTGGTTGGTTTAAAATTTTAAAAGGAAAAGCGAATTGGGGTAACGGGCTATACATAATGCAAGTACATGAGCCAAATGTATAAAAACTTTATGTAAAATTAAGATTTTTTAACTATTCGCTTTATGTAAAAACTTTCAACCGATCAATAAATATGAATATACAGTATTTTAGACCAATATGATAAATATATCGAATCAAATTGAAAATTCAAAAGCATGAAAAATATAATTATATTGATAAATCTCAACGGTTGGATCGTTAAAATATTAATTGTATAAAAAAGTATGAAAGAGCGTAATTACAGTGATGGAAGTAGATCTCTTTCGTATTAATACGAGGAATAATATAAACATAACATGTATATACAAATAACGAATCTTAAATATACTTCAAATAAATTAAATTAAATTAGTAAGATAAATAATATAAACAAAACTTAAAATCTACACCTAACAATTTATAAACACCTAAATCTTTCAAGTAGATAATGGTTTAAAATAAATAATGTATAAAATAATTTTAGTTTATTAAAACGGCATTTTTGGTCTACGAAACTTGAGAGAACAGGTTCGGGAGTCGGTTACGTGCGAGGAATGATTAACACCCTCGTCGCGCCCAAAATTGGTACCGAATTGATTAGTTATGTTATAGGCCAATTTTGGGCCATTTATAAACTACTCGGGCCCAAATACATTTCAATTAAACCTAACTACCCCTAAACCCAAATACATTACCCACAAGACCCATTTATAAACTTAAACCCGGTTGGCCCAATACAACCCAATTACCCAAACACCCTCAGCCCAATATTGACCTAATTTCTAACCCAAGCCCAACCTAACCCTAATAGCCCAAGTTACACAAAACAAGTCAGAAACCCTAGCCCCCAAAGTGTGCCTACCCACTTGCCTCTGCCGCCGACCTAACCCCACACTTTTGACACCGCCATCCGACCAGGCCAGCCGCCCCACCTGGCCACGTCTCCACCGCCTCTTGTCCCATCGACAGTGGCACTGCAAATAAAAAGAAAGGAAGTGGCAAAAACAATAAAAAATAGTTTGTAATATGGCTATAAAAGCCAAATCGATTGTTGTAAATGGGGTTGGCAAAAATTCATGAAATAAATCATCATATACTAAAACCACGACAACAGTCCCAAAACATACAAAAAAAAAAAAGTAAGTATTCGAGGGAGAAAACAAAGGCAAACGAGATAAAGGTTACTTCTTTAATTTTCCTTTATTTTTTTTCGCATACATATTTACCCATATTTCTTTATTTTTTTTCTATTAATATAAACATAAAATATATATATTTTAAAACTAAAAAAAAAAAAAATTACCTTTTGAACTTCCTACACCGCACGCAGGAGACAGCTGATGGGCAGACAACTGGAGGTCTTGGACCAAGAGAGAAAAGAGAGAGAACTCCTTTTCTTTTCTTTTTTTTTTCTGAAACAAGAAGAAAAATGAAATTTTTAGAAAATTTTTTACT
The DNA here is from genome assembly GCA_025698475.1 of Gossypium anomalum. NCBI lineage: Eukaryota > Viridiplantae > Streptophyta > Magnoliopsida > Malvales > Malvaceae > Gossypium > Gossypium anomalum. The sequence continues at coordinate 24,139,557 of CM046967.1, forward strand.
TTTATAATACAAGAAAACGGCGTCGTTTTGAAAGACCCCCAAACGCGCCCAAAACGGCGTCGTTTTGGGGGTAACCCGATCACCCGACCCATTGGGGCTAGGATCCGCGTGTTTTTGCTGAAGGGTCTAATTACGCGAATGACCCTTCCGCTTTTTAAACGTTCTACAATTTAGTTTATATGTATTTATAAATTGGCCCCTAAAGTTTGTAGCGTTTCGCAATTTAACCCCGTACAATGCTGTGTGTTTTAAATGCTTGGGGAATTTGCTCTTTCACCCCCTGATATTTTCAGCGCATATGCAAATGGGCCCTTCTTCCTTTATTTCCTTTTAAATTTGCCCCAAAACTTTGTTAACATTCCAATTTTAGTCCTTTCTTATTCATTTTTGTTTCTTTATTAAATATTGTTATTATTATTCTAATATTATTAATATTATCAATATATTTATTATTTTTAGTGTATGTTTGCACTATACATGCATACATATATACATATTGTATTATTTAGTTACTTTAATTTCATATTGTCATTATTAGTATTATAGTATTATATTCATTATCAATATTAGTGTATATTTTATTATGTATATTATTCTTTTTTTAAATATTATATTTTCTATATATTATATATACATTTTTTTATATTATGTATATATCTTTAATATTGTACTTTTATATATATTATGAATACTATTTTTTTTCTATTATTTCGTGTATATTATGTTATGCTTTTTAACCCTATTTTTTAATACCATATATATTGTGTTTATTCTTAATACTATATGTTGTATGTATTTTTTTTTATATATAACCATATTATACATGTATGTATCTTTAATATATATATAGGTATATCTTTATATTAGTATTGTTATTAATATTATTATGTTTTCTTTCAACATTATTATTATGTATGTATATATTATGAAAATATTTTAACATTATATCATATATGCATTTTTATATATTATGTATTTGCCTTTTTAATATAGCGTTTTTATATATATATCATGTATATATTGCAAATATTATATATAGTATATTTCTAATACTATTGCTATTTATATATATATATATATATATATATATATACGTACATATTCTTAATATCATTATTATGTATATACATTCATTGTTTCCATTTCATATTTAATTCTAGTATTACATTATATCTTTATTGTTTATAATATTATTGTAACACTTATATTTGTTTCAAACGCACTTCTAGATCTGTCTTTTGTTTATTTTTATTTTATATCAATTTGCTTTACGTTTAAACGAAAATCCTTTTAATTAATTTCAATACATAAGGCAATGTATCGATTTAGCATTAAACCGTAGATCTCATCGCTATGTTGGATGAAATTTGATGGCTCGTGTTAAAGACGGAACAACCTTTCTAAAAATCGAAAAACTAAAATTTCTTGTCTTTTCAATCAGATCACGATTAAATCTTACATTGAACTCGTATTTTTGAAAATCAAGACAATATGTGCTTTACAAGATACCAATTTTGGGCGTCGCGAGGGTGCTAATACCTTCCATCGCGTAATCCGACTCTCCAACCCTACTTTACTCTAATTTTCGCGTAGACCCACATTTGGCCTTCATTTTTGTTCGAGAATAAATTTTCTTTTCAAAAAAGATGATTTATTAGGTGTCCGATCACACCTAGAAAAAGGATCGGTGGCGACTCCCCCTTTTTAATAAAATCGAAAGTTGATTTTCAAATGTTTAATAAATCGCCACAATTAGCGACCGAAAGCAAATTTTTACGTCGCTACAGCTGGCGACTCCACTGGGGACAACTTTTGAAAGTCGAGTCGAGTTAAACGCGTGTTGCCAAAATTTTTGAATTTCATTGTTCAAGTTAACATTTAGTCGGAATCCTCAAAATTTTTGTTTTCAAAAGTTATGCATTCGCATTATGTTGTAAATGTTTTTTAACTCGTTTTGTCCTTTTGTTTTTCAGCTTTAAGTTTTATGATTTTAGTTTTTAGTTTAGTTTTTAAAACAAAATGTAAAGGTTTGTGAGTTTCTCCCCACACACCGTACACGTGCATCTTTGCATAACATGAGCTCTATACCCGGGCTCCGTCCGTTTAAGTGAAAGTAAATGCTACGCCTTCGTGAGTTAACTTGTCCCTCCGTACAGGCTAGTGAATACTTTCGGGTTACATATGACTTATGCTTTCGTGAGTAATTTGTCTCTCCGCATAGGCATAAGTAAATGTAACCCCTCGAATTGATCTCGTGAGCCTGTGATGGGCTACAACCGAGGCTTCGTACTGGTCTTAGTAGGCGATAGTATGAACAGTTCGAGTACCCACATAGAACCAAAACTGCATATAGTGAACTGTACGAGCCCCCTAACTAGAGCCATGCCGAACCTCCGCTTGTTTAGTAGTCACCAAAATAAGAACACGGGAGAAACGCTTCTTACTTTTTGTACTTTCATTTTGTATGCAAGGGGATTGGGTTGGTTTAATAAACTAGATCGGATAGCGTAATTTGACAAATTTTTCATGATTTTTCTGCCTATATTTGACTACTAACCGTGATTGTTTGTCTTTGCTTTATTTTTCATCATGCATTGTAGGCATCATATTAGAAAACTGTTGATTAGAGATCGGTTGCCAAAAAACGGGTTTCTGATGGAAGAGTTGATTATACAAACAACTAAGAAAAATGTCGTGGTCCGGGATTGGTCTTTGAAAATTCAGAAAGAAAAAGGGGATAGTCTAGTGGAGGGATGTATTGCCAATCTGCCTGAGCATGTAACCGTGAATGTTCGTCAGAATAATCTGGAAAACTTGGTTCGAATCTGGAATCAGTGAGACTCAGACACCAAGGGAATCTTCGCTGAAAGATACGGGGATATAGCCCACCTGATTGCCATCAACGTTGACGAATGATTGATTCAAGCTATGGTCAGATTCTGGGATCCAGCTTACCAGTGTTTCACCTTCAATCAAGAAGACATGACCCCGACTATAGAAGAATATGCTGCTTTGCTTCGTATCGATAATGTGCAATTTTACAAAATATATGTGAAAGAGTCCAAGTCGATGACTTTTAAGAAAAAGTTAATGAGATTGACAGACATGACTGACACATGGGCCAAAAAATAGATAAAGAAGAAGAATGAAACCAGCTGTATTCCATGGTTTTCCCTACGAGATTTGGTTCTGAACCACCCCGACGTGTTGAAGAGGGTAAACCTGTTCGCTTTGGTCATTTACGGTCTGATCGTTTACCCAAAAGTTCTTGGACATATAGAAGTAGCAGTAGTGGATTTCTTTGAAAGTTTAAAACAAGGAATCAACCCTGTCCCAACTATCCTGGCCGAAACTTTCAGATCACTAAGCATCTGTAGGAGAAAAGGGGAAGGTCGTTTCATTGGATGCGCGCAGTTACTCAATGATTAGATTTTGAGCCACTTCTGGAAAGTAGAGCGCACACCGCACCACATGTTTTCAAAACCTTCGGCCCGTTAGAAGCCTATCTCGAGAAAGAATGGCCAAATGAGGTCATCGAACAGTATTGGGTTTCAGTTTTTCAGAATCTTCGTGCTGAAGATGTAACTTTGAGAGCACCGTGGATACGCCCTTCGGTTCTGTTGTACAAGGTGGGAAACCAAGATTGGGTGTCATTGCTTGGATTATGGGGAGGAGTTGGTTATGCTCCGTTAATGGTCCAAAGGCAATTTTTTTCACGACAATTCATACCCGTCACCGGAGGATTAGCACAGTCCGAGTTTGCTTTCAAGGGTGAATGTTATATAAGAAGGACCCGAGACACTGCAAAGTCTTGGAAAAAAATTCATCTGATGGAATTGGCTCTATATGCTGATACCCTCACCCAAGATTACGACATATATAGGAAGCAACGGGTGAACAGTCAGCAAATCTCGTCGACAAACTACACCGTCCAGAATCCTTTCTCAGAGGAAATGCCGTCTGAGCTAGAAATGGCAAGACAAGAATTTGAACGAGAAAAAGCCAAGATGTCTCGAGACCTTAATGCTCTTCAAGAGGAAAACTACCAATTGAAGATCGACGTTCAGATTGAAAGATCTAGAACCGAGAAGGTGCAAAAAGAAGTTGAAGTCGTAAGAAATGACTTAAGGGATCTTCATGTAGAAAATAAAAAGTTAAGAGGCACAATAAAGAGTAGCGGGTTGGGCAAATCATCAGCGGAATGGAAAGAATAGTTAAATAACATCAAAGGCGGGATGGAATTTTGGCAAGGAAAAGCGAAGAAATAAGAAGAAAAGGTCGCGCGGGCTATGATGGAGCTAAGGAAGAAGAACGCCGAATGTGAAGCTATGTCTGCCGAGGTAATGACTAGTCAATCTAAACGTCAAAAACTAAAAGAGAGGATACGGGATTTAGAAGACACAAGATCGTCAACAACAGCTAGATACTCTCTTGAAGGCTTTGGAAGAAAAGAATAGTCAATATGATAGAGACATGCGTGCTTACGAAGAGGGCCTCCAAGAAAAAGAAATGCAACTTAGCTGTTTGATCAATGAAATTCGTGGGGTAGCCATGCACGTGGTACAACTATCGGAAGAAGCTGAAATTCTCATTTGCCAATTCTCTCCAAGATGAAGATCGAACATATCAGAATTCTTAGCACGAGTAAAGAAATATGGTGATATAGCTAGGAAGTTTGTGTAATGGCTGATTCGAAAATGGCAAGATGTTTTGTAATTAACTCTTTTGATAAATGAAATGCCTAAATAAAGGGCCGTCTTGAAATCAACACTAAATTCTTGCATATTCACTCATTTGACATTTATACATTCATTCATTCATTCATTGCATATCCCATAATCATTCGCTAAGGCTAGAATCATATAATTCGCAGTTGCAATACTTCAAATCTGGAACCACGCCATTTGTATAAAACGCGTCGACAAGCTAGAGTAATGGAGGCTGAATTCAATGAAAGGATTGAAAGGATGGAAAGAATACAAAGGGAATTACAAGAGCAGTTGGCCAAGTCACAGCAAGAGACAAAAGACTTAATGGTGAGATCTCGAGAAGAATCGCTCGAGCAGAAGGATCAAATGACTAAGATGATGGAAATGATATTGGCTCTGGTAAAAGGAAAATGACCTATAAACCCTGACGTTGTGGAACTACAGTCAAGGGTTAACCTCGATCAGGATCCGCCTCATCCTCCAGGATTTACTCCACCGCATGCCCATACAACACAAAGAGGATACACTCAATGGGAACCTACAGGCTCGAAGCAACGACCTGCTCCACTTGCTAATCTGGGGCAAGGAATGTTCGTATCAAACCCAGGGGCTAGTCCTACTGATCCACTCGTTCCAAATTTGGATGATCCAGCAGAGATAGCTAGGTTGAAATTGGACGATCACGATGCAAAGGAGAAATATAGGAGCCTAGAGAAAAGGCTCAAGGCGATAGAAGGCACTGAAGCCTTCTCTGCACTAAGTGCTAAAGAACTCAGTTTGGTACCAGATTTAATTCTGCCTCCAAAGTTCAATGTGCCTGATTTTGAAAAGTACGATGGAACAAGATGCCCAAAAGCGCATCTCATTATATTTTGTCGGAAGATGACTGGCTATGTGAACAAAGATAAGCTACTCATACATTATTTTCAAGATAGTCTAGTGGGATCAGCTATTCGGTGGTACAACCAGCTTAGTAGGGAAAAGATCCGATCCTGGAAGGATTTGGCATCAGCATTCTATGAGCAGTACAAGCATGTGTCGGATATGGTGTCTGATCGAATGACTCTACAAATGATGGAAAAGAAACCAGCAGAAACCTTTAGGCAATACGCTCAAAGGTGGAGAGATATCTCAGCCCAAGTGGAGCCTTCACTGACTAAGACTGAGATAACGGTTCTTTTCATCAATACTCTAAGAGCACCATTCTATGACAAGCTGGTGGGAAGTGCTACGAAGGATTTTTCAGATATCGTAATATCCGGAGAACTTTTTGAGAGTGCCATCAAAAGTGGAAGGACGAAAAGTTTAGAAAGTTCAAGAAGGGCAGCGCCCATGAAGAAGAAAGAACCAGAAGCCCATATGGTGGGAATGGGAAGCCGTTACACCCCTAATCCGTATCCAAACCAATCCCAGCCTCGAAATTATCCACCTTCGAATTTCTATTATCCCCCTCAAACCCCCTACTACCAAACACCACCTCCTTCCTACCCCGTATACGCCACGAACAACCAAAAACCCGTTACCATATTTCCACAAAACATGGTACCCGCTCAAAGCCAGCCTAGAAATGAACCAAGACCAGTAAGGCCTAATCCCGAGAGACCGCAATTTACTCCCATCCCTGTGTCGTATGGGGAACTATACCCAAAGCTTTTGGAGAAACAGCTGATTTCTCCCCATTACATGGCACCCCTTAAGCTTCCATACATGAAATGGTATGATCCAAACGTTAGTTGTGCATACCATTCTGGGAACCAGGGGCATTCTACGGAGAACTGCATTGCCTTCAAAAGGAGAGTTCAAGGACTCATCGATGCGGGCATTTTAAGATTTGATGGTACTGGCAGTACAACCGGGAATCCATTCCCAAACCACACCGAAGGGAATATGAGTGCAGTCGGAGAAGAAGACGAACGACAAAGTAGAAGATGGGTTTCTGAAATAAGAACACCTCTGCATAGAATCTGGGAGGTACTAGTTGAAAAAGGGTTACTCTGTCATCTTAATGGAGTATTCAAAGGAAAAAATGTAAAAGGTCATAGTTTTTGCGAGCTCCATGGTATTGGGGGGCACGACATTCAGTCATGCGAGGAGTTCAGAAGTTTACTGCAAAATATGATGGATAATAAGGAGATTGGGATTTTTTGTAAAGCCGAAGAGGCCGATAATGGAGAAATATGAGCCTCTGATAATCAATCGTCAGGTTTCCCGTATAGCGTTGATCGACCGTTAATAATTTATTACGATGCGAAGAAGGAGCCGGTGAAACCAAAAGTGATAATCGAAGTACCATCTCCTTTCCCTTATAAGGATAACAAAACAGTACCGTGGAGGTACGATGTCAACATCGTCACACCTGAAGGTGAAAAGCCCGAAGCCACAACTAGAGATATTGGGGAAGTAGGCCATTGTACCCGCAGTGGGCGTTGTTATTCTAAAGAAACTGAGCTAGCAAAGAAGAATAGTGACTTGAAACAAAAAGGAAAAGCAGTGATGTATGAGGCCGAAGTCGAGCAGGAGACTCCATCCGTGCAAGAAACTAAAAAGCCTGTGGATGAGAAGGAAATACAGGAGTTCTTGAAATTTATCAAACACAGTGAATACAATGTGGTGGAACAATTGAGTAAGCAGCCAGCACGAATCTCAGTTTTATCTCTACTGTTAAATTCAGAGCCACACCGGAACGCTTTATTGAAGGTGTTAAATCAAGCTTATGTAACAAACATCATATCTGTTGAGAAGCTTGATAGGTGGGTAAACAATCTAAATGCGGACAATTTCATCTCTTTTAATGATGATGAGATACCGCCAAACGGTAGAGGATCGGTGAAAGCGCTGCATATTACGACTCGCTGCAAGGGATACATAATACTAAACGTGCTCATCGATAATGGGTCGGCGCTGAACGTCATGCCCTTGGCCACGCTTTCCAGAATTCTGATGGATCTGTCCTATTTAAGGCCTTGTCATTCTACGGTAAGGGCATTCGATGGGACATGGCGTGAAGTCATGGGAAAGATTGAGATCCCTTTAGAAGTAGGCCCTTACATTTATGATGTCGAGTTCCAAGTCATGGACATTACACCATCATACAATTACCTCTTGGGAAGACCTTGGATCTATTCCGCCGGAGCAATCCCATCATCCCTCCATCAAAAAGTGAAATTTATTATGGATGGCTGTTTGGTCACTGTTGAGGGAGAAGAAAACATTGTTGCATTAATCTCTGCCTATGCACCGTACCTGAAAGTGAGCAAAGATGCAATAGAATGTTCCTTCCGATCCTTTGAGTTTGTCAATGCCACTTTTATCGCTGAGGGAAACAGAATTCCAGTGCCAAAACTGTCAAGAAATACCAGATTGGGCGTTAAGATGACTGTGGGAAAGGGAGCCCGAGCAAGGAAAGGCTTGGGAAGGTATCTGCAAGGAATAGTTAGAGCTCTACAGCCAGTGCACCACAAGGCCCGATACGGTTTAGGTTTCCAGCCAGACGCACGTCAAAGAAGGAAACAGTGGAAGAAAGGTCAGGAAAGAAGGATCGCGAGAACTTTGGGACGAGAACCAGAATGGGAACCCATGGAGTACCCTCCTTTGTCAAGAACATTTACATTTGCAGGAGTGATATACCCGGGACATGATAATTCACGGAACAAGCTAGTATTAATCGAGAAGGGTTTTCAGAATGTCAGTATAAATGTCATTGACAAAGGGGCTGGTGCAAGTAAAAACGTCTCAAGGATACGCCCTTGTCCCCCAGGTTTCATGTTAAACAATTAGACTGCCGAGGAGCTTCTTGTAGTTTATAAGTCTTCAGAGTAATGCTAAACATTAACCCTCTATTGTGTCCTTAGATATAATAGAATTCTTTTGTAAGAGCTTGCATTCGCTCTTTATCATTCAAATGAATATCAATGAAGATGCATTTTGTTACGATTTTTCGCATTATCACTAATTTCATAATCATTTTCTCATTTCATAGCCTATCCTTATATTTGCCTCATGCCATGCCATAACATTTTGTTTGTTGATTCCAATACTTGGATGCCCCTCTATAGTTTCCTTTTCCATTCAATTTTCAGGTGCTCAGATATCAACAGCATGAACAAACCCGTTACGAGTCCTGAAATCGATTTTGAGAAGGCTGTTTGTTTAGGAGAATTCGAAACTGAAGAAAATGTTAAAGACTATGTCTCGTCTCCTGACCTGCTAAAAATGGTCGAACAAGAGGATAAACAGATTTTGTCTCATCAAGAATTTGTTGAAACAATAAATTTGGGCACTGAAGAAAGGAAGCAAGAAGTGAAGATTGGGACTTCTATTTCAGGGGGCACCAGGCATAATTTGATTGCTTTGCTCCGCGAGTACAAAGATGTATTCGCATAGTCATATCAGGACATGCCGGGATTGGATGAAGATGTAGTGGTCCATAAGCTCCCATTAAAGCCAGAATGCAAACCTATTTAGCAAAAGCCAAGACGGATGAGACCTGAGATGTTGTTGAAAATAAAAGAGGAAGTCAAGAAGCAATTTGATGCAGGCTTCCTACAAGCCTCCAAATATCCAGAATGGGTGGCTAACATAGTCCCGGTACCTAAGAAAGATGGAAAAGTACGAATGTGCGTGGATTACCGTGACCTGAATCGAACAAGCCCAAAAGATAATTTTCCCTTACCACATATTGATACGTTGATGGACAACACGGAAAAACATTTATTGCTTTCTTTCATGGATGGATTCTCGGGGTATAATCAGATCAAAATGGCCCCTGAGGATATGGAGAAAACTACCTTCATAACAATGTGGGGAACATTCTGCTACAAGGTAATGCCATTTGGGTTAAAGAATGCTGGGCAACATATCAGAGGGCTATGGTGACGTTATTCCATGACAGGATGCATAAAGAAATAGAGGTCTACGTCGACGATATGATTGCTAAATCTCGAGGGGAAGAAAAGCATGTAGTGAACTTGAAGAAGTTATTCGACAGGCTGAGAAAGTTTCAGCTAAAGCTTAACCCAGCCAAATGTACGTTTGGGGTTACCTCGGGAAAGTTGCTAGGTTTCATTGTCAGTGAAAGAGGTATCAAGGTTGATCCAGATAAAATAAAAGCCATTCAAGAGTTACCACCTCCGCGCATGCAAAAGGAAGTCAGAGGATTTTTAGGGAGGTTAAACTACATCGCCCGATTCATCGCTCAACTTACCAATCAATGCGACCCAATCTTTCAGCTTCTTCAAAAACATAACCCTGGAGAATGGAATGAGGAATGCCAGGTGGCCTTTGATAAGATAAAACAATATTTGTCTAGTCCTTCAGTGCTAGTACCGCTAACTCCTGGGAGACCATTGATATTGTATTTAACTGTATTAAAAAATTCAATGGGTTGCGTACTGGGGCAACACGACGTGTCAGGAAAGAAAGAAAAGGCGATCTACTACCTCAGCAAAAAGTTTACTGAATATGAGGCAAAGTATTCGTCCATTGAAAAATACTGTTGCGCTCTGGTTTGGGCAGCTCGGAGACTCAGGCAATATATGTTGTATCATACTACATGGCTAATTTCGAAGCTAGACCCAATAAAATACATGATGGAATCACCGGCACTCTCAAGAAGAATGGCACGATGGCAGGTCCTACTATCAGAATACAACATTCCCTATGTAAGTCAAAAGTCGATAAAAGAGAGCGCAATAGCTGAGTTCCTAGCGACTCGAACGATAGAAGAGTATGAGCCCTTGAGATTCGATTTCCCGGATGAAGACTTAATGTGCATCACAGAAAAGGAATCTGAGTCATCAAAAGAGAAGCCATGGAAGATGAGCTTTGATGGTGCGTCGAATGCCTTGGGGCATGGAATTGGAGCAGTCCTAGTTTCACCAGACGGGAATTATTATCCGTTCACTGCAAGACTGAACTTCTTCTGTACCAATAATATCGCAGAATATGAGGCCTGTATCATGGGACTGCGAGCGGCCATTGAACGAAATATCGAAATCTTAGAGGTGTACGGGGACTCAGCCCTAGTGGTATACCAAATCCGTGGAGATTGGGAAGTGAGAGATCCGAAATTGATTAAATATAGTGATCTAGTGGCTGAATTGATCAAGGAATTCAAAGAAATAACTTTTCATTACTTCCCGCGAGAAGAAAACCAATTGGCTAATGCCTTAGCTACTTTGGCTTCAATGTTCAAAGTAAATAAAGAAGCAGAAATAATGCCCCTCAAAATGAGCAAATACGAGGTCCCTGCACACTGTTGTAGTATTGAGAAAGAGACAGACGGACGGCCATGGTTCCATGATATCTTAGAATATATCAAGAATCAAAGGTATCCCGAACAAGCAAATGAGAATGACAAAAGAACAATCAGAAGAATGGCAGTGGGATTTTTTCTTGATGGGGACATCCTGTACAAAAGAGGAAAAGATCAAGTACTCTTGAGATGCGTGGATAATGTGGAAGCCAGAAAAATACTTGAAGATGTCCATAAGGGAATCTGTGGAACACATGCCAATGGTTTCAATATGGCCAGAAAGATCATGAGACTCGGTTATTATTGGCTGAAGATGGAAAGTGACTGCATCAATTTTGCACGAAAATGCCACAAAGGTCAAATCTATGGCGATAAAATTCATATGACCCCTTCTCCTCTTCATGTCATGACTTCTCCGTGGCCTTTTTCTATGCGGGGCATGGATGTTATAGGGCCAATTTCTCCAAAGGCTTCTAATGGACACCGATTTATTTTTGTGGTCATTGATTACTTCACAAAATGGATTGAAGCCGCTTCGTTTGTCAATGTGACGAAAACTGCAGTGTGTAGGTTTTTAAAAAAAGAAATCATTTGTCGATTGGTTTGCCTGAAAGAATCATTTCGGATAACGCCATGAATCTAAACAACAAGATGATGAAAGAAGTGTGCGAGCAATTCCAAATAAAGCATCATAACTCCTCGCCCTATCGCCCAAAGATGAACGGGGCTGTTGAAGCAGCCAACAAAAATATTAAGAGGATCATTGGGAAAATGACTGAGACATATAAAGATTGGCACGAGAAGCTACCATTTACTTTGTCGCATATCGCACATCTGTGCGGACATCTACGGGAGTAACTCATTTCTCTCTGGTCTATGGAATGGAAGCTGTGCTACCTATCGAGGTTGAGATCCCCTCTCTACGAGTCTTAATGGAATCAAAGTTAGAAGAAATAGAATGAGTTCGAGCTCGATATGATCAATTGAACCTCATCAAAGAAAAACGTCTAAGGGCAATTTGTCACGGGCAAATGTACCAGAAGAGAATTATCGCGGCCCATGATAAGAAAGTACAGCCAAGAGAATTCCATGAAGGAGAACTCGTGCTGAGAAAGATTCTTCCTATACAAAAAGACCTGCGAGGAAAATGGGCACCAAATTGGGAAGGACCATACGTTGTAAAGAAGGCATTCTCAGGTGGAGCTTTGATCCTTACCGAGATGGATGAGAAGGAGTTATCGAATCCAGTGAACTCATATACGATAAAGAAATACTATGCTTGAAAAAAGAAAATCAAGATGAAAACCCGAAAAGGGCATAAAAAAAATAGGGATTAAGGTGAAAACCCGAAATGGGCGTCTTGATTAAACACAAAAGGTTAGGATGAAAACCTGAGAGGGCGTCCTAATGAAGTAAACCTGGGCTTAAAGAACAAGGCGGTCGAATGATGGGTCAAGCAGCGAGACTACAGTATTTGAAGCATCTCTGAAAGCTTGAAATCTTCTATGCAAGAAGCCATGCTCGAAAAGATTCTTGATTGAGGAACGTGGAAGAGTTCATGTGTTGAATATCTAGAGTATTTGTATCCATTGAATACGACCCTTTTTCTCCTGATGACATTTCTTACTATTTTTGGTTAACTCTCTTTGTTTGTTACCTTTGAAATAAATGGATGTGAAATACCCTTTTTGTCCCTACATGATCATTTTCATACATCTCGTTATGTGTTCATTTACATGATAAATAGTGAAATGACACACTCTAAACAAAAGAAATGTTAAGCATTACCTGGATGAAATTTAATAAGCATAAGAGCCTCAAAGCAAGAACAAAGTTTAACCAGGGGCAAAAGAGTGATGTCTGAGAAACGTCAAGTACTCGTGAAGTTTGAAGACGGGTACGAGGCCTAAAGAGAAAGTCGAGAATCAAAGCAATGAACGCAGATCCTCAACAATAGTGGCGAAAAGTACATACGACAAACATGCTTAAGGAGCACTGCATAATCATGTAGGCATAAAGGCATTTAAGACAAACATGTGCATATCATGATAACATCATGCATGGCATATACAGGTAATCTAGTAGAGCAAGAAGTCGTGATGATAGCTGTATTGAACAAAGGAAAAGACTCCTGAGTTCTACCAAATGACAGGTTTTGGTATTTTGATGTTTCAATTTCTGTTTTTCAAAAATCAACTCATATTGCGAGAGGTGAGTTGAGCCTCAAGACACGTTGAGGTAATTTCAATTTATGTTTCAAAAATAAACTCATATTGCGAGAGATGAGTTGAGCCTCGAGACACGCTGAGGTATTTTTAATTTCTGTTTTCAATTTATGTTGTTCAAAAATCAACTCATATTGCGAGAGGTAAGTTAAGCCTTTTAATTCCTATTTTTCAAAAAGACCAACTTATGTTGTGAGAGATGAGTTGAGCTTTGGCTCACGTGCTAAGTTATTTTCAATTTCTGTTTTTAAATGTCTGTTTTTAAAAAAGAGTCAATTCATATTGCAAGAAATGAGTTGAGCTCAAGATCACATACCGAGCAAGAATAAAGATTGAAGCTGATGAAAGACACCAGACTTGGCCTCCCTGAAGCTGCAGTGGAGCAGGTCAAAAGTTGCAAGTCTTGTCTCCCTGAAGTTGCAATGAAGTTGATCAGGGATATCAAATCTTGCCTTTCTGAAGTGGCAGAAGAGAAGACCAGAACCTCATACCCCTAAAGATGCGAGCAGATTGAAGCTATACGTCATATCAAAAGATGCGGTGGGTTAAACCAAAGCTACAAGATACGGTGGACTGGAAAGAGACTACCTGAACAAGAAGAGCACCAAAGAAGTCAAGACTCGGCAAGACGGGGCAAAATTGGCCTTTCATTATGTCTTTGCTCTATTCCCGTTACACGACAATGAGCAAAGAGGGGCAGCTGTTATAGGCCAATTTTGGGCCATTTATAAACTACTCGGGCCCAAATACATTTCAATTAAACCTAACTACCCCTAAACCCAAATACATTACCCACAAGACCCATTTATAAACTTAAACCCAGTTGGCCCAATACAACCCAATTACCCAAACACCCTCAGCCCAATATTGACCAAATTTCTAACCCAAGCCCAACCTAACCCTAATAGCCCAAGTTACACAAAACAAGTGTAACGCCCCTAACCCGAATCCGTTACCGAAATAGAGTTATGGAGCATTACTGGAGTTACCGATTTATTTATCAGATATTTCATTTTATCTAACGTTCATATTTGGAACCAATTAAAATCAAACATATTGTCCCTTAACATACTTATTTTTCTCGATATGTTTTACTTGAATTTATTACTCGTCTCAATTTAATTAATTTCCTTGTATCAACGTATCAAAAATAATCACCTATTTACATGTCATGATAAATATCATTCTCTTGCCATTTCTTCGTAAACATAAAATCAGGGAATTCATTATATCGATATTTCATGCATTTAAAAATACAATTCAAGTTATACTAACTTACCTCGTTACTTGTACATGTTTATAATTTCATTAATCCGATATCTTTTCTTTTCCACGTTCAAGTCTCGTATTCGAGTTATCCGGATCTTTATAAAGAAATTTGATCGTCGTTTTCATTTATTTCATGTTGTAATACATTCAACTAATACTCTAAACAAAATTACCATTTTACCCCTAAACTTTTAATTAATGACGATTTCATCCTTAGGTTAAAATAAAATAAAATTATTGCAATTTAATCCTTATTTCCAGCCGTTATTCTCAAACAAATTGATAACGACCCATGAATTCTATAAAATATCAAATTTTTGATAATTTCAACACTTTTCAATTTAATCCTTAAAACATGTTTTTCCCTGATCTTGAGCTAAATTAATAATTTCATTCAATTTTGTAATTTTAAATAATAAAATAATTCATTTCATGCAATTTGGTCATTTCTAACATTTTTACAAAATTGCCCATAAATTTTTACTTTTGTTCAATTTAGTCCATGAGCCTAAAACATGCAAATTAGCCATGCTAGCTGAACATTCATACATATTTTCCTCCTTCTCCTCTCCATTCCACATCCTTTATTTATATAACATGCAACAAGTAACATTATCAATAATTTCACTATTTACTTATATGTATATTCAAAACTGTCCATTTGCGTCATAGTTACTAAATTATTTATATCTTAAGGTACAGAACTCAAAATTAAGATCCGCTAATTTTCCCTGAAACTAGACTTACATATCTTATTACCTTAAAATTTTCACAATTTTTGGTTTAGCCAATAAGTACAGTTTATTCTTTAAAGTTACCCCTGTTCTGCTGTCTGACAGTTCCGACCCTTCTTCACTAAGAATTAATTATCTCATTGTACGAGATTTGGATGATGTTCCCGCTTATTTCTATTGAAAATAGACTCATTAAGGATTCTAAACATATAAATTTAAGCCCATAATTATTTTTATCCAATTTTTGATGATTTTCCAAATTCAGAACAGGGGAACCCGAAATCATTCTGACCTTGTCTCACAAAAGTTATTGTAGCTCATGATTTACAATTCCATTGCTTACATAATTTCTTTTATAAGAAACTAGACTCAATAAGATTTAATTTCATATTTTATTCATCCTATAATTCGATTTCTACAATTTTTGGTGATTTTTCAAAGTTAGGCTACTGCTGCTGCCCAAAACAGTTTTAGTGAAAAATATTGATTTCCATTTAGCCCCAAATTTCATAGTTCATACAATTCAATCCTTGTTCAATTAACTCCTCAATTGAGATAATTTTTCTCATTTAATACTTTATTCCATCATTTTAAACTACTTCATAACCCTTGAAAACCAGAAATTTAACACTAGACCTTAATTCCAAACTCTTTCACAATTAGGTCCTAAACCAATTTTCATCAATTTTACTTGATAAAATCACCATATGTCAAAATCAAAACTTCAATTCTATGTTTATTCATCATATTCTTCCAGTACTCATCCATAAAAACTTCAAAAATTAGCCATGGAATCAAAAACTAATGAAATAGTAAGTTGGACCCAATTGTAAAAGTCCAAAAACATAAAAATTTCAAGGAGAAAGCAAGAATTAAACTTACATGAAGCTAGAGTATGAAAACCAGCTTGAACCCTCATCCATGACTGTTTTTCAGCTGATGAATATGAAGAGAAATGAAGAGAATTCTAGATATTCCAATTTAGTCCCATTTTTATTTAGTTAATTTTGGCAATTTTCCAATTTTGCCTTATTTCACCCATTTTCTGATTTTTCTCAGCTATTGCCGCCCAAAATATCTCCTTTGGGCTTATTTTCACTTTAGGTCCTTCCTCATTTGACAATTAAGCTATTTAATCATTTTAGCAACTTTTACACCTTTTTCAATTTAGTCCTTTTTATTTAATTAGCTATCAATACTTTAAAATTTCTTGACGAAACTTTAATACTAACTTATTAACACTCCATAAATATTTATAAAAATATTTATGGCTCGATTTAAAATTTTCGAGGTCTCGATACCTCGTTTTCGATTCTAATTATTTTAATATATATATATTTTTGTACACTATTCATTATTTCAAAATTTTTCCTAACTTAACATTTAACTTATACTCATTAAATTAATAATATTTCCTACTCATTTGTCGGATTTAGTGATCTCGAATCATTGTTCCGACACCACTGAAATTAGGCTGTTACAACTCTCCCCCCTTTAGGGATTTTCGTCCTCGAAAATCTTACCAGAAGAAGTTACTTTCAACACTAATAAACACTTTTACTAACTTCTCAGAATCACAATTTGATTTAACCTCGAATATCTTTTTCCTGTCACCTTTGAACTCTAGAACACAATGTTGGAACATCTTGTCAAAATTCTAAATTTCCTCTCGGGACATATATACTCAAATGATCTGTCAAAGGAAAACTCAGACTTACTGAAATGATCATACAGATCTTTCTTTGTCAAATGAACAACCATAAACTAAATAACATTTTCCTTTCCGATGTTAATGACAATCCCAATTCAAATCTATAGTCATTCTATCTTATAACACACTAGTATTATCACTTGATCGCAATAATCCTAAATGTTCTTAATGTTCGAAACACTTTGCTAACAAATAGACATCCAATATGAACTCAAAATATTATGCAACGCTCATACAATCACTAGTACATCTAACTCAC
Organism: Gossypium anomalum; assembly: GCA_025698475.1. Lineage (NCBI taxonomy): Eukaryota > Viridiplantae > Streptophyta > Magnoliopsida > Malvales > Malvaceae > Gossypium > Gossypium anomalum. The sequence continues at coordinate 24,156,717 of CM046967.1, forward strand.
AAAAAGATAATAAAGATCTTGATAATTTCTCAAAGAAAGCCAAAAGAAAAACATTGCTTACCTACTGGACTTCCATCATAATAGAGATAATATATTCCCGCATGTATAAAACAAAATCATGATCGGTAGAAACATAAGAATAGTCTCACATAAATTTTTACCATTAACTTCATTTCCAACATATTAAAATAGAATTCCAAAAGATGAAGAAATGACGATCATAAACCGAACTGGACCAATAGAGCTTTAAGTCTAACATCATAATTAACTAGCATTCTCAAAACATCGAACTCCACCAGTAGACCGAATAACCACACACATATCTCTCGAGGATAAAAGAATATATAGAATACCCGAGAAAAGATGATCATATTCGTTTCAAATGTAACTATCACGCACAATCATCTTTACTACTCAATTATCATTTTTCCGACTAATTGTCATCATGAACCCCGCATCATTCCATTCACTAACGAAAACCAATTCGGGAAAAATTTCATAAACACATACTTGGATATCATATCCGAATAAGTCGACTAAGCCGAGGTTAACTTTTTCTTTAACCGTGTCATTACGTAATCTGAATGATCTTTAGAGTAATCTCGATATCTTTTTCAAAATCAGATTTACTTGTCAAACTATTTTCAACTCAGACTACATTATTAATTATTCCATTATTGTACTCTTTAGTTTCCCATTTGTGAACTTATTCAACATTTTTTTTTTTAAATTTTCGTTATAAAATACTACATTGGTAAGAGGGTGAGGTCGTAAGGCCTCTAACTCAACTCTCATAAATACACACATATAACTTAGCATTTATCATCAACATCATATCATCACAATTACATAATTCACTTCAAACAAATTAACATATAATCATGTTACACTTAACTTTTCAGTTATCCATTTCAAACTAGTGTAATTAAACATACATTTCATGAATTTTGAGTAAATTTACTCATAGCATTTACTTAACCAAACAAGTCAGACACATAATATCATATGAATGCCATACAAACATAGATAAGCTTATCACAATTTAAACTTTCATTTCATTCACGTTTCATCATTTCTCAACTTTTGATTATCTCATTTCGTACATTATCACATACATATCATGAACTTCTATTCATACCTTTCTAAGTTCCTTCTCATCATAAACACATTTCAATTATCTCAATATCACTAACTCATACTTCTCTTACCATATACATAATTTAAATTTAACATTTAATAATAAATAATTTGAATTATAGTAATACAACCATACGTTGAGTACGTTTATACTCGATGGTATTGCCATAATTCAAATTATAAAAACTATAATAAATAATAAACATCAAACATGTAACAATATAAGTCATATGTGTTAATTATGCTTTAATTTCATATCTCGACAATAGTCTTTCATCAAATAGCATCATATATCATCTCAGTACTATCTTTAATCAATTCATGAACCTTTGGTTCAAGCTTTCAATCTCATATCTCAATTTCAATTCACATTTCAATTTTTAATTCCACTTTTTTTTCATACTTTCAAAAGTTCAATCGATCAAATTCATTTGATTTTCTCATTTCATTTATTCAACTGATTTCAATATCAATAATTCAATATTTTAGCAAATTCATGAACCTTTCCAAATCTCACATTTCATTTCAATTGAGAATTCAACTCATAATTTCTTTCTCATATATATATATATTTTTTTAATGGTACGAGCAACCAAATTTATTTAATTTTCTCATTTCAGTTATTCACCCTATTAACAATCCGGACTTTGACGGATACACAGTTCCAACCCAAACACACCAAGACGCACATAGTGCCTCATCGGTCGGCCGAAATGAAACATAACGATGAGCGCGATGCATACGAGTACCTCATCGGAACAAATCCGAACGATAATAAATAATGATGCGGTAACAATATCCGACACACAAAGTGCCGAATCGTTAATCTGTAATAAAGAATCAAAGACATAAGTGCCTGATCGGTAAAGCCGATAAATCCCGTACTCTTCCAATCCTATGGCATGCCAATTATATCCGACTAGCCCGACAAATTAATAGGGAATTTAATTCTTATTTCAATTTTACTTAATATTCATATTTACCCCTATTAACAAGACTCGGACTTTGGCGGATATGCGGATTTCACCCAAACACACCAGAATATCCAGCCCAAACACACCCGGAATATTATAAATCCTTCATAACACACCAGTATAATATAGCCTCCCAAACACACCAGTATATCATATCCTCCCAAACACACCAGAATGTTCAACCCAAACACACCCGGAATATTATAAATCCTCCATAACACACCAGAAAGGCATTTAATGCCTCTTCTGGATAAACTCAAGTTATAATAACGAAACATCTTCTCTCGCCGAACTACAAATCTCCTCATCACATCACAAATCCAATGGCATGCCATTTGTATCCAATCTAGTCCGAATCACATTATTAATAGGGTATTTGATTCACTTTCTCAATTTAATAATTCCTTTATCAATATACCAATCTAATATTCATATATATTCACACATTTTCATAATTTCATACATTTTCATTTAATTCAACAAATATATTTCAATTATTCACATAAATTCATAATTCTATACAATTCAATTCACTTTTCAATAACAAATATTCAAATATCACAAATCTCATATTTAAAATTTTCAAACAATTTATATTTCAATTCAAATAATCAAATATACTCATAATTCAATTCAATTCAAATAATCAATATATATTCAATATATATATATACACCAATTCAATCAATATAAATTCAATAAATTCATCACATACTATATCAATCCATTTCAATTGCAAAACACAATAATTTTTACTTACCATACATAAGAATTAAAAATTCAGCAATCAATAATAATTAAAATTTGAATTATAGTAATACACACTTCAATTAATCATAATTCCATTCCATTCCATTCAATTCAATTCAAATTCACTTTTCCACTTTCTAATCAAGATACAATTCAATACCAATACATATTTGAGATATTCACATATAATCATACTTCACATGTACTACATTCGGTCCGAGAACCGACTAAACCTTAGTTCGATACCACTAAATGTAACGCCCTAACCCGAATCCGTTATCAAATAGAGTTATGGAGCATTACCGAGTTACCGATTTATTTATCGGATATTTCATTTTATCTAACGTTCATATTTGGAACCAATTAAAATCAAACATATTGTCCCTTAACGTACTTATTTTTCTCGATATGTTTTACTTGAATTTATTACTCGTCTCAATTTAATTAATTTCCTTGTATCAACGTATCAAAAATAATCACCTATTTACATGTCATGATAAATATCATTCTCTTGCCATTTCTTCGTAAACATAAAATCAGAAATTCATTATATCGATATTTCATGCATTTAAAAATACAATTCAAGTTATACTAACTTACCTCGTTACTTGTACATGTTTATAATTTCATTAATCCGATATCTTTTCTTTTCCACGTTCAAGTCTCGTATTCGAGTTATCCGGATCTTTATAAAGAAATTTGATCGTCGTTTTCATTTATTTCATGTTGTAATACATTCAACTAATACTCTAAACAAAATTACCATTTTACCCTAAACTTTTAATTAATGACGATTTCATCCTTAGGTTAAAATAAAATAAAATTATTGCAATTTAATCCTTATTTCCAGCCGTTATTCTCAAACAAATTGATAACGACCCATGAATTCTATAAAATATCAGAATTTTTGATAATTTCAATACTTTTCAATTTAATCCTTAAAACATGTTTTTCCCTGATCTTGAGCTAAATTAATAATTTCATTCAATTTTGTAATTTTAAATAATAAAATAATTCATTTCATGCAATTTGGTCATTTCTAACATTTTTACAAAATTGCCCATAAATTTTTACTTTTGTTCAATTTAGTCCATGAGCCTAAAACATGCAAATTAGCCATGCTAGCTGAACATTCATATATATTTTCCTCCTTCTCCTTTCCATTCCACATCCTTTATTTATATAACATGCAACAAGTAACATTATCAATAATTTCACTATTTACTTATATATATATTCAAAACTGTCCATTTGCGTCATAGTTACTAAATTATTTATATCTTAAGGTACAGAACTCAAAATTAAGATCTGCTAATTTTACCTGAAACTAGACTTACATATCTTATTACCGTAAAATTTTCACAATTTTTGGTTTAGCCAATAAGTACAGTTTATTCTTTAAAGTTACCCCTGTTCTGCTGTCTGACAGTTCCGACCCTTCTTCACTAAGAATTAATTATCTCATTGTACGAGATTTGGATGATGTTCCCGCTTATTACTATTGAAAATAGACTCATTAAGGATTCTAAACATATAAATTTAAGCCCATAATTATTTTTATCCAATTTTTGATGATTTTCCAAATTCAGAACAGGGGAACCCGAAATCATTCTGACCTTGTCTCACCAAAGTTATTGTAGCTCATGATTTACAATTCCATTGCTTACATAATTTCTTTTATAAGAAACTAGACTCAATAAGCTTTAATTTCATATTTTATTCATCCTATAATTCGATTTCTACAATTTTTGGTGATTTTTCAAAGTTAGGCTACTGCTGCTGCCCAAAACAGTTTTAGTGAAAATATTGATTTCCATTTAGCCCCAAATTTCATAGTTCATACAATTCAATCCTTGTTCAATTAACTCCTCAATTGAGATAATTTTTCTCATTTAATACTTTATTCCATCATTTTAAACTACTTCATAACCCTTGAAAACCAGAAATTTAACACTAGACCTTAATTCCAAACTCTTTCACAATTAGGTCCTAAACCAATTTTCATCAATTTTACTTGATAAAATCACCATATGTCAAAATCAAAACTTCAATTCTATGTTTATTCATCATATTCTTCCAGTACTCATCCATAAAAACTTCAAAAATTAGCCATGGAATCAAAAACTAATGAAATAGTAAGTTGGACCCAATTGTAAAAGTCCAAAAACATAAAAATTTCAAGGAGAAAGCAAGAATTAAACTTACATGAAGCTAGAGTATGAAAACCAGCTTGAACCCTCATCCATGACTGTTTTTCAGCTGATGAATATGAAGAGAAATGAAGAGAATTCTAGATATTCCAATTTAGTCCCATTTTTATTTAGTTAATTTTGGCAATTTTCCAATTTTGCCCTTATTTCACCCATTTTCTGATTTTTCTCAGCTATTGCCGCCCAAAATACTCCTTTGGGCTTATTTTCACTTTAGGTCCTTCCTCATTTGACAATTAAGCTATTTAATCATTTTAGCAACTTTTACACCTTTTTCAATTTAGTCCTTTTTATTTAATTAGCTATCAGTACTTTAAAATTTCTTGACGAAACTTTAATACTAACTTATTAACACTCCATAAATATTTATAAAAATATTTATGGCTCGATTTAAAATTTTCAAGGTCTCGATACCTCGTTTTCGATTCTAATTATTTTAATATATATATATTTTTGTACACTATTCATTATTTCAAAATTTTTCCTAACTTAACATTTAACTTATACTAATTAAATTAATAATATTTCCTACTCATTTGTCGGATTTAGTGATCTCGAATCATTGTTCCGACACCACTGAAATTAGGCACTTTTAGTGCTTAATTACTTTTTCACCCCTCTAATAACATAGTACTTCCCCTTTTTTTTCTTGGTACTTAATTACAAATGTGTTAAAATCATTAATTAAAAATAAAAAATATTTTTTAAAATACTAATTACAAATATTTAATAGTTATATTTAAATATTTAAAATATAGTTTATATGTTCTAATTAAATTTTATAAATAATTAATATTTATTGCTTAAAAATATTTAAAATTTATATTTTATATATTAAAATATTAACAAGAAATTATAATAATTTTTTTATATTCTTACTAAAATATAATAATATTAACTAATTTAAATATTATTTAAATGCATATTTGTTATTTGATAATAACACGTCTAAAATGGACACTTATTTCTCAAAAGCACTTTTTGACAGCAATGCTAAACACTCAAATTTTAAACTAAACTTTTCAAAAGCACTTCTCAAAAGCACTTTTCAAAAGCACTTCTCAAAAGCATTGCCAAACTAGCCCTCAGTATCAACAATATAATATGGATTGTTTCAAATGTTATACTTAATGAGTTAATGTCTCCAAGATATAATCAATCTCCTCATTGTGAAACATATACAACATCAAAGATTTGTTTATTTATTTTACTTTTTTCAATGAAAATGGATTAGAGGTCTTGTTAGGATGTTGGTAAAATTATGCCACCAACAAGTGTTGAGTACAGCGGTAAGACAAGTTACACAATAGTAAGACACATTGCAATTTCAAGAAAGAAACACAAGTTCGAATCTTAAACACGATATTATTAGAAGGGAAAGCCACCAACTCCTAATATAAATGGTAAACAAGACACAAAGAATACAAAAATAAAGAGAATAAAACTATGCAAAATTACTGTTGTTGTTTTATATAAAAAGATGCTATACCAATAATTATATTAATAATTTGTGAGAATTGGTTCAAATCAATATTTTATGTATAATTTTGAAATTTATTCTTAAACATTAAATCTCAAAATTTAACCTACATAATAAAAACCATAATTAGACACCGTTAGGAAAATTGCCTTTTCCGGGCTTAATTGAAAATTAAAGTTTGTTATAGAATGTTAACAGAGTTGGGCCTACGAGTTAAAAGCCTAAATTTGGCAAAGCTCTTTCTTGGTAGAAGGCCATGCTATAGAATTAATGAAGTAACATAGTTTGAGTCCCGTTACGGAAATTTGTTGAGGTAAATGAAAATTTAACAAATGTTTCTTACATTATCTTCAAATACTTTTATTGTATCTATCTTCTATGAATATATGTTGTTTCTTATATTATCAAATATTACGGACATTTATTACACTTCGTTATGATTACTCAGACAGTTAGGTTCATTTGATCTTACATTATCTTAAATTATTTAGTTCATTTGATCTTAAACTTTGTCTGAGTGTTAAGTGGAGCCTAAAAAGACAGAAGATGTAAAAGGATTAGGTTTCGACATGTGTTTTGATTCCTAAATGAACGACAATATGTAGAGATGACAGAAAGCAGTTGGTGTTTTTTTCCCTTCTTTGCACAACGTTTTTGCTTGGTGGTTTCGAGCTTGATGACAAATGTAAATCACGTGTGTTACAGTATAAGAATTTTTCATTTTTGTTCCTTTGGTTGGGAAGATGAGATGGAAACCACAGAGTTTTGGTTGTATCTATATTTTATAGGAAGAAGGAAATGTGAAATGAAAATGGTTAATTAGTGTGACAGGGTAGGGTGCTAGGAATTTTTTATTGGTATCGGGATAAAAATATAAATTGTTGGGGGTCGGTTAAAATGACTTGTTAATATTTTAGCATCCTTTATCTCCGTTTTATTGTATATATTTGGGGTTTGTGATTCTTTTTTTTAAGAATATTTTTTTAAAGTTCGAACTTACATTCTCTCATTAAAAATACAATATACATTACCATTACACTCAACTAGGGGCGAAGCTAGAACAAATTTTTAGGGGGCCGAATGAAATTTTTATTGTTTATAGTTTATATCTTTATATTTTTTAAAAGATTGAATCAAATTTTTATAATTTTAGGGGGGGCCAAAGTACAATTTTACCTTTACTAATTTAAAATTTTAAAAAAAATTTCAAAGGCCTAAATAGAAAATTTTCATTTTAGAATGGCAGATCTATTCATTCTATCAATAACCGAGCCGGATTTGGTGTATTATAAGGGATTTGCCTTTTCTATTGATTCCGACGGATTGGATCAAAAACAATTCTTGAATGAGGTATTCAACTCCAGGGATGAATCGAAAAAGAAATATTTATCGGCTCTACATCCTATAAATGAATCTTTTTATCGAAGGATCAGAAAAAAATGGGTCCGGATCTCCTGCGGGAATGATTTGGAAGATCCAAAACAAAAAATAGTGGTATTTGCTAGCAACAACATAATGGAGGCAGTCAATCAAGATAGATTGATCCAAAATCTGATTCAAATCCAATATAGCACCTATGGGTACATAAGAAATGTATTGAATCGATTCATTAAAAAGAATCGATCTGATCGCAACTTCGAATATGGAATTCAAAGGGATCAAATAGGAAATGATACTCTGAATCATAGAACTATAATGAAATATACAATCAACCAACATTTATCAAATTTGAAAAAGAGTCAGAAGAAATGGTTCGATCCTCTTATTTTGATTTCTCGAACCGAGAGATCCATGAATCGGGATCCTAATGCATATAGATACAAATGGTCCAATGGGAGCAAGAATTTCCAGGAGCATTTGGAACATTTCGTGTCTGAGTAGAAGAGCCGTTTTCAAGTAGTATTCGATAGATTACGTAGTAATCAATATTCGATTGATTGGTCTGAGGTTATCAACAAAAAAGATTTGTCTAAGTCACTTCATTTCTTTTTGTCCAAGTTACTTCTCTTTTTGTCCAAGTTGCTTCTCTTTTTGTTTAACTCACTTCCTTTTTTCTTTGTGAGTTTCAGGAATATCTCCATTCATAGGTCTGAGATCCACATCTATGAATTGAAAGGTCCGAATGATCAACTTTGCAATCAGTTGTTAGAATCAATAGGTCTTCAAATTGTTCATTTGAAAAAATTGAAATCTTTCTTATTGGATGATCATAATACTTCTCAAAAATCGAAATTCTTGATCAATGGAGGAACAATATCACCATTTTTGGTCAATAAGATACCAAAGTAGATAGTTGACTCATTCCATACTAGAAATAATCACAGGAAACCTTTTGATAACATGGATTCCTATTTCTCAACGATATCTCACCTGCTAGCCCCCTGTATCCCCCTCCACACCCAACACTCATTAATAAATTACTACCTTTTAAGAGGATCTAAAAACAAATATAACCATTTAATCCAAGAGGAGCCAAGCCAAGACGCCCATGTTTTACTTGCTCTAGTTGTCTACTCATATACTATTTTTCTAAGTGCTTTCAAGCCCAATGATGAAAGTAAATCTGTAATTATTAGAATTTAATTATGATAATTTTTAAAAATTCCATTTATTAATAAACACATAAATTAGATATACAATTTTTTTGTTAATTTATTGCATATAAATTATTGATTTACTTTTTTGTTAATTATTTATATATAAATTGTTCAACTACTAATTTTTAGATCAATGATTTAATAAAAGAATGTTTAACAGAATTATTCAATTGGACTAACTTTTTAATTTGCATAAAGTAAAAAGATCAGAGAATTTGTCTTCATAAACATGAAGGATACTTTAGTTTAGAAAAAACATTATAAGTTTACTTTTTCGATTTTCATGAAGTAGAGAGAAGAAATTCATAATTAGATATAAATCAATTATGCTATAATATAAAAAAAAAATTCATTTTCTTTATATCTTTATTTAGAAGAAAAAGTGAAAAGGGAAAAGTTCAGTGCTAATGAAGCTTTGCCTCAAAGACAATGTTAAAGAAAAAGTGAAAAAGAAAAGTAATTGTGTATGAAGCTTTGGCTCAAAGAAAATGTTGAAGAAAAGTGTGAAGATAAAAAATTGTTTAAATTTTGTTTCGTAAATTTGTAATTGTTTCGTAAGTGTGAAGAAAAATAATTTTTGATTACTACAAACAATATAAATAGAGAAAGTAATACAATAATAATTTTAACCATTTAATAACTTAAAGTAAAACATTCAAATAGTTTAATAATTATATTCTACGATTAAAACGAAAATTTTCTGATAAATTAGACTTGGTTTACCTAAAAAAAAAACTGATTAGGTAGGCTGACGAGATGCACATGCTCCAGCTGTAGTGCATCATCATCATCATGAATTCATTCGAAATTCTCTGATCATTGATGTTATATTGCTACATCCCGTGAACGTTATACATCTGTTTCGTGTGTGTTTAGACATGATATAATTTGGCAATATAACTTTAGATGCTTCAACCACATGTAATCGACTTTGGACCACTCCACTTATTATTAACTCCCAAAACTAGTATATGATTATGTCAAAACCTTCCACCATGGTCCCATATCTATACACTTTTAACTTCTGTCAAACACCCCCTCCCCCCAATAATTTGGATTTTGAAATCACCACAAAAGCATTGAAAAAGTGACGAGAAATTATTAACTTTGGTTGGATTAGATGTAGGAAAGTTTTGGGTTTAAATCTTGTGGATAATAAATATAATATTAAAAGATATTTATTTTGTTTAAATGTTTGACCTATTTTGACTTCAAATTTAGTTAATGTTGAGGGGGTTTAATTTCTTAGGGAGAAGTCATTAAAGTGTTGTCCTTAGAAACATCGACTTGATTTCTCAACAACAAAAAGTATTGTCCTCCAAGGGAGGATTTTGCCCCCCTTCCTTAAAAACGATTTTGCTCCAAGGTATTGTACTAGCCAAAAGTGACCTATATTTCATAGGTTAAGGGTTTGAATCTCACTAAGGGCGAGACACTTACGTCTTCTCTTGGTGGGTGACCATACATCCATGTACGGTCGAGACTTCCCTCTCCATGAGTCGTACACAGCTCTTTGCGAAGAAGGACAAAACTTTTCCCGAGAATAATATATTCCGTTGTTGAAAGGTCAAATCGACGTCCCGAAAATAACACTTTAAAAACTTCTCCTCGAGAATAAAAATTCAAAAAGTTAATTGGGATGTGAAATATTTGACAATAAATAATGGGGTAGTGGGGAACCTTTGTTTCAGGTTAATTAGTCAATATCTAAACAAATAGGTAGGCAAGATTGCCGCTCTTTACAACCTCAAAGCACTTAAATAAAATCGAATCCACCAGCTTTAAATTACTATAGAAACAATAATATCAATTCAATCAACTCTTCATATCGAGCTTCCAATAATGGAAAACTTTCTATCCTATGCACTCTAATATACTGTCTTGATCTTATCGAGAGATAAAAAAACAAAGAAAAAAACTAAAAATGAATCTGAATAAATAAATAAATAATCATAAGAGAATAACATCTAAGTCACTAAGGATCCATTCTGCCTCTTCATCTTTGTCACTAACAAAAATTTCAGTGCCCATATCGATAGATGTCCATCTTCTTTTAGCTGGAGGGGTATTCGGATCCTGAAATAGAAAACAATAAATCTTAAACCCTAAACCATCAATGAAATCATTTAACAATCAAACAAGTACCTGATAGAAGTAAAGTCTACTAGCTAGGCCACCAGTGTCAAGCACCCATGTTCTTGGATCCCCAATCCAACCTTGACCCTTTTCAGTTGGGTAGCCATATTCACCCCATATAGGGTGAGGCAACAATTGAACAATCTCTTGTGCTTGAGGATTGCTGTATGGATCGCAAAGACTAACAGGTTGCTCCAAGTGCTGAGCATTGCCAGGAGCACAATAGTAGTGGTAAGCTCCATATGGGAAATTGGCTGTGTCATTCCTTAAAATCTTTGTGTTGATAGGAGTAATATGGTATGGTGGGCAATTCACCAATGCTGTGGGACTACACCAAGCTGGTACATCAGGGTTGATGATCATCTCACTGTATCTTGTAACATCCGTCAGCACATCACCATCACAAGGTTCACCATTGTTCTTCCAACAACTACCTATGTCAATGAGGTAGAATTGGCTCTTGGGTCCACCTCCTTTTTTTATTTCTAATGAGAACTTGACTTTAAAATTAGATCTTGGCAGCTGAAAGTGAACCAATTGGTCAATTTTTTTTTTCAAAATTGAGTGACTACGTATGTCAAACAAGGATGCATATGAATCAAAAGTAAGCAAGAGCATTGATTTGTTATGAATTAGTTGTAAAAGTAAGTAAAATGTCTGATTTTAAATTCTAAAATAGAACCAAGGATTGTTTTCAAACTTACAGTGTGGAGCATTCCTCTTGTTTCATAATGGTATCCACCAGAGAATCCTTTGGTTGCATCAGCTCTAAGGTAAAGCATCAACCATGGATATTTCATTGAAGTCTTGAGCCTATGCTTAAATACCCAACTTCCAGAACCAAGCTTTTTCTCCCAAATCACTTCATAAAAGGATAAATTTGTAAGACCTTTCCCAATATCAGCATCCAATTCATAAGTTCCATTGAACCATCCCCTCATTGTACCATCACCTAACAGTTGTGTAGGCTGATGGTTCAAAGTGGGTTGATTCATGCACCCTTCTCCAAAGCAAGGGAAGTTCTTTGTAGTAGTAAAAGGAGGTTTGGGTTTCCCATTTTCAGGACACAAACCGGCCTTTGTATCAAAGTTTCCATTTTTCAACATAACCATCCAAAATTGCCATGGCTTTGAACTGTCTGAAACTTCGCATAAAGAACCCAAATACAACTCCTTCTCAACTGCATAAAGATCTGGCCGATGCATTGCTTCTGTAGATAATCCTTTAAATGTTTTGCCTATTCCAAGCTTGTTATCTGCCTCAGATACCTTGTGTAACAGGGTTGAATCTGACCCATTCATAACTCAGAAAAATAAGAATACCAAATAAACATTAAAAACAAAATTCATGGACAGAATAACTTTTTTCTACACTTACTTGAAACGTCAAAACAATCAGCAGCTCTCGGACTCCCCATGCCAGGAGCTTCATGGGCAACTTCATTGCAGAAGTTCCAAGCTTCGAAAGCTACCCTCAAACCATTTCTTCTCATTCCTGGATCACCCACTGCCGACATTCCATTTGTATCTATTTCCCTCTCTGCATCCTTATAAAATCTACCATTAACTCCACCTAAAAGCAAATTTACACCTACAAATATCACTAACAAATACTTCCTCATTGTCTTTCCCAGTACTACCTCCCTACTCCTTGTTTTACCCTATAAATAGGCAAAAAGAAAGCTAATCTCTTTACTAACTATCAGACGTAGGATTTTGACGGTATCTTTAAAATGTTTGGTTGCTGTTGTTTTCACTGCTGCTTCAGGCTTCTTTTTCCCCTTCTAACTGTTGCTTTAAGCGGGTATAGCTTAAATAACTTGCAAGTAAAATCTGTCTTAATTTTATCTTTAATAGAAACAATGAGATGCCATGTGTTAATAACATTGGCAAACAAAGTAAACAAGTTTAAAATCTTTAGAATTTATTGAAAAAGAAAAAAATGGTGAAAAAACATTTTAATTTATAAAAAAAAATACAAAATAGTTATTGAATTATTTTGAAGTTTTTAAGTAAGTCAGTGGATTATATTGGTACAATGAATCTGCATCCATCCATTGCCAAATAGAAGAACACATTTTAGATTCAAGTTGATTTATGCGGTCAATATCGGAGATCAGACAAAAAACTTGTTTAGATTTTGATTTGTACATTCAAAACTGTTTCAAAAAAAAAAAACTAAACTGCATGGAAGAAATGAAAAGAGAATTTTTGGTTTGTGCAAACATTGAAAACATAGAAAGTGATTTTATTCATATTTATTTTGTGATAAATGTTTAAATATATTTAATACTTGCTTGAACATTCTAAATGTGTTTTAAATATTTGAATATTATTAATTTAAATATGCGAAGGCTTTTTAGTCGCAATAAAAACAAATTGATGCAAGATTCCTTTAAACAAGTAAATTATAAATATATTATAAATTTTAAAATATGTTTCGGTTAAAAAAATTTAAATTTCATATAAAATTTTAAATATATATTTATTAATTTTTTAAAAAAATATACTTTACTGATTGTTTTAGGGTTTAGGATTTTTAAACAGTTTTAAATATTTTTATAAAGTATTTAATTTTTAAAAATATTTTTAGATAATTTTAAATTTTATATATTTTTTTATTTTTTAATAAAATCTTTAAATAGTATTCAATTTTGTTTTTAAATTTTTAATAGTATTTATAAAAAATAAAATACATATAAATATTTAAAAAAATATTTAATTCTATTTTAAAAGGTTTTTTAAGTAGTATTTGTTTGTTTTCAAAACTTTGTATAAAATTTAAAAAAAAATTAATAAAATTTTTAAACATTGTCATATTCTATTTTTAAATTTATGAAATTTTATAAACTCTAATATTTAATTGTGATACTGTTGACCCAAGCTTTATTTGACAAAACCATTTTGATATGACAAACACTATGTTTTGAATAAAAATCATTTTAAACAAAACGTGGCAAAATTGTACTCCAAATTATTTCTAAAATACAAAAATGTCAAATTTATATTTAGAAAATTTTTTCAAGGCCAAGTAAATTAAAAACAATGCTTCAAAACAATTTCAAACAAGTTAAAATTGCTCTAGCTCAAAAAGTATCGATCCACTATTGATACTTTTTGTTAGGTATCGATAAATTTATGGAAATCGATACCAAAATAGGCTACTAACTTGCAAATGAGTTACCAAGCATCGATACGATATCGATACCCTATTGTTAGGTATCGATTTTGACCAATTTTATAGATATATTTTTTATTATCAATATGAAATTAACTTTCTGCCATTTTGAGACATTTATTAAGTATTGATCCAATATCATTACCTTTTATTTGGTATCGATAATTTTATCCTGGTATTGATTTTATCAGTTTTAACGGTCACTGAATCAAGGCATTAAATGCTAAAATTATTGATACTTTTCCAAATAGTATCGATACCTTTTGTTGCAGGTGAATTAAATGCACTATCCCAATGGCTCTATTAACTTCCACAACAATCCCAACGGTTGAAAATGAATTAGAGCGTATAAATACTATCTTCCAAAGGTCCTACAATAACAAGAAAGAATATTCAAGCAAAAAGATCAATCAAACAACCTTTGTGCAAAATATTCCCATACTTTTCTTTATACACTTGGCAGCTTCATTGCTATTCTATTAGCTCAAGTGTTTTTCTTTATAATTGAGTTTAATTTGCAAACACATTAATCTTGTAAGGATTATTTCTTTGTTTGCTTCTTTTTATCTCTTTGAGAAGGTTTGTGTCTTAAGGTTTAGGTAGAAACCTTAAGGGAGTTTGTAAGGTTAAGCCTTGCTTTCAAAGGTTATCAAATTAGTGAATTTGAAAAAATCCTTAGTTGTGAAAAGCTAAGATGTTGGAGTAGGCAATTGGGGCCAAACCACTCTAAATTCTTGTATTTAATTTTCTATCCTTTCTCTCTAGCTTTTGCAAAATTTTTAAAAGCCAATTCACCCATTCTTGATAATTTTAGTTTGATTATTTTAGCTAACAATTGATATCAGAGCTAGTCTCTTTTAGATGGTTTAGCTACCAAAGAGGAGATCCTTGAGGTAGCTCAACATTCAACCAATCAATTCATAAGAAATGACGTCTACATCTGGTTTAATTTTTCTTGCAAAACCACCAATGTTTGCAGATAAAGATGCTAGTACTTCTTCCTTTCAAAGCGTCCCGCCCCATGCAATTCAGAATGACATGCGAGTATTAATACAATAAAGAAACAAGAGATATGTTTAACATTGTATTTAGATTAACAGTAGCAGTAGACATGTTTATCATGTATTTGGTTTATCGATAACAGTGTGCATACTGTTCATGTAATTAGTATTTCAGTAATACGAGTGATACTAATAGTTTATCAACGATTCAGTCATAAAAGACATGTACTTAATCACATATCATGTACAAATAATAATAATAATAATCTAATCAATCAAATCATGGATTCCATATTTTTCATAATATCATAGAACTAACTGAAAGAGATAAAATTATAAAAATAATTTCAGGATAATGTAGGGACTAAATTGAATAGTTTACAATTCTGGACAAAACTGTAAAATAAGGGCACGTGGTCGTGTGCAATGCCTTAAGCCGTGTGGAAGGGTTACACAGTCGTATGGCTAGGCCGTGTAACAGACTATGGCTGTGTAGAACATGCAAACTTAAGCTACAGAGGAGACACGATTGTGTGTCAGGTCGTGTGGAGGGTTTTAGGCTATGTGAGAATCGAAATATCCTAGGATTTCAGGGGGACATGGTCGTATGAGGGGTCGTGTGGTCCATACGCCCATGTGGCTAGCCATGTGCCTTAATCCGAGACACAATTTGCCCCAATTCTCTTGTAAAAGAACACACACCTTTCACCAAGATTTCGAACGATATCCCTCACGTTCAAATCTTATCCAAGGTACTTGAATTGAGTCCTTCAAATGACACTTATGCAAGAATTAATGACGGATTCTAAGATAAACCAAGATTGTCGAAAGATTTGATGATAAATTGAGAAAGATTGTTTAATCATTTCACAATATTATCGTTAATTAAGAATTCTATAAAGATTCAAGATCAAACTTTGAGATTGAGACGTACTTATCGATTCTTGGAAACGATTAAAGAATGTTTCTACTAGCGAGTATAAGTCTGGTTGAGAAACAAATTTAAAATCGAGAATAGATTTTAATTCGGGAAACAAGAAGATTTTTCAACAATGGAATAAAATTTTGATGAAAAGAAAAGGGAATAAAAGAAAGATGGAAGAAATAGAGAAGATAGAAGTAAATTTCTAATGGAATTTGAAAAGGAAGCAAAATCCTAGCCTAGTTAGAAAAAAAATGGATTATATACCTAGGGTTTGGGTACCCTAGGGGTGGTTTGGGCAAATTTCCCTAAGTCTGGCCAGTTGAAAAGAAAAAAAATATGAAGGGGAAAATCTGAGGCTCAAACACATGTCACTTATGGGGAAGGCTTAATGCAAAACTATTTGGGCTGCTGTCGCCTACTAGGGGTGTTCAAACGGTTAATCGCTTGGTTAACCGAACCGAATTAGTATTAACCGAATTAACCAAACTTTTTAATCCTTTAACCATTAACCGAATCCAATTTTTTTCCAAAAAAATTAACCGAATTGAAATATTTTGGTTAATTCGGTCGATTAACCGAATTAACCAAAATTAATATTTTTTTTGGTTAAAACAAGTATAAAATATATAAAAAATAAATAAATTGATAATCATTTGACTGAATTAATCGAATTAAAGCTACATATAATTTGTATTATTAATTATTAAGTTTGGTTAATTCGGTTAATTACTCGATTTCGAACTGAATTAATAGACCTTCGACCGAATTAGATCGATTAATCAACTGATTAACCAAGTTAGATCGGTTCGGTCAGTTAATTTGGTTTTAACCGAAATTTGAACACCCTTATTGCCTACTCTTGTTGAGTTTCTACTTCCAATAATATTTGGTGAAAATGAAATGAAAAGAAATGGGAGTGGAGTGGTTAAAACCTATGACCTCTAGAGAGTGCCATCAAGTCTAGGTCAATTTTTTATTTATTATTTCAATTAACCTCTTATATTTTGGGACGTGACAACTTTCAAAGGTAAAATGATTAATTTGCTCTGATTTTTTTAGACTCATCAATTTACTTAATATCAAAATTGAGAAAGACTAGAAATATTTTTATCAATTTTTTTTCTCCTATGCATAATTTTTTAATAAAAAAAGAATTTTATAAGAATACTACTACCAAATATGAATAAAGATGACCCATATGAATTGAATTTCTGCTATCAAATTTGAATGGTATTTCTTAAAAAAAAAAAAAAAAACCCATATTGTATTATTTGATATAAACTCAAAAATCCAAACTATAATTTAAGTTGGTAATGTTATTATTACTTTGACTTATTATAAAAATAAATAAATTAAAATATTTCAAATTAAGATAAAAAATAAATTTCAGATTTCAGGAGACTAAAACTACAATTGAATTAAATATATATATTCTATAAGTGCAAGAAGATATATGTATGAGTGCGCTAAAGCATATTATTCTCCTAGTTAATGGTTGGGAGGTGATAGTTAATTGAATCTTAACTCAATTGGTATGTACATTGTTGCCAATGCAAGAAGATGTAGACTCGAGTGCGCTGAAGCGCATTATCCTCCTATTTATGAGTTGAGAAGAGACTATGGATAGTTCAAGACATTGTGTCAAAAAAAAGTTGAGAGGTACTATCGATAGTTTTAGAAATTATATCAATGTTTAAATTTATACTAGAATTAAAACAATATTTATCTTTTAGTTTTCTTTCTCTTTTTTAAGAATTACCAAATAGATAAAATGTATAAAGTTGAAATTAATTCTTTTAAATAAGGGTAAATTACCGAAATAGGCACATTTGTTTGCCTAAGGTTAGGGGTGTGCAAAATTCGGGTAAAACTGAAAAAAATTCGGTTAACCGACCGAATTCGGTTAATCGGTTGGTTAACCGAATTAATTCGGTCAGGGGTCGGTTAATAATTTTTTGAGTTTTCAGTTAACGGTTAATTCGGTTCGAAACCGGTCGGTTAACCGAATTTTTTTGGTTTAATCGAAAAAATAATAAATTAAAATTATAATATATTAATAGCCCACTATTCACTCAAACCCAATCCAACATAAACCCAAATACTCAATCTAATATATATTAACTCAAGTACCCAACCCAATCATGAAAATTACAAATAATTTAATAAATAAAAATCTAAAACTAAAACTAAAACTAAAATTAAAACTAAAAATAAAAAACATATAATTTTATACAAATAATTTGGTTAATTCGGTTAATTTGGACAATTCGGGTAATTCGGTTAACCGACATAATTAACCGAAAAAATTTCGGTTCGGTTAATTTTTTTGAAAAAATTTCGGTTTGGTTAACGATTAAAAATTTTGAAGGGTCGGTTAATTCGGTTAATGTTATTTCAGGTCGGTTAACCGGTCGGTTAACCGATTGAACACCCCTACCTAAGGTTACATTTTAGTAACTTATGTTTAAAATGTTATGTTTTAGTCATTTGCGTTATCATGTTGTAACATTTTAGTCTCTGAGCCGTTAATTGTCGTTAACGGTGTAACAGTAAGCTGACGTGACACGTTAAATCATCATTTCAAACAAAAATTTTAGGTTAAATTCTACAACTGGTCCCTATATTTTTTCATTTTGAGTAATTTAATTTTTTTCTTTTATGTTCTTTTAATTTTTTTTATTTTCCATTCTCTTCTACTTCTCCCTCTGTTTTCCTCTCTTCTTCATTTCTTTTAACGTAGTTTTTTTATGCTTTTCATTTGTTAAACTAGTCAACAAGCTCGCCTCACTCGAAAAAAATTAAATTGTTCAAAAAAAATAAAAGTATAAGGACTAGTTTTAACAAATGAAAATATAGAAAAACTATGTTAAAAGAAATGGAGAAGGGAGGAAAATACAGAATGGAAAAAAGAAAGAAAAAGGAAAGTTAAAAAAACATAAAAGAAAAAAAACTAAATTGCTAAAAATGAAAAAATATGGGGACTGATTTTATAAAGTAATCTAATTTTTTTTTTTTGAAATGATGATTTAACATGTCACATCAATTTACCGTTACACGATTAGCAACAATTAACAGTTTAGTAATTAAAATGTTACAACGTAATAATGCAAGTGACTAAAACGTAACATTTCAAACAAAAGTGACTAAAATGTAACTTGAGGTAAACAAAAGTGACTATTTTCGTAGTTTACCACTGAAATAATAATCAAATTAATAAAATTTATAAAATGTAGGGCTAAATTTATAATATGCCAATAAAAAGATCAGTCAACATTAAAAACATAATAAATATAATTCATAAACCCTTCGATTAGTCCTTTCTAAGGACTTATAAAAAAACTAAAACTAAATGAAAAAATTAAATGTAAACCCTAAATCCTAAATAAATAAAACTTTATAGGAGGATAACATCAAAATCGCTAAGGGACCATTCTGCTTCTTCCTCTTTATCACTAACAAAAATTTCGGTTCCAACATCGATAGACGTCCATTTTCTTTTGGCGGGAAGGGTATCTGGATCCTGAAATCCAACCAAAACAATTAACAATAAAAACCCCTAAACCATCGATGGAATCATTTAATAGTGACAATTAAACAAGTACCTGATAGAAGTAAAGTCTACTAGCTAGGCCGCCAGTGTCAAGCACCCATGTTCTTGGATCCCCAATCCAACCTTGACCCTTTTCAGTTGGGTAGCCATATTCACCCCATGCAGGGTGAGGCAACAATTGTACTAATTCTTGAGGTTGAGGGTTGCTGTATGGATCACAGAGACTAACAGGTTCCTCCAAGTATTTAGCATTGCCAGGAGCACAATAGTAGTGGTAAGCTCCATATGGGAAATTGGCCGTGTCATTCCTTAAAATCTTTGTGTTGTTATGAGTAATATGGTATGGTGGGCAGTTCACCAATTGTGTGGGGCTACACCAAGCTGGTACATCAGGGTTGATGATCATCTCACTGTATCTTGTAACATCTGTCAACACATCTCCGTCACAAGGCTTACCATTGTTCTTCCAACAACTGCCTATGTCAAGCAGGTAAAATTGGCTCTTGAGTCCTCCTCCTTTTTTGATTTCCAATGAGAACTTGACTTTAAAATTAGTCCTTGGGAGCTGAAAGTAAACCAATTGGTCAGAGAGTGACTATGTATGTTAAAAGTAAGTTAAAATGTTTGATTTCAAAGAGTGTATTTCAACTTACAGTGTGGAGCATTCCTCTTGTTTCATAAGGGTACCCACCAGAGAATCCTTTGGTTGCATCAGCTCTAAGGTAAAGCATCAACCATGGATATTTAATTGAAGTCTTGAGCTTATGCTTAAACACCCAACGTCCAAAACCAAGCTTTTTCTCCCAAGCCACTTCATAAAAGGATATGTTTGCAAGTCCATTCCCAATATCAGCATCCAAATCATAAGTTCCATTGAACCATCCCTTCATTGTACCATCAGCCAAAAGTTGTGTAGGCTGATGGTTCAAAGTGGGCTGATTCATGCATCCTTCTCCCAAACAAGGGAAGTTCATTGTAGTATTAATTGGAGCTGGTTTAGGTTTCCCATTTTCAGGGCACAAACCAGCTTTTGTGTCAAAGTTGCCACTTTTCAACATAACCATCCAAAATTGCCATGGCTTTGAAGTCTTCAAAAATTGCCATGGTTTTGAACTCTTTGAAACCTCACATAAAGAACCTAAATATAGTTCTTTCTCAATTGCATAAAGATTTGGGTCATACAATGCTTCTGCAGACAATCCGTTGAATTTTTTACCTATGCCAAGCTTGTTATCTGACTCAGATACTTTGTGTAACAAAGTTAAATCTGACCACATTTATAACAAAAATATTAGAACACCAGATAAACATAAAAAAAATAGTAAAAGCAAAATTTATGAGCAAAATATTTTCTTTTACTTCTTGAAACGTCAAAACAGTCAGCAGCTCTGGGACTCCCCGTGTCAGGAGCTTCATGAGCAACTCCATTACAATTATTCCAAGCTTCAAAAGCTATTCTCAGTCCATCTCTTTTCATCCCTGGATCACCCAGGGCCGATATTCCTTTATGTAGTCTGCTCCATGGGACCTTAAAAAATCTAGCATTAACTCCAATAAAACACAAATTCACACACAAAAACAAAACTAACAAATATTTCTCCATTTTCATAACTTTCTACCTAGCTTTCAAAAGAAATGTTAAATTGTTTTTGTTATCCTTTACTCTACTATTTATAGGTGTAGTATAGGACTTGATTTTTGGTTTCAGTTTCTTCTTTTATTTGGAATTCTATTTACTATTAAACACATATTATTAAATCACTTGTAAAATTGAAGCAAACTCATGTACACACAAATAGTCACTTTTATTTGTCTCAGATTACATTTTAGTCATTTACGTTATTGTTTTGTTACGAAGTGGTCACTCTACCGTTAAGCACCGTTACCTCTCTAACGGTAGTCCTACGTAGTAGTCCAAATGAATTTTAAATGCCAATTTAGATGTCTTACGTGGCAGTCCAAATTAAATTTATTTAATTAAAAATCTATTTTCGTCCTAACAACTGAAATCCAAGTTGGCATTTAAATCCTATTTGGATTGCCGTTAGGGAGGTAGTAGAGTTTAACGGTAGGGTGACCACTTTATAACAAAACGATAACGTAAGTGACTAAACTGTAACACTTCAAACATAAGTGACTAAAATGTAATATGAGGCAACTATTTTTGTAGTTTACCCTATAAATAATTAGTTTTTGTTATAATTATAAATAATAGTAAATATAAAATATATATATTTTAATTAAACCCTATAAAATTGACGTGAATGCACATTAGTTAGGGTACAGTAATTTGTTTGTTTGAAGGAATAAATTTTAAAATTATACATGAAATTTAGTTTAATATGTAATTGTATACATGAATTTTGATTTAGTACAATTTTATAAATGGAATTTTGATTTGATCAAATTCTCACAATTATTAACACAATTATTAATATAATATAATTTTATATTTATAAATTGTATACAGAAATAATTTGTATTTATACAATATAAAAATAAATTAAAGTATTTATTTATTTATTTAAATGTGTACGACTAAACCAAAACTAAAGTTTTATGTATACATTTGAATCACAATATATAATTGCACCAAATTAAAATTTATGTATATAATTACATATTAAATTAAAAATCATGTATAAATTTAAAATTTATCCCTTAAAATAATTGAGATAGTATGTGATACTATGTGTTAAAACAATTGGTAGATTATTTGATATTATCACGTCAGTTATTAGCAAATAAAGAAGTTTAAATTGGTTAGAATTTTCTATAAAATTCACTTAGCATATAATAATTTATTTTTTGTGGATCTATTTTTGAAAAGATAATTAATGATTTAAATTATAATTAAAATTCACTTAGCATATAATTATTTAATTTTTTTCAATCTATATTTGAAAAAATTAATTAATGATTTAAATTGGGATAAATTGGACCTAATTGATAGAAGTTACTAACAAGGCAAGTAAAAGCAATTTAAATTATTTATAATTTATAAAAAAAAGTAATAAAAAGATATTAATAAATAATAAATTTTAATATAAGTTAAAATATATTCCGACTCTATTTACCATTTGTGGATTTAGAATTTACTTTAATTACTTTTATTGGAATTTACTTTATCTACTTAGGATTTCTTTTAGCCAGAATTTTTTTTTTTTAAATTTAGTGGTTTGAGTTTTTAAAAAAAAATTAAAAAATAAATCTAATTAGCACGTCACAAGTAATTCAACCTAAGAGGAACCAGAATAATCGTTGATCTGCGCAATTGATCATTGCGCATGAGATTAATTGTTAATTTGTGAAAAACGGTTGTGCATTAAATTATGATGGCATGCCTCTAAGTTTAAATTTAGGCTAGAAACAATGTACACACTTGTTGCTCAATTGTTAATCCGCATGGGCTTTCGGCCCCTTAGGGAACGTGTCATAGGTCACCGTAGCCCTTATGGTGGATAAATGAAAAAAACTAGTATGAAACCAAATTTAATAAAAGAACAATTAATTTAAAATAAAAATGGTTAAAAAATAGAGTGATAAAATATTAGCACCTATTTTAGACTTTAATTTATCACAAAAATTGTTGGTGCAATCCCACAATTATTAGGTTGTTTGATTATTAAATTATTTTAGGAGGATCTGAGTATGTCATGTCACTACTTAGAAATTATTTTCTTAAATTATTTCTGGTGTAAACTTCATAAAATCATAGTTTGAATTATGACTTATACAGTAAAAAAAGTAAAGTATCAGTTGATTGGCATATAAGACACAATAATATAATACCTTTTAAAGCCCTTGAAACTTTACTGTAACTTTATTAGAAATGTAGTTTATCAAACATAAGTTTTATATACAAATTCTTTCTCAAAAATAAACATCTTGACATCGACCCCTTCATGTCATGCATAGTACAAAATAACAGAAGTCTTACAGCAGCAGAGGTCCTTTGACATAGTCTATCAGAATTTCCTTTTCTTCGACAACAAGCTTGAGAAGGAAAGGTAATTAAGTAAGTTCAAAAGAACTTAGTGAGTTCCAGAATAAAACATATCAATAGTTACTAACTTCAAGCAAATCTTTTCTAAGATTCAAAAATAATCACACAAATTTGGCAGATGACAAGTATCTAAATAGATAGTTTATACGTTGGTTTACTTTCTTTTTCTTTTTTTTGGCGTATACAATACGCCCATATGATCATATAGACAAACCTTCTTCATGTCAGCCACATACCTAAATCCTTAGTCATATCATACATTCTATTCATATTCTTTTGGTTTGTATCTTTTGTCGTATTTTGCCAGTCTAGTTTACAACATACTTTTGCCCTACCGAAGGCTACAGAATCATTTTCATGTATTGCAATATGCCAGTTCAATGTGCATTCCATCAAAGACAACGCTGTGAATATGTTTCCTTAACATCATTTCCATGACTCAGTCCATATCATTCTTGACAGAAGCAGAAGGTAGTGGCTTAAGCATGAAGAATGATTCTTACACTTTAACACAGACCTTACAGACCTAGATTGACAACTTTGAACAACCATTTTTCATATACACACATTTCACTTTTGCAGAGTATAAGTACTTACCTCACACGAAATATAAAGCAAGAATATTATACACATGGAAGTAAGAAAAACTCACTAGAAATACAACAAAGTCTATAAAGTAGGACCTTTGCCTTTGTCACTCATCCTTTCAATAGCGTCTTGAGCTAAAATGTGGATAATTAAACTTATCAAATCATTACTCTATTGAATCCAAACATGCATCCAAGAAACACTAACACATAACCCAGAATCAAGAAGTTTTCTTCCTTACATATAATTTTAACACTTATGCATGCAGAGTTAAAAATATGTAAATAATTATGAAAATAACTTAGAGTTCATCAATATTTACCAGAGAGCTAACACAAACATGGGAGTTGGTTAAATACAGTGAATCCAACCTCAGTAAGGTTTCTAGACTTAAGCTTTGAGAGAGAATACAGATAAAATAAAGCAGAAGATGAATGCAAAGAAAATGCAAAAGTTTATCGATGAAGACACTAATATCCTTATATGTTTAAGCACAGATATGAGGTTTAGTGGAAGGATCATATTAACTAAAGTATCTTAGTTTTGCTCTAACCAGTTCTCACTAGACTAACTAAATAGTCTTATAAAAATAATAAACAAATATATGAAACTACAGATTTGAAAACTTTGCCGAAACATTTGGGTGGCATAAACTCAACAGAAGAATCTGCCAAAACACAAATTTCGCCAATTGGCGCATACACAAAATCCCATACTTGGCCACAACTAATACTTTACTTACTCAGAACTACACTTAATACAATAAACAATAACCATAAATAGAGACTTCGCTAGGTAGGCTGTTATAGCGCATTATTACTTCGGACGTCTGATGAGGTACGGAGCACATTTACTTCAGTTATATCGATGAGGCGCGGAGCACAATATTTACTTCAAACGTTCTGATGATGCACTAGGTGGCGTGTTTGTGTGTTGGTTAGATGATTCTTGTATCCATCCCGAGTTCGAATCAGGTTAATAGGGGTTAAAAAGTATGAACTCGATAAATGATAATGAGTTGAAATGATATAATGTTATGGTACCACATGAACATATATATGATATGTGCTTTATGATAGCATGTGAAAGACCATGTGAACTGATTATATGAGCCTGGAGGGCTGATATGGTATTAAGCGAATCATAAATTCAATATGAGAATGAACATTGGTATGAATTGAAAAGGAAATGAACATGTCTTTAGTAGTATAAATTATTGTATGATTTGGTCATTTTGAATTTTGAGTTGGCAATATGGTTTAAGTCATGTATATAACTTGTTTAACGTACTTATATGAAAATGGCATAGCAATGGAGATGACTTAAATGGTTAAACTAGTTGTGTGATGTATACGCATATAAGATGTTAAAGATTAGAAATGAGTATATTGGAATGATGTTCTCGCTGAAATGTTTGCAATTGAGATAAATGATTGTTTGTGCAGGTGTTATAAAATAGTACCATTGAGACCTTTTGAAAATAGACGGCCACGTTGCGACGTCGGACCCTTAACGTCACAATTAGATCAAGTTAGTGAGTTATGCCGCGACTTGGAACTGTTGAAGTCACGACGTCAATGCGATAGTTTGAAAACTTTATAATTTGGTCCTTATTCAACGTAGAGTAATCTTAAGAGCTTTCGTAAGCTTGTATAGGACCTAGAAATGATTGTATATCATATTTTGAATGAGTAATATAATTAATAGCATGTATACAGGATTGAATTGAATTATAGTTGACCGTAGTTGTTTTAACAACAAATGTGGCATCTCGTAACTCGGACTTGGTGATCGGGTCAGGTATGAGGTGTTACAAGTAAAATATTAAAAAAATGCTTTTAAAAAAGATATATGTCAATTTTTTAAGGCTACTTGTGGAATAAAAAAAATACACTACTAATGAACCAAATACTCACCTTTAAAACAAACATGTGCCATGTTCTAAACCCTGCTTTTGGAGTTAAAAAACTCCACTGGTAGTGAACAGAATAGTGACCTTTTTTTTATTAATGATGTGAAAAATAATACTAAAAATGTTGTTAGAAAATCTTATATATTTTTAATATAATAGTTAGAAAATTAATTATAAAATTTTATATGTTTTTTAAATTTAATAGTTGGAAAACTTTAAAAATTTATGTATTGTAACTCATTTTTGTCCAGGGCTAAGCTCGATTTTTAAGTTAATTCAAATTCTCATTTTGGGTCTAAATTTCACAAATCCAAGTTTGTTTAAATTTTGAATTTTTTATTTTAATATTATAACTATTTTTTAAAAAAAGGACCAATTTTTGTTTTGCCCCTCAAAGTTTTTTTAATTTGATTTATTTTATAGAATTTAGAATTTTTAATGATAATTTAGTAGCATTTTTAGTTTAATTTAATAAATTAAAATAAAGTAGTATCTAAATATTAATTTAGTAAAAATAAAGTTTAATAATTATAGATATAAACAGGATCTAAATATTAATTAGATAAAAATAAACTTAAATAATTATAATACTCTAATACAAATTGAGCATTCAACTTATTTTGCTTCTCCGAAATATTAGTGATTAAAATTATTTCAAATTTAAAAATATCTTTTTAAAAGTGAGGCGGGATCTACTTTTAATATGTATATTTTACACAAATATTTTGGTCGATCTCCACGGAGCAAGCCAAATTCATGGTCACGATAAAAGGAGCATGGCCCAAAAAAGTGAAAGGAGGAGACTGGGAAGCAAAGGCCAGAAGAAAGAAAGAAATTATTTATACGAGGGAGAGGAAGAAAGGAGGAGCTTGGAGCTCATTCTCATGAGTATTTAAGATTTTTTAATTTAATTTTGTTTATATTTGGTTCCTATTTGTTTAAGCAAAATACTTTGATATCCTTTTTATAGCATGATATATTTAACTTTTAAGTGGTTTGAAGTTGTGTAATTTAATTTTGTGTTTTTAAATTTTCTCTATTACATTATAGATATTTGATCATTTAAGTAATGTTTGATGAACTGAAAAATTAAGCGTTGACAAAATACGTATGGAAAATTTAAGTGTTTAATTTAAGTTATAAATATGTTTGGTATTTTATTCGAAATTAAATATTGAATATAATTAAATTGATTGATAAATTATAATATAATCTTAAATGAAATAAAATAAAATAAAATAGAAAACAATTGAATTTATTCTCTATTAAGTGATAAGTGAGCCTTGTCTACTAGAGAGACCTAATCATGGGCCGGGTTGAGTTTAGATTGGGTTGATGCAAAAATTTAGGCTCGATTTCTAGGCCCGTGCTTGACCCAAAAAATGAGCTTAAAATTCTACCTAATTTCGACCCAAGTTAAAAATGCTAACTTGAACTTGATCCGGCCCATACCCATTTTTTGAGACTATATTTTTACCCAAACACTCCTATTTTTAGGGGGAGCTTTGGGCTTAGGCGGGTGGTCGGCCTATAATCAAATCTACTATCTACCTATCATTTTTTATACTTTTTTTTTGTAAAAAAAATTTTTATCTAATAATTTTTATTATAGGTTATCAAACAAGTTTAAAAAATTAAATTATTGAAAATATTAATTTTAAATTGAATTGTTTGAATCCTTTATAAAACCGGGTCTACATATATATATATATATATATATATTTCTTTTAGTTGTTGATATACTTTAATGTTGGATTATTTGATTTCATATAAATCGTGTAAATAATGTTAATAGTAAATGATAAAGGGAAGATAAATGTTTAATTTAATAACATTAAAAGGATTTAAAGAAAAAACACATTAAAAAGAGATGCATTTCACGTCAACAAAAAAGAAAAAGAAAAAAGAAAAGGAATAATTAAAAGAGTATTTTTAGCTTTTAGGTACTTAAGTATTTTGGGTTTTCGCTTTTTACTACTTAGAATGTTGGATAAATATTATTTCATTTAAATTCATACTTATTTAGTTTTTGTTCAACCATACTTATTTATATTTTAATATTACATTATTGGATTTATTATTATTGTTTGATATAATATTGAGGGTAGAGAATGAAATAATACAATTCAAACCTAGACTAAATAGTTGTCTGGTAAAAATTTTAGTCACCATTATATGCAAGTCAGGACATTATTTTTTTTTTGTTGTTGTTGTTAGCATCTTTATTATTACCTTTTTAAATCATAACTATATGTAATGAATACTTGCATCCTGAAATGTTTTTAACTAATATTTTGCGCATAAGACAACATCCTAATTTTTGTAGCAATTTAATAGGCAATGGGTTTACTTTTAGTAAGGTTAAAAACAGCGGTGATGGCGAGATTAATTACTGTAGCAATGAGATCAAAAACAGCGGTAGAGTGTATGTTTGGATTCAAATGCAATTGGAAAGGTGTAATGAGAATAGAAACAAACTATTAAAGACATTAAATTAAAAATGATATATAATAGAAGTTTTTTAAATTATTTTATTTTTATGAAATTATTAAAAATATGTAAATTTATAAATTTATTTAATAAAATGTTAATTAAAAAAAATTAAATCATCCTGTAAAATACAATAAAATATTCATTAAATTAAAAGCACAACCACCCTGTAAAATATAATAAAAAGCCAAAACAAAACAAGTTAAAATGGTAAAAGGCAATCCGCCACATCTTTTTCTTTACTTAAAATCCAATCGCCTTTATTAAACCACCAGCATAAGCTCTACCTATCCTCTGTTTCACAGCTCCATCAGTATTCGGTTTATACCATTCGTGAAGTGGTGGATGCAACTGTACCCGAATGAAATATTGTCCTGATCTATGCTTTCCCAGCTGTACTGCAGCAACTACTGATCTTGAATAAGCTAAACCTGCCGCTGCTACCTCAACGGCATTGCAATGCTCCCCCCCCCCCCCCCCGGCGAAAAGTATTGTGATTAGGGTGTGTCCATATCTTCCAAGCTAAAATTCCAAATGTCATGTCCCAGAATGTACTTCCAACAATCCTTTCATTCAAGACCTTTAAATTCTCATTTAACCAATCTACCAAAGGTTTAGAAAAGAAATTCGCCAGTTTACAGCTAGGAACTACCTGGAGCCAAATAGCTTGAGCAACTTGACAGTCTCGAACTGCGTGCAATACCGTCTTCTCGGACCATCCACAAATACTGCAGAAGCTATCATTCGACATACCCCTTCTACACCATTCTGAGTTTGTAAGCAGCCCATTAACCAATAGTAACCAAATAAGTATTCGTCGTAGCCTTCTATATTTTCAACAAGGGCGAAGTTAGAAAATTTTTTTAGGGTGAATCGAAATTAAATTATAATTTTTATGATAGTAAAAATATAATTTCATCATTTTAATAGTTTAATCTTTATAATTTTTAGATGATTAAATAAAAATTTTATCATTTTTAAAGGGTCAAAGTGTAATTTTACTTTTATTAATTTAACATTTTAAAAAATTTAAAAGATTTAAATAAAAAAAAATATTTAAAAGAAAGCGGGCCCTGTCAACCCCTAGCTACGCAACATTCCATTTTGGATCATGCACATGCTAGCCATCTTATATTATTGCCTTGTACCCACTTACTATGGTGCACTTTTCGTTCTTAGTCTAATTTCACGTGTACGAGTTCGCACCAGCATCATCCTCAGAAGGGCATGTTCCTGCAACATGTAACAAGAAATAACTTGGCAGTTCACTCGCAGAACGACTCCAATTCCACTCCATCCAATTGTGGTCATGGCATAAACTGACGCTTCCTTGGAATTTGATTCTTGGCCGACACAATAGTTGCACAAAGGACCCAAAGCACTAATCTAATTATTGGACTAGAACTTGGTTTTTCGACCATCCCCAATTTGCCAATGTACGCATCTATAAAGATCATCCTAAACTTTGACAATTGAGCCCTAAAGAAACCTACAATTATATGTTTTATACTCAACGGACAATCTTCATACACTTGTATTTTGACCTTAGAATTTGCACCCAAAAGAAGTCTTGCTTTGATATTAAAGCAAACCCAAACTATAAAAGAAAAGCCTTATTTTGAAAATGGAATTTCTAAAAGTCCAGTCTTCCTCGATCACGTGGTTGGCAACATGTATCCCAATTAACAAGAGATGTTTTCTTTTTAGAATTGGTGGACCCCAGACAAAGCTCTTAATACTTCTTTCAATTTCATTACAAATACAGATTGAAAGAAGAGTCATCAGCATAAAATAATTTGGAATCGCCCCGAAGAATAGATTTTGCTAAGGTAACCCTTCTCGCCAAAGATAAAAGCTTCACATCCCATTCACTCAATCTCTTTTTAATCTTGTCCAGCAAAAAAACATAAATCCCTCTTGTGACCCCTTTATGAAAGAGAGGGACCCCAAAATATTTACCAAGATCAACCTGGTAACTTTCAGTTGCCGACTAATATTAAGAGCCAAGTCTTGAGTCACATTATCTGAGAAAAACACGAGTTTTTTGTGTATTCACTTTCTGTCCGAAAAAGTAACTGAAACGATAGAGTATTTCTTCAACAACCCCAGCTTGGCACATATCGATTTTACAAAATACAACCAGATCATCTGCAAAAAGCAGGTGGGAAATAGGAGGTCTATCCACCGAAAGACAAATCAGTTTCCAACTACCATCCACAGCTGCCTTTTTAATGCAATGACTTAGGCGTTCCATACATAGCATAAATAGATACGGAGAAATAGGATCTCCTTGACAAACCCCACACGAAGGCTTGAAGTTTGTAGTTAAATCCCTGTTCCATAAGATTCGCATGGTAGAAGATGAGACACAGTTCATAATCAAAGAGTGAATTTCATTTAGCAAATCTGCAAGAAGTCTCTTGTCCAAAAAGTCTCAACGAATATGATCGTGGGCTTTCTGGTGATCCATCGTAATAGCTGTCCACCCTTTTTCTTAGCATTCCACATTGTATGAATAACTTCCTGGGCGATAATAATATTATTCATAATGGACCTCCCTGGAACAAATCTCACCTGACTAGCATCAACAAGCTTCAGCATAACTGTTTTAAGTCGATTTGCTATAGTTTATGTGATAACTTTATAGAGTACAAAGTAGAGGCTAATGGGACAAAATTGCGAGAGAGATTCAGGGTTTCCCACCTTTGATACCAGTACAATCAGAGCTTTACTAATATTCGGATCAATAGGGTTCCCCCAAAAAGCTTTTTTGACCAATCTGCAAATAAAACCCCCTTATGTGCTCTACAGGCTTTGAAAAATTTTGTGTGTAAACCATCAATACCTGGGGCCTTAAGGGGCGCCATAACATCAAACGCCTTCTTCACTTCTATATCCGTCACCTCGGCACATTACATATCCCAATCAGAATAGGGCAAAAGTGGAAATATCTCCTTATCCAGTAAGCTACCCACAACCATACCTTCAACAGAATATAGCTGTAAGACATAATCACTAGCCTCTGCGTTAAGAGTCTCAACATTGTAACACCAAGAACCATTATCCATTTTAAGGGGATCGATCCTATAATTGTGCCTGCAGCTCATAATACAATTATGAAAATACTTTGTGTTTCTATCACCACTCACAACCCAATCATACATGGATTTTTGCTTCCACCAAAGCTCCTCCAGGTCTAAAATACTCTCTAACTCCTCAAGGTCTAAAATACTCTCTAACTCAGTTCTGAGTTTAAGCTCTAATTTCCTCAAATTTCTCGTACCATTTATCTTCATTGCTCACTATACACCCTTAATTCTTGCACAAATATTCCTTTTGCGCACAAATATTCTCAAAGACCTCTTTATTTTATTTCTTCGTTGCATTAACAATACCATTCACCGTCTCATTGATGTTACCGATATCAATCCAATTAGACTTAACTAACTCTTGAAAAGAATGATGAGTAAGCCAACCAGAAAAAAATCTAAAAAGGACGATTGCCTCTTTGCTGAGCTTCGCCATCCAAGTGTATAAGTGTTGGACGGTGATCAGATTTAAGGAGGTGGAAGTGTTGCACCTTATGCTTTGGAAATGTCGCAAAAAATTCCCACGTACTAATGGGTAATTTTCTAATTTCTTTAAATTTTAGTGTCAAGTTGTAAATAAAAAATATATCTCTAGAAATTTTAACTTTCCAAGTATGTGAAAATTAATAACTCATGACTCTTTTTATATAGGGAGAGTTTAGAGAGTTCAACTATGATTAAATTTAATTATTTTAATATTAAATTAATATAATATTTATCACGATAAATATTAGATTAAGTTTAATATTAAATCTATTAAATTAATAGAATATTTATCTATAAGATAAATATTAAATTAAATTTAATATTAAGATAATCAATTTAATGTTAAATTAATAAATACTATCGAGATAAGTATTAAATTTAATATCATATTAAATTTATTAAAATAATTTTATTTTTAGAATAGTTAATTTGAAATCGAATTATAACAAAATTAAAATATATAAATTTTTAAAAAAATGTAATATCTTTTTAAAATTTGCAAAAAGAGTATATATAATTTCTATAAAAAATTTCTAAAAATATTAAAAATTCAAATGAGAATTGACGGTCAACTTACCTTTCTTGTTAAAATTAGGGTGATTTTTAGAAAAATTATAACGTTGAGGGTGTCAATAAAAAAAAAGGTTAAAATCTCAAACCCCCAAACTCATAAACGTTGAGGTTATTTTCGACAATTATGTCATATTATAATTGGTGTTACAAACTATAGTATGGAATAATTTTTTCTGTAATCACCCGAAAACTTTAGGAGGGTTATTGTTTTTGTCAAAATATATTATATACGTTCTAAAATATTGTGTATTTGGTTAATATATTGTAATTGGTGTTATACAAGATATTGCACCACATGCAATAGATAGCGTAATGGGGTAATGTTTTTCTTTTTCTTTTTTATAAAAACCTTAGGACGACTTTTGTTATTACAAAACACATAATGCGAGTCATAAAAAATTGTGTAATTGGACAATATATTGTAAATTCAAGAAATTAAAAATTGATTTAAACTAAAGTTTTATGGAATATAAGTTAAAAGAAAAATCGTGATTATTTAAATTGAATTGAATTTTATTTTTTACTAATTAAAAAAGTTATATTTAAAATAATGAAAATAATTTAAAATTTCTACAAAGATAATTATTTTTAAAAAGAATTACTATTATTTTTTATTTCTTGAAATAATATAATTTTAAAAAATATTTATGAAAAAAGACTTTAAAACACTCAAAATCCATATAAAAAATTAAGATCAAATTATTATAAATCATTGAAAATTTTAAAATATTCAACTAAAGACAGAAATGCAAAGATAAAAGGAACATAAACGGAGGTCTCCACTTTCCAATGCAGAAATACCTAATCACTGAAATGAAATTCTTGCCTTCCAATTGCTTTCAACCGTTAAAAAGAAAGTGCTTTAAAACCATTAGTCTAAAGGGAAAGAGTGTGGCAAACATAATTATTGTGATTCACTTAACTCTTCGTTTGGAAATTTTGTGCATTTGCACCTTCTTCTTTTCTTTTTTTTTTTTAGAAATTAAGATATTAAAAAATTAAAAATTTATGATTATCTTTCTGGATAATGTAATCCTTAAAATTTGAATATTTTTATATATAAATTTAAAACGTAAACCGATATTCGAATACCTTTCAACATTCATGCATTCATTTATTTTTCCCTCCTAATAGTGGATGATGACATTCACTTACTCGCTTAGTGGTTGGTGATTAGATGTGAATATTGTGGAATACAGGTTACACTATGTTCAAGCATTCATTCATTGCCAAATCTAGATAATTGCATTCATAAGATAAGTTTGTCTGGTTTTTACTGAATTGGGTTATAAATTTTTTTAAAATATTTTTAAATCAATTTCGGACGAAAATAACTTATTTTATTGATTAAAAATTATAAAATATTGCAAATGTATATTATTTATATTTTATTTTAATATATTTTTATGTACATTTCAAAAAAAAATTCTCTATATTTATTTTATAGAATTTAGTCTCTCTATTTTTTAATTTTTTAAATTCTTTTGCTAAATTTATTGATGTGACATTTTAAAATAAAAAAATAAGTCCTTTAGTAACCATGAAAAAAAAAAGATCTTGTAATGAACTTAAATTTAACTAAAAATTTGTGACAAGATTAACAATGTAGGAAGAGTAAAGGCTTAGAGCACATTTCAATCTTATTATATTAGGTATAATGTCAAATTTAGCCCTTAATATTTTTTTTTGTCAATTTAATACTTCATCTTTTTTAAGTAAAGATCAAATCTCTAATCACTTGATTAAAAAATAAAATCAAATCTCTAATCACATAATTAAAAGACGAGATGAATAATTACAACGTCACCTCTTGTAATTATGTTTTTCTTATCTTCTACCAAGGACTAGTAATGGTCAGTCAAATATGTATCCAAGAAATAAATTGTAATTATGATATATAAATAGTAAAAATGAAGACAACTTATTTCACATTGAGAAAACCTTGCATCATTTTGTGAGCTGTAGTTTGATACAATCCTTAAATGTTTTTGTCCAATCGATCAGTCAATTTTATTCTGATTTTGCTAATTATTATGCAAGGATTAGTAATGATTTATGACAAATTTTCTTTTTAATGTTGCATATCAACGTACCGACCAAGGGCCAAACACAAACATGTCGGATTTGATGGATTGATTGTGTATGAATTATATTTTATCAGGAAATTACAATACCTTACTTGTTATTTAAAAACTATAATTATTTTTAAAATTATTTATTAATTTATTGATGATGTATTTTTATATATTTTACTAATTATTTTTTATTCCGTATAATGGATGGATTAATTATATATATTAATTACAATATATCAAATTTACTTGTAAATTTTTTAAAAAGATTTTCACAAATAATTTTAAATAACCTGTTCTAAAATTTGTATAAAATATTGTATATTTTACATTATTTAAATATTATGTTTTAATATTGTAAAAATATTATATACTGTACATTAAAATTATATAAATATTGTTTAAAATTGAGGTTTTTGCCAAGATACATGTAAAAACTTGATGTTGACTTACGATCCTCAAGAGAGCTAGCCCAATCAGCATCGGAAAAATTTGTTAAGGAGACATTCGAAGGCTGAAATACCAGGCCATGAGTTAGTGTACCTCAAATATAACATAGAATTCATTTGATAGCCGTCCAATGAACACCATGTGGACAATGCATGTATTGACTGACTTTGTTAACAGCCAGGTCAGGTCTAGTCTGGTCAGACATAGATACTACAAACTACCAACAACCTACCTATATTTGATACCATCCTCAAGAGGCAAACCAGTCAACGAAGTGAGGGTAGGAGATCTTACAATAGGTGTATTCACTGGTTTAACATAAGCCATATTAGCTCGCTCCAAGAGTTCTCGAGCATGCTTTTGCTAAGTCGCATGCATACAATCTCTATTTCTATCCACTTCAAGGCCAAGAAAATATTTCAACTCCCCTAAATCCTTTAAAGAGAATTTCTAATCCAAACACCGAATCACATCATCTAACTCGAAGCAGACATCACATGTCACAATTATATCATCTACATACAAAAGAAGAAAAATACAACCAGACAGAGTTTGTTTGAAAAATAATGATGAATCAGCGTGTGAAACCTGAAAATTCAAATGCTAAACTAAAACATTCCTTAATTTTTCAAACCATGCTCTCGGTGCTTGTTTAAAACCATAGATAGCTTTGTTCAATCGACAAGCTAGAGGCTTCCTCTTGACATCCAAGACCTCAAAACCAGGGGGCTATCTTATGTATATATTTTCAGCCAAACCACCATTTAGAAAAGCATTGTTGACATCAACTTGGTGTAGTTTCCACTTTCTCGACACAACTAGTGCAAGACTAGTTCAAATTATGTTTGCTTTGACTACTGGATTGACTGTATCATGATAATCCAATCCAACAGCTTAAGAAAAGCCTTGAGAAACCAGACAAACTTTGTTTCAAGCCACATTACCATCTAGGTTCTTCTTGATCTTAAATAACAACTTGCAACCAATAAGGGATCGATCAACTGGTGTTGGTACTAAATTCCAAGTATTGTTTTTTACTAGAGCCTATAGCTCATCATGAATAACATCCTTCCATTCAGGAATGGCCATAGCTTCATGAATGTCAACCGACTCAACAGGTTTAAGTGTAGCAGTGTAAACCTTTGGCTTGTAAATCCCAACTTTACTCTGAGTAATCATAAAATGACTGATACTCTGAGTTGAACCTTGCATAGCTGAAGTGGAGGAAAGAATTACGATCTAAGTATGTTGAATATCATTTAAATTTGGTACAAACAAGTTTGGAACAGTAGAGTCCTGTCGAGGAGACTGCATAGAAGAATCAGAAGAAACAGGTATAGAAACCATAGGGCGAGTACTCACAGGTGAGGGAAACATAACAACTAGAAGAGTAATAGTACTGGAACTTAGGCAAATGGAAAAACCCTTTCATCAAATTGTACATGTCGAGAAATGTACACTCGAGCAGTCTAACCCAAACACTTATAACTTTTGTGATTTGGCACATAGCCCAGAAATATGCAGGGCATGGACTTTTACTATAACTTGTGACGATTTTATGGTCTTAGCAATGGGTAGCATAAGCACCCAAACATACGAAACATCTTATAATCAAGCTTCTGACCAAGAAGCTTTTTACTCGGAGATATTCTGCCTAACATCTTTGTACGAAGCAAATTCTTGAGATACACTGTAGAGTAAAAGACATTAGTCCAATAAGACAAAGGTAAGGATGCATGATAAGTATAACCAAGCCACTTTCCACAATCTTTAAGCGAGGCCTTTCCACCATCCCGTTTTGCTCAGATGTTTGCGGATAAGTGAGTCGATGAATTATATCGCAACCCTTGAGATACAGATCAAAGTTACAAAACTCACCTCCCCATATATCTAAAGTTGTTTGATCTTGACACCCAGATGAAGTTCAACATGAGTTTTGAAAGCTAAAAACATTTGCAACGCATCAGATTTATTGCGAAGAACATATATCCACGTGTGCCTTAAAAACGCATCCACAAACGAAATGTAATATTGACAACTAGAAGAGTAATAAGGAGCAGGACCCCATAAATCAGCAACAACAAGTTCAAGACGAGTAAAATATACTGAATTAGTAGTAAAAATGGCAGCTTATGACTTTTACCAAGAACACAAGCATTACATAAGGAATGCGACTTATTTTTAGAAATTTGAACATTACAAGAAATCAAAACTTGTTTTACAACAGCAAAAGATAGATGACCAAGCCGTTGGTGCCATCTATTGAACCTGCAAACTGAATCAGAGTTTTGACCTGCCTTATCAGCAGTTGTATTTTCAACAGTCAACATTGTTAAAGTATACCTAAAGATCAATCATGAGATGGTTGTAATTACATACTCGTTTCACCTTGTTTATTAATTCAATTTCTTTTTCTGTGTATATAAATAAACTGATTAATGATAAAGTCTTAAGAATAATATGATTATTCTTAAAAGGTCCTTAGTCAAGTATTATTGTGGACTTAGACAATAATAATGCATTGAGACTAACATGTAGTTGATTGATGACTAAGTGTTGCCATTGACATAGGGATGTCAAAATCAAAACATGAGTATGTGTTAGAGAACAACATACTGGACTGACCCGCCACAAGTATGTTTCTTGGATTATTATGTAATAGTCATAAACATTACTCATAGTGATAATTATGTATATGATCTTCAGACTTGAGATCATTATTGTCCCAACATTATGAGTTGTATATTTTGATATAGTCAAACGTCTACCGTAACAGGTTGAATTATAAAGACTAACGTTAGATATACCATAATCCATGTAGTGGGATATAATTGATCAAGATAAGATTTATCCCTCCTACATAATAGGAGTACTATCTTGGGCCACTTGGTGGAGTAAGATTAGACATGCATGACCATGATCAAATAAGTTAATATGAGATATCACACTTATTTGTTTATTGTAGTCTACTCAGAACATCAAGAAACATGAGATTGAACTGTACAAGTGTGACTAAACCATGACTTGTGTCCAATCTAAATATAAAGGATAAAAAGATATAATATATAAAATGTTTATCACAGAAAGGTTATGTTGAATCACTACTTCTTGTAACTTGGGTAGCAATGATGCATTACTAGATGCCACTCATTGCTTGTAACATTAGAAATGTTATAATATTACTACCAATGTTACAATAACCTACAAGGTCATACCCTATGGTTAAAGTGAACAAACTTTACGCAAATAGAATGGGCGTATGCCTTTCTACATACAACTATGGCGGATGAGTATCACGTGGCGGACAGTACCGCCTATGGCATAGCTTCACCTGGAGAAAAATATCACCTAGCAAACAGTGTTACCTAGCGGATACGATTCGTAACTAGTGGATACAATTTGCAACTTCTTTCCATAGTTAATATTTATGGAAGTCAGTATTCTTTTGGAAATAATATAATTTCAATATCTTCAATGATTTTCTTTGAAAAAGTAAAAGGGAATTATTTCGTATTTAATATACATGATATTATTAAAAGGAATATCATCATGGATTATAATGGTGTGAGTAAGAAAGATAAAAACTAGGTCTAGCAGCCAAAAAGCTTTTAAATACTCTCTGGAAAAGTTCAAAAGAATTTTTTTGTTCATGCTTAATCGAGTGGACTACGTAGAGGCCGAGACATTTTTGTTACGGCTTGGATTGGCATCAATCAAAGGGATCAAACCATCAGAGTTATTCGTCATTTTTCAGTTTGAAAAAGGTATATCTTCAATCTTATTTCAACTTGACTCGTTCTTCGTACATGGATCCGTGGTTGACGATTGTCGAAATATTTTTTTCAAAGTGCCACGGGGCGTACCAGTGATCCAACAAATGCAGGCTCAAGAGCAACAGATGAAAGCTGAAACAACCCATTTACCTCAGTGCTACGAAGCAGTATCCAACGTGTTTCTAAATCCTTTATAAAGTAAGAATTTGGATAAAATTCAAAAAACACACTGTTATCTTTAGCAAACTTTGAAACAAATAGAAGGTTTTTGTGGATGTCAAGAACATATAATAAGTCTTTAAGCAACAACAGATTGAGCCATTTGATAAAATAGACTCACCAATACAAGAAACAAGTATGGATTGATACCGATAGCAACCTTACCTGACCCATTATACAATCAACAATTAGTGAACTTAGTAGGGTCATTCGTCACGTATGTTGTAGCTCTATTATTAAGTGTACCACGCCGGGTCAGAAACAATAAAAGGAGTGGCTACTATTGAAGGAACATAAGCAACAATTGTCGACAATGCGTGCGATGTACATGCAAACCCTAAAGAATTCTCAGACAGGCTAGAATACATAGGACCAGAATAGATAAGAATTGAACCCGGTCCAGGGCAACGAACATGAGGTCCAAAATTGTGACCACTAGATAATCCAACATCACAACTAGAATAATGCAAAATAGGCCTAGAATTATGACATCTATATGACCCACTATCAATATTACACATGTAAGCTGAAACAAACCCATGACGCTTTTGAGTTGCTGGCCCACTATACAACGAGCCCAAATGTCCAAACCTAGATGAGTTCGAGTCGTTATTATAGAAACGACATCGTCATACTCTAGAGGAAGGCCATTAAGAATGGTCGATTGATACTCCTCTAGATAGATATGCTGACCACACCCAGCTAGTGAATCACAAATATGTTTAATTTTAGCCAAATAAGTCGATATCAAAAGCTCATTCTTCTTAAAATTATGAAGCAAAGAACAATACTTCATGGCTTTGATAGTGGACTGAGTTCCAAAAATCTGCATGAGAGCACACCAAGATTCGAACACAGAAGACGAACTCCCAATCAACTGATTATGTAGTGAAGCACTTACAGTGGAAAGAAGCCAAGCACACAATGTCAATTTTTTTTTCATACTATGCATATGCCGAATTTTTAACAGAAAGACCATCAGCCCTAAACAAACTCTGTCTGGTTGTATTTTTCTTTTTGTGTATGTAGATGATTTAATCGTGACAGGTGATGTCTGCTCCAACAATTTCTTGTGACGGTATATGAACCATTTCATCAATGAAAGAATGCAATCTGTGAGTCTTGATTACCAGTAAAACATGCTGGTTCCAAGCCAAGAAATTACTATCATCGACTAGCACTGCTACTTTCTGTGAGGCAAAAGCAAATGGATTGAAAAATTTTCCAATTGCTAATTCTGTCAAGATTGTAGTATCCATAGCTAACGCAGTAATTAGAAACAAGAAAAAAACCCTGCTCTAATACCATATTAGAAATATGAAAGATGAGAAAATTCATTAATTTAACTTAATAACTACAATCAAACCTTTAATACTTATACACCGGAAATGAATCACTAACAGAGTAGAAAACTACCCTTTAACTACTTAACTAACAATGAACTGCTCTTAACTAATTCAAGTTATTTTGTTACTTCTAATATTTACTAATGAAGGACATATATATATTTTCATCTTCAACAAAAATTGTGACTTAAAAATTTATAATTAAGATTTTTTTTTCTAATTTTTAAATCAAAAGTACATATATTTACTAAATTTAGTTATAAATAAAATAAAGTTAGATGGCAATAAAATAATTTTCACTAAGAAATAAATAATGATTACTCATTAATTCTAGAAAATATTGTACTTAAGAGCATTCTTTCAATTTTTCATTCAAATTTATCCTTTTTTTTTGCATTAAATTATAGAAACTACAAAACATATGTTAATAAAAAAACACTGGCAAATAAGAAATAAAAAAGAAACATATCATACCATTAAATATAGTAATAATTATAGAATGAAAATAAACTTAAATAAAAAATTAAAAGAAACTAAAAAAAGTAAATAATTAAACTAATAAAATAACATTGAATAAATAAATTTTGTGTTAATGATAAAAAATGAATACACTCATATAATTAATTTCTAGTTACATTTGATAGTAAAAAAAATTGCTTCAAGTTTCTCTATCGTTCTAAGTAATTTTTGCTAACTACAATAAGGCTTCATAATAAACTAAGAATGATGGACTATTTTAATAAACTCCGCCAGCACAAATATACCAACTAATTGAAAACAATAGAATTAGCTTACGTAGGTTTTGATGTGCTACGATTTTGTATCAATGTATAGTGAATATATGTTTGCATGATGTTTTTTCTTTAAAAAGAAACTATTTATAACCCCCAATAACTTTGAATGAAATATCAACAAACATGAAATTTATGAGAATTTAATAAATTTGTTTGACAAAAAAAGTGTACGTAATGCTATTTTAAAATGAATGGTAGTGATGAAGACGTCTTATAGGTGTTTTAGTTTAAGTCTTTGCGGGTCTTTTGTTTTATTTTATGTCCATAAAACAATGATTAATACTTTTGTTGTTGGGTGATCCTTGAAAATATAAAAGATAAAAAAAAATAGCTGTGAAACCTTTCAAATCAAAGTAGTTTGGGTTGAAACAAATAGTTTGAATTTTTGGTTAAAGCAGATTGATGGAAATATAAAAGTATGTTTATCTCGTGAAAAGATATAAAGTTTGGTTTGACTTCACATTTTCCATATGCAATACTGTGCAGCCAATTTGGTGTTAAAATCATGAAGTCAATGAATCTAAGATGAATTTCCTTTTAATTTTTATAAATTTCAAGGGTTTCCTTAGCATGGGTGTTTTAGTTAAATTATATATTTAATGGGACATCAACTGTATTTTTTTAATAATATTAAAGAAAGGGGTTTAATATAAAGTAAAATGGAATTAGGGTGATTGAATTATAATCTATCTTTATTTTAAAATGGAATTATATTTAAATTATCAATTTGTGACTAATTCCGTGATAAATATCCAGATATAGTGTGTATTATTTATATTTACAATTGTGTTTGTAATTGTAGCTAAGAAATAGAAGCAGCACGTGAATATTTGTCGAATATGGTGAAAAATATATTACAATTACTGTCTAATAATCTTTTAATGAATAACTCAATTCTTAAAAGAATTCTTATATCTTATTGTGAAAGCTTTTGATAAGGAACAAGTTCATGAAATTTGTGGTGTGTTTGGTTGGATAGAAAAGTAAATGTAAAGAAGGATGGAGTGGAAAAATAGAAAGAAAATAAATTTTGAAAGTACTTGGTAAGGAAGAAAAGTGAGAAGAAAAAAAATTAGGAGAGATAATCATTTTCTATCCTAATGCATAAAAATCAATCATTTGAAATTGGAGTTATGAGATAAGAGAAAATGAGGGAGAGGTATATGCTATTCAAAAGGGTAAACTACATTATTAGTTACGAAACTATAGATAAGTTTTCGTTTTATTCACTTAATTAAAAAAAAGTTACAATTTCATCGCGGAATTATTCAAAAGTTTTCATATAAGTCATTGAACTACTCAAAAGTTTTTATTTAAGTCGCTAGGCTGTTAAGTTTTTTTTTAAAAAGTTCTGGTAGTAAGCTCCAAGCGATGATTCGATGATCGATAATGGACCAGTACCAATCAACGAGTGAAAGAACATACCTTATATTCAAGTTGATCTAACAATCAATGTTAGAAATTGGAGAAAAAAAACTTTTTGAATTTTGGTTCGCAAATTCGTTACGTCCAAAGTTATTTCATGAAAAAACAAATTGAACTGTAGAAGAGAAAAAAAAAGTAAAATTTTGATTGATGCAAACAATACAAACTGAAAATATCATATAACATCAATTTCAACAATCCAGAGAATTCAATAGTTGAAAGCAGAATGGAAACTAAGCCCGACACTAACCAATGTTATTACGTTGATGCAGGGTTTTGAAATGGTGAAGGCATTACGTGGTGATAGTCCGGTGCATACGGAAATTAGAGAATGAACAAAGAAAGCAGCGGACATAGAGTTCTCCCTTTAGTTGGACCTAATTATTTTTAAAATTTTTCATATTTAGCATTTTTTTTAAAATTTAAATCTCAACATTTTCGATCTTCTTTTAAACTACAACTTTCCTAATTCCAACATTTATAAGCATCAATTAACCATATTTTTTTTATATGTACTATTACAACAACTAGAAAATTATGAATCCGAGCTTATTTATTTTCTAATATATTCTTGTTACACTTTCACTCTTCAAACATATTTTTCGAGTGCTTACTCCTCGAAAAACTCCTCAAGTACAATTCTTTGAACACAGTTGTCACATAACCCTTCGATTACATATCCACGTGGGCCTTGCATATTAACTATCGCTTTTGATGTCAACTGTCATGATCCATTTAAAGTGATTAATAACGTGTCTAATCGTCGTTCTACCTAGACCTATAGTGGCAAACCACTGGGCCAATTTTCCTTGAGCTGATCTATGAAAAAATGACACATGGCACCTCGAGATCATAGCTAAAGGTATATAAGTCCTTAGCCACGACCAAAAGAGGGATCTCTCCTCTCTACCTCTCTTCACTCTCTCTTCCTCCACCAGTCAACTCCATAATCGTCGCAACTGAACCATCGTACGTAGTGGCTCTCCGCCTTACCCTAAGTAAGGTGAACTACCTTACATCACCGTCACCTAGCCTTGTCTAATCTTAGT
Organism: Gossypium anomalum; assembly: GCA_025698475.1. NCBI lineage: Eukaryota > Viridiplantae > Streptophyta > Magnoliopsida > Malvales > Malvaceae > Gossypium > Gossypium anomalum. The sequence continues at coordinate 24,200,926 of CM046967.1, forward strand.
ATCAATTTAATTAAAATTTAAAGGGATTGGATTGGGTAATTTAAATATATATATATATAATAAAAAAATTACTTTATCCGTGTGTCACATGTAGGTAGTAATTGGTCCCACGAGATAATTTATAAATATGTTGCTCCCTAAAATTGACTATTCATCCCTTTGGAAAATTGAAAATAGAGAAAAAGTTGGATGAGCACTTAGTTTTCTTTTTTCGTTTTTATTTTTTTACCCCTCTCTTATCTCATAATGCACGTCCACATCACTTCAAATTCATTTTCGCCTCTGTATGGAACTTACATCTCTTGCATCAAAAAGTTTGAAAATCTTATGTTTTTCTAGTTAATAATGCATAAAGCAAATATTGGATGGATATATTAAAACTACTTCAGATTAAGACTTTTAATAATTGTCATCAGATTTAGATTATCTCCTCCATTTATTTGTTGATTGCACTTTTATATAATAATTATAATATATCGTGTCTTGGTATCTGTTTGATACGGGTTTAAACCATGTGATTCCATCCCTCATTCTATATTGTATAAAATAATTAATTATAACATGTAATCATAAACCCATTTTCATGTCTCAATTATACTGTCTCAACTTCTATTAAGTGCAGACGTTTGGTTCACGAAATGTAATTGTTAGTATTAATGTTACATTTTAGAATTAATTTGTTATGTTTGGATGAAAATTATTACCTTAGGTTGATATTACTAGCGATTTCAGGAATGGGAATATAATGGTAATATCATTACCACTTAGGTAATTTTACATTACCTTAGTGATGTGAGATTTTTGATAATTTTATCATCATTCTTACCAAAATGGAAAAAATATTAATGAATCAAACCTTGCTTATGGAATTAGAAACCGAGGGTAGAATAAGGATGTGATCCAAAATATTTCCACTCAAACCCCTCCATTCAAAGTCTTTAAACTTAACAATCCACCATTTTAAGAGTAGAAATCTATCGAGTTTGGTTCTTTTGTTGAGTTGCTTGAATTAGGTAAATCTCTTTAATTTTGAATTCAAGAGGTTGTGGAGTTGGAAGATCTCTTTTAGGCTTTGCTTATTGGAGTGAAAAGAAAATAAAAAAATATGGAAATTTGAAGGGATAGAAAAATAGAAAAATGGAAAAAAAAAATTCTTTTCATAGGTGTGCTTGGTAGGAAAGATGGAAAAATTAAAAGAAAAAGTAATTTTCTTCCATCCATTACTTGGAAGAATTGAAAATTGAAAGGAAAGAAAATAAAACAATATTTGAAAAATGCATCATTTAAAACTAATATACATATCTCTTTTATTTTCTCTCCTCTTATCATTCTAATTTGGAAGGACTGATTTTTGTACATTAGGAAGGAAAATGATAATCTCTCATATTTTCTTTCCTCTCATTTTTTTTCCTTACCAAGCACACTCAAAATTTATTTTTTTCCCACTTTTCCTCTCTCCTTCCATCCCTCCACTCTTTCATCTAACCATGCACACCCTTAGGCTTTGCTTTAGGGTGGAAAGAAAATTGGTAAGATGAAAAATTAAAAGGATAGAAAAGTAGAAAGATAGAAAATATAATTTTGCTTTCTATAGGTGTGCTTGATAGGAAAGATGAAAACTTTAACATCCATTGCTTGATAAAGTTGAAAATGAGAGGGAAAAAAAAATGAAACCTTTGAAAAATGCATAATTTTAAACTAACTACATCTTACCCCTATTTCCTCTCCTATTATCATTCCAAATTGGAAGGATCGTTTTTATGCATTGGAATAGAAAATGGTCATCTTCCCTATTTTCTTTCCTTACACTTTTTTTTTCCTACCAAGTACGCTCAAAATTTATTTTTTTCCTCTTTTCCACCTACTCCTTCCATCTTTCCACTTTTTCACTCAACCAAGCACACCCTTAAAGTGCAAGAATTCATACTAGTTGTGCTTAATAGAGTACCAATAAAGGTGTTTTTGAAGAGGAGAAGGGTGAATCTGATTGAGGAACAATGTAGGTGCCAATGGAGCAAATCTCATCTCAAGGATATGAATTATGCTATGTTCAAATGCACATAGATCTTAATAATCTGGGCATTTTAAAAAATATATATTATAAAACATTTTCAAGCATTTAAAATTTCAAACATAATTGCTCAAATAGCTCGATATGTTTTTAATGTTTTTTATTTGTTCAAAATCCATTTCGAATTTTTTTCATTAACTTTGGCCAAAGGATTTATCCCCTAAAATTGATGATCAGGTTAGCAAAATGCATTTTCCAAAAGTGGAAAGGATATATCCCTTGTGAGTAACAACTAGTTTTGTAACACCCTAATACCCAACCTGACCACCGAGTCCAAGCTACAAGATGCTACATTCGTTGTCGAAGTAACTGCGAACAATTGAATTCAATTTAGAACCATTATATATTCAAATATGAGTAATACATACGTATAATATGTTATATGATTACTTTCAGGTACTATACGAGCTTATGGAAGCTTTTTTGCTAACCAAGGTCGAATTAGGATCAAATTGTAAAAATTTCAAAGTATCAGGTTGATGTCGTAACTTCGGGGTTTCCTCGTCGTGACAGAACATGCTGACTTGGCTTGGCACAACATCGAGTGACGCCTATGTGGCCTACCCGTGTGGCCCGCATGACCCAAATCGGTCTAGCCCGTGTGTCGCACACGGCCTACTTGGCCATCACACGGCCGTGTCCCGCGTGCACGGCCTGGCCTCGTCAATCACACGCCCGTGTTATGGCACACGACCTACCACATGGGTAACCACAAGCCCATGTAGCGTCGATAGTGGGGTTTTTAATTTTTGTCGAAACCTTATTTTTTGTGTTTTCGGGTACACACCTGGTATTGTTTCGATGTGAAACCATTCCTAAGCCTCTCGAAATCTAAAAACCAGATTAACCAACATTGATTTAGCAATTGATTAATGGATTCCAACAAAAGTGAACTAACAAAAACTCGACTTACCACCGATGAAGAACCTTCGTTAACCCTTACTAAATTGAAATAGCGAGTCTCACTACTCACGACCTTCGTCTACACCATCAATTGTACTAGAAGTCAGATTCTTAATCGATCATAATGCAACCACTACGATAGAAATAGAAGACTTACCAATCCCGCACCAATGCAAACCACTTTACTAAGCGAAAAGATGAATTTAAGGAAACAAAAAGCAAAGAAAGAAGGGAAGATTCCAAAAGGAAAGATAGCAAAAAGATGGGGAGCAGAACGTCAGAAGGTGAGAGATTTTTTTTTCAAAAAGAACCGAAAAGAAACAAAACGAGGATAACTCTCAACGCTCTATATACCTCAAATCTCTCCACTACTCGAACTTTTAGTCCAACTTAAACACCCTCTCAACCACCCGAGTAAAAAATATAAACATTCAAGCTTATGTAAGAAATCAAACACAAGACCTCCAGCAAACTTACACTTCCTTAACCACCAAACCAATAGGCCCATTCTATTATAATTTCACCCACAATTAACCTTAAACCCACTGAGCAGGGGTAAGACTTAAATCAGAAAAATTCCAAAATTTGTCAAAGCTAAAGCTTGAACTTGGGACCTCTCACATACTCTCAAGACACTTAACCACTAAAGCATATACACAGCTGTGTCACAATTAAACAGAAACAAAATTAAGAATTTTGGGGCGTTACAAAATTACTTAATTGAATTTCAATTCATCAATATAATAACTCCATAAATATCCCTATTTAATATTTATGAACTTGATTTACAGAAACGGGATCTCAAAACCGTCTTTTTCATCACCACTGAAAATTGGGTCATTATAAATTTTTTCCTCTTTATCCAAAATACGAGTTTTATGTTTCCAATGGCTATATTTATTTTACAATTGCTTCAAACAACTAGAAATCAATTCATTGGTATAAATATACCTCAACAAACACTTCAATAAAAAAATTGGCATATACAAGCATCACATGAAGTAAAGTAACAAAAACTTATAAGATCTATTTTCTTATATCTTACCTTGTACATACATATTTTTTTTTCTTCGAAAATCCTTTTCCAAGTTTTTAGGCTACCTTCTTGTGCTTAAACTTTGTAAACACCATACCTTAGAGAAGTTTTCTTTGTTTGCACCTTAAAAGACCTTTGTAAAATGATAGGTTTCTATTTTAGCTTTGATAGCTAGAGAGGTTATCTTAACCTTGAAAAGGTAGAGAAATATGGTTTTATCTAAGCCTAAAAAAAATATAATGATAGTAAAAGTTGCACCTTGTCCTCAAAAAGTAACAATTCAATTTAACGAATAGTCTTGGTGCATCTTTTTCCACACCTTGATGATAGCCAGTACACTATTATAAAGAGTTGAAAATTTTGATGTTTCTATTTATTTAAGCAACAAAATCACAATAATATATCTGTTATCATTAGAAGATAGCTAGCCTCGTTCAAGCTAGTATAAAACAAGATTACTTGTTAACTAAAGTAGAAATTTAAAGATGATAAATAAAGAGATAATCGATCCACATTATTTTAAGTATTTCTCGAAGATAATTTTGGCGATAATGTGAAGATAATTCTAAACATTTTCGATGCATTAATTTGATGATAAATTATGCCCTTTGTTGATGATATAAACTAGTAAATTATTATCAAGTCAACCGAGAATCATCTCAATGTGAGATGAGAACATGATGCTCTATAAATAAGGAGACTTTTTCATGGGATTAAACTTGAGCTTAGCATACACAATCCAATTAATTTGTGAGGAATTCTTTATGTGCTTCACAGTTTTTACATTTGAGTGAAGGTAACTGGCGAAGAGATCATAGTAAGTATATTTGGTTGAGGCCGCAATTATTTGAGGGTTAAGATAGATTGACCTATAATAGAAACTAACATATTTCATACTTCCTTACAAGGGTTGGGTTCTAATTTCTTGGTGGACTTAACTTGTACCTTATTGTTATTACTATAATGGTTAAAATATGTTGTTAATTCTTATATTTGTATAAAATTTGAGATTTAATCCATATACTTTAAAAGTTAAAAGTTAAATTCTTACTTTTTTTCAATTTAAAAGTCTTAGTCCAATTATTATTGTTATTGATAGTTTTTGTTAAAATTTGTCAACTTATCATGTTTATTTTTTATCAATCATATGCCATACCATATGAGGATAGCCTAATTAAAATTTTAAGTTGACAATTTTTGACAGAAAATACATAAGATTTTAATAACTGGACTGAGATTTTTAAATAAAAAAATAAAAAGATTGAATTTTTAAAATTTTTAAATATATAAATTTTATCAAATAATTACACAACTATTGGCTTGATTTGATTCTTTAATTGGTTTAACCATTTATTTTCTTCCTACATTAGTGTAGGATAAATTGTGATTTTCTTTTAATTTTTTTATAATATTATGGTATACCATTAGTATTTTTTTTTGGGGGGGGGGGGGGTAATATAAATATTTTGAAATGAATCTAGACTAGGAAAGAAATCTATTGTTGGCATATATACTCATGGTCAACCACACCATTAGCTTATAAAGGCTAAGGCAATAGTAATGAACAAAAAATAGCAATATGTAACAACCACTAAGCAATGTCTTCATATTCACAATTTGATTGAGAAACATGGCAATGGCTATCAAGTAAGATCATGTCTTTCATTTTGGGTTCCATTAGTACTTTTTTTATTTTATTATTTCTCTTAATTAATGTATTATTTGATAGGTATGATATATTTTCAATTAACTCTTCTGTCTATTAAATAATATCTAAGAGATATGAATAGGAAAAGGCATTAGAATTTATTTTTTTTTTTGAGTTTTTCAATTTTTTTGATGTATTTTTATTTAATTTTGTGTATATGTTTAGATGAAATTTTTGGCATACCTATATCACATGCATTAATGGCATGTTTCTTCAGATAACAATAACAATAATTTTATTTGATATTTTTGTTTGTTTCACTTACAACCATATAAAAGTATTTGATTTTAGAACACTAAGATTTTTTTAAGTTTTAATTTTTGTCAGATATCTGTTTAGTACGAATTCTAACTTTATTATCTTCATTTTCCATTTTTGATATTGTATAAAAAATTTAACACATTCTTTTCCAACTATAAACTTTTTTTTGTAATTTTAATATATTGATTGACACTTTTTATATCACATTTTAAAATATTTTTTTTCCTTTTACGAAGTAGTTCCATTAAATTTTGTGCCCAAATTTTTTTAAACTAATTAAAAATGTTATATTTTACTTTCAAAAAAAAATAAATGCAAGTACTTTAAGGAAATATTTTTTTTTAAATATGCAAGTGAATAACTTAAATTCCTTCTATTTATATCTAAATTAATATAAATTTAAAATAATTTGAAGCTTAAGTGACTGAAACTTGAAATGATTCAAGCAAGTAATATGAAATAATTAAAATTAGAAATGATCTGAATTCGATAAAATCCACTTAAAAAATTCAACCCTCAAACTCTAATGAACTAAACTTGAAATTGACCAAAACCTGTAAGCTTGAACTCAAAATTAATTCAAATCGAAATTACTTAAAACATTTAAAATCAAAATAACTTAGGGTGTGTTAGGAAATTCATTTAAAAGAATTGTTAAGGCTATTTGAAAAGTTCACCTAGTAATTAGATTAGAAAATAATTACTTCTAATCACACATAGCATGTTTTGTGTTACATTATAAATAGTAAATTCACTGAATTGAGTGTAATTGAAACATCCAATTACAATATCAAATTATTAATCTTGATAATTATAATTTTTTGAAAATAATCATTTTTTAAGATATATAACTCTTTGTGAAATGAACATATTTATGGAAAGGCATTCAATAATTGAATTTGGGTGTCATTATTGGTAATCGCTTATTTGTGACAAGTTTAGGTAATCATTATAGTTAGTATGTCTCGATTAATTGAGTTTAATTGGAGAACACACTCCAATTCTTAGGAAAGACGACTTCCAATTTGTTTTAAATAAAATTTATTAAAAGAAAGAAAATATAAAACCTAATGTAAGAAATTAAGATATAATTATATTATTCTAATTAAACACTTAAAATTTCTTATAATATTAATATTATTACTCTAATAGTTATATTCTTTTGCAAATACTATGTGCAGGGGTGAAGTCAGAATATTTTTTTAGAGGTTGAAATTAAATTGTAATTTTTACGATAGTAAAAAAAAAATGTAATTTTATTATTTTAATAGCCTATATCTTTATAATTTTTAAATGATTAAATTAAAATTTTATCATTTTTAAGGGGCCAAAGTGTAATTTTATCTTTATTAATTTTAATTTTTAAAAATTTTAAAAAATTTAAATGAAAATTTTTCTATTTTAAGAGGGCGGAGACCCCTACTAGCAGTCCTAACTATGCCATGAGTATGTGATATCTAAAATATATAAAGAAAAAATTAAAATTTCTTATAATTACAAGACGTGGTTATTACGCTTGTAGTTACTAGTTAGATGTTCTTTCTATTATTTTTTAGTCCAAACACTGGTTTAACTGAAATTGAGTCTATTCAAAATCAATTCAAATAGTTAGGTCTAATGCCATATATGTATACTTTAAATCCTCTTGAATATCATATTAATCAAATTTATTTAGATATTTCTTAGACAATAACTGTGAATAATTAGGTATATTTTAAAATAAAATATTTGATGATTTGTCTTGAGAGTCTTCATGTGTCCGACGTTGTTCTTTCTTTGAATGATTAATATTATTTGTTTGGTGATTTAAATGGCACTAAGTGTGATTATCGTTTGCATGATTGTTACTTCCAGTGGCAGCAAGTCATAAACTTTCAAAGGAAAAGAACCAATGTAAGTATACATGTCTCTAAACAGCTCAAAACACAGAGAGAAAAGCCAAGGACTGAGTTTTTTTTTTTTTTTTTTTCATTTCAGCTGCCCTTTGAACTTTGGGTATGTAAATATTTCTCAATGACTACTTTTTCATCATTTTTAGTGATTTTGGGGATTTGGGCTATGCATAAATGATGGTTCTATCAATGGTATGTTCTTCTTTCAGTGTTCAAATGATGGTGAAGCTTTCAGCTTTTGATGCCAAAAACAGGGGTTTGGTATTGTTTTTTTAATATGAATCATGACTGCCCTATCTGGGTTTTTCTTTTCTTTTCTTTTTTTTTTGGCTCATGGAATAAATTTAACCAAGGTGCTAAATTTATACGTCCTCAAGAAAGTTTTATTTTTTTATTTAATGTGAATTGATTTTTTTACTTCAAGGTGGCTTTTTTATTTCTTTCCTGGGATTAAAACAATGATCTTAATGTTGTGTCTGCCTGGTTTTCTTTGTAAGAATTTTTATTCTTGTTTTTTAATCTAAATCTGTGGAATCCAAAAACTGAGGTTTTTGTTTTAGTTGCTTATAGGATAAGAAATCCTTTGAATACTCAAATGTTGTACCTCAAATTCATTGCTGCAGCTGCAGTATAAATTCTGAAGTTGTTGAGCATCAACCAAATTAATATAGCTTGAGAAGTCATAACAATGGCTACTGAGAATGGCTTTAATGGTGATACCAACCTGCACAAGGCCAGCACATCAAAAAGCCAGGAAACCAGCAAAGGAGATGAGAAAACCGACACTGTTCCGTTTCACAAATTGTTTGTGTTCGCAGATTCAACCGATATCTTGTTAATGATTGTTGGTACAGTCGGTGCGGTCGGGAACGGTTTATGTATGCCCCTTATGACAATCTTATTCGGAGATCTTGTTAACGCTTTTGGACAAAACCAGAGTAATAACCAAGTGGTTCATGTGGTCTCAAAGGTATAGTTCTGTCTTATAACTTGTATTTGTTTTTCAGTTCTTGAAATGAAGGCATCATTAACTAGATTCTTGCAAAAATCATAGGTTTCTCTGAAATTTGTCTACCTCGCGGTTGGGGCCGGGGTGGCGGCGTTTCTCCGTAAGTAAATCTCTTGTTTTGAGTACTTTATGTCTCATTTTAACCAGAGATTGAGGAAGCTTGGACTTGCTTTTTCAGAGGTGAGTTGCTGGATGGTCACAGGTGAGAGACAAGCTGCTCGAATAAGGGGCTTGTACTTGAAAACCATATTGAGACAAGATATTGCTTTCTTTGATGTTGAAACAAACACGGGAGAGGTCGTTGGACGTATGTCTGGTGACACAGTTCTCATACAAGATGCCATGGGAGAAAAGGTATATATATCGAATCAATGAACAAGTCCTATGGAAATCATCATATAGAAGCGATCATTGAAATGTTTACGTATTTGTTTTGCAGGTCGGGAAGGTTTTACAATTGCTGTCCACATTCTTTGGAGGTTTCACTATAGCATTTGTCAAGGGATGGCTTCTAACTCTTGTCATGTTGTCATCTATCCCTCTCCTTGTATTATCTGGTGCAACGATGGCTGTCATTATATCTAAGATGGCAACTCGTGGACAAACTGCTTATGCTAAAGCTGCCACCGTTGTTGAACAGACAATTGGTTCAATTAGAACTGTATGTTCTACATAAAACACAGTTGTTGTTTTTTAATATATGACTAATTGTTTCATCTTATTCCAGGTTGCATCATTTACTGGTGAGAAGCAAGCCATAAGCAATTACAACAAATTTCTTGCTACGGCTTATAAATCAGGTGTTCATGAGGGAACTGCTGCTGGACTCGGTCTCGGTGTAGTCTTGTTGATCATATTCTGCAGTTATTCTTTGGCTGTATGGTTTGGTGGGAAGATGATTTTGGAGAAAGGATACACTGGTGGTGTAGTAGTTAATGTGATTATCGCTGTATTGACCGGTTCAATGTAAGTGAAAAGTTTAAATTTCGACTTAATTATGATGCATGCTTCATAGTTCATAGGCTGAACCCTTAATGGTTATGGATGTTTAAGGTCCCTGGGGCAGGCATCACCATGCATGAGTGCATTTGCTGCTGGTCAAGCTGCGGCATTTAAGATGTTCAAGACCATCAATAGGAAGCCTGAGATCGACCCATACGATATGAGTGGGAAAGTGTTGGAGGACATTCACGGGGATGTGGAATTGAGGGATGTTTATTTCAGTTATCCAGCCAGGCCAGAAGAGCAAATTTTCAGTGGATTCTCTCTTTCTATTCCATGTGGTACAACAGCTGCTTTAGTTGGAGAAAGTGGAAGTGGGAAATCAACTGTAATTAGTCTTATAGAAAGGTTTTATGATCCACAAGCCGGTGAACTGCTTATCGATGGCATTAACCTCAAAGATTTCCAACTTAGATGGATCAGGGGAAAGATTGGCCTTGTTAGCCAAGAACCTGTGTTGTTTACATCAAGCATTAAGGATAATATTGCATATGGAAAAGAAGATGCAACCATAGAAGAGATACAAGCCGCGGCTGAACTTGCAAATGCTGCTAAGTTCATTGATAAACTACCTCAGGTTCTAATCCCTTGTCTGAAGAACATGATTATTTCTTGTCCATATCATACATTTTATAAAAGATATGTCAACTTTGAACTTCATATGTAGGGGCTAGATACCATGGTTGGAGAGCATGGGACTCAGCTTTCTGGTGGACAGAAGCAGAGAGTTGCAATAGCAAGAGCAATTCTAAAGGACCCTCGGATTTTGCTTTTAGACGAAGCTACAAGTGCATTAGATGCAGAATCTGAAAGAGTGGTACAAGAGGCATTGGACCGCATAATGGGCTATAGGACTACGGTCATCGTTGCTCATCGTTTGAGTACCGTGAGAAATGCAAATACAATTGCCGTAATTCATCGAGGAAAGATGGTTGAAAAAGGTAGGTTAAAAGAATGTCTTACTTGAATTGGTTTAACTTGTTCATAAAGGAAGCTATGTTGTATAGAACAGCTAGGAAACGATGCAAAAACGAAAAAAAACTTGGAAGCAATCTGAGAATTATTGATTATATCAACCTGATTCATAAGCACATGAGTATGCTTATTTATACAGCAAAATCTAACTACTTCATAACAGAAGAACTAACCTCTTAACTGATTTTAACAGACTAGACATTAACTAACACTAGCTGAACTAACTGATTGAGTTGGTTCAATATGTTGAGAGATGCATTTGCTTAAGCACTATTGTTAATAACATTTTGTGAATCGATCAGGGTCACATTCAGAACTACTCAAGGATCCTGATGGAGCGTACTCTCAGCTTATTCGATTACAAGAAGTAAATAAAGAGTCAGAACAGGTAACAGATGTATCAGAAGTTACCCCAGAATCATTTAGACAGTCAAGCCTGAGAAGATCAATGAAGCGATCAATCAGTAGGGGATCATCTATCGGAAATAGCAGCCGCCATTCTTTCTCTGTATCCTTTGGTTTGCCTACTGGAATGAATGTCAATGATTCTGCAACAGTAGATACCGAAGACCCTTCCAAACAGCCATTAAAGCAGCCTCTAGAGGTTCCTATTCGTCGGCTAGCTTACCTCAACAAGCCAGAGATTCCTGTTCTCCTACTTGGAACTATAGCCGCTGTTGCCAATGGTGTCATACTGCCAATTTATGGTCTGCTGCTTTCCCATGTAATCGAAACATTCTTTAAACCACCTGATGAGTTGAAAAAGGATACGAGATTCTGGGCACTGATATTTATGGCCCTTGGCCTAGCATCGTTATTGGCATCTCCAGCACGAACATACTTTTTCTCCATTGCTGGATGTAAACTAATCCAAAAAATCAGATTAATGTGTTTTTCGAAGGTGGTTCACATGGAAGTTGGTTGGTTTGATGAACCAGATAATTCCAGTGGTTCAATCGGTGCAAGGCTCTCGGTCGATGCAGCCTCAATACGTGGCCTAGTTGGAGATGCACTAGCTCAGATGGTATCAAACCTTGCATCAGCCATTGCTGGTTTGGTCATTGCTTTTGTTGCAAGTTGGCAATTGGCACTTATAATGCTAGGACTAGTCCCTTTGATAGGATTCACTGGATATTTTCAAGCAAATTTCATGAAGGGATTTAGTGCAGATGCAAAGGTATGCTCAAAACTGTCGACCTTGATATCTAACGCAATATGTTATATGCATATAATTCATTTAGATGTAAATATAAATGGTTACAGATGATGTATGAAGACGCAAGCCAAGTTGCTAATGATGCTGTCGGGAGTATAAGAACAGTAGCTTCATTTTGTGCAGAGGAAAAAATGATGCAACTCTATAGCAAGAAATGCGAGGGTCCATTGCAAACAGGGATTAAGCAAGGGTTGATTAGTGGATCAGGATTTGGACTGTCATTCTTTTTGATGTTTGCTGTTTATGCTACCAATTTCTATGCCGGAGCTCAGCTTGTCAAGCACGGTCACGTAACATTCTCAGATGTTTTTCAAGTGAGTCTAAAATCTAGTTCTGTTGGAACCATTTTGAGACCTATTCACTATATATATAACTCTGAGAATGAGACTGATATCTATTTTTGTAGGTTTTCTTTGGTTTGACAATGGCAACTATTGGAATTACTCAATCAAGCTCATTCGCTCCTGATTCCAGCAAAGCCAAGTCGGCTGCTGCTTCCATATTTGCAATTATCGACCGCGAGTCTAAGATAGACCCGAGCTATGAGTCCGGGACAACACTAGAAAACGTGAAGGGAGATATCGAGCTTCATCATGTTAGTTTCAAGTATCCATTAAGGCCAGACATTCAAATTTTTCGAGACTTGAGTTTGTCTATCCATGCTGGCAAGGTAACAAAACAATCCATTTGCCATTTCATAGAGACTAAATCATACATACGTTAATGTCAACTTTTTTTCAGACTGTTGCTTTGGTTGGAGAAAGTGGGAGTGGGAAATCCACAGTGATTTCATTATTGCAGAGATTTTACGATCCTGATTCGGGACATATCACTCTTGATGGAGTTGAAATCCAAACCCTCCAATTAAAGTGGTTGAGGCAACAAATGGGGCTTGTTAGCCAAGAACCTGTTTTGTTTAACGAAACAATCCGTGCCAACATTGCATACGGAAAGGGAGGAAATGCAACCGAGGCAGAAATCTTAGCTGCATCAGAGTTGGCCAATGCTCACAAGTTCATAAGTTCATTACAACAGGTTAGAACTCGATAACAAAATCCGGGTTTAACTCAGTGCGTTCATACAATCACTTTATAACCAATTATCATATAGGGTTACGATACGGTAGTAGGAGAGCGAGGTGTTCAATTATCAGGAGGACAAAAGCAAAGGGTAGCCATTGCACGAGCCATAGTTAAAAGTCCGAAGATACTTCTCCTAGACGAGGCAACAAGTGCGTTGGATGCCGAATCAGAGAGGGTGGTTCAGGATGCATTAGATAGAGTCATGGTGAACCGCACAACAGTGGTGGTTGCTCATCGGCTGTCGACAATAAAAAATGCAGATGTGATTGCAGTGGTTAAAAATGGTGTCATTGTAGAGAAAGGAAAACATGACACCTTGATAAATATCAAAGATGGTATTTATGCTTCTTTGGTTGCACTTCACATGAGTGCTTCCGCTTCATAAAACTATTTTCTTTTTTTGGTAACCATAAGGATCATTTTCTTATTCTTTTCTCTGCTAGCAAATCTGATCTTATACGCATTGTATCTTATAATAAATTTATGGTTAAATTACCTAATAGGTCCTTGTACTATAGGTTGAAATGTCTATTAGAAAATTGAGGAATTTAACTTTGAAGCAAACTGTTAAATTTACTTGATGGATAATTTGGTCTTACTCATATAATATGGGAATAAAATATTATGATTTCAATGAATGTAAGATGCATTATTGTTCACCGTTTAATCCTTTTAATATTTTTATAAATTTCAAGGGTTTCCTTAGCATGTGTGTTTAGGTCAAATTATATATATAGGACATAGATTAGGCATCTGCTCACCAGCAATTTTTTAAGCCAAGGGATCGTTGGAGTATGAGGTCTATTCAGCATTATTGGACTTGGTTCTACGAAAAGATTCCTTCTCTTTCCTTAGAGCTTCCATCTGATCTTCTAAGGGTGCATTTTGTTATTAGAGAGGCACCATGTTATACCCTACTGTGGCAAGGACATGTGACAGAACATGGGACGGCTTGGTAAATGACCTTCCGTTGGATGCAACTCACGAGCAACATTCTGCTTAATGCCTTTTATGGTAAGTCCCCATTTAAAACCATTCATGATCAACCCTTCACAAATCCCATTTGAACCATCTAGAGGCCATCCGTTATGAACTCTCCGTGGGAATCACTGATGGACTACTAAGGTATAACAACTTCATACAATCTCAACAAAGAGAATATCAGAGTAGGATCGTATATAGCGACAACTAACTTGTAACAACCCTGCTACCTGGCCTACCACACAAATAGGCCTACTTTCCGTATTGTCGACTACGTGGCACTACCAAACGAGTGGCACCCTCCTGTATACCTCAAAGCAAGAGAAACGAAGGATCTCCCCCTTCTTCTTCAAGAAAACTCAAGTGTGTCCCCTCAGCCTTTTCCCTCCTCCTCTTCTTTCTCCTCCTCAACCTTTTACTCTAACTCTCTACTTATCACAGGTGAATCGACTTTCTCATCTTCACCACCTTTTCCTCCTTACTTCCTCCTTTATTGAGACTCTTTATTAACACACCACTTGGACTATTCCCCATGATGCTCCCTTTGTGGTTGATTCTTATTATGACATTTCCTATTGTTGTTGGTATTGTAACTTTAAATACTATTGAAAGTTTGGTATAGGTTTCATAGAGGAGCAATTGGTTTAATTGATCGATTTGGTCAAGTCTTTTTTAAAACAAATGTAATTGACTTTAACATAAAAAAACAAATTCAACCAACTTTAGTTAAGAAAATCAACCAAACCAAACTAATTTTAATTCAATCCATTTTTTCAATTAACTAAACCAATTTTAATTCGGTTAGTTTTTTTAATTAATCAACTTTGATTTTAACTTATTATTGGATTGAGTTTACATGATTATATATTATAAACAAGGGTAAATCCTTAATTAGGCCAACCCTCTCTTTGACTCGGTCAAAATAGTTGATTTATTGATGAAGGAATGATTATATGTAATTGTAAGTAATAGATTTATTAAATATTGAAAGTACATCTTAACTTGTAAATTTGAATATTCGATATCAATTAATAATAATGATAAAGGAGGATTATTCATTATTTCAAATATTTATCATTTTTCTAAATATTAATAAATAAAGAAAATATCAAGCGATCCACAATGCTTTAAAAAAAAAGTAATATATAAAAACTAACATCAAAATAAGAAAAAGTAAAATCAATTCAAATAAAATATATATATTTCTTATCAATGTATATCAGGGGCGAAGTTAAAAAAAAAATTTAAGGGTCGAAATTAAATTGTAATTTTTTACGATAGTAAAAGTGAAATTTTACAATTTTAATAGTCTATATGTTTATAATTTTTAAAAGATTAAACTAATTTTTTTTATTATTTTTAAGAGAGCCAACATGCAAATTTACTTTTACTAATTTAAAATTTTAAAAATCTTAAACAACCTACATAAAAAAATTTCACCCCTTAATTCGCTCTATATCACTTCAAATTCATTTTTTTCTTGAAATTCATAAATTTTATTAGTTAATAATGTACAAAGTAAATAAATATATTAAATCTAAGTCAAGATTTAGACTTTGAATAATTGCTACTAAGTATATATTAATACCTCCGTTGTTTAGTTGGTTACCCCTTAATTTATATATTACTTATAATATTATGGTCAAAAATCAAAGATAGTGTTTCAACTTTTATTGAGTGTAAATCCTTTAGACGCCATAAGCTAAATATTTAACTCCAAAAACTGAGACATATATAAATTGGTTAAAGTATTAGGAGGTCCTCATATTGTATGAATTGAATTAAATTAGTCCATCTATTATTAAATAAACTAATTTCATCATTATATTATTAAAAAGAGTCAAATAAGTCCAAATTGTAATAGAGTAAACATTTATTGTATAAAAAATATCTTGAAATTAATGTTTTTTTCAATTGTAGTTCAATTTCAAATAAAAACATTTATTTATAAAACCAAATTTTTTTTTAAAATATTAACTTTGTTAAACGGTAAATGTTAACTTTATTTCAATTTAGCCTTATTTGATTCTTTTTAATAGTACAAGGACTACTTTGATCCATTTAATAGTGCATGGATTAAATTGATCAAGTTCCTATAATAAAGGGACCTCTCAAGTATATTCACCAATATAAATTCATATACTTCACTCATCCAACTCGAATTCAAACTAACATAAAGCCAAAACAACTTGAATTTGAAATAACTCAAATCCAAAATAACTCAAACAAGTAATTTGAAATGTTTTAAACTTAAAGTAATCATAACTTGAAATGATATGAGCTCATTATGACCCGACCTTAAAAAATCAATATTACAGCTCAAATCACTTGAACTTAAAAATAATTCAAATAAAAAAATTTACTCAAACCCAAAATTGATCTAAACGAAGTAGGTAGACAGGGGATAGGCCCCGGCTCCCCTAAAATGAGAAATTGACTTTTGATATTTTACAATTTATAAAATTATAAATTAGTATTATAGGTAAAATTGCACTTTGACCTCCAAAAATGATAAAATTTGATTTAGCCTTTTGAAAAATTACAAACATATAACCTATTAAAATGATGAAATTGCATTTTAACTCTCATAAAAATATAAAAAATTAATTTCGGCCCCTTAAATAATTTTCTAGCTTTACCTCTATAGGTAGGAGCATCAACCCCCTTAATTAAATAGTTTAATATCATTTTTTTAGGGTTTCTAATTTTTTTTCATGTCTACTTTATGGTTCATGAAAACTAATCATTTCTAGGTCTACGGTTGCCTCCCTCGATAATGCCATCTCCAAGATTCAAATTAGAATTATCTTCCTGAGAATGCAATGTACCTTATCACTGCACTCAATTGTTATTAATTTTCTAAAAATTACTGATTCAATTTAACAATTTGTACGAGGAAAAAAAATAGTTAATCCTTTCTACAAATTAAGAATTTAATTTAATCCATTTTAACATAATTTTTAATTTTAGCTTCTCAAATTAATTTCATCTCGGATTTTTAAAACAAAATATCTGATCCCCTCACACTCTAATTCCTCTTTAATATTATATTAATCAAATCTACTTAGAGATTTTGGAAAATGTTAACGTTGAACAATTAGTTATATATTTTAATGTAAGAGGTTGGATGAGTAGGCATTTTGATGATCTTATCTTCATGTGTCCCCACCCACGTGGCTTTTTAATTTATTAATATTATAAATTTTAGGGATACACCAATATTTAGTCATTAAATTTGATAATTTTTTCTTAACTTGATTCTTGAGCTTTTTTGGTTCACGTAAGTTTCAGAACAATTTTTTCAGTTTATTTCTTGAACTTAATTTTCATTAATGTTATTGTCACATAATTTCTTGAAATTTTTAAAATTTTTATATAAAATCTAAAAACTATAAAGAACTTATAAATTCTTTTAATTTTCTTTTAAAAATTCATATGATCATGTGACATTATCTCAGTGTCATAAGAAAATCCTTGTTTAAACCCAACTTAAGTCAAAGTTTTACTCTTGAGAGTTTTATCTCTAAGTCTTTTTCTTCTTTTAAGCATTGTTCCCTTTTCTAAGGTGTCCTTAAGTCTATTCTTAACGTAGGTCTCTTTGTTTTTCTTTTTCTTTTTCTTTTTTATCTAATTGAATACTTAAGTTTTGGGCTTGTGTTTTGTTTGTGTGCTTCCATTGTGATCAAAAGGTTGGAAATAGTGTTGTGCGCAATTTTCTTACTCTTCTCTTTTCTGTTTCAATTCTATGGAGATTCCATTGGATGAGGGGGATGATCAAAGCCTTGAGTGACAAGGTTTATTGTGATTAGGAAAAATGTTGCTGGAAAATTTCTCAATCACAAAAGAGCTCTCAATGTTTATTTAGGGAATTTCGTCAAAGGACAAGATTGTTTGCATACGAGAAGTTAGGGAAAATATTTTTGCGATCTCCTTTAGATCTGAAAGAATAATGCAAAGGGTAATTTATGAGAGCCATTGGTCCAATTATGGGTAATCTAATTCAGTTGGTGGGAAAATGATTTAGTTGTTCCTAGAATTGATTTATCTTGAATCTATTTTTTGATTCAGATTTATAATCTTCCTCTGGAGATGTTGAATCGAAAAAAGGCGAGAAACATAAGAGAACATCTAGGACGAGTGATTAAGGTTGGTGATCCATACGGTTATGATGGTCTTGGGAGGAGTTTTCTTTGCATGTGTGTTGAACTGGAGGTGAATAAGCCCTTGATGGATGGTTTCTAGAGACCTCGAAGGAATAGAGATCAAGTATGGGCATCGATCAGTGATTACGTGTCGAGTGCGCAGAAATACAAACAATTTTATAAAACAATTTAAAAGTAAGGTTTTAACTATAAGCGTACAGTGTCAATTATAACATTTGTAGTACCAATTGGACACTCGTGTAACACCTCAAAATTTGGGGTTAAAAGTTTTGAGATTTGTAGGTGGGGTCAGCGGAATCTAACCCAGAGGCAAATTAACACACAAATTAGCCACCAAACCAGCAGACCCATTCTGACATAAAACACAGCAACAAACCCAATTGCCCGATCTAGCCACTAACCCTACCTACAAATCTCAAAACTTCTAACCTCAAATTTCAGGGTGTTACAACTCACCCCTCCTTAAAGAAATTTCGTCCCCGAAATTTCCCACTAACAGAACAGTTGTTTAACACAAACTTTACAACTATACTCCCGCTACGCACTCTAAACGCGAGTACTACCATACTATACCTCCACACCTCACACACCTAACCTGAACATTTATCCCATAAACCAGATCAACTTACTTACATACACGGACACTCGAACCCAAACCTCAAACACACATCCAGAACACTTAGCCACTGAAACAGATACTCATTTATCCATCACACACACAAACGTTATCCAACGAATAAACATCAATGTCATTCAAATAAATAACACACAGAATCACAACCACCTACAACCATACTTGTCTCAATGTCGTCACAGACACTCTGTAATTCGATGCTTCGTGGACCCGCATCTAAGACACACTTCCAACTTCTTCTAATAACTGCCCTAATGGCGCTTCTTACAGTGCCTACAAACCGATACACTCGCCCTATTACCAGAACCATTCGCACAACCTTCACTAACACCCAACTGCGTTTTTATACACTTTGCAGACTAAGGCTCCAACCTCAAAGGACTACGATCCATTTTCTTCCTACAATCCATACACCTACCTTGAATTAACTCTCTATTCCTTTCCAAACTAGCCTCGAAGACTTTCTCTAACACCTCTCTCACCAACTCACGTCTTGGAGAAGCCAACAACTCTTCGAGAGTCTCACCAGATTGACCCTCACGATCACGCTTACCATCAGAATCCATATCGGTTTTGTGACTAACTTAGAGTATCTACATTTTCAGAAAATGAACACAAAATAAATACGAAAATCTATATTTCTAATCTTACAATTTTGAATTTCTACCCTGGACCAGCATCGAAGTCTCAGACATTTTATCTCCTCAAAATCAATGAAACACACATAATTTCAAAATATTATGGTACAGTTTATCAAAACTTTTTTTAAAAAAATGAACACACGCGCACACGGATATGTAAAAACACAGGCCAAGTTTTTGCAAACCTGGCTCTGATATCACTTAATGTAACGCCCCAAAACCCGACCTAGGAGTTTAGACCAAATTTCGGAGGTCATATCGATCACCGAAGTGATCTAAAATAATTTTACAAAATGAGTTGTTAAAATCTTATTCAAACACAGTTATTAAAATCAAACTAAACCATTTAGCCCTTTTAAGATTCAAAACAGAGAATTCAAGTCACGTTGAAAGCGCTCGGAAATGAAGTTCTAAAGTTTCTAGGAATCAAAACAAAACTACTTATGAAAATCCAAAATTAGATTCTACCACAGCCTTTATAGCTATTTATAATTCGAAACAGTTTATAAATTTAAAATTTTGAAAAGTCCATTTATTAGTCTGGCTTAAAACATGTCACTCCGAGACCTCTGGCTTGCCAAGTCTAGCTACAGAAAACGAGGGTACCTGTAAAGAAATAAACTAAAGGGGTGAGCCAAACGAGCTCATTGTGAGTTCGAAAACGATAGATAAATGAACACCAAAATGTCACAATAAAAATAAAACTCAATAGCAATCCAATATACGAATAGTCTTCACCAACAAATCAAATGTATCAGTACTGAAACACCTCAATCTATAAATAGCTAGTCTCGCAATCAAACAGACAGACAGAATGCGGAATGAATGCAACAAGCAATGAAAACCTACCCAACCAGCCAAACACCTCCCCGTCCCCCCAATCACACCCCAAAAAGAGCTAATTAAACTCATCCAACTATGCACACCACATAGGACCTCGAAAGGCCCATCCAACCCTACACACCAAGTACGTAGACTAAGCCACTCAAATGTTAATATGCAGCAGAGCTGACATATATGTCGTACTATACATTTCGATAAAAAGCTGTACAGACATGTTATAGTTGAAACTAGCAGAACAGATTAGACTCCCTTCTCTTCACAATCAAGCCCAAAAAGATTAATACAAATGTAAAATGCACACTATTTGAAGACAAACTTACAAAAATAGAGTACGAAATCAGAAATGTACACATTCAAAGTGCCCAGGCCGTGTGGGGGTCTACACACCCATGTGAAGGCCACACACGCCCGTGTGGAGGCCACACACGCCCGTATAGAGGGGACACATGCCCTTGTGAGCAGCCCGTGTAACTCACTATCCAAAAGTACTAAAAATAAAGAGTAGAGGAGATATGGCCGTGTGAAGATCTCACACGCCCGTGTAGGGACACATGCCCGTGTGGCCAAGCCGTGTGGTACTAAAAATCATTAAAAACCCTAAATTCCCAATTACACATGGCCGTGTGAGCCACCCATGTGGGGCACACGCCCTTGTGGTCACGAAACCACACCGAAACAGGCTACGAAATGTGCTTTTGATGTCGAAATGATCCCCAACCCTCAATAACACAGAAATACACCAAAAACACTCAGAATTTCAAGCAATTCAACAACAATCAACACGTCGATTGGTCAATTTCAAAAACACACAAAATATGTCAAATTCACAGAAACAAATAAGAAATTCGATAATGAAAAGGGAGAGTTTCTGAACACACAACTTAGACGCGATAGTAAACACCAAAATCATTCGATTCGCTCCTCCAAACTGATTCAAAAACCTTATTCTCTTTTGATTTACTAAACACCCGATAACCAAACTCCCTTGACAACGACAACAACGATAAAACGGAAGAAGCAAAGATTCAAAAGAAACTATATATTTTCTTTTTAGGAAGAAAGAAAATTGAAAAGTCACAGTGAACAAAAGTGGAGAAGAAGGGAAGAATGTGCAACCCACTTTTTTTTTTCTTTTTGCCATTTTTTTATTCTCAAAATAAAAATAAATAAAAATAGCTAAAACTAATAAATATTTTAGCAACTAAAATAAATAAATCTAAAATAAAATTACTCTCATAAACACACACGAATATTCGAACCCAGAACCTAGAGGCAAATTAACATACAACAAACCACCAGACCAGTAGGCTCATTCTAATATAAAACACAGTAACAAACCCAATTATCTGATCTAGCCACTGACCCTACTTACAAATATCAAAACTTCTAACCCCAAATTCCAGGGTGTTACAACTCGAGTATTCTAATGTTCGAACGCAAATGATAGCCAAGTGGATAAATGTATTTATCAAGTTAATTACAAGTTAATCAATTACTAATCTAATCGAGTTAGAAATTATTAGTGCAAGTTCAAATAAAAAATTATTTGTAACACCCCACACCCGAGTCCTACGCCGAGACAGGATACGAGGCATTACTACACTTAAACACATGCATTCTAACGTTTTCGAATCATCAAGACTTGATCAAATTTAAAAATTTTTCAAACTTTGTCTAAACTCCTTAACATGGGCCTACGAGGCCTCAAACGTCCATTAGAATCCATTCGGGACCAGCTCGGGTCCTTAACCAACTTTAGAAAAATAACCCATGAAATAGGGCACACACTCGTATGGAAGGACAACACGCCCGTGTGGTCATTATGACATGGCCGTGCTGATGGCCCGTGTGACAAACATGGCCTAAGCATCTAGGGACACGCCCGTGTCCCATGCCCATATGAATTAAATTCTAAATTTGAACCTACAAGGGTTTTCACACGATCTAACACAAGCCCGTGTCCCTCACACGGCCATGACACACCAGTGTCTAAAAACTTTGACATTCTGTTTCTGATGTCAGCACCCAATTAGGGGCACACAGCCAAGGCACACACCCGTGGCCAGAGGCAGTGTCCTCCACACTGCTGAGACACACTGCCGTACCTCTGCCCGTGTGTTTACTACTATGCATACTGACTTACAAATTTAACATGCAGGAGACACACGGTCGGACAACACGCCCATGAGGCTGGCCGTGTGTCACACGCGGCCTAGACACAAGCCCGAGTGTCTACCCGTGTGGACAAAATAAGGCTATTTCCAAGCCTTTTTGCCACCCTCATTTGCATCAACCTACATAACATCTAACATGACAATCCACACAACAGCACGAAGTCTAATCAGCCACACAAGGCATAAACTCATTCATGAAAATATCATCATTTGCATATATCAATAATGAATACCAGCCATTATCCAAGGCTTTATACAAAACGAAGGGATTCATCCCAAACCAAAACCTTGGCTAAATTAACATTGATACAAAAATCAAAAGTTTAAGCCCTATACATGCCATACTTAAAATAATAAAACCAACTATGCCAAGTGCTTCAGTTGATAGTGTGATCGATGCCTCCGAGTCCGATGATCCTCGAGCTAATTAGGCGGCACTATAAGAAAATGGAAAGGAGAGGGAGTAAGCATAAAGTTTAGTAAGTTGCATGCAAATAAATATAACAACAACTTTACCATTCATCATCATTCTCATAATACAAAAGTAGGCATAAGCACAACTTATTCATCACTATCCAATACAATTCACATAGTATATATCAAGCTCACATCTCATACATTTCAAATAGGTACCTGTACCACTCACAACATGGTTATACTTTTCTCGTTTAGTTTAAATTTAAATTTTCACCGTTGAACCATTCGGAATGCTATCAGATATTCATTAAGCCTCAAACATAGGATATGATGCCGATGCCATATCCCAGACATGGTCTTACACTGACTCTCACATATCTGTGCCGATGCCATGTCCCAGACATGGTCTTACATTAACACATCTTGTAGCCGATGCATGTCTGAGACATTTCTTACACTGGCTTACATCTCGAGGATGATGCATGTCCCAAGCATGTCTTACACTAGCTCTCGTCTCAATGCTGATGCCATGTCCCAGACATGGTCTTACACTGGCTCTCATAATGTGGCTGATGCATGTCCCAGGCATGTCTTACACTAGCGCACATGTGACCCAAATGCCATGGCATGAATATTCGATTTGTTCCTAAGGTTCAACCGGGAGTTCTATTATCTCAATTATTATCATACATTTTTGTTTCTGCAATCAAGCAATTTATGCTATAAAAATTCATGCATAATTGATAACAATGTAGTTACATTATTTACACACAACTTACCTCGGATTACAAAATGTAGACGACTAGTTCGGCTTAGTCCACTTGCTTTGCTTTTCCCCGGTCTAGGCCTGGATTTTGTAATTCTTGATCTAAAATGACAGAAATTCATTCATTTCATCAGCATATTAATCTAGACACCCGAAAATTCATAATTAGGCAAAATGACCGTTTTGCCTCTAAACTTTTACAAAATGGTCATTTTACCCCTAGGTCTGAAAATTGATTTTTATCGAATTTCTTCATATCTTAAGCCTAGCCAAACCCCTTTTACTCTTATAGCAACCTAAAATTTCCATTATTTCTCACATTTATCATCTAATTTTTAACTTATGCAAAATTGTCCCTAATTAGGGTTTCCATGAAAACTACTTCGTAAAAGTTATTTATTTCACAACCATGATTCATTTTCTTCCATAAAATTTTAGAAAACAGCATAAGCACTCTCATGGTAAAACCTTATACTTTCAACCATTTTGCAAAATAGTCCTATCATTTGAAAGCTCATGCTACAAGGGTTCCAAAAATTCAAAAATTATCAAGAAAAGTCATCAAAATCACTTACTTGTAAGGAGATTAAGTGGCTGAAATTTTTTAAGCTTCCAAAACCCTCCTATGGCTGATATTTTCAGTCAAGAGGAAAGGATGAGTGAAAAAGATGAAGGCTAGGCTTTAGGGTATTATTTTATCACACATTAGGTCATCAAATACCTAACACTTTGACTATTTAATTTTCTTTGTCTCATGGCCGGCCAAGCTATAATCTAAGGGTCTATTTGCCCTTTAAAGACCCCCAATTTAAGTTTCATGGCAAATAACACCTTTAGTTATCAAAATAGGATTTTTGCACTTTATGCAATTTAGTATTTTTTCACAATTAAGCATGCAATCGCTAAAATTAATCCACCAAAATTTTCATGCACTCGTATAATCATGCCACAACACAAAATAATTTCAAAATAATTTCTCTGACTCCGGATTTATGGTCTCGAAACCATTATTTCGACTAGGCCCAAAATTGGGCTGTTACATTGTTTATAAACTAAATTTAAATTATCAATTAAACTAACTAATATAATTTTCTTCCTTATTTTAGAAAATACAAATGATAAATCGATGGCCAATTGATTCGTTAATCGTTAACTAAGTTAATAAATCTATACCGATTATATTGATTGTCACTCTTAACTAGGAATCTGTCACACTTGATTTCATTTAAACCCTAAAAGTCAGATAGTTAAGGGTTAAATTAAGAGAGACCATTAGTCGGAGATCTCTACCGAAAAATTTGAGGTTGATTTGGACATAGTTGAGCTTCAAATATGGTTCAATTAGATTAGAACCAGCGGGGTCCCTTAGTGGGGGACGAAATAGTTGGCAATAGATGGTTCCTAAAGGGTTGAAGACAATGAGAGATGGGGCTATATATAGTTGAGGAAATGGTTTCCCAAGAGTGAATTCTTCTCATTTTTCTTTTCCATTTTATTCTCTTCTTCAGTTTCTTCTTTGGTTACTTCTAAGAAGATATAGTTAGGAGAAGCTCTGCATGGAGTGATGATCATGAGTTTTGGATAGAAAGAGTAGAGAGACCAGTGATGGTAAGGTTCTTAGTCCTTCTATACACATAAGATTTAGAAAGTAAAGTCAATGATTTTCAAGAAACTTTCTAAGGGTTCTGTATATTTCTGAGAACTAAGTTTAAACTAAATATTCTGAGCTTAACTTATGAGTTTGGTTATATGCTTAGCTTTCAAGAGAGAGTAGGAGCTTTGTAATTCGAGAAAGATAAGCTGGGGGAGGAAGGTGAATAAATTTTAGGTGAGTTTCTGTACTCCATTTCTAGAATGATAAATAATTTCTACTGATTTTTGTATGGTATACTGATATATGCCATTTTAGTTCAGTTTGCATGATCTCATAAGGTTTTATTTATAAAACGCTTGCATTTTATATAGAATACTAAAAGGGAAATTATCAAGGGAAATAGATGAAGATAGGATAGAGAACAATGGAAGATTCTATTAG
Organism: Gossypium anomalum; assembly: GCA_025698475.1. Classification (NCBI taxonomy): domain Eukaryota; kingdom Viridiplantae; phylum Streptophyta; class Magnoliopsida; order Malvales; family Malvaceae; genus Gossypium; species Gossypium anomalum. Next base: position 24,226,735 of record CM046967.1, read on the forward strand.
ATATCGTCATACGGTGTTGCTGGGTGCACTTGTGATGTGCGAAGCTTCGAGTTTTGTGGAAGGGACACTGCGATATTCGAGCATCAAAGCTAGGAATGGTGAACTGTAGGAATGAATTAAATGCAATGGAAAAGATAAATAAAAAGATCATGGCTAGGACATAGGTCCGATCAGTGGCTATACGCTAAAAATGAGTAAAATCATAACTGAAAGTTGTTATGGCATCATGATAGAAATAAGTAAGACCATAACTGAAAGATGTTATGGCATCATGTGAAAGCACGTCAGAATGGCTGAATATGACTAATATCATGGTTGAAAAATGCTATGATATCCTTTGATAGTTTTTCGGGACGATAAATACGAGGTTATATTATGTAAGACCATGATCAAAAAATGTTACAGTATCATAGATAGTCTGATAGGACATTAAATACGGGGTAGTCCACCGGGATAGTAAACACAGGGATTATAAGGTGTAAGGCCATAGCTTGACTATGGCAACCAATGGAGCCCGTCAGGACATTAAATATAGAACTTGACAAGTAAGATCATAGCTCAGCTATGGTAACTTGTGGGGTCCGTTGGGACAATAAGCACATGTGGTCAGTTAAGATGATAATAGTGGAACTTTTACAAACAGGGAAGAAGGGTAAAAGGCAAAATAGAAGTATAGACACACAATAGTTAGCCAAGCGGGTCAAAAGAATATGCCATTGAATGGAAAAAATAATAAAAGTGGGAAAAGACTACTAGAAAAGTAGTTGTGAAAGCCAGTAGCGCATATGAGTGGTACCCAACAAGAAGTAGTCACGAAAATTAACACACTAGTGGTGTCTGGTGTACAAGCAAATAAAATAAGGTTTAATCGAGGATCACAGATAAGGATCCACCATCAAGAATTTCCAGAGGGTGCTCAAGGAACCCTGTATGTTAGTTGTTCATTGAAAGTACATTGGTTAGCCTACAAGGACTGGAGGAGTTAATTAGAACCCAATAATAGAGAGAGTTACTAAAAGGGGGAAACCATTGGAAAAGTACCCACCAAATGGCTAGTTCTATAGGGAACCAACATGAAAGAGATCATAAGCACAAATAGCCACTCCAAAGATAGTTAGCGGAGTACTGAAGGTCAGAGCAGCCTACAACAGATGGATATGTTACACATTCAAGCATAGTACACCGAACAATGTGGATTACAAAGAAGTAATCCAATCGCTATTTGTCCCAAGAGTGCCTTAATCCTCCAAAGAGACAGGGAATCTCACTAGTTATCCTAGAAGTTGGAATGTTAACAAGTCCTTCAAGACTATGGTAAAAGGAGGAGCCCGCCCTGGACTAAACAAAATTGAAATAGTTGTTAAGGGGGAAGTATCCAAGGATCAGTAGAAGGCTAGATCGAAACACTACTTTATAGGAACTCGGTGAAAGGAAAAATCCACACTAAGGTTTTATTTTTGGTTTCAATGAGCTAGCAGAGACGAACATGTGTAGTTGATGCTCAAATGGTTTATAATTATGTTTTGGCTTTTCACATATTAATTATAAACTCGTTTAGTCATAAAGTCATTCCACTATAGTATCGTGACTAAGTTCTCCCCAACGACTCGTCCAATGACCTTGTTATATGTGTTTTACCCTCATAGGATATCCTTAATCTCTTGGGGATAATACTCGTTCTCCCAATATAATCCTATTTTATCTCATGATAACTATTGTATTTTCCTTCATGAAAATTCGATCATTATCAAATAGTGATCAAGTTATCTATCACAAATACAAACAACCTGTGGCCACGTTTACTTTTCTTCAACCATGTAATGTCAATGAGAGGATATCATTTACCTATGTTTTGGGCTATGAATTCCATTGTTGTGAATTACGCTACATACTATAGAAGTCGTACACCTAACGTATTAGCTTTCGATTCCCTATCTATTTGAACTCAGGCTTTTACTTATATCAAAGTGTATGAGTCACGCATACATAGTCTGCCATCCACTCAAGATTTAGGTATGTCAGTGAATAAATCCATAAACGGATTCAAAATCTATTCTGCTTGGGCCTTTTTTGATGTATTGTTAGTCCAGTCAATCACATCTATGTCTCTATCTTCTGGGAGTCATCTGCTCCAATGCCCAAGACAAGGCATCTTCCCAATTGAACTTGATAGACGACATATTTGTATTTTAATCGGTTTGCTCATTTTCTACTAGACTAAAGACATGTTTAGGTTCGTCTACTAATACAAGTTGTCTTTTCGTACTACGATCTGACCATATAATACTGCTTAGTATTAGTTAAATATTTAGATAACTAATGAGCAACATTTGCTTCCATTTTGCTTTGCGTGCAAAAACCATTTTAGAAAAATAATACAAAGTGTATTAATCATAATCAATAAATTTGTTTTATTAACCAATCTGTTTGAAAAATTATAAGTGTATATTGACGAAAATATTACACTTAGGGCACCAGATACAACAAAAGAATGTTGGCAAGAAAGAAAATTAATATTCAGAGGGTTATCTTTAGAATCAAAGTTGTTTTATTTCATATTTGTGATGGTTTAATGTAAGAAAGTAGAGATCATATGATAAGAGACCTAAGTGAGGAAGCTAGCAACTTCTAGAAAAAACCTAACCCTAGGTGGTTGAAAATAAATGTGGATGGTGCCTTTGATTTACAATCTAATAAAGCTAGAATTGAGGTGATTGTTAGGGATGAAACGGGGATTTTAAAGGGTGGGTATGGGAAAGCGATGATTGTAGAATCAGCTGAATTGGTTGAACTACATGCCATGTGCATCGGTGTTAAATATGTTGTTAGACATAAGATAGAGTGGATGAATCTAGAAACCGATTCACATGTGATTTTTCAAAAGGCCTCCAAAAAGAATAGCAAATCAATATGGAAGCTTGCACCTAATTTGATCAAGCTTGACAAACTGGTTGCAGAGAACCGTAATGTTCGATTTAGCTTAATCATGTGAAATGCTAATAGAGTAACAAATTGGGTTGCATTGCAATCAAAGAAGAGGGTGAGCCTTATTGGTTGGGTCAATGGACCCTCATCTCCTCTTGTTCACATATTGGACAAATATGGGCTTTTTATATCTATCGATGTAATAGGGGTTTTTAGTGTGATTTGTTGTGACTTTTTTTGCTGTTGTCAAGGGATTTGTACTGAGCTCTTATTTCTTAACCCACTTTGAAAGTGTTTTAACTGAAGAAGAAATTTAGTGTAACATTATCACACTTTAACGAAATTCAAATTTAAAGATAAAATTTTAAAAAAAATTATCAAACACCATACTAGTATCAACCAAAAAAAAATTTACTAAACAAGATAAAGTTACCAAATTTAGATTTAAGTCTTACTTTTATCCCTAAATGTTATTTGATTGATGATTTCAAACGTTTCATGTGATTATCAACTTTTTTGTGATTGTTGTCTCTAACGTTATAAATAATAGACTCTAAGGCAAACCCATCAAATCAATCCAATTAAATAGCCGCAAACAGAATAAAATAAAATAGAACTTCTAGAAGAAAATATTAAAATTGAAAAAGAAACAGGACATATAAATATAATAATTTAAAGAATAGATTTGTTCCAAATGCAGACAAAACTTGGCGGTGTCTATTGTCAATATCCCAAGTTGTGATTTTCCGGTATTTCAGCATAAGCCGTATTAAATGTGAACACGGTTTCATACATTATAAGAAGCTAGAAATGTGTATATATATATATATATCAATCGTCAAATGCATCATGTATCATTTACACAATATTATAACATATCATTGAATGGAGAAAACTAGAAAAAGAAATTGACTTTTGCAGGGTTGCAGGAAGGTTTATGATAAGTCCTTAAAATTCTTAAAATTTTAAAATTTAGTCCCTATATTTTTATTTTAAGGAATTTAAGTTCAGTTTAGCATTGTTGTTATGATTGAAAAGTGTTTTTAAAAAACTCGATTGGAAAAAGTGTTTTTAAAAAATGTTGTAAAAAAGTGTAGTTTTTTAATTTAAGGTTTTTGGCATTGCTTTCAAACTTGTCATAGGAAGTTAAAATGTTCATTTTATACATGATATTGAAAATTAAAAAATAAATTAAATTAAGTAATATTTGATTTAATATAATAATACCTAAAATATAAATTAATGCAAAATTTTAAATACATTTTTTATATCTAAATAATAAATTAATGTAAATTTTTAAATATCTTTTAAATAGTTAATATATATGGGTATTTTATAATTTATACTTTAAAACGCAAAAGTTAAAAGTATCTAAACTCCGGGTAGAATAATATTTTTTACCACACTTTCAACCTTAAAAGCCAAGTGTTTGGCATTACTTTCGAGGTGAAAAAGGCATTTCTTCACCCCTCAAATTCTTTACTTTTTAAATTTTAAAATTTAGATTTAATTGCCAACATTATTAAGTTTGTTAGTGTGACATATTAAAATAAAAAAATACTCAAATAATTATGTACCTAAAATAAATAATGTTGTAAATAACTTGAATTTTAAAAAATAATTTAAACATCGTTAACAGTTGGATCTAAGTTTTGAAATCTGAAAAATGAAGAGACTAAATAACTAGAAATAAAAGTATAGAAACCAAACTTTGAATTTTCAAAGAGTACAAGGAGTTATGACAAATTTAACCAATTGAAAAATATTGTAGACCTTTTTGCAAGACAGAATGTACTTGTTGTTCAAGCAAACAGCCATGAAATAAGCAATATAAGTAAGCAATACATGTTTCTTAAACAACCCAAATTCACTCTTTGAGTGTTTCATTTCAAGTTTTCAACTACCCTTTATTGAATTTTCGGTATGTAAAATGCTTCTCATTGGCTCAATTTTTTTTCATTTTTGGTGATTTTGTTGGGATTTGGGTAATGCTTAAATCATAGCTTTATCAATGGCGTGTTCTCCGATCTTCACTACTTACTGTTCAAATAATGGTGAAGCTTTGTTTTAAAAAAATTTGATTCATTTTTTAAAAAAAAAACAAGGTTGTTGTGTTACATCAAACATTCTCGATTTGTCTGTTTTTATATTTTTTTTTTTGCAGCTTCGATATAAATTTTCAAGTTGTTGAGCTTGAGGAGCTTCAATAATGGCTACTGAGAATGGCTCAAATGGTGACACCAACTTACATGAAGCCAGCACATCAAAAAACCAAGAACAGCTTAATGGAGAAAATAAAGACACAGAAACCAACAAAAAGAATGAAAAAACCAACTCTATTCCATTTTACAAGCTGTTTGCATTCGCCGATCGGACAGATATCATGTTAATGATCATCGGCACGATCGGCGCGATTGGGAACGGTTTATGTATGCCACTTATGACAACCATACTTGGAGATCTTATTGATGCTTTTGGACAAAACCAGAGTAACGACCGAGTAGTTCATGTTGTCTCAAGGGTTGCTTTAAGATTTGTCTACCTCGCTGCCGGGGCCGGAACGGCGGCTTGTCTTCGTAAATAATCTCTCCTTTATATGTCCCAGTTATGTCTCAATTTATCCATAGACTAATAAAGCTTGGATTTGTTGTTGTTTTTTTGCAGAGGTGAGTTGCTGGATGGTTACAGGTGAAAGACAAGCTGCAAGAATAAGAGGTTTGTACTTAAAAACCATATTGAGACAAGATATAGCTTTCTTTGATGTGGAAACAACTACGGGAGAGGTCGTTGGACGTATGTCCGGTGACACGGTTCTCATACAGGACGCGATGGGCGAAAAGGTATATATCGAAATCGACTAAAAGTTTGGTTGAAATCATTGAAATAATATTAACTAATTTGGTTTTTGCAGGTTGGGAAGTTTCTACAGTTGGTGTCTACATTCTTGGGAGGTTTTGTTATAGCATTTGTTAGAGGATGGCTCCTTGCTCTTGTCATGATGTCAGCTATACCTCTACTTGTAACAGCTGGTGGAGCAATGGCTCTTATTATATCGAAGATGGTGTCTCGAGGACAAGCAGCGTATGCTAAAGCCGGTACCGTCGTTGAAGAGACAATTGGTTCTATCAGAACTGTATGTTCTAACACAACATGGTTGTTGTTCTTGTTGGAAATATGTGACTGATTATTTGATATGGTTCCAGGTTGCATCATTTACTGGTGAGCAGCAAGCTATAAGTAAATACAGCAAGCTTCTTGTTACTGCGTATAAATCAGGTGTTCATGAAGGGACCGCTGCTGGACTTGGTCTCGGTGTAGCTATGATGATCTTATTCTGCAGTTATGGTATGGCTGTATGGTTTGGTGGGAGGTTGATTTTGAACAATGGATACACCGGAGGTCAAGTCATTAATGTGATTGTCGCGGTATTGATTGGTTCCTTGTAAGTTAAATTCCGAATCTCGACATAATTATGACGCATGCTTCATTGTTCATAGGCTGAAACTGAACTCTTTGTGGTTATGGATATGTTTAAGGTCCCTGGGGCAATCATCACCATGCATGAGTGCATTTGCTGCTGGTCAAGCTGCGGCGGTTAAGATGTTCGAGACTATCAATAGGAAACCGGAGATTGACCCGTACAATATGAGTGGGAAAGTGTTGGAGGACATTAATGGCGATGTAGAATTGAGGGATGTTTATTTCAGTTATCCTGCTAGACCAGAAGAGCAAATTTTCAGTGGATTCTCTCTTTCTATTCCATGTGGTACAACAGTTGCTTTGGTTGGAGAAAGTGGAAGTGGGAAATCAACTGTAATTAGTCTTATAGAAAGGTTTTACGATCCACAAGCCGGTGAAGTGCTTATCGATGGTATTAATCTTAAAGAGTTTCAACTTAGATGGATTAGGGGAAAGATTGGCCTTGTTAGCCAAGAACCTGTGTTGTTTACTGCAAGTATAAAGGATAATATTGCATATGGAAAAGAAGGTGCAACCGTAGAAGAGATACGAGCCGCTGCTGAACTTGCAAATGCTGCTAACTTCATTGATAAACTACCTCAGGTTCTAATCCTTTGTCTGAAAAGCATGTTTTATATCACATATGTTATAAAAGATATGAAAGGTTTGAACTTTGAACTTAAATATGTAGGGGCTAGACACCATGGTTGGAGAGCATGGAACTCAACTTTCTGGTGGACAAAAGCAAAGAGTAGCAATAGCAAGAGCAATTCTAAAGGACCCTCGGATATTGCTTTTAGACGAAGCAACAAGTGCATTAGATGCTGAATCCGAAAGAGTGGTGCAAGAAGCATTGGACCGCATAATGGGCAATAGGACTACAATCATCGTTGCTCATCGTTTGAGTACTGTGAGAAATGCAGATACGATTGCCGTAATTCATCGAGGAAAGATGGTTGAAAAAGGGTCACATTCAGAACTACTCAAGGATCCGGAGGGAGCGTACTCACAGCTTATTCGATTACAAGAAGTAAATAAAGAGTCGGAACAAGTAACAGATGTATCAGAAGTTAACCCGGAATCATTTAGACAATCAAGCTTGAGAAGATCAATGAAGCGATCAATCAGTAGGGGATCATCTATCGGAAGTAGCAGCCGCCATTCTTTATCTATAGCCTTTGGTGTGCCTACTGGAATAGAAGTCAATGAACCTGCAGTAGTAGAAAGCGAAGACTCTACTGAACAGTCATCAAAGTATCCAGAAGTTCCCATCCGTCGGCTAGCTTACCTCAACAAGCCAGAGATTCCCGTGCTCCTACTTGGAACTATAGCTGCGACTATCAATGGTTGCATACTTCCGATTTATGGTTTACTGATTTCCCGTGTGATTGAAACATTCTATAAACCACCTCATGAGTTAAGACAGGATACAAGATTCTGGGCACTGATATACGTGGCCCTTGGCTCGGCAGCATTATTGGCATGTCCATCACGAACGTACTTCTTTTCGGTTGCTGGATGTAAACTAATCCAACGAATCCGATTAATGTGTTTTTCAAAAGTGGTTCACATGGAAGTTGGTTGGTTTGATGAACCAGATAATTCAAGTGGTTCAATTGGTGCAAGGCTCTCGGCCGATGCAGCCACAATACGTGCCTTGGTTGGTGATGCACTAGCTCAAATGGTCTCAAACCTTGCATCAGCCGTTGCCGGTTTAGTCATTGCTTTTGTTGCTAGTTGGCAATTAGCATTTATAATCATAGGACTAATCCCTTTGTTAGGGGTCAATGGATATGTTCAAATAAGAGCCATGAAGGGATTTAGCGCCGACGCAAAGGTATGCTCGAAACTATCCAAAAACCTGATCCGTTTTTTAAGCATATACTTCATTTAGATGTAAATATATTTGCAGATGATGTACGAGGAGGCAAGCCAAGTTGCTAGTGATGCAGTTGGGAGTATACGAACGGTTGCTTCATTTTCTGCCGAGGAAAAAGTAATGGAACTCTATAGAAAGAAATGTGAAGGTCCATTGAAAGCAGGGATAAGGCAAGGGTTGATTAGTGGAGGCGGATTTGGACTTTCGTTCTTCTTGCTCTTTAATGTTTACGCCACCAGTTTCTACTCTGGATCTCGACTCGTTGAGAGTGGCGATGCCACATTCTCGGATGTTTTTCAAGTGAGTCATTTTAAGACCTTATGTATTCACAATGTATGTCCCTGTGATACTGAGACCAGTACTGAATTTCGCAGGTTTTCTTTGCTTTGACAATGGCAACTGTTGGCATTTCTCAATCAAGCACCCTTGCTCCTGATTCCAGCAAAGCCAGGTCCGCTGCTGCTTCAATATTCGCAATTATCGACCGTAAGTCTAAGATAGACCCGAGTGACGAGTCCGGGACAACATTAGAAAACGTGAAGGGTGATATCGAACTTTCTCATGTCAGTTTCAAGTATCCATTAAGACCAGACATTCAAATTTTCCAAGACTTGAGTTTATCTATCCCAGCTGGCAAGGTAACAAAACAATCCTTTTGCAATTTTATAGACACTAAACTATATATGTGTGTGTGTGTGTGTGCATGTTAATGTCAACTTTTATTTTTCAGACTGTTGCATTGGTAGGAGAAAGTGGGAGTGGGAAATCCACTGTGATATCATTATTACAGAGATTTTACGATCCCAATTCGGGATGTATCACTATCGATGGAGTCGAAATCCAAACACTCCAATTGAAATGGTTGAGGCAACAAATGGGGCTTGTTAGCCAAGAACCCATTTTGTTTAATGAAACAATCCGTGCTAACATCGCATACGGAAAGGGAGGAAATGCAACCGAGGCTGAAATCTTAGCTGCATCAGAGTTAGCCAATGCTCACAAGTTCATAAGTTCATTACAACAGGTTAGAACCTGATAATAAAATCCGGGTTTAACTCAATTCGCTCATACAATCACTTTATAATCAATTATCATACAGGGTTACGATACGTTAGTAGGCGAACGAGGTGTCCAATTATCAGGTGGACAAAAGCAAAGGGTAGCCATTGCACGAGCCATAGTTAAAAGTCCGAAGATACTTCTCCTAGACGAAGCAACAAGCGCGTTGGATGCCGAATCGGAGAGGGTGGTCCAGGATGCATTAGATAAAATCATGGTGGACCGCACGACGGTGGTAGTTGCTCATCGGCTGTCGACTATTAAAAACGCAGATATGATTGCAGTGGTTAAAAATGGTGTCATTGTAGAGAAAGGAAAACATGATACTTTGATAAATATCAAAGATGGTTTCTATGCTTCTTTGGTTGCACTTCATATGAGTGCTTCTACTTCATAAACTGCTGCTTAAATTGTTTGTTTTTGATGTAATCATAAAATTATTGTAAAGTAATCAGCATTTTTCTTGTTCTAATGTATTTTATAATTTTACAATAAGTTTATGGTTAAAAGTTGCTTGATAAATCCCTGTATTATAGGCAGGTTCCTGTATTTGAACCCAAGAGTTAATTTTGCTTTTAGTGGTTCAAAGTGGCATCACAAGTCAATTTTTTAAAAATTAAATCGATAATTAAATTGATTAGATAATCAATTTGTCTTAAATCAATTCAACTATATTTTTCTATCCCAAAATCCGCAAAATTACAGCCTATAAAAAAGTGAGCATGAAGCAGCAGACAACACGATTTCATTGCTGTCGAGAAAGCAGGCAATGGAGTAAAGGTGTAGTGGAGAAAGCGTCATGGCTGATGGCAGAAATGAAATCCATTGATATCACGTTCTAGAGGAAAACGATGGCATTTAATTATTTAAATGGGTACAACTTGGATTGAATTGCGGCATGTGACAGCTAAATTAATTTATTTGTAAAAGCTGTCACACTGTGCACGACCCATTTGCCTTTTTCAACGTCAACCCATCAATAGGTTTGAGAATCCACGCCTTTTTATTATTATTATTAAAAATATATGTATATATTTCATAAAATAAAATGGCATCTTCTAGTAAGGGAATTTTGACTTTTAACGCCATTAAATACTTAAAATCTTCAAATTGTTTGGATTAATTTTGTTATTTTCCTTCAAGAGTTTAGACACATGTTTTTAGCCCCCTTTTGAAAAGATGTCCTCAACCATTCGTTCAAACTACCTCGTACTTTAGTTACACACTTTTTTTTTTTTAAAGGCTTAACGCACCTCAAATGTAATTTCATTAGAAAATAATAACCACCTTGTACTATTTAGGACCATTACATCTGCAACTCACTTATATTATATTAGTATGTCTATTATTTATCGTAACGGTCTATCACGTCACACTACAAGATAAGAGGATCCCTCATATAAATATCCTATTTAAAATTAAAAAATAATATTTAATGTCAAAATGACTAAATTATCTTTTAATATATCTTTTGTCATATTCAAGATATAAGAGTAAAATAATCATTTACCCTTTTCCATCAATCGTTTATTTGACACATGACATACTTATGTGTCTTAAATAATTATTACTTTTATTTATTTGTGGTATCACAATTAAGCCTTTTTCTTATAAAATAGTAAAATTATACTTTAGCCCATATAATTTTCACCACTTTTCAATATAATCTATATCTCAATTTTTCAAATCCAACCATGAATCATATTTATGTCACATTCATTAGAAATTTTCTTAAATATTTGTCCCTTTTTCTAAAATGATAACTTTGCATTTTTAGTCTACTTTTCACGAATTTTTAATTTAGTCTTCACTAAAATTTTACTATTCTACCTTTTTCCCAATATCAAATTTTGACTTTACTATCATTGTTTAATTGATAAATTTTTAATTTTTGCGAAAATTTACTATTTATCTTTCGAAATACTTTTACTAATGACATTCAAATTTTTGAAGTGTTACAATTATATATATAACTAGAATTATCATCAAATCGATTTTCTCTATTTTATTTCGATTTTTCGTTATTTTAATTATACTTTTTCGTTCTTCACTTTTTTATTATTATTTTCATTACTGCTTAACCCCTTTTATATAGTATAACTCATAAGATGACTCAGCAAGCAGGAATACAAGCCCAAACCCCGAATAAAGTGGTTTATTTCATTTAATTTTGACTCGAGTTATTTTTTGAATTTGAGTTGAATGAATTCAAATTGTCCACTTTTATACTTAAATCAAAATGAATCAAACCAATAACTTTATAGAACAAGAGGTTAAAGCTTCATTCTAACATTTCACGGACTAAAATTCAAACCTTGACAATCACATTACTCAAGATTTAAGTCAGATTTGAATCAAATCAAAATTGATATTTTCAAGAATTAAGATTAAATTGATAGAATGTATAAATATTGAATAACAAAATTTTTTATTAGACTAATAAAAAAAGACCACATCAAATTTTTATCAACTTAATGGCATGGTGACTAAAAAATCTAATTTAAAAAACTTTAGTGACTAAAATAAATTTTTTTTATAATTAGGTGACCAGAACAAAAACACTCTCACAGTTAAGTGACCATTCATGTAGTTTACAATGGGCATTTCAGACTTAACCGCACATGACTTAAAAAACGAATTTGAATAATTTATTGATCAAATTGAAATTTTTCATAGTTCTGTGACTAAAATAAAAACATATGAAAGTTTAGTGACTAATTAGAAATTTACCCAATTATTTATTATATCTATAAGCCCAAACCCAACATATTATATATAAACTCAATATGTATTATCTAGCTAAAGTCTAATGTACATAAATTAAATGGACTTGTAAACTAAATGGGTCAAAAAATATATTGTGAAAAAAATAAAAATAAAAAATTTAACAAAAGTTATTTTATATTTCATTCTCATTTTAATATCATAACAAATTACTCCATTGTAATTAAGTTTTTAATTTAAATTTGTTATTGCATTATTTGTTATTTTTGTCTTTTTTTTAATTTTATTGTACTAAAAATTAAAAAAAGAATATTGCCATTTTATTTATTTTTTAATATTAATTTGGTTAACCAATTGAATTAACTAATTTTTTGTTATTTTAAAAAAAATTGATTTGGTTAACAGTTAAAAGATTTAAGATTTCGATTAATTCGGAGAATAATAATTAGATTCGGTATTAACTGAATTGATTGCTTGAGCATCCCTAGTTAATATTTAAAAAGCAAAACTCAAAATTATACGTGAACATTGGTTCAAGATGCACTGCTATACACGAACTTTGGTTTTGTACAATTTTATACATGAAATTTTAAGATGATCTAATTTTCCAAAAATTGCTAGAAGAATTAATGATATAGCCATTTTACATTTAGATATTGCATATATACAAATATTTATATTTATTCAATACAAAAAATTGATATATTTATTTTAAATGTATGCAATTGAATCAAAATCAAAATTTTATGCATGCATTCGAACTACAGTCAAATTTTAATATATATAATTGTACCAAATCAATTTTCAAGTGCCCAATTGCATATTAAATCAAAATATATGTATAGTTTGAGATTTATTTCTTAAAAAACGTAATTTAAAAGTTATTTTCTACAATGAGACTCCAATTACAATTGGGCTAGCCCCTGAGATAACCCAACAAGCTGGAACACAAGCCTAAACTTGAATAACATGGCCTCTTGTTTTTTTTTTTTTTTTTTTGAGTTAGTAGATGAAGTACAATATTATTTAACTATAGTAAGATTGATGGGTAAATATTATTTAACTCAAAATGACGTAGTTTTACCTTTTAATTTTATGATTTTGACTTTTAACTTTTAAAAAAGTAAACATTTATCAAAACGACGTAGTTTTATCTTTTCCTATTTGGATTTTTAGATAACTCGTGGAATTGTGTAATTCATATTCGAGTTTGATCCGAATAACTCGATTAATTAGAACTATTTAATACAAAATTTAAATTTTTTATCAAAATTTTTAAATCGAATCAAAATTTACTCAGTTTTAATTATTGTATAAAATACTGACCCATATATCTCTTTAAAATTTAAAATATTAACACTTCTTGAAACAATGGTTGAGACTCTTTTTTTTTTTTTCTTTTCTATCGGTACTTTTAAGGTCCAAATTGATACACTTGTGGGCCGAAAAAAGAACAAGAAAATAAATGCGTTGCTATCGTCAAACGGCAGCGTTTTATCCCTTTAAGCAGAAAACAAAATATGTAAACTAGCCGTTAGATTATGAGAGATTCCATTTTCTGAATACGAAATCTAGGGGCCAATAAATTGACACGTAGGTAACAGAGACGACGTCGTTTGAATTAAGAACACGTCTTGTCAACCAATCAAAAGAAGCGATCGAGCCAGCAGGGGAAGAAGGCAAATTATTATTTTAGTTCTTTTTATTAGGTTAAAATTTATAATTTAGTACTATGAACTTTTATAATATGTTAATTTAGTCCTATATACTTTTATAATGTAAAAAATTCATTATCTGCATTCTAGAATAGTTAATCATATTATTATTTGGATTTTGGAGTTAATGATAGTTGTTTAAATCGGATAGGTAGGGATATTAATATGGAGAGTGGCTTTATACGGGTTAGATTAAAATTGGTACGGATCAATTAAATCAAATTTTTTTATATTTTTACCAAAATTTTTAATTAGATCGGTGACATGACTGATTCGACCACTAATTTGATTTAAAAATTAATATTTTTACAAAATTAAAAAAAATTAAGTAAATAATAAATAATCAAATATGTAATTCTGTATCATAGAAAATAAAAATAATTATAAATTAAATATTTATTTAAGAGTAATTATATCTAATTTGATTATAGACATTAAATCTCAGAAGGGCGGCATAGGGGTTAAAACCCCAACGCAGAGGAACGAAGATGAGTGATTAAAAAGAATAAAAGATTATTATGATTCCAAGTCTATGATGATTCAAACAAAAAGATTCTCTCTTTCTTTCTTATTTTCCTCTCATATCAGGTATGAAATCTCCTTAATTTTTTTTTTATATTCCTGAAAACCCTAGATTTAATTCCAGGGTTGTTCTTTTTTTTAATTTTAGATTTTGGATTTTGGAAGAAAGGTATTGTATTGAAGTTTGAATTGAGGTGTAAGATAGAGAGCTGAGTGATCAAAGCTCCTTCATTTGGAAGGTGAATTTTATGGGTGGGGGATTCTTGAATCTTGATTGAATTCTTGCAAATTGCTTCGTTTTTTTTTTTTTTTTTTTTTGGTTCCTTCGAAATCCAATCTTGGCTGTTGTTTGTTTATGGGGGTTCTATGGTTTTCTTTTGGTGAACACCGCATCGAAGTTTTTCGCAAAAGCTTGAATTTGGTAGGGCGTTACTTGTTTTTAGTCCCTTTGTTTCACTGTTCTTGATATTCAATTAAGAGAAAGCTTTCAATTCAATTGCAATGGCTACTCCGCCACAAGCATCTCCCGGAGCACCTAATACTGATAAAAAGAGTCCAATGACTCCTGCTCCTCCCACAATTTCACCTGGTGCACCTAGATTCACTCCTCCAAATTTACAACAAGATCAGATCGCTTCCCCTTCGATAAAGAATCCGATTATGCTATCACCGGAAAATGGGGTCAAAACCGGAAGCCCTGTTCCCCATCTGAGTACTCCTCCTGGCCCTCCTGTATTTACATCGCCTGTCCGGCCTGCTGCCGTGCCTTTCCGAACCTCTCCTGCGACCCCCCAGCCGGTGGCTTTCTCATCAGGTTCGTCTTTGCCCACATCCTCACCTCCCCATTTTCCAAATGGGTCAGCTGAGCTTCAACAGCAACTTCCCGGTGCTACGGAGGAATCAATGCCCGCAGGAGAGTCACCATGCGTTTTATTCTCAGCTCATAAGGTATCTTATTGTTCTCAGTTTCCTGTGCTTTTGGTACCTAAGTCTCAATGTTCTTTTTTCAGATTTTGTGATTCGTACATATTATTAAAATTTACAGTCTGTTTTTCTTGCAATTATGTGCATTATTTGTATTTATAATTTACTTGTCGTCTACTATCTATTTTGTATATTAGTTGTTGAAACACAAGAAGCTAGCAAATGTACCTAGTTTAGGCTTCGGAGTATTGGTTTCTCCTGGGAGGGAAACTTCAACGGGTCCTCAAGTGATACACCGTGATCCTCATCGATGCCATAATTGTGGAGCTTTTTCAAATCTTTATTCCAACATACTAATTGGCTCAGGCCAATGGCAATGTGTAATATGCCGGAATCTAAATGGAAGTGAAGGTGAATATATAGCTTCAAGCAAGGAAGATTTCCGTAATTTTCCTGAGCTGTCATCACCTTTGGTTGATTTTATTCAAACAGGGAATAAGAGGCCAAGTTTTGTACCTGCTACTGATTCCAGAACTTCTGCACCGGTTTTTCTTGTTATTGATGAATGTTTAGATGAGGCACACCTTCAGCATTTACAGAGCTCCTTGCATGCTTTTGTTGATTCAGTACCACCGACAACCAGAATAGGAATCATTTTGTATGGTAGCACAGTATCAGTGTATGATTTTACGGAGGAAGCCATAGCGTCTGCTGATGTGATTCCAGGTGGCACTTCACCAACACAGGAGACCTTGAAAGGATTGATTTATGGAACTGGTATATACTTGTCGCCAATGCATGCTTCAAAACAGGTTGCACACCTAATATTCTCTTCATTGAGGCCATACAAGTTGAATGTTCCAGAAGTGTCAAGAGATAGATGCTTGGGTACTGCTGTTGAGGTCGCTATGGCAATTATTCAAGGACCATCTGTAGATATGTCTCGAGGTGTAGTTAAAAGGCCGGGTGGCAATAGCAGGATCATTGTTTGTGCTGGCGGACCAAATACTTATGGTCCTGGGTCTGTCCCTCATTCTTATACTCACCCTAATTATCCTCATAGAGAAAAGACAGCAATCAAATGGATGGAGCGACTTGGTCGTGAGGCTCATCAACATAACATAGTGGTTGACATTCTCTGTGCTGGGACTTGCCCTGTAAGGGTTCCTGTGCTGCAGCCACTTGCAAATGCTTCAGGAGGTGTGTTGGTTCTTCATGATGACTTTGGTGAAGCCTTTGGTGTAAACTTACAAAGGGCATCTGCCAGAGCTGCCGGTTCCCATGGTTTGTTGGAGATACGTTGTTCTGATGATATTCTTGTTACTCAGGTTGTGGGTCCTGGTGAAGAGGCAAATATAGACACCCATGAAACCTTTAAAAATGATATGGCTGTCTCTATTCAAATGCTGAGTGTTGAAGAAACACAGTGCTTCTCAATATCGATGCAGAATAAACATGACATCAAGAGTGATTACGTATTTTTCCAGTTTGCTATTCAATACTCAAATGTTTATCAAGCTGATATAGCTAGAGTGATTACTATCAGATTGCCAACTGTGGATAGTGTTTCGGCCTATCTTCAGAGTGTTCAAGATGAGGTGGCTGCAGTCATAATTGCCAAGAGGACTCTGCTGCAAGCAAAAAGTTATTCTGATGCAATTGATATGCAGACAACAATAGATGAGAGAGTTAAAGATATTGCTTCAAAATTTGGGTCTCAAGTGCCAAAGTCAAAGCTTTATCGGTTCCCAAAAGAAATATCTTTACTACCAGAGCTTCTATTCCATCTTAGGAGGGGCCCACTGTTGGGAAGTATAGTTGGTCATGAAGATGAGAGGTCTGTACTGCGGAATTTGTTTTTGAATGCATCCTTTGATCTTTCTCTTCGCATGATTGCCCCTCGTTGTCTGATGCACCGGGAAGGAGGCACTTTCGAAGAATTGCCTGCTTATGATCTCGCCATGCAGTCTGATACAGCTGTTGTTCTAGACCATGGTACAGATGTCTTCATTTGGTTGGTATGTAAATCTACCCACCTTTTAGCTTTCTTATGCTCTATATCTGCTATATTCGATTTCTAGCTGCTTTTGCTTCTATGTTGTCATCTCTGATTTATGGAGTCTGCATGCACAGTCTGTCCTATACAGGGTCCATTTTTGCTATGTGATCGAATAGACATCTGTAAACATATTTAGTTTGAAGGGAAGGGTTTGAATTGAGAAGTTATTTGTGCTTTGGTAAATTCACAAGGTAAATAAGGTCGCAGATATGTCATCCATCTACCATGTTTATATCATTGATTCTCTATGTGTTTTACATGGTATGTTTATATCTGGAGACAGGTTGGCCAGGTTACTTTGTATAGAATCATCTTTAAAAGCTAGGTTTATTAAACATCTTCCTTTCAACTGTTGGCTTCAGGGTGCCGAACTTGCAGCTGATGAAGGAAGAAGTGCAGCAGCTTTGGCAGCTTGTAGAACATTGGCTGAAGAGCTCACGGAGTTACGATTTCCAGCACCTCGGATCCTGGCATTCAAGGTTTTTTTTCCTTGATTGATCCCAACATTCTATTAGCTTTGCATTGTTGTGCCTTTATTTTGTTAGCCATTGACAGAAAAGAACCTAATGATCCTATTTCATTTCAGGAGGGCAGCTCTCAGGCTCGGTATTTTGTTTCTCGGCTCATACCAGCACACAAGGATCCTCCTTACGAGCAGGTAAGAGAAAAAAAACAAGGATCTTGTGCATTTTTGGAAACATTTCGGTATTAACCATCCATGATACTATTGCAGGAGGCAAGATTTCCTCAACTTCGAACCCTGACAATTGAACAACGGACGAAACTGAAAAGCAGTTTTATACATTTCGATGATCCGAGCTTCTGCGAATGGATTCGGGGTTTAAAAGCAGTGCCCCCGGAACCAATCTAAGAGATGTTTTAGGTATTTTTGCAGTTAAAATCCCTCCAAAAAAGGAGTCCCCGGAGAGTTGCATCCAATCATCATTTATTCGGTACCATTCTGCTCTTTCTTTTTGTTCTTCTCCCTGTTGAAGGAATGTAATCTAACTCATTCATCTTTTCCTTTTTTCTAATCAATTTTTTCCCTTTTCTAGTTTTTTTTTTTTTTTTTTTTAATACAAGATTTCCCCTTTTGTTAAAGAAACTTGAAAGGATTATCTATACTTGATAGTAATTGTTACAAGTTTCAGAATTGTTCTTTCATTTTTTTAGCTGAAAATGATTTGTTAGAGCAGTGCATGGTGTCATTTTTATATCAAATTATTATGCCATTTTTGTATGTTTTTGTTGTGTGAAGAGTCCAATTTATAATGCCATTATTTTTAAGTCTCTTCCAATGGTATCCCTGTGGTTGCTGCAGCATTTTCTTTTTTTAAGTTTAGGAAGTTATTGTTATTGTTGTTATATTAAAACTTCAAATATTTTATATTTAATATAAATTTTAATATTTTATAATTTCATCTTGGGTTAATTAAATTTTAGTTTACAATAAAACAAAAGTAGGTGATCAATTTACTGTGCTAATCTCATCTCAGGGCTCCATGAAGTAGTAACTAATACTTTTTGGTTAGTGAATTTCCTTATTAAATTATTCAAAAGTTTATATTTAAGTTAAAGTGGAAGTGTTTTATTGGATGCTTGAAAAGACAGATTATATGGGCATGTATGATCTATTTTATTATACTTTGATTACTCAATTTAAAAAAAAGTTCAAAAGAGGGAGTGTTTTATTGGATGCTTGAAAAGCCAGATCATTCGTATGATCTATCTCATTATACTTTGATTACTCAGTTTAAAAAAATTTAATTCAAAGTGGGAGCGTTTTAGGGTAAACTACATCCATGGTCACTTTTGTTTATCTTAAGTTACATTTTAATCACTTATGTTTGAAATGTTATGTTTTAGTCATTTATGTTATCGTATTGTAACATTTTAGTCATTGAGTTATTAATTGTCGCTAACAGTGTAACGGTAAGTTGACGTGACACGTTAAATCATAATTTTAAACAAAAATTTAAGGTAAATTATACAATTGATCTTCATATTTTTTCTTTTTGAGCAATTTAAATTTTTTTATGTTCTTTAAAGTTTTTATTCTTTATTTTTCATTATCTTATGTTTCTAATGGAAAATAATGAAAAAAAAAAAGTTAAAAGAACATAAAAATTTAAATTGCTCAAAATGAAAAAATATGGGGACCAATTGTATTATTTAACCTAGTTTTTTTATTTGAAATGATGATTTAATGCGGCACATTAGCTTAACGATAATTAACGGCTCAGTGACTAAAATATTACAACACGATAATATAAGTGACTAAAACGTAACATTTCAAATATAAGTGACTAAAACGTAATATAAAGTAAACAAAAGTGACTATAGGTGTAATTTACTCAGTGTTTTATTAGATGTCTGAAAAGACAAATCGTACGGGTGTGTATGATGCATCTCATTATACTTTGTCAATTTAAGTTCTACTTTTATCTTATGACATATATTGTATAAGGTATTTTTTGTGGGTGATTATGCACGCTCGCACAGTAACATTTTAGGTACCTTTATAAACACTCAATTCTCTACAGAATAGGAAGACAAAATCTCTACCTAGAATAATACTAGACCTCTTACATGAATTTTGTCCGATGAAATTGGCCTTCTTCAAAAGAATATTAAAAAAATTCAAAGATAAAAATAGATTACAACATAATGAAGAACTCAACTTAAAAACCAAACAAAAAATATATATTCCTATTTTTATTCCGGACTTGGGTCCTATTTGATTATGAGAACATTGTTATAAACAATATTGCCACTACTTTCTGTCCCGACATTTAAATATATAAAATAAAAAACTAATAGGGCTAATTACCAAGCACCTCAATTTGTTGTCTAAATTCTAAATTGGCTTCCAAATCTCAAGATATTCTAATTGAATTATCAAAGTATTAGTATTATATGAATATCCTTTATTCAACTTAATTATCAATATAGGCATTAAATAAATTAAATCATAAATTTGCATGTACTTATTGCGTGAATAATTTGGATATGATGTGTTAAAAAATTTATAAACATGTCTTGTCTAAGTTGTAAGCACGTCAATATGTTCAACATTAGATTTGAGCAAGCGGTATGCATGCTAAGTTGCTAACTAATTGCGAAGAACTTAATTTATACTAAATTAATATTTTGAAGATTTAATTAGAATGTTTTTGAAGTTTAACACCAATTTAAAATTTAGGCCATAGTTTGAGGAGGCCGAGTGAAATTAACCCAAGAAATAAATAATAGAAACAGATCAGGCCATTAGGGATTTAGGAGCCGCTGACCCGTAATCCGAGGCTGTATCCCGAGTTACTGAGCTGGTCCAGTTGTGAGTCGTAACGAGTGACGACGACTTTAATTTACCCGCTAAACGGGTTCCCCATTTCTCAGTGAGTCAAACTCGAAACCCAGGGTTTTACACTCTAATTTATCAGCATCTTTCTCCCCCGCCGCCCATTTTTTTTTATTTCTCTCTGTTTATCTTCTCATTTCTTCACTGTGAATAGAGAATAAGCTAAAAAGCAAATCAAACCATCTTCCACCATTCTTTGGTAAGACTTCACGTTTTTCCCCCTTTGCTGTCCATTTTCATTTTGCTTTTTTTCCCAGTTTTTCTTTTTAATTTCGATTTCCACTTCCAGCTTTCTAAAATTTGGTTTGTCCTTTTAATTCTTGAGCAATTTTAATTTTTTCAACGATTTTATGGTTACCTATTTGAGTTTTGACATGAATGCTTTGTACCCTTTCTTTAAAATGTCAAAGAACATTGCCTTCTGGACACTCCAGGAAACATAACTTCCAAATCTCTGATCTGAAAGTTGGTCAACGCAGTAAAAGTAATGGATAATTGCTTATTCACTAATCTAGACACTTATTCTCCAATGAATAAGATCTTTCCCACATGCTTGAGACTGTAGCAATGTGTAATTGCTAGGTTAGTGGATTTATTTTGCCTTGATGGGGATACACTGTTTCTAATTCTTCTACTTTTATGTTTTTATGTGTGTTTTTACTTGAAGTTGAACATATGGCTGGAGGGGAGCAGAAAAAGGGTGGAGGGGAGCAGAAAAAGGCTGGCGGTGGTACGTTTTCTTTTTGGGGCTTGTTTTGGTTAGATTTTTATTATTAATGAGTGCATAAAGGTGTGGTGGTTTCTATGTTTTTGAATACTTTGTTGTTGTAGGAGGGAAAAAGAAGGAAGTGAAGAAGGAAACTGGTTTGGGTCTCTCCTTTACCAAGGATGAGAATTTTGGTGAATGGTACTCTGAGGTATGTTTTATAGCAATTATGAAATGATTTAGTGCTTGTTATACTAAATTGGGATCTTGATATCTTATTATATACTCATTTTGGCTTTTTTTAGGTTGTTGTCAATGGTGAAATGATTGAGTACTATGACATTTCTGGATGTTATATTCTTAGGCCATGGGCAATGTCAATTTGGGAGAACATGCAAGTGAGTCGTATGATCTTTCTATATTGCATTTTATCTAGTAAATAAGTAGAAGTTTTCATTGGTTATGGTTGCTAATCCTCTATCTTCCTTTCTTTTGTGGTTAACTTATCCATCATGTGAAACTGTAGACGTTCTTCGATGCGGAAATCAAGAAAATGAAAGTCAAGAATTGTTATTTCCCTCTTTTTGTATCTCCGGGTGTTTTGCAAAAGGAGAAGGATCACATAGAGGGTTTTGCTCCCGAGGTGAGAATTAAGTTCTTTTTTGGCATGATGACATTGTGATTGTGGAATATGCCTCAGCTTGAAGTTTCTACTTTTCTTTAATCAGTTTTTTTGAAGTCATTTGAAACTAATTTTTAGGATCCTGATTTAATCAGGTTGCTTGGGTGACAAAATCTGGTGAGTCTGATTTGGAGGTGCCAATTGCTATCCGCCCAACTAGTGAGACAGTTATGTATCCCTACTATTCTAAGTGGATAAGAGGACACCGTGACTTGCCTTTGAAGCTTAACCAGTGGTGCAATGTTGTTCGATGGGAGTTTAGTAATCCCACACCATTTATCAGGTAGTTTGTGTTAAACTCCGTTGTCTACTTTAGCACTTCCATTTTGATCGTACTTCCTTTCCCCCTGCCCATTCCACCTGATGGATTATCCCGTACATGTAATGAGATGCTAGTTTTCAGATAATTTTCTAATATTGGGTCAATTTTCTTAGCATTAGTTATTAATGTTCACAGATGTGTAGATTAATTACTCTATTCTTTCAATGGCAAGCTAAAATTTTTATTTAAAATATATGAGAATGGATTTTGCACTGCTAACTTGATGCTTGATTGTAGGAGTCGTGAATTTCTATGGCAGGAAGGGCATACTGCCTTCGCAACCAAGGAAGAGGCAGACACTGAGGTAGCAGTCTTAAATTTTTTACTTTTGAGAAGTATTTAAACTTAGAGAGGTAAAGTTTGTGCATTGTGCTGTTGGAGTCCGATGGGCTTGTTGTGATCAGCCATGCAAGATTTCCATTTACTTTGACCTTCCCAATTCCATCGGGAAGAGAGAAGATAAACAAAGGGGGAAAATGAATGGAAATATTGCATGGCTGATCCTTTGTTCTTCCACATTTACCAACAACTGGCTTTTGGTTTAAAAAAGCATTACTGCCTCAGAATTCCTGAATTAAGTATTTAAGTAAGCATTTCAGAAAGTTCACATGAGATGATATTTTATAATCGTCAATAATTTTAATATATTTTTGCTGTTTGTTTTTGCAATGTGTAAGTAATCAAATGGTTATAGTTCATTGCTCTTACAAGTTGCACTTTTATTGCCTTTTGAAGTATCATTGAAGAATGTGCCTGTGCCTTAGAAACTTTTGTGTCTGTCCAAGTATGGATTGTTTTGGTGAATATATTATGGAAGGACTGATGTGCTTAAAGTTACATGTATTTTATTGTTGAATTTACTTTGTGCTTGTAGATTGTAGACTTTAGCTCCAGAATCTAACATGCAATATATTCTCATTTTCACATCATTTTTGGTATATTGTGCTGTTAACAAACCTGGAAAAACAGGGACTTATTAACCAACAGTGGTAAGCATATCTGCTAGATCACTTCAAATCTATCTAAATTTTTGTTATACATCAGGTTCTTCAAATATTGGAGCTATACCGACGTATATATGAAGAATTCTTGGCAATTCCTGTTACGAAAGGCAGGAAGAGTGAACTGGAGAAGTTTGCTGGTGGACTTTACACAACCAGCGTTGAGGTATAGTATAAGCATGCATGTAATAATAATTTGGACTAGTTATAATCAATAATAAATTGTCTGCTTGATCAATGTGCTTTAACCTAAAGTGAGGAGCTTTTGACCTGATCACATCATGATAGGCATTTATTCCAAACACTGGGCGTGGTATTCAAGGTGCAACCTCCCATTGTTTGGGCCAAAACTTCGCAAAAATGTTTGAGATAAACTTTGAAAATGAAAAGGGGGAAAAGTCTATGGTCTGGCAGAATTCCTGGGCATATAGCACTCGAACGGTAAAACACTTTTCCCTTTACTTTGAGTGGTCTTAGCATTTATTAATTCAAGTTCCTTGTGATACCAACCTGCCATGTATGTTTTGTTGTTTTAGGTGATCACACAGACTTGTTAGTCAAAAGAATCCCTAACCACTCATAATTCTCTTTAATTCTTCCCTCCTTATTCTTGCTATTCTGCTTATTTGTTATCCTGCTGTTTTTCTTTTTCCTTTTTTTTTTTTTTTTTTTTTTTTTTTTTCAGATTGGGGTAATGGTGATGGTTCATGGGGATAACAAAGGCTTAGTGCTGCCTCCAAAAGTAGCAGCTTTGCAAGTTATTGTGATTCCTGTGCCTTACAAAGATGCAGATACTCAAGGTATCTTTGATGCCTGTGCTGCCACTGTGGCAATCCTCTCTGATGCTGGTATTCGTGCTGAAGCTGATCTTAGAGAGAACTACTCACCTGGTTGGAAGTACTCAAACTGGGAAATGAAAGGTGTTCCTCTAAGGATTGAAATAGGACCTCGAGACTTGGCAAATAATCAGGTGAATCCCCACCCCTTTTTCTCATTGCTGCTTTCCTTCTATTCTTTTGTGTTTTATTTTCCTATTATTAAACCAAAATGTGTTTTATTTGACAGGTGCGTGCAGTTCGCCGTGACAATGGAGAAAAGACTGATATCTCTAGAGTCTTTTTGGTTGAACAAGTAAAAGGAATGTTGGAAAAGATTCAACAGAACCTATTTGATGTGGCAAAACAAAAAAGAGATGCCTGCATTGAAGTTGTAAAAACTTGGGATGAGTTTATAAAAGCTCTCGGGCAAAAGAAACTGATCTTAGCTCCTTGGTGTGATGAGGAGGTATGACTTGAATTTGCAGAATCCTTATTATTTGCTGGGATCATGACGTTTTAGCATTTAATCGGTGTTGTTTTAATGCTTATGTCTTATCCTTTATCTCAGAATTGCATCATTAATATGAAATATTTTGTTAGGCACTAACATGAGTTGGATCATATTTAAATCTCTCCAGGCATATGTTACTAATGTTCTTAAATGACGTTTTATGTTTTGTATATATAGGAGGTGGAGAAAGATGTTAAAGCTCGAACAAAGGGTGAGATGGGAGCAGCTAAGTCTCTATGTACCCCATTTGAACAGCCTGAACTTCCAGAAGGTACTTGATTCCATCTAAGCAGGCATTTCTTTTAAATACAATAGGATACTTTTCCTCTCTTATAATACTAGTGGTGATCTTTTGTTTTTCTATGAACTGTTAAACTGCCTAAAAATCTAGTCTGTGAACAAACTGTGAAAATTATTGGAATTAGAGAAATAGGGGAGGATGAATGAAGGATTAAGTAAAAGCCAGAGAAGCTGGTGAGCTTGGTTCAGGCAAGCCTCATATATGTGAGGAATCAAAGCTTCCTCTAGTTGCTATTGTTGTGAACAATACAGTCTTTTCTCATTGAGTGAACTCTGTGAATTCCACCTTGCATTAGCATGGAGACTCGTGTGGATGCAGTTCGATTACTTGAAACTTTTCATCTACAAAAGAAAAGAATGGGGGAAAAGGGAAATAGGATATTATTTGTCTTGTATAATTCTTTATTCATCCAAAGGAAATATTATGCAGGTACTAAATGCTTTGCTTCTGGGAAGCCTGCAACAAAGTGGACCTATTGGGGCAGAAGTTACTAGGTTGATTCACTTTTTACAACCATCTCCTTTTCATGGTTCTTTGCCTGATGTCAACGGTTCTGGTCATTGGGGCCATTGTAAACAGGGAAATTTTCAATTTAAAATTGTTATATGAAACTGATGAGAGGATTCAGTTTTTAATCATGTTAAAACTTCTGTGGTTTTTCTTTTTCCTTTTTGGCAGAATTTTGCTTTGCTATAATAGATATACTGTGTTTTATCTGATGTTTATTACAATTTGCATATGGTCATTGTCTTTGGAAAATCTTGAATGTCATGTTCTGGTTGATATGGTAATGGCTTGGATCCTTTTTTCTTATTGCTGTCATATCTTCTTCTGGCTTTTGCAAGCACTGTATTATAGGGCGGCAGAGTCAAATATAGCCCTTGATATCACTCTTGATTATAAAAGTGAGATATATAGTTTTCTTTCTTACATTTAATTTTAAAGCAAAGCAAATAGTTAGAACTATAAAGAAATATAACATTAAGAGAATGTTGATTTATTGTGCTTTTGTAGTCGTAATAGGCCGAATTTGCCCGGGCCCATCCAGAAACAAAAACAAAAATAAAACAAAATTTAAATCAAGTAAATAAAGTCCATTTACAACAAATTATAAGTCCATTTACAATGGCCCAAATGAGCCCAAAACCAAAAACCTAGATGGCCCAAGTGGCCCACTACCTTAACATTTTTAGAAAAAAGAACCCTAATACCCCATGATGCCACCGCAGCCTCTCCATGTCACAGAAGTGCCCTCCGCGCCCGTAACTTCACAACTGGCCTCCGTACCTGCACGGACACAAGAAGACAACAGCAAATACAGAGAAAAACCCAAAAAGATTGTATTTTTATTTTTATTTTTTCTTTTTCTTTCGGCTATAAAAAAAAGCCATGAACAATGTAAAAAGCCATGAACAATGTATTAGGCTCTCTCCTTTTTTTTTTTTCACACAGACAATCAATACAAAGAAACTGAGAGATTAATACAAAAAAAAAAAAACTAAAAATCAAATCGGAAATGAAGAGGTGATTTTTTTTTTCGTTTTTGAATCTTATATATATATATATATAATAAAAACAGAGGAGAATTTTACCGTTTCGATTCGCCTAAAAAAAAGAGGTCTTCGGCCTTCCGGCCGCCGTATATGACGGAGCTGGCGGCGGTGCACGGCAGCAGACAATGCTTGGGTTAGGCCGAAAATCGCAGGGGCTGAGAGAGGGAGAGAGGACTGATTTCTATTTTTTTAGGGGTGTAAAAATGAGATTTTTAAGTTTTTTTTTTTACTTTTATAGCCCCTTATACGACGCCGTTTTGGGGCAAGTATCAGACGCCCAAAACGACGCCGTTTCACCTTGACCCGTGCCTTGACCCGACTCGCAGGCAGGATCCGCGCGTTTTTGCGAAAGGGTCTAATTGCGCAAATAACCCTTCCGTTTTTTCAAGTATTTTGCAATGCAATTTTTATTTTTTTATTTTTGCCCCACGATTTTATTTCGATTACGATTTGGTCCTCTGACCATTTGAAGAATGGACATTGGAACGGTGTCGTTTTGGAGACAGGGCGTAATTGCCCAATTAGTCCCTCCTTCGTGGCGCGCTTTTCAGTTTGGTCCTCCCTTAAGCTGTGCGTTTTGGAGGGGAAGGGAAAATTTCCCTTTTAGTCACTCCTTGTTATTCGCGCATGCGATTTAGTCCTTTTCTCTCTTATTTATTTTTTATTTGCCCCGAATTTCGGCTTCAAGTTTCAATTTAGTCATTTTTTCGTTATTTTTTCTATTTTATTTTCAAATCAATTAGTTTAATATTATTATTATTACTATTATCTTTTATTATTATTCCTATTATTATTAACATATCATTATTATTATTATTATTATTATTATTATTATTATTATTATTATTATTATTATTATTATCATCATCATTATTAGCGTATTATTATTGTTATTATTATTATTAATTTTAAACTGTTTTACTTTTAATACTCCTTTAACTATTTGTTGTTGGTTTAATCTAAATCGTTTGTTTATTTAGTTGTTCGTTTTCCCTTTTAATTATTTAAATATCAATGTTACGCATACTTGTTTTATTTATTCGTTTATTCATTTATTATTATTTTATTTTTTAAATGTTTAAAATTAATATTATCTACTTGTTTTATCTATTTTCTTTTTTTATTTATTTAAATTTAATGTTATTTGTTGTGTCTATTCATTTATTATTATTTCACTTCCTAAATATTCAATTTGATATTAGTCATATTTCCCTTTCATTTTTTATCCTAAATTATTTTATTTATTTTATTTTTAATACTATAGAATAATATTTTATTCGCGTACCATTTTTAAATATCATATCAATTTTCACCCTAAATTCATAAAAAATTATTCTTTAATAAAGGCAATATTCCGTGTTTGGAAATTTGAGAGATCGTGTCCTAATGTATTGGGTTTCGATTTTTCTCGTTTGATCCAAATGACCGTATATCCTTTTAAAATTAAAATGCATGAATTTTGAAAATCAAAAGACAAGCTTATTCTCGAGGGTTTAAAATGTCGTGTCTTAACGTACTGGATGTGACATTTTATTACTTCGGGACAAGAAAGTCTTTAGCATCCCCTTCGATTTATCCAAGCATTTTTGTTGAATTAACATTAATAAAAAGAGGAATTGTATTTTAAATTCCTTTCAAGTTTTCAACTTTCGACATCAAGACATTAATTAATCAATTAGGTACCAATTTTGGGACTTACGAGGGTGCTAATCCTTTTTCGCACGTAACCGACTCCCGAACCCGTTTTCTAAAATTTCGTAGACTAAAATCGTTGTTTTAGTAAATCAAAACATTTTATTAAAACGATCACATTACGAGGTGATCCGATCACACCTCAATAAAAAAAATCGGTGGCCACTTCATTTTCGTTAAATCAAAATCGACCCCATTTTAAAAAAAAAAATGGTTTCGACAGCTTGGTGACTCCACTGGGGACCTAAAAAAGAAAGTCAAGCAACAAGTTGATTACCTTTTGTCTTTTTGTCGAAAATCGAAAACTTGGTTTAAATGTACGATCCTTTCGTTGCATTTCGTCCGTATTTGTTATGATTTTCATCATTGTGGTTTATAATTGCTGTGTTGGTTTGAGTTTTGGTATCTTTCTGCACATTACATCACACGGTCGGTCGATTTTACCTTTTAAGTGAGAGTGAGAAACTATTCCTTCGTGAGGTCTTCACCTCCGTATAGGATAGTGGATCGCTTTTGGGATACATCTGTACCTATGTTTTCGTGAGATTTTCATCTCCGTGCAGTCATAGGGAAATGTATTCCCCTGAACTGAACTCTGTCCGTATAAGCCTATAATGGGTGAAGATTGAGGAACCTGCTGGTTCAGGTACCTTTACTTTAGAACCGAACCGCATATAGTGAGCCGTAGGAGCCCGTCTTAGGTAGAACCACACCAAACCCCTAGAGATCATCCAAATAGGTGCTCTATTTGTTATTTATATATTTGTACTGACGTGTTTTCTTTTGTTTTGGTAATGATTGCATTGCATTTTCATCATAGAAAAGAGGTATTGATTCACGTTCAATTGCTAAATGGAGAGCTTGTCATGGAAAATGGATTTCTTGATAAAGTGGAATATAATACAGCTATCCGAATATGGTCTGAGTAAACACAACGAGAAAATGGTGATAGTCCGTGGAGGAATACACGACTTTGCTTCGTTGCCCGATGATTCAAGCCAACCAAGATTATTCGAGAGCTGTCAACGTCTCGACTTTATTAAAGAGGCTAACAAGCATCGCGGGGATAAGTGAGCAATGGGTCGCGGCCCAGATAAAGAAAAAAGGAGATAAAAGAGATATCATTTGGAAGATTCGCAAGATTTGATCTTAACATCCAGATATGAAGAAAATGATTGATGTCTTCGCCTGGAGTATGAGGGTAAAGCCGTATATGTATCCGTTTTATGTAAAGATATTTTTCTTCTAGTAAAATTATTCTAACAGAATTGAATCAGAATCAACGCCTCTTTTTTCATTCATTTAATGCATTAGCATTGCATTGCATCATATGCAATAAAACTCACAAAAGACCCTAAAATCATGGAAGTTACCCTGGAACATCGTTACAATACACGAGGAAAATTAAAACAATGGACCAAAGGTTGGAGAGATTAAAACAAACGCAAAGAGATATGCAAGATCAATTACAAGTGCAGATGCAAGAGCAATTAGCCAAAATCCAACAAGACATGAGGGAACAAATGCAAGAATCTAAAAATAGTATGATAAGCCAGTTGGCACAATTGCTGGCTAGAGAATGTGAAAAAGAGAAGAGCACTGTAGTTAACTCGGGAAACGATAATGAAGACCCTGTCTATCCTCTAGGCTTTTTCCCGACAAGTACCCAAGCCCGACCAGACATGCATCCACAAAGGGCACCAGTTACTATTAGACCCCAACAATATCAGACCGGTACTTCGGCACCAATGAACTACCTGACAAGCTCAGGTTCCAATCCAGGGGACAATCCAACCAATCCTATAGTTCCTGATCTAGACGAAATGGCAGAAATAGAAAAAGTAAGGGTAGAACTGCCAAAACAACTCAAAGATCGGTACAGGTGGTTGGAAGAAAAACTCAAAGCAATGGAGAATGTTGATTACCATTGCGGGGTTGACACCAAGGATCTGAGTTTGGTCCCAGATCTAGTACTCCCGCTGAAATTCAAGACTCCAGAATTTTAAAAGTATAATGGGACTAGTTGTCCAAAAGCTCACATCACTATGTTCTATCGAAGGATGACAGAATATGTTAATAATGATCAACTGTTAATCCACTGCTTCCAAGACAGTCTGATCGGGTCAGCTGCCAAATGGTACAATCAACTGAGTCGTGCCAAAATCAATTCATAGAAAGACTTAGCACAAGCTTTTATAAAGCAATATAATCATGTGGTGGACATGACACCCGATAGAATCACATTGCAGAACATGGAGAAAAAACAAAATGAGAGCTTCAGGCAATATGCTCAAAGATTGAGAGAGGTGGCAACGCAAGTCCAGCCAGCTCTTCTAGAGAAAGAAACTACAATGCTTTTCATCAACACTCTGAAGGCCTCATTCATTAACCATATGTTAGAAAGCGCTACGAATAGCTTCTCAGATATAGTAATGTCTGGCGAGATGATTGAAAACGCAATAAGAAGTGGGAAGATAGATGCGAGGGAAAGCGTCAAAAGATCAACCCCAAAGAATAAGGAAAATAAAGTGAATAACCTGAGCATATATAATAAAGGGTATTCCAAATCGGTCATTGTTGGCCAGCCAAGGGCCGTAACCACTAGCTACCAAGGCCCTTCAAGGCAAGAATCCAACTCGATGCCAAATACAGAAAGGCTCTAGTTCACACCCATCCTGATAACATATAGAGAGCTGTATCAGAATCTGTTTGACGCAAATCTCTATTCCTGAAATGGTATGATGCGAATGCTCAATGCGAATACCATGTAGGAATAACAGGACACTCAATTGAGAATTGCACCACATTTAAAAAGTTAATCGAAAGGTTCATTAAAATGGGCATTGTAAAATTCGATGATCCATCGGGACCTCATGTAGCAGGAAATTGATTACCTAGTCATTTAGATCAAGGGGTAAACGCGATAATTAAGAAAGGAGGAAAGAAAACCAAAACCAATGTTGTAGAAGTAAAAACCTCACTAAAATGGGTTTTGAAACAAATGATAGACATGGGATTTTCAAGATTCGAAGAATATACCTAAAGGGATGAGGAGTTACTGTGAGTTCCACATAGAAGAAAGTCATGACATCCAAGAGTGCGCCGAATTCAAAGCTTTGGTGTAAAGTCTAATGGATAACAAAGAGTTGGAATTCTTTGAAGAGGTTAGAAACCCGGAAAGAATATTGAGAAATCTGAACATTAACGCCGTATCCGAAGAGGGAGGAGGGGAAGAAAATTTATTAGGCATCTGCCCTTACATACTTGTGAGTGTTTTGAACAATGGGACTCTGGAAAAGATCCATGTATTTCTTAGAGCCAATTTAAAGTAATATTCAAAACACGCTTGTTGCTTTAAGCCTAGAAGCAATAAGAATCCTTTTGTGAAATAGGCTTATGTCCAAAATCTTTATTTCAATAAAATGCATATTTGCTATCATTTCGAGCAAATATTCTTTTATTCTATACAAACAATTACTCTTCTTTTGTTCTTTAGATTTTTTTTCAAATATTCTTTTATTCTTCATTTATGATCATACCATACAAATAATTATTCTTAGATTCATTTATCCTTTGGAATATTCCTTCGTACCTACAACAGGTCTCCAGATATCAACGACATGAACGACGCTGCTACTGACCCATAATATCATTTTAAGCAAGATATGTGTCTAGAGATATCTCAAGACTTTGAAGATGATAGAGATTGTAGCCTATCTCCTAATTTGTTGATGATAGTAGAATAAGATGAGAAACAAACTTTACCTTACAAAGGGTCAATGGACATCGCGAGCCTAGGAGTAGAGAAAGATGTGAAGATCGGAGCCTATATCATCACAGAGACAAAGGGAGACATCATTGAGTTATTTCAAGAATTCAAAGATGTTTTCGCGTGATCGTATCAAGATACTCCTGAGCTACTAAGACGTGTGGATACTGTTAAGGCTAAGAAAATCTTAGAAAAGGTCTATAAGGGTGTCTGAAGAACACATGCTAATGGTTTTACAATGGCCATGCAAATCATAAGGTACGGATACTGCTGGTCTACCATGGAAGGGGATCGCATCAGTTATGCTGTAAATGCCAAATCTATGAAGACAAGATTCATGTGCCTCCTTCATTTCTTCATAGACTTTCTCTATGTGGGGCATGGATGTTATTGGGTTGATTTTGTCAAAAGCTTCTAGCAGACACCGTCATCTTTGTGGTCGTCGATTACTTTATTAAATGGGTGAAATTCACTTCATATGCCAATATTACAAAGTCGACAGTCACCAAATTTTAAAAAAAAAAAAAAAGAGGAGATCATGTGCTGACAAGGAATACCAGAAAGGATCATAACTAACAATGCACAACAGCATGATATCAAAAGTTTGCAACCTGTTCAAGATCAGATGCCATATCACCCTAAAATGAACGGTGCAGCAGAGTGAGCAAAATAAAAAATAAAAAAACAAAAACAAAAAAATATTAAAACAAAAATAAAAAAGATCGTGGGGAAAATGACCGAGACTTGTAAATTTTGGCATAAGAAGTTACAATTTACCCTCTATGCTTATCGTTAGTTGGCCAGGACCTTCGCCGAGATAACACATTTCTTATTAGTTTATGGAATAGAAGCGATTTGCCCATTAAAATCGAGATTCCTTCTCTCCAAACTTTGGCTGAATTAAAATCAGATAAAGCAGAATGGATCCAGTGAACTTAACTGAAGAAAAGAGTTTGAAAGTTATCCGTCATGGTCAAACGCACCAAAAACGAATGATGCAAGCTTACGATAGAAAGGTTCGTTCTAGAGAATTCCATGAGGGGGACTTGACGTTAAAAAAGATCATTCCTATTCAAAATGATTTTAGAGAGAAATGGATGCCAAACTGGAAAGGACCTTATGTGGTAAAGAAAGCCTTTTCTGGAGTAACATTGATTTTTACCAAGATGGATGGGAAAAACTTGTTTAATCCTGTAAATTCGGATGCAGTCAAGAAGTATTTCACCTAAAAAGGGGGAGAGGCCAATGCAAAAATCTGAAAAAGAGCGCTTTGAGACCTTCTAAAAAAAAAAAAAAGAGGCCAAGGTGAAAACCTGCAAAGGGCACCTTGAGACCAAAAGGGTTTTGAATTGAAAACCCATAAAGGGCAATTCAAATTTTGATAAAAAGTGGGGCATGCGGTAGTCTTGCTATGCCTGAATTAATAAAGAAGAGGTACGCTACATCTTAGGGCATCGACAAAGTACTCTAAATCTCCTAAACACATGTCGAGTTCAAAATGGTCCTCAAAAGGTTCGTACAGAGAAGCTCAGGCTGCAATATCAGAGGCATCTGGTTTTTATCTTACCCATATTGAATTAGCTATCTTTGATTACTTTATTTGTTTCGAGCTACGCTCCCAATCAATTTCCTTCTTATTGCATTTGCTATCTTTGATTAACGAGCTATGCTCCTAATCAATTTCCTTCTTGTCCATTGTTATGATCTTTTTCAAGCATTTTACATTGAAATAACGACTAATGGACAAATAATACTTTCACAAAAGAAGTTCTGTATATTACTCTGGAGGCTTCTAAATAGTACAAGAACCTGAAACAGAATTGTTGTTTAGAACTCACCAAACCTAAGGGTTAGAAATGTTTGAGAAAGAGGAGTCTAAATTTTGACTATCTTTTCAGATTTTCTGTCAAAGATATCAGTTGAACGAGGAGACAAGATATTACATCGGTGATACAAAATCAACAAATAACGAGCAACGTCAACCCAAGCATTAAAATGGGGTCATTCTCGAAAAATATTGACATTCTGTATACACATCTGGTCATGTTACCCAGATATTGGTGTAACAGATCAATTGATTGAAGAAGCCACAAATCTTATACCCCCGAATTGCAGTGGGATACAAATCCCATATCTCTGAGCTGCAGTGGGATGAATTAAAGATGGTACAAATCTTATACCCCTGAGTTGCAGTGTTAAGGATAGAAGAAACCATAAATTTTATCTCCCTAAACTGGTAGTAGAGCAAACCAGCTGAGCAAATGGTGATTATTTCTTCGAATTTTCTATCAAAGATACCAGCTAAGCAAAGAAGGCAGGATAACACATCAGTAACAGAACCTTGATGAATAATGAGCAATGACAACCCAAATATTAAAAAGAGATCATTCTCATGACATTCTGCATTCATGCAAATATCATTCTGTACATCTAGTTAGGAGCATTTGATTCATTCTGATCATAGCATCCTAATCATTTGGCATAAGCATAAGCCCATGAAATCGATTCTACAAATCATGTCCCCCAGAGGATGTTGTAACAAGACCGGTGAATCCACAAATCTCATCTTTTTGAAGTAGCAGTGGAGCAGATTGAAGTCGTAGATCTTATCTCCTTGAAGTTGCAATAGAATAGATCGAAAATGACGGATCTTATCTTCCTGAAGTTGCAGTGGAGAGATCGAAGCCACCAGTCTTGTCTCCTTGAAGTTACAATGGAGCAGACTGAAGACAGCGAATCTTGTTTTCCTGACATTGCAGTGGAATAGATTAAAGCTACAAATTATGGCGAATCTTATCTTCCTGAAATTATAGTGGAGCAGATTTAAACCACCAGCCTTATCTCCCTGAAGTTGGAGCGGAGCAGACTGAAGACAATGAATCTTATTTCCCTGAAGTTACAGCGGAACAGATTAAAGCTACAATACACAAACCTTATCTCCCTGAAGTTGCAGTGGAGCAGGTTGAAATTACCAATTCTTATCTCCTTGAAGTTCTAGCAGAGTAGCTCGAAGCTACAAATCTCTTCTCCTTGAAATTACATTGAAGCAGATCGAAGCCACAATCCTTATCTCTCTGAAGTTACAGTAGAGCATAATAAAAATACATAAACCTTATCTCCTTGAAGTTGCAGTGGAGCAGGTTGAAATTACCAATTCTTACCTCATTAAAGTTCCAGCGGAGTAGATCGAAGCTACAAATCTCTTCTCCCTGAAATTACATTGGAGCAGATCGAAGCCACAATCCTTATCTCTCTGAATTGCAGTAGAGCAGGATAAAAATACACAAATTTTATTTCCCTAAAGTTGCAGTGAAGCAGGTTGAAATCACCAATTCTTATCTCCTTGAAGTTTCAACGGAGTAGATCGAAGCTACAAATATCTTTTCCCTAAAATTACATTGGAGGGGATCAAAGTAACAATTCCTATACCTCCGAAGAGACAATAGATTGGAATGAGGTTACTTGAATAAGAAAAAAAGAAGCGCTGAGACTCAACAGGCCCAGGCAAAATACGCCCTTTTATAGCCTTTGCTCTATTCTCGTTACACGACAATGAGCAAAGAGAGGCAGTTATAATAGGCCTAATTTGCTCGGGCCCACACAGAAACAAAAACAAAAACAAAACAAAATTTAAACCAAGTAAATAAAGTCCATTTACAACAAATTACAAGTCCATTTACAATGGCCCAAATGAGTCCAAAACCAAAAAACCCTAGATGGCCCAAATAGCCCACTACCTTAACATTTTCAGAAAAAAGAACCCTAATACCCCATGATACAGCCGCAGCCTCTCCACGTCATAGGAGTGCCCTCCGCGCCCGTACCTCCACAACTGGCCTCCGTACCTGCACGGACACAAGAAGACAATAGCAAATAAAGAGAAAAACACAAAAAGATTGTATTTTTCTTTTTCTTTTTCTTTCGGCTATAAAAAAAAGCCATGAACATTGTATGAGGCTCTTTTTTTTTTTTTTTTCACACAGACAATCAATACAAAGAAACAAAGAGATTAATACAAAAAAAAAAAACCAAAAATCAAATCGAAAACGAAGAGATGATTTTCTTTATTTTCTATTTTTTTTCGTTTTCGAATCTTTTATATATATAAAATAAAAAGAGAAGAGAATTTTATCGTTTCGATTCGCCTGAAAAAAGAGGTCTTGACCTTCCGATTGCCAGATATCTGACGGCGTGACGGCCTATCTTGTGTGTGCAGACAAAGGTTTAGGTTAGGCCGGAAATCGCAAGGGCTAAGAGAGGGAGAGAGAAATGATTTCTGTTTTTTTAGGGGGTGCAAAAATGAGGTTTTTAAGTTTTTTTTTTTTTTTTACTTTTATAGCCCCCCATACGGCGTCGTTTTGGGGCAAGTATCATACGCCCAAAACGACACCGTTTTGCCTTGACCCGCGCCTTCACCCGACTCGCAGGCAGGATTTGCTCGTTTTTGCGGAAGGGTCTAATTGCGCAAATAGCCCTTCCGCTTTTTCAAGTATTTTGCAATGTAGTTTTTATTTTTTTTATTTTTGCCCCACAATTTTATTTCGATTACAATTTGGTCCTCTGACCATTTGAAGAATGGACATTGGAACAGTGTCGTTTTGGAGACAGGGCGTCATTGCCCAATTAGTCCCTCCTTCGTGGCGCACGTTTCACTTTGGTCCTCCCTTAAGCTGTGCGTTTTTTAGGGGAAGGGAAAATTTCCCTTTTAGTCCCTCATTATTATTCGCGCATGCAATTTAGTCCTTTTCTCTCTTATTTATTTTTTATTTGCTCCGAATTTCGGCTTCAAGTTTCAATTTAGTCCTTTTTTCTTTATTTTTGCTATTTTATTTTCAAATCAATTAGTTTAATATTATTATTACTATTATCTTTTATTATTATTCCTATTATTATTAACATATCATTATTCTTATTATTATTTTTTAATTATTATCATTATTAACGTATTATTATTATTATTAATTTTAAACTGTTTTATTTTTAATACTCCTTTAACTATTTGTTGTTGGTTTAATCTAAATCATTTGTTTATTTATTTGTTCGTTTCCCCTTTTAATTATTTAAATATCAATGTTACGCATACTTAATTTATTTATTTGTTTATTCATTTATTATTCTTTTACTTTTTAAATGTTTAAAATTAATATTATCTACTTTGTAGCAGGCCCAATATGCTTTGCGCCGCAGCCTTCAACTGCCGTACAGCCTTCAGCATGACCTCCGTACGCTCCACGTCGCCGCTCCACGTCGTCTCCATACTTGCGAGAAAAACGTAACAGAAAAGAGCAAAAAACAGAAAAAGAAATTTGTTATATTTTTTGCTATAAAAAGCCACAAAACAAACGATTGTAGATACTTTTTTTTTTTTTTACGAATACACACAACAGAGAATTGAAAACAAAATTTGAAAAGGTCTCTTTTATTTTGCATCTTTTTATTATTTCGTGCATTTATATTTTTTGTTTTTATTTTTTTTTTAAAACGAGAGGAAAAACAAAAAAACACAAAAAAGGAGTCGAATCTTACTTTTTTTTCGTGTACGTGCCGCTATAGGAGGCCAAGGTTCGTCGTTTCTGATGAAAAACGATGTGATTTTGGGCTCAAGGAGTTGAGAGGATGTGATTTTCGTGTACCCTTTTTCATTTTTCCGGCCACCTTGGAATGCGGCACCGTCACCGACGACCGGCAGTCACCACGGTGGTCCAGTGACCGAACCTGGGCCGGAGGCTTGGGGCTAAAGGAGAGAGTTGAGAGGATTTTTGAAGTGTTTTTTAAAAACAGGTGCTGAAATGAAATTTTTGTTGAAAAATTTGCTTAAATAGAGGGCTAAAACGACGTCGTTTTGGCTTGGGTCTTTAAACCCCAAAACGGCGTCGTTTCATGCTTAACTCGTTCAACCCGACCCGCTCCAGCCTAGGATCCTCGTGTTCTACTTTAAAGGGTCTAATTGCCCTTTAAGTCCCCCCGCCTTTTACAATTGTTTCAATACGATCCTATTTTCCTTTTCTTTTATCTTTTTAAATTCACCCCGCTTAATTTTAAAATTTTTACTTTGGTGCCTTTTTAAACGGTGCGCATATGTGGAGGGATTATTTGCCCATTTGATCCTTCCATGTATGCGTGCGTTACAATTTGACCCTTGTCTTTTTTTATTTCCGATTTGTCCCCGAATTTTTGTTTTAAAATTTAAATTAGTCCCTTTTTTGTTATTTTAGCTATCTTATTAATTATTTTAGTGTTATTATTGCTCTAATTATATTTTCTTTTTACGCTTATTATTATTATTATTATTATTATTATATTATCATATCATTATATCATTAATTTAATATATTATTACTCTTATTATTATATTTCCAGATACTTTCTTTCTCAAATACTATTATTTATCTATTTTTTATTAATCTATTTATATTTCTATCATTATTATATTTCTATGTATTGTATCTCTATTTATATTTATATACTAATATCATGTTTTTTATTTTTTTATATATTATTATTATCATTATTATTACTATTAGTACTATTATTATTTTCTATCATTATTATTTTTTTACTATTATTATTTCGTACTATTGTTGTTATTATTACTACTATTATTTTTTACTATTATTATTATGGTTGTTATTATTATTATCATTATCTTTTTAATTTATGTTATTTAATATCTTATTATTTTGCTTATTTTTTATTAAACTTTTATTTGCTTAATTATTTACTCTTTTAGTTTTATTTATTATTTTTTTTACTAGCTTATGGGTCTTATTTGTTTTATGCATTATTTATTTTGACCCTTTTTATATGTTGTCTTAAATCATTTTTTGTTGTTGTTTTATATGTTATTTTATTTTAGATTGTTTTGCATATTAATCCTTTTAAATTGCCTTGCATTATTTACTTCGAATTGTTTTTTATAATCTATTTTAGACCCTTTTTATCATTTATTTAAAATTGTCTTGTTATTTGCTTTTAAATTATTTTATATCATTCGTTTCATTTTTCTTTGATTATTAATATTCGCATTCAAATGATGTGTGTTGTGTGATTATGACTGTCATATGTACTATGAATTGTTCACTAGTGTATTCATAATGTCGTTGTCCATTAGCATATTGTTTTATTCATTTATCATTTTTCTAAATTATAATAATTGTTACCCTAAAATTCGTAAAAAAAAGGGATTCTTTAATAAATGTAATATTCTGTGTTTGAAAATTTGAGAGATCGTGCCCTAATGTACTGAGTTTATTTTTCTCGTTTGATCCAAATAATCGAATAACCTTTTAAAATTAAAACGCATGAGTTTTGAAAATAAAAAGACAAGCTTATTCTCGAGGGTTTAAAATGTTGTGTCCTAACGTACTGGATGTGGCATTTTATTACTTCGAGACAAGAAAGTCTTTAGCATCCGTTTCAATTTACTCAAGCAAATTCTTTGTAAAAATTAACATTAATAAAAAAGATTGTTTTTTTTAAATCTTTTCAAATCTTCAATTCTTGATGATAAGACATTAATTAATCAATTAGGTACCAATTTTAGGCGTTACGAGGGTGCTAATCCTTCCTTGTACGTAACTGACTCCCGAACTTGTTTTCTCGAATTTCGTAAACCAAAATCGTTGTTTTAGTAAATCAAAACATCTTATTAAAACAATCAAATCACGAGGTGACCTGATCACACCTCATAAAAAAAGATAGGTGGCGACTCTCGTTTTCATTTTTTAAATAAAAAGTTGATCTGTTTTTAAAAAAAAGAATGGTTTCGACATACTTGTTTTATTTATTTAAATTTAATGTTATTCGTTGTGTCTATTCATTTATTATCATTTCACTTCCTAAATATTCAATTTGATATTAGTTATATTTCCCTTTCATTTTTTATCTTAAATTATTTTTTTATTTTATTTTTAATACTATAGAATAATATTTTATTCGCATACCATTTTTAAATATCATATCAATTTTCACCCTAAATTCATAAAAAAAATGATTCTTTAATAAAAACAATATTCTGTGTTTGGAAATTCGAGAGATCGTGCCCTAACGTACTGAGTTTTGATTTTTCTCGTTTGACCCAAATGACGGAATATCCTTTTAAAATTAAAATGCATGAATTTTGAAAATCAAAAGACAAGCTTATTCTCAAGGGTTTAAAATGTCGTGTCCTAACGTACTGGATGTGACATTTTATTACTTCGGGACAAGAAGGTCTTTAGCATCCGCTTTGATTTATCCAATCATTTTTGTTTAATTAACATTAATAAAAAGAGGAATTGCATTTTAAATTCCTTTCGAGTTTTTAACTTTCGACATCAAGACATTAATTAATCAATTAGGTACCAATTTTGGGCGTTACGAGGGTGCTAATCCTTTCTCGCACGTAACCGACTCCCGAACCCATTTTCTCAAATTTCGTAGACCAAAATCGTTATTTTAGTAAATCAAAACATTTTATTAAAACGATCACATTACGAGGTGATCGGATCACACCTCAATAAAAAAAATCAGTGGCGACTCCATTTTCGTTAAATCAAAGTCGACCTCATTTTTTTAAAAAAATAGTATCGACAGTAGTGACATAGAAATAGTGAGCAGAATTTTGATTTTTTTTTTGTCATTTTAGTTTAAAACATTTTTATTTTTTGTCTCGAAGAATTTTATTTATTTTATGGTTTTTATTTGAGAAATTTTTTGTAATTATATTGAATTTTTACTAAATTCAGAGGATGGGATGATCCTCTTTCGGTTAAGAAGAATGGCAAAGTAACTTAAATTTAACTGGTTTTGAATTTGATCCAATCCTGTTTGAAAAATAAACAGCTGGTCGTGATCCAGACAACAACAAAAAAATCATCTCATTTAACTTACAATTTTATTTTATTTTTTCAAATTTAAATTCTAAACTTTAATATTGTACTTTTTACTGCTCTTCATAAAAAAAAGTTTTATTTTTATTTAAAAAATAAATAAATTAATTTTTCTGAGCAAATTGATTTTCTGTTAAAATTTTATTTATTTTTACTGGTAAAAATTTATCCTTATATATCAGGGCAAATTTAACAGTGGATGGATCAGTTTTTAATATTATAAATTGATTAATAGAAAGGGTTGGTTTGTTTCTAACAGCAGAAATTGATTAATATAAACAAAAAGATCTAGATTACTTTTTGTTCTTCCAGAAATAAAAAAACATACTAACTTATTTGGCCCTTTAACTTTAC
Source organism: Gossypium anomalum (assembly GCA_025698475.1). Taxonomy (NCBI): domain Eukaryota; kingdom Viridiplantae; phylum Streptophyta; class Magnoliopsida; order Malvales; family Malvaceae; genus Gossypium; species Gossypium anomalum. The sequence continues at coordinate 24,267,938 of CM046967.1, forward strand.
AAAAAATTATTTTAGCCCCCCATGTAATTTTTCACCTATTTTAGACACCCAAAAGAGATGGATGTGGTATCTTTGCTGATGTGGCATACACGTGGATACCACATAAGCAATCAATTAATTTTTTAATTTAAAAAATAAAAAAATTGTAAAAAATATTTTTTTAAAAAATAATAATCATTAAAAAAGTATAAAAAATATTTTTTAGTTTTTAAAAATTTAATTAATTGCTAACATAGATTGGCATGTGATGGTCAACAAAGCTAACATAGGTTAGCTTTTTCATCCATTTTGACAAATAATGCAAGTTCAAGAGCTAAAAAATACAAAAGCAAATTAATTAAGAGGCTAAAATAATTTTTTTTTCTTTTTGTAAAATTGGAGGGCCAAATAAGTGGTTATGCCAAATAAAAATAATAATAAGCGAATATGGCGGTAGATTGATCTAAATATGCTGAATTTTTTTTTGAGAAACTATGCTGATTTTCTAAAAATTTACTAATCTATGTTGTTTTTGAAAGAGAAAGGAACACGCGTCCTACAGGGAGCCTTTTCACTGCCATATCAGTAAAAACCTGCCCTGTAGGACGCATTTTCCTTTTAACAGTAACTTTTCCAATGACTATAAGGGCTCTAACAACCATAAAATTTCCTATATAAACCCCTCCAAACTCTATTTTTTTCAACCAAATACTCAATACTCATTCTTCCATCCTATATTTTCAATCCTCAAGTTTCAATTTCCAATTTTCAATCCTCAATTGTTTTAACTCTTTTTCTGAGTTTTATTCTCTTCGATTTTATTTTATTCGTTATAATTTTTAAGTGACAAATCAGCTTATTCATTTGTATGACAAGTATTCCTTCGGCGTTCAATTACAAATGGTAAGAAAATTGTCGAGACCATTTTTCAATCGAGTTTTTGAAAATGAGAATCGACTTTAAAAAATGAAAACAGAAGTCGCCATCAATCTTTTTAGGTGTGATTGGGTCTCCTTTAAAACATTTTCTATTTTAAAAAATCATCGGTTTTGGTCTACGAAATCAAAAGAACGGGTTCGGGAGTCGGTTACGTACGAGGAAGGGTTAGCACCCTCGTAACGCCCAAAAATTGGTACCAAATTGATTATCAAATGTCTTTAAGGTCGGAATTTAGAAATTTTAAGATGCAATCCTCTTTGAAATATTTTTGATTTTGAAAATTGGAGTTCACTCGTATCAAAATATTGATATCTTGAGTTAGCCTTTGGAAATCCCTATCTCAAACAACAAAATGCCACATCCAAAGTAAGTTAGGACATATTGCTTTGAAATTCCAAGACAGTACTTACATTTTGAAAACCTTTAAAAACTTAGAAGGGTACTTGATTATTCGAACTCAGCGAGAAGAGTCGCAACCCAATAAGTTAGGGCACTACTTTCTCGAAGTTTCCAAACATCAAGCATTGCCTTTTTGTATTTTTGAAAACTTTGGTGCCCTTTTTTTTTTTTAAAAGTGATGTGTGGGGAATTATATTGCATTATAAATTATACATAATAACATATTATTGTAATAGGTAAATAATACATACATTTAAACAAAGTAATGGTAACAATATAAAGATCGTGCATTAGATACATACATATAACATAATACATATAAAGCAAACATTAACAATATATAAAGATATATAGCATGTATCGAGAATGAATAAACTAAATATACAAACATACAAAATAATAATTAAATGATGCATGATATAAAAAAAAACAATAATCAAATATTGTATGATATACAAATAGAAAGAAATATAATGTCAATGTGCATGTTCACAAAATATAACATATAATAATAATAATAAAAATAACATTTAACACATTCATGATACATACAATATAAAAATATCTAAAGAACTAAAAAAATAAGAATGATTGATTACTAACAAAATATATATATATATAATTAAAGATAAGATATTTCATAACAATTTTAAAATAATATTTAATATATAATATATAATATATAATAACAAGAATATTTACAAAAGAATAATAGTTATATGGTAATATATTGGTTTAAGAGTATGTAAGAGAATTCATAATATAACAATATTAATTTAAAATGAAATAATATATAATAAATAAATAATAATGAAATGTGTATATAATATGAGTTTAAAATATGATTTAATAATAATAATTTACAAATTCTAAATAATATACATATGATATAAACATAAATAATATAATTGGTAATATGTGATATATAATATATATAAAAAAAAATAAGTAATATAAAAATAAAATATAATAAATGTTATATAATAAAATATATGGGAAATAAGAAATATAATAAATATAGCATAAAATCATGAAAGTTTATATGTAAAATAATATATGTAAATAATATATGATATATGTGAAAATATAACAATATATATAAAAATGATATAAAATAATAATTTGAGAAAAATAATAAAAATAATAATACATATAATAAAAATAACATTTATAATAAAATAATCTTATAATGTATAATATAGAAGTAAAATTAAAATAAAACAAATAATAAATATATATATATATATATATATATATATATATATATAGGATAATAAAATAAATATAGGACTAAATTTAAAATTTAGCAAAATTACGGGGCTAATTTTGAAAGGAATAGAGCTGAATTAAGGCCCTATTTAAAACGCGTGCAAAATCCAAAGGGCTCACTGGGCAAATTGCCCTATTCCCAAAACGGCGATGTTTTCCAGAATACAATTTAATAGCCATCGGGACTCAATTGAATTAAAATTAGAATACTGGGGTAAAATTAAAAAAATAAAGTAAAACCATGAGAAATTAAAAGTTGAGAGGACTGATTGGATAATTAATCCATTTTGTAAAAACGCGCGGATCCTCCCCGAGTAATCGGGTCAACGCGCGGATCCTTGGTGTTACAAAACGATGCCGTTTTGTCAAGGCTATAAAAGTCAATTCCTCAACCTTTAGTTCATTTGAAGCCCGATTTAAAAAAAAAAACTAAAAAAATCTCTCTGAAAGAAAGAGAGAGGAAGGGAGCTCTGGGCTTTGGCCTCCGTTGGTCACACTCCACCCACGTGCTCACGCGCCTCCCTAAGGACCACCGTATATGGTGGCTAGGGTTCGAAAAACCCCTCCTTTTTCATGCCATCCGTCAGGTAACCCCTTCCTTTTATTTTTAAGTTATTTTTGTGTACATATATATATAAATATTCATATGCTTCGATACTGAAAATAGAGAAATAAAAGACAAAAATATAAAAACAAGAATCACCTTTGAAACTGTTTGTATTCGTTTTTTTTATTTCTGTATGCGTGTCCTTTTAAGGGTTACAAAGGGCTTTTTTATAGCCATTGATTTGTTACATAAGGAAAGAAACCTCCGATTTCTTTCTATTTTTTGTCTACTGTATCTTTGGCCATTATCTGCTGAGTTTCCTTTTCCATTTTGTAGGTACTCCGACGATCTCGGCGTTAACGGTGGTACCAAGGCCAGAGGGGAAGCCTGAGATCGCGATGCTGGATGGTCGCGACAGAGACGAACGCATTGATGGCGCTTTGATGGCCTCGATCTGGGGAATTGAACCGACACTCCCGCAGCCTTCCAAAAGTCATTCATAAGGCCAGAGGAGAGAGAGCTAGGTTAGAAACCCTAGCCGATGGTGTTAGGTTTTGGCCTCGAGAGCTTGGGTCAATTGGGTCTAGTTTAGGTCCGGGCTGTTGGGTATTGGGTCCGTGTATTTGGGCTAGTTTAGTGTACCTGGGTAAGATGTAAACAGGCTTAGCTGAATTGTTTTGGTTTTGGGCCCATGATTTGGGCTTTGTAACTTGGACTGTTTAAATAAACATTTGTTATTATTTTTAATTTTGGTTTTTCAGCCCGGTCAAATTTGGGCTATTACAAAAATATTATTACATTATTTAATTTTAAATAGTTAATTATTATGCTATTTAGATTATTATTTTTTTACCAAAGATCATATTTTGGATACGTGCATAAACAATTTAAGCGAAAGTGCACCGGATGTCGTTTATGGACACTTGCGATTTTATACGTGGCTTGCATGCTTAGGGGGACTAAATTGGATCTCCCACTTATCAGTGTTTTAGTCGAAAAATGAGACCAGAGACACACATTCCATCTTCTTTGCGGTGAGTGTACAATTACACTCGAGGACTTTAATTTACAACTCGGTCTATCAGTCAATGAGGAAGTTGTTACGAGGCCAGTTATTAGTGTCAATTGGAGTGCAACGTGCAAGTGACTACTAGGAAAGGTGTCGAACAAGTTTAGGGGTAGCTGAATCGAGATGAGATAGTTGGAGGACAACTTCCAAACTATCGAGGCTTCTGCTAGTGATGTTGAAAAAGACCAATTTGCATGCGCATTCATCTTGAGGTTGATCGGGGGTTTACTAATGCCAGATAAATCTTGCAATCTGATACATTTAAGGTGGCTACTACTACTAGCCGACTTGAAAGAAGAGAGACAACTTAGTTGGGGATCACCGGTGCTAGTGACATTATACCGAGAAATGTGTCGAGCAACGATACTCGAAAAAGTTAAATTTGGCAGTTGCATGCTTCTTCTTCAATCGTGTGCATAGTATCGACTACTATTTTTACGCCTCCGAGTGGAACTCCCTTACGAATTCCTACTTGTAGTATGGTAAAATTCATTTGATAATATCATTACCGTTTTTATTTTTTATTGTTGTAAATTTAAAATAACATATTATTTGAATAGGTGGAGCAACCCTGTGAGACACAGTGATATACCGATCGAGCTTGAGGATATCTGACTAGCTTTAGATCAACAAACCAAAGAGGATGTTAGTTTATGAATTTCAAAGTTATCGGTTTTTTTTCCAGCATTTGAAATTAAATATTAGGCGCATGCTAAAATTTATAAATTTGTACTTTAGTTTGTATAGATGTCATATACGGATTCAAGGATTTAAGAATGCGTCCTGGTCAAATTATTGGCCAATCGCAACATCTGGCACATGAAAGTGCCATTGGTAATTTTTGCAATGATTGAGATGCACGAATCCGATTGAGTGACGCGGCAGTCCAGGTGTATGCAATGTATTCTGCCGCCACCCGAATACCTTGATGATCTGCATAAGATTAACATGTGGGAGAGACTCGAGGAGGATTAGCCAACATTCCACAAGAAGTGTATCGAGATTTGGCAGCGCAGGTATGATTACTTGCCAACGCGTGAACCATTTCTCATACCGGAGTTGGCGACATCTCTAGATTACATGGATTGGTTCAGGCATAATTGCAAGTCGTATCTATTGTCGACTTTAGAAAGGAGTAGGCAACATCGCCGTAGAGGTCAAGATGAGGGTCCATCAATCCTAGGTTGGGAGAAGATGCCGCAGGGGGATCAACATCTGCCTAGAGGACCCGATTGTCTTGCAATCTCCCAATCAGTATGGTTAATTTATTTTTAGTTCTATCCCTTTTTTTTTTTTCACACAAGAATCACAACAAATACACACCCACCCACCCACCAACCCACCCCTCACACACTCATTCCCCGCATCAACACATTCAGCTCCTGTTTATTTTACATAAGCACCACAACACGCACAACCATTTCTTGCATCAACACATTCAACACTGGTTTATTTTATACAAGCACCACAGCACACACAATCATTCCCTACATCAACACCTTCTATAGGGTTCTCTACATCAACACCTTTTATAGGGATATATTTTGCACGACCACCACCCACCGTATCATATTACATGCCGATCCCGCCAACAACACTGATGCATGTGGTATCTCTGACAATTCTCACCATTTATTCGCAATCGGCCCATGCGACACCATATTGTCATCCAATGATAGTCTCGCAAACACTCTTAACATCGTTGTTCTACCAAGGTAGGTTATCTTCGCAACCGCCGACTCAAAATAGGGGAATGTACAATGGGCGGTTAGGACACGGTCCCAATCAATGACAAACGAAGGAAATGATTGTGGCGATCAACCCTGACGTACACGTGTAATTATTTATGATACTTTTTCATTTAAGTTTTTCTCTATCCATTTGTTAAGTATAATATTTTCAGAAAGCAAAGAATTGCTCAGAAGGTTCGAAAAAATATTAAAACTTTGACTTGTGTATTGTAATATATCTTACTTCAATAATTAATATTAATTTACACTTTACAGAAAATTTAATGAATAAACAAATAAGTTAGTGTTTTCACTATATAAGTTACCATATAATCATTAGCTCTGATCTTCGGTGCTCTCGGGATGTATGGACACATTAAAGCCATTGAGTTTGCGATTTCTACATTTTCCCCAATCAAGTTTATCCCGAAAATCCCGAGTTGTAGAGGCTTAGAAGCAATCAAATTTAAAATGTTCAGAGAGAAAACGTTCCTTGTAGGGGCGTTTTTATCTAACATGGCAGTGAAAATACTTCCTGCAGGACGGGTTATTCAGCCACATGTTTGATATGTTAATGGAAAACGCGTCTTAAAAGAAGCATTATGCCCCATTGTAGGAAGCATTTTCTCTCTGGCCATTTCAACTAGCCCAACTTGATTGCTTCTAAGTCCCTGCAACCCGAGATTCTCGGGATAATTTTTTCCCTTTTTACCCAATTCTATCCCTTATATAAATGCTCATTCATCCCTTACTCACCTACATTTCAGTCTCCTCTAAATTATTATTTTTCTTTTTTCTTGTGTGTTAAAATTTTTGGGTTTAAAGATTTATTACTCTCTCGCTTTGAGGGAGACATGATCATAGTTTTAAGTTGTATTTAAGTTCACGGTGATATCATATAGCTCGGTAACTTACAAATTTTACTTGTCGTATGAGTATAGCGCCATCACCTAAGAAACTGGGATCGCTTTGCAATTCGAGGTCCAAGTTAACGATGATTATATCATCTCGGATTGAACTGTAACTAAGGCTTTAGTTTACAAAAGTTATGCTATCAAAAGATGGAGCATAATTGGAGCCTTACTTGACGATTGTTATGCGGGCACGATGACTAGTTTCCCCTCGTTAGAGGAACGTGCTTTATAAAACCCACACAAAAGTGCAAAGAAGAAAAATGTAGGGGCCTTCCAGCATAATCAAGTAAATTGTGTTGTCCATGTCCACCAAAGACAGTGACTCTGTTAGTAAAACATGTTACACTTCGATTATCTCACATGTTATAATAACGGGGTTACCGTCTTTGATGGATATGGATAAAATGAAATACTTGATTATACTAAAAGGCCATTGCATTTTGTTCCTCGTACGTCTGTTTAAGTTTTATAAAGCATCCTCCTCTGATGAGAAAAAACTGGTCAGCGTGCACGTAGACCCATTGTCAACTAGGGCTGCATTTATGCTCTATCATTTGACAATATTATCTTTGTAAACTTAAAGCCTTAGTAACCCCAAACCGTATAATCATTGTCAATTAGGATTTTAAGTTGCAACGTGATCCGGCTTCTGAGATGATACTCCATACTAACATGGCAGATAAAATTTATAGGTCACTCAGTTCCACGACACTACCGTAAAATCAAACATTACTTAAAAAAACAGTTTAGATAAATAATCTTTTTAAAAATCAGCTTAATTTCTCAAATGTTTTTTTTTTTTTCAGTATACTTACATAAATCAGCCCGAATATGGCAGTCCGAAACTGTCACTGTTGCTGTTGGGGCTGGTGGGGGTGGCACGCAAACGCCACATGTTAACCATAAGTTTCAATAACTAGATTTTCTCCCTCACTCCTTCACCTTATCCCCTTCAACCCCTTCTCTCTTTCATCATCGGTTAATGACTTAAACGATACGTAAAGCCATAAGCATCCCCTCTGCTCCATCTCTCCTCGAAAATGGCCACAGCAGCACCCATATTCGACTCCACCTTGGTAAACCACCATCACTCTCTTTCTGTTTCACCATTTACTTCCAATTTCATCTTCAACTACAGAAACAAAACCTACCCTTCAATTCCCCATGTGGGTTCTTCGTTCTTGAGTGGGAAGTCCCTTAGAGTGGTCCAAATTGGAACCAAAACACCCAGATTGGGAACTAGGAGGAAGAAAAGAGTGGGTGTTACAGCTTCATTAGGGGGTCTTTTAGGTGGAATTTTTAAAGGGAATGATACAGGAGAGTCCACTAGGCAGCAATATGCTGCGACTGTTACGACTATTAATAAGTTGGAACCCACCATAGCTGCATTGTCTGATACTGAGCTGAAGGAAAAGACTTTTGCTTTGAAGGAACGTGCCTCTCAAGGCGAATCTTTGGATTCTCTTTTGCCTGTAAGTTTAAATCATTTCTATGGTATAGATTTGGGATGCTAATAGTTTGTTAAAATAAAGAGAAGGAGCTTAAGGTATCTTATTTCCCCAACATGTTCTATTACAACATGACATCCAAATTTGTACTTGTGTTTTTGTTTGTTGCAGGAGGCGTTTGCTGTTGTAAGAGAAGCCTCCAAGAGGGTCCTTGGACTTCGTCCTTTTGATGTCCAACTAATAGGTAAAGTCTCATGTTCATATCTATCTCCTTGTCTAAATTGATATTTGATGCTTATTGCTGGTTGCTACAAAAAAAACTTTAGTTGCACAGTGATCGGCAGTAATCTAGAGCTGAAAATGTTACTAGGACTGCTTTTAGGATCAGCCCAATGTTTCTTTGTCATTGATCAGTGGCCATTTCAATGTGTGAATTATAGTCTTGAGTTTTTCACTACCTGGTTATGGAAATTTTTTATGAATGCTTGTAATGGAAGTTCCTTGAGGTACCTGAACTTTGGTCCTGTAGGTGGCATGGTTCTTCATAAGGGAGAAATAGCTGAAATGAGGACTGGAGAAGGGAAAACACTTGTTGCTATTTTACCAGCTTATTTGAATGCATTAAGTGGAAAAGGAGTTCATGTGGTTACTGTCAACGATTATCTGGCTAGACGAGATTGCGAGTGGGTTGGTCAAGTTCCTCGCTTTCTAGGGTTGAAGGTTGGCCTAATTCAACGTAGGTCTTGTTCTTTACTTGTTTGAATGTATATTTAACTTCACAATACATTTTACTAAAGCAGTTGTCATAAGCTCGATATTAGGTCAATCAGACCTCATCAATTCGAGCTGCATGCTGATTTATAACTTTTATAATCATTATAGCTAACTACTTATTATTTCATTTTTACCAGAGAATATGACAAGTGAACAGAGAAGGGAAAACTACTTGTGTGATATTACTTATGTCACCAATAGTGAGCTAGGTTTTGACTACTTGAGAGATAATCTTGCCACGGAAAGTAATTCTTGCCTTATATGCTGGCTTTGTTTTTTGTTGCTTTGATTCAATGAAGACATTATAGCATTTCTACTTAACTGACTGAACTTTTTATTGAAAGCAGAGTGTTGAGGAGCTTGTTTTGAGGGATTTCAATTATTGTATCATAGATGAGGTTGATTCTATCCTTATTGATGAAGCAAGAACGCCACTCATCATATCTGGAACTGCTGAAAAACCTAGTGATGCATATTACAAAGCAGCAAAAATCGCTGCTGCCTTTGAGCGAGATGTACATTATACCGTGAGGCTGCTTAACTCTATTGTCTTTCTTTTTCTTCTAAAAATTAACACAATCTAGTTACTAGAGTTGTAAGTTCTATCAGGCGGTCTCCTTAATTTGGTTGTTACATAAAAAAAGGCTGCTAGAATAGTACTTAGAATATTGAGTTGGGGCCTCCTTGAATAATTCATGTGGATATATAGGTACGATGATGATATTATTTTGGTGCATTTAAACATGAATAAAAGCTAACGTATTAAGTGTCACTGTCAACGTAGATCCAAGTACATGAAAGAACAGGACTTTTAAAAGTCTGCTTAAATAAGAAGGCTGTTTATGCAGGTGGATGAGAAGCAGAAAACTGTTCTACTTTCAGAACAGGGTTATGAAGATGCTGAAGAAATTTTGGATGTAAAAGATTTGTATGATCCACGGGAACAATGGGCATCATATCTTTTGAATGCTATTAAAGCGAAGGAATTGTTTCTTAAAGATGTAAATTATATTATCCGGGGCAAGGAGGTGCTTATCGTAGATGAGTTTACTGGTCGAGTTATGCAGGTAAATTATGGTTAACTGATGATATCACTTACAAGCAAATAAAAAATTTTAGGTAAGATATGAGATTAATTAGGACAAATAGTTATATATAATATTACTAATGTTTCCATCAGGGGAGAAGATGGAGTGATGGACTTCACCAAGCAGTTGAAGCGAAAGAGGATTTACCTATTCAAAATGAAACTCTAACTCTAGCATCAATCAGTTACCAGAACTTTTTCCTCCAGGTTGGAGATTTTCTTCTCTCGAGTAGTTTGGTGAAACTCTTTTTGGAAATTTATATTAATTCAACTTCCCAATGCCAATACATTTGCTATACAGTTTCCTAAACTTTGTGGAATGACTGGCACTGCAGCAACTGAAAGCACAGAATTTGAGAGCATATACAAGCTTAAAGTTACTATTGTCCCCACAAATAAGCCCATGATAAGAAAGGTTAGTTCTAGCTTGCCTTCCATGATCTTATATTTTTTATTTGTACTGCAGGTTTTGATTTGCAGATGGTGAGAACTGAGATTATTGTCATTTTGATCCTAATCTCAGAAATCTGTTGCTTTATATTTAAGATGTTATCCTATTCCCTTTGCTCTTTAATGTCTTCTCAGGATGAGTCTGATGTAGTGTTCCGGGCAACTAATGGAAAATGGAGGGCGGTTGTTGTAGAAATTTCTAGAATGAACAAGACAGGCCGTCCAGTGCTTGTTGGCACAACAAGTGTTGAGCAAAGTGACTCATTGTCAGAGCAACTGCAGCAAGCTGGGATCCCCCATGAGGTAAGCCCTTTTTTAACTTATGGATTCAATGTTAGAAACGAAGAATTATGGCTGAAATGTGCTTATTTAAGTCTTCTTTGTATAAAGATGTATAGCTTCGTCTTGTGCTTTGAGGAAAAGAAACTCAAGCACAACGATGCCACTAAATGTATTTGTGTGAGATATTAATAAATTATTTGTTAAAGGTTCTCAATGCAAAGCCGGAGAATGTGGAGAGAGAAGCAGAGATTGTAGCACAGAGTGGTCGTCTAGGGGCAGTGACTATTGCTACCAATATGGCTGGCCGTGGAACAGACATCATCCTAGGTGGCAATGCAGAATTTATGGCCAGGCTGAAGCTTCGTGAGATGCTAATGCCAAGGTTAATATTTGATATTCACTAATTTAGTTTTATTTGCAATAGTTTGGAAGTTATCGCAGCCTCACAGTGGCTACTTGCATCATGGGAGCTGGTCTACATTGACATTTAAAGTGTGTAAATGTTGCAGAGTTGTCAAACCAGCTGGAGGAGTCTTTGTATCAGTGAAGAAACCTCCTCCAATGAAGACATGGAAGGTTTTAAGCTCATTTGCAATATGAAAATATTTTGGTATTGGTAGATGAATTTAATTTAGATTAGGGTTGCTATTCCAGGTGAATGAGAAGTTATTTCCGTGCAAGCTATCTGACAAGAACACCAAGTTAGCCGAGGAAGCTGTAGAGTTGTCTGTCAACACTTGGGGCAAGAAATCTTTAAGTGAACTTGAAGCTGAGGAGCTGCTGTCGTATTCTTGTGAAAAGGTGTACTACATACGGCAAGAGTTTACTTTGCATATTATCCGACATGTTCAAATTTAACCTCCTTGTACCTGTTAAGAATCATTGAATCCATTGATATACTACCAAATAGTATCTGTCAGATAAGCTATAAAACAATAGTCATTGTAGTTTTCTATTCACAGGGACCTGCTCAAGATGAAGTTATAGCCAAGCTACGAAGTGCTTTTTTAGAAATTGTAAAGGAATATAAGGCCTACACTGAGGAAGAGAGGAAACAGGTTGTGGCAGCTGGTGGGCTTCATGTGGTGGGGACAGAACGTCATGAGTCACGACGAATAGACAATCAGGTTAATTCGAAATACATTTATAAAATTTTTATTCGTTGTTTCAAAAAAGAAACAGAAGAATCCTGATTAATTCAGAATACATGAAATATGCTTCTGGAGTGTCTATTGTATTCAATTTTAGATTGCATTTTATGTCCATGCAGCTTCGTGGAAGGAGTGGCAGGCAAGGGGATCCCGGAAGTTCTCGCTTTTTTCTAAGTCTTGAAGATAATATCTTCCGTATTTTCGGAGGGGATAGAATTCAGGTTTGCTCTGTGGTTGCATTTTTCTGATTTTCAGTTTGCTAATTGATGTGCTTGTTAAAACTTTTTCTGGCAAATACTTGAAGGGTTTGATGAGAGCTTTCAGAGTTGAAGACCTACCGATTGAATCCAAGATGTTGACTAAAGCACTCGATGAAGCTCAGCGGAAAGTGGAAAACTACTTTTTCGACATTCGTAAACAGTTGTTCGAATATGATGAGGTCTTAAACAGTCAAAGAGACCGTGTCTATACAGAGAGAAGACGAGCCCTCATGTCAGACAATCTCCAATCTCTTATTATTGAATATGCTGAATTGACAATGGATGACATCTTAGAGGTGAAGATTTATGACCTTTTTGGCTAACACTCTCATTTATGTCTATCCAGGTTCTAATCAGTCTTGGGGTATTTATTTATTTTTATTTTTATGATAAATAGGCAAATATTGGTTCAGATGCTCCAAAAGAAAGCTGGGATCTTGAAAAGCTCATTGCAAAAGTTCAACAGTAAGAGTCAACTTTATTCTCTATGTTTGATTTTCGAAAAGGGGCAAATACTCGACAGGATTGTCACCAGAATTCTGTCTAATTGCAACTATCTTTCTATCCTACATCATTTTTTGAGTTTCGGAACTAGTGTTCACTCTCATGCACTTCGAAATACAATACTTGCCCCGAAGGATTTAGGATCCTGTTCATCATACTTGTATACCAGTTCTTCCTCATGCTTTATGCAGAAACATACTAACTTTTCTATACATACTGCAATAATTTCAGGTACTGCTACTTGTTAAATGATTTGACACCAGATTTGTTGAGGAGCGAGTGTTCAAGTTATGAGGAGTTACAGGATTACCTTCGCCGTCGTGGTCGAGAAGCATATTTGCAGAAAAGGGTCAGTATATCAACCATATTAAACAAATCTAAGCCTTCTTGATTGCTTTAACTTTTTTTTTTTTTTTCATTTATTTTGTGCCTACACAAAGATTCAAGCATATTTTCTCACATAATTTTGAATTTAGGATATGGTGGAGAAGCAAGCAGAAGGGTTAATGAAAGAAGCCGAAAGATTCTTAATCTTAAGCAATATCGACCGTCTGTGGAAAGAACATTTACAAGCCCTTAAGTTTGTACAACAAGCTGTAGGCTTACGCGGATATGCTCAACGCGATCCACTAATCGAATATAAGCTCGAAGGGTACAACCTTTTCTTGGATATGATGGCACAGATACGACGAAACGTAATATATTCGATATATCAGGTATGAACAAAACTTGTTATATGGTTTATCCACCATCGCATAAGCATCTCAAGCTTACTCGGTTTTTTTTCCGGTCACAGTTCAAACCGGTGATGGTAAAGAAAGATGAGGATGATAGGTCAGACAAAGTAGTTACAAATGGTAGAAGCGGTAATAAAAAACCCGACCCGCTTGGTGCAGTAGAGTCATCTTCATCAACTGCCAGTGCCTAGTGTTCTCATTGTATCATTTTCTTAGAGGGAAAGCGAGAGATTATTGTAAGTGCTGTTTTGTTGCAGTCCTATATAATTGAGTAAAGATTAGATTTGTATAGATTTTTCAATTTTCAAAAGGGAAAGAAACATGTCCAGTTTATTGAACCTTGGAAAATTACATAAAAATTCGACATTTTTTGCTACAGATTGATTATGTAATATTTCAGAGAAGTTTGTACAGTATAATAATTGATGTCTTCAAATACAAACTTTGTCAAAATTTGATGTAAATGATAGCTTGTTAAATCTATTAATTGTATTTTTAGTAATATGTATAAATAGCGAGTTGAGATGGTATTACATGTGATAATAGCATTAGGTTTTGAAAATAACAGGACTTAATGGATTTAAGGGTTAGTGTTTGGTCAGAACATAAGGATTAAAAATGTCATTCACCCACGGCACGGGGCATAGTTATAATTGTTATTTTAAGCCATTCAAAAATAAAAATTTAATTTGAAGCCTTTATTAAATGAAAAGATTCTATAAAATAGATAATTTAATTTAAGTATTTTTAATATAATACTTTTAGTTTTAGCTTTAGCTTTTTTGAAATTTTATAATTTTATCTCGATGTTGATAAACAAAATTCATGACTTTACCCTAATCTAATAACAAAATTGAACTTAAAATTTACAGCCATTTTCAGATTAAAATAGATTCAGGTCTAGTTCATTTCAATATCAGATTTCATATTTAAATTAAATTTTTAACTGTTTATCATCAATGGAAGGATATAGAAGTAATTAGCCTTTGGGTACTTTTTTTCTTTCCCGTCATCAACTAATTTAAGGAAACATCAATATTTCATTCAGTTTATGTGGACAGACAAATGTATTGATGATAAGATTATTAAAAAGCACATGAAAAGGGTCATGGGTAAATTAAACGATTTGTGAAGGTCTCTTCCACATAGGGACAAAAAATACCTATGCTTTTGCACCCCATTATTATATTATATAGGTAAATTATGCAAATCATCATTAAAAACTTTTATATTAGGCAACTAAAATAAAATTTTTGTAATTTAAGTGTACATACCCAATTTTGTCAACTCATTCCTAAATACTAACCCAAACCCCAAATATTAATAGCCCAAACTTAACCCAACACAGACCAACCTATAACCCACACTTATACCCAATAACTAAACCCAACACCCAAGACCCATTACACAAATCAGAAACAGAAAAAATATCTAACCCTAACCCTAGCCCCTAAAGCGGCGCTGCAACCACCCTCCCCACTTGCCTCTGCCAAGGCCACCAATCGCCACCAAAGACCACTAGCCATACCCAAAAAACAAAGAGAACACGCAAACAGCAAAATCTAGGGAAACAGATAGTGTAAAAATGGCTATAAAGAGCCAAACAAAGTATTGTAAATGGTTCGGCAGTTCAAGCAAAAAAAAAGAAAGAAAAATATTCGACTTTTGAGCAAAAATAGCAATTCTATCAACAAAAAATACAAGAATAGCATCAAATCAAAGAACCCAATACCAAAAATCGAAAAGAAAGCACTTAAGTAAGCAAGGCAACATACCAATTTAATATTAAGTCATCGATTTCATCGCTATGTTGGGTGAACATCAATCGACTCGTGTTAAAACGATATGTTCTTCTCAAAAACCAAAAAATTAAAATCTCTCGTGTTTTAAACGGATCACGATTAGATGCTAAATTGAATTCGTATTTTTGAAAATCAAGACGACCCCTGTTTAATGAAGATACCAATTTTGGGCGTCGCGAGAGTGCTAATACCTTCCTCGGGCGTAACCAACTCCCGAACCCTATTTTTTCTCTGGATTTTCGCATAGACCTAAACAAGCCCTTCATTGTTGTTCAAGAATAAATTTTCTTTTCTAAAAGATGATTTATAAGGTGTCCGATCACACCTAAAAAAAAGATCGGTAGCGACTCCCTTTTTTTAATAAAATCGAAAGTCTGTTTTCAAATTTCCCGTAAGTCACTTCCATTAGCGACCGAAAAGAAACTAAAATTTTTACGTTGCTACAGCTGACGACTCTACTGAGGATTGATTTTTGAGAGTCGAGTCTAGAATTAAACGCGTGTTGTCAAAATTTTCAAAATTCCTTTTCAAATTAATATTTAGTTGTGATCCCAAAATTGTGTTTTTGAAAAATCATGCATTTGCATCATGTTGTAAATATTTTTCTAACTTGTTTTATCTTGTTGTTTTTCAGCTCTAAGTTTTATGGTTTTAGTCTTTTAGTTTAGTTTTTAAATAAAACGTAAAGGTTTGTGAGTTTCTCCCCACACACCGTGCACTTGCATTTTGCATAACATGAGCTCTATACCCGGGCTCCGTCCATTTAAGTGAAAGTAAACGCTATGCCTTTGTGAGTTAACTCATCCCTCCGTACAGGCTAGTGAATACTTTCGGGTTACTTATGACTTATGCTTTCGTGAGTAACTTGTCTCTCCGCATAGGCATAAGTAAATGTAATTCCTCGAATTGATATCGTAGGCCTATGATAGGTCGTGACCGAGACTCTGTACTAATCTTAGTAGATGACAGTACAGACAATTCGAGTACCCACCTAGAACCAAAATCGCATATAGTGAACCGTACGAGCCCCCTAACTAGAGCCATGCCGAACCTCCGTACGTTTAGTAGTCACCAAAATAAGTAACGGGAGAAACGCCTCTTACCTTTTGCACTTTCACTTTGTATGCAAGGGGATTGGGTTGGTTTAATAAACTAGATCGGGTAGCGTAGTTTGATAAATTTTCCATGATTTTTCTGCCTATATTTGACTACTAACCAGGGTTGTTCATCTCTGCTCTATTTTTCATCATGCATTATAGGCATCATATTAGAAAAGTGTTGACTAGAGATCGGTTGCCAAAAAATGGGTTTCTGATAGAAGAGTTGATTATACAAACAACCGAGAAAAATACCGTGGTCCGGGATTGGTCTTTCAAAACCCAGAAAGAAAAAGGGGATAGTTTAATGGAAGGATGTGTTTCTAATCTACCCGAGCACGTAACTGTGAATGTTCGTCAGAAAGAAGACTTAGTTCGAATATGGAATTAGTGGGACTCGGACACTAGGGGAATCTTCACTGAAAGATACGGGGATATAACCAACCTGATTGCCATCAACGTTGACGAACGATTGATTCAAGCCATGGTCAGATTCTGGGATCCAGCTTACCAGTGTTTCACCTTCAATCAAGAAGACATGACCCCGACTATAGAAGAAGACGCTGCTTTGCTTCATATCGATAATGTGCAATTCTACAAAATATATGTGAAAGAGCCTAAGCCGATGACCTTCAAGAAAAAGTTAATGAGATTGACAGACATGACCGACATATGGGCCGAAAAATAGATAAAAAAGAAAAATGAAATCAGCTGTATTCCATGGTTTTCCCTGTGAGATTTGGTTCTGAACCACCCCGACATGTTGAAGAGGGTAAATCTGTTCGCTTTGGCCATTTACAATCTGATCGTTTTCCCAAAAGTTCTTGGACATATAGAAGTTGCAGTTTTTTTGAAAGGTTAAAACAAGGAATCAACTCTGTCCCAACTATCCTGGCTGAAACCTTCAGATCACTAAGCATATGTAGGAGGAAAGGAGAAGGTCGTTTTATCGGATGCGCGTAGTTACTCAATGTTTGGATTTTGAGCCACTTCTAGAAAGTAGAGCGCATATCGTTCCATATTTTTTCTAAAATATTCGCCCCATTAAAAGCTTATCTCGAGAAAGAATGGCCAAAAGAGGTCACCGAATAGCATTGGGTTTCAGTTTTTTAGAATCTTCGTGCTGAAGATGTAACCTGGAAAGCACCGTGGATACGCCCTTCGGTTCTGTTATACAAGGTGGGAAACCAAGATTGGGTGCCACTGCTTGGATTATGGGGAGGAGTTGGTTATGCTTCGTTAATGGTCCAAAGGCAATTTTCTTCACGACAATTCATACCCATCACCAGAGGATTAGCACAGTCCGAGTTTGCTTTTGCGGGTGAAGGTTATATGAAAAGGGTCTGAGGCACTGCAAAGTCTTGGAAAAAAATTCATCTGATGGAATTGGCTCTATATGCTGATACCCTCACCCAAGATTACGACATATGAAGGAAGCAACGGGTGAACAATCAGCAAATATCATCGACAAACTACACTGTTCAGAATCCTTTCTCGGAGGAAATGCCGTCTGAGCTAGAAATGGCAAGACAAGAATTTGAACGAGAAAAGGCCAAGATGTCTTGGGACCTTAGTACTCTTCAAGAGGAAAACTACCAACTGAAGATCGACATTCAGATTGAAAGATCCAGAACCGGGAAAGTGCAAAAAGAAGCTGAAGTCATAAGAAATGACTTAAGAGACCTCCATTTGGAAAATAAAAAGTTAAGAGGCACAATAAAGAACAGTGGGTTGGGCAAGTCGTCGGCAGAATGGAAGGAAGAATTAAACAATATCAGAGGAGGAATGGAATTTTGGAAAGGAAAAGCAAAAAAAGAAGAAGAAAAGGCTGCGCGGGCTATGATGGAGCTAAGGAAGAAGAACACCGAATATGAAGCTGTGTCTGCCGAGGTAATGACTAGTCGATCTAAACGTTAAGAACTAAAAGGGAGGATACGAGATTTAGAAGACATGCTGCAAGATCGTCAACAACAGTTAGATACTCTCTTGGAGGCTTTGGAAGAAAAGAATAGTCAGTATGATAGAGACATTCGTGCTTACGAAGAGGGCCTCCAAGAAAAAGAAATACAACTTAGCTATTTGATCAATAAAATTCGTGGGGTAGCCATGCATGTGGTACAACTATCGGAAGAAGCTGAAATTCTCATTTGCCAATTCCCTCCAAGCCGAATATCAAACATATCAGAATTCTTAGCACGAGTAAAGAAATATGGCGATATAGCTAGGAAGTTTGTGTAATGGCTGAATCGAAAATGGCAAAATGTTTTGTAACAGACTCTTTTGATTAATGAAATTCCTAAATAGGGGCCGTCTTGAAATCAACACTAAATTCTTGCATATTCATTCATGACTAACATTCATTTGACATTTATGCATTCATTCATTCATTGCATATCCCATAATCGTTCGCTGAGGTTAAAACATACAATTCGCAGTTGTAATACCACAAGCCTGGAATCACGTCACTCATATAGGATGCGTCGACAAGTTAGAGTGATGGAGGTTGAATTTAGCGAAAGGATTGAGAGGATGGAAAAAATACAAAGGGAATTACAGGAACAGTTGGCAAAGTCGCAGCAAGAGATAAGAGACTTAATGGTGAGATCTCGAGAAGAATCGCTCGAACAGAATGATCAAATGGCCAAGATGATGGAAATGATGTCAGCTTTAGTTAAGGGAAAGGGACCCATACAGAGCCCTAACGTCGAGGAACCTCGGTCAAGAGTTAATCACAATCAAGATCCACTCCATCCTCTAGGATCCACTCCGCCGCACGCTCACGCAGCACAAAGAGGGTACACCCAAGAGGAACCTACAGACCTGGAGCAACGGCCGGTGCCACCTGCTCATTTAGGGCAACGAATGTTTATATCAAATCCTGAAGCTAATCCTGCCAATCTAATTGTTCCAGATTTGGATGATCCAACAGAAATAGCCAGGTTGAAAATGGATGATTACGAGGCTCAAGAGAAGTATAGGAGCTTGGAGGAAAGACTTAAGGCAATAGAAGGCACTGAAGTCTTCTTTGCACTAGGTGCTAAAGAACTCAGTTTGGTACCCGATCTAATTCTGCTTCCGAAGTTCAAGGTACCTGATTTTGAAAAATACGATAGGATAAGATGTTCAAAAGCGCATCTTGTCATGTTTTGCCGGAAAATGACCGGTTATGTGAACGAAGATAAGCTACTCATACATTGTTTTCTGGATAGTTTAGTAGGATCGGCTCTTCGGTGGTACAACCAGCTTAGTAGGGAAAAGATCCGATCCTGGAAGGACTTGGCGTCAGTATTCTGTGAGCAGTACAAGCATGTATCAGATATGGTACCTGATCGAATGACTCTACAAATGATGTAAAAGAAACCAGCAGAAACCTTTAGGCAATATGCTTAAAGGTGGAGAGATATCTCAGCTCAAGTGGAACCACCACTGACTAAGACTAAGATAACAGTCCTTTTCATCAATACTCTGAGAGCACCATTCTATGACAAGCTGGTAGGAAGTGCCACAAAGGACTTTACAGATATTATGATATCCAGGGAACTTATTGAGAATGCCATCAAGAGTGGAAGGATGGAAGGTTCTGATAGTTCAAGAAAGGCAGCACCCGTAAGGAAGAAAGAGCCAGAAACCCATATAGTGGGAGCTGGAAGTCGATATACTCCAAACCCATACTCAAACCAACCATGACCGTGATATCACTCATCCCCAAACGTCTATTTTCCTCTTCAAAACCCTTACTACCAAGCACCACCTCCTTCCTACCCCGTATACGCCACAAACAACCAAAAACTCGTTGCCACATTCCCACAAAACACTGTACCCGCTCAAAGCCAACCCAGAAACGAACCAAGACCAGTAAGGCCCAATCTCGAGAGACCGCAGTTTACTCCTATCCCTGTGTCATATGGGGAATTGTACCCAAAACTTTTGGAGAAACAATTGATATCTCCCCATTATATGGCACCCCTGAAAGCCCCATACCCGAAATGGTGTGATCCTAACGCTAGTTGTGTATACCATGCTGGAAACCAGGGGCATTCTATGGAGAACTGCCTTGCCTTCAAAAAGAGAGTTCAAGGACTCATCGATGCAGGCATTCTGCGATTTGATGGTACTGGCGCTACGACCGGGAACCCATTCCCAAACTACACTGAAGAGAATGTGAACGCAATAGGAGAGGAGGACAAACGGCAAAGTAGAAGATGGGTTTCTAAAATAAGAACACCTCTACAAAAAATCTAGGAGGTATTAGTTGAAAAAAGGTTGCTCTGTCATCTTAACAGAGTATTCAAAGGAAGAAATGTAAAAGGTCAAAATTTTCCGAATTCCATGGTATTGAAGGGTACGACATTCAGTCCTGCAAAGAGTTCAGGAGATTACTGCAAAATATGATGGATAATAAGGAGATTGGAATCTTTTATAAAAGCGAAGTGGCCGATAGAGGAGAAATATGCGCCTCTGACAATCAATCATCAGGTTTCCCGTATAGCACCGACCGACCGTTAATAATTTATTATGACGCGAAGAAGGAGCTAGTGAAACCGAAAGTGATAATCGAAGTACCTTCTCATTTCCCTTATAAGGACGATAAAACAATACCATAGAAGTACGATGTCAACATCGTCACACCTGAAGGTGAAAAACCTGAAGCCGCAACCGGAAGTGTTGGAGAAGTAGGTCATTTCACCTGCAGTGGTAGGTGTTATTCTAAAGAAGTCGAGCCGGCAAAGAAAAATAGTAACTTGAAACAAAAAGGAAAGGCAGTGATGTACGATACTGAAGTCGAGCAGGAAACTCCACCCGTGCAAGAAACTAAAAAGCTGTGGATGAGGAGGATGCACAGGAGTTCTTGAAATTTATCAAGCACAGTGAATACAATGTGGTGGAATAATTGAATAAGCAACCAGCACGAATCGCGATTTTATCTCTACTATTAAATTCAGAGCCTCACCGGAATACTTTGCTGAAGGTGTTAAATCAAGCTTACGTAGCAAACAACATATCTGTTGATAAGCTTGATAGGTGGGTGAATAATCTGAACACTGTCAATTTCATCTCTTTTAGTGATGATGAGATACCACCAAATGGTAGAGGCTCAGTGAAAGTACTGCATATTACGACTCGCTGCAAGGGCTACATAATACCGAACGTACTCATAGATAATAGGTCGGTACTCAACGTCATGCCTTTGGCCACACTTTTCAGAATTCTGATGGATCTGTCCTATTTAAGGCCCTGTCATTCCACGGTAAGGGCATTCGATTAGACAAGGCGTGAAGTCATGGGAAAGATTGAAATCCCTCTGGAAGTGGGCCCTTATATATACGATGTTGAATTTTAAGTCATGGACATTACACCATCATACAATTGCCTCTTGGGAAGACCTTGGATCCATTTCGCTGGAGCATCCCATCATCCCTCCACCAAAAATTGAAATTTATCATGGATGGTTGTTTAGTCACAGTCAAGAGTGAAGAAAACATTGTCGCATCAATCTCTGCTGATTCACCGTACCTGGAAGTAAGCAAAGACGCAGTAGAATGTTTCTTCCGATCTCTCGAATTTGTCAACGCCACATTTGTTCCCGAGGGAAACAGAATTCCCGTGCCTAAACTGTCAAGAAATACCAGAATAGGAATCAAGCTGACTGTAAGAAGGGGAGCTCGAGCGAGAAAAGGTTTAGGGAAATATCAACAAAGGATAGTCAGGGCTTTAAAGCCAGTACATCACAAAGCTCGATACGGTTTAGGGTTCCAACCATATGCACGTCAAAGAAGAAAACAGTGGAAGAAGGATCAGGAGAGAAGGATTGCAAGAGCCTTAGGCCGAGAATTAGAATGGGAGCCCATAACGTACCCTTTTTTGTCAGAAACATTTACATCTGCAGGAATAATATACCCCGGGCAAGATAATCCACGAAGCACGCTGTTATTAATTGAAAGGGGTCTTCAGAATGTCAGTCTAAATGTCATTGACAAAGGGGCTGATGCAAGTAAAGACGTCTCAAGGATACGCCCTTGTCCCCTGGGTTTCATGTTGAACAATTGGACTGCCGAGAACCTTCTTGTAGTTTATAAGTCTTCAGAGTAATGCTCAAACGTTAACCCTCTATTGTGTTCTTAGATATAATAGAATTCTTTTGTAAGAGCTTGCATTCGCTCTTTATCATTCAAATGAATATCAATGAAGATGCATTTTGTCACTATCTTTCGCATTATCACTAATTTCATAATCATTTTCTCATTTCATAGCATATCCTTACATTTTCCTCATGACATGCCATAACATTTCGTTTGTTGGTTCCGATACTTGGATGCCCCTCTATAGTTTCCGTTTCCATTCAACTTTCAGGTGCTCAGATATCAATGGCATGAACAAACCCGTTACGAGTCCTGAAATCGATTTTGAGAAGGATGTCTGTTTAGGAGAATTCGAAGCCGAAGAAAATGGTGAAGACTATGTCTTATCTCTTGACTTGCTAAGAATGGTGGAACAAGAGGATAAACAGATCTTGCCTCATCAAGAACCTATTGAAACAATAAATTTGGGAACTAAAGAAAGGAAGCAAGAAGTAAAGATTGGGACCTCTATTTCAGAGGGCACCAGGCATAATTTGATTACTTTGCTCTGCGAGTACAAAGATGTATTCGCATGGTCATATCAGGACATGCCAGGATTGGATGAAGATGTAGTGGTCCATAAGCTCCCATTAAAGCCAGAATGCAAACCCATTCAGTAAAAGCTAAGACGAATGAGACCTAAGATATTTTTGAAAATAAAAGAGGAAGTCAAGAATCAATTTGATGTTGGCTTCCTACAAGCCTCTAAATATCCAGAATGGATGGCTAACATAGTCCCGGTACCAAAGAAAGATGGCAAAGTACGAATGTGCGTGAATTATCGTGACCTAAATCGAGCAAGTCCTAAAGATAA
This sequence comes from Gossypium anomalum, assembly GCA_025698475.1. Lineage (NCBI taxonomy): Eukaryota > Viridiplantae > Streptophyta > Magnoliopsida > Malvales > Malvaceae > Gossypium > Gossypium anomalum. The sequence goes on from CM046967.1 coordinate 24,291,309, forward strand.
TTTTCCCTTACCACACATTGATACGTTGGTGGATAACAGAGCAAAACATTCATTTTTTTCTTTCATGGATGGATTCTCGGGGTATAATCAGATCAAGATGGCCCTTGAGGATATGGAGAAAACTACATTCGTAACAATGTGGGGAACATTCTGCTACAAGGTGATGCCATTTGGGTTAAAGAATGCAGGGGCAACATATCAGAGGGCTATGGTGACGTTATTCCATGACATAATGCATAAAGAAATAGAGGTCTACGTTGACGATATTATTGCTAAATCCCGAGGGGAAGAAGAGCATGTAGTGAACCTCAAGAAGTTGTTCAGAAGGCTAAGAAAGTTTCAGCTAAAGCTTAATCCAGCCAAATGTACGTTTGGGGCTACCTCGGGAAAGTTGCTAGGCTTCATTGTCAGTGAAAGAGGTATCGAGGTTGATCCAGATAAAATAAAAGCCATTCAAGAGTTACCACCTCCGCGCACGCAAAAGAAAGTCAGAGGATTTTTAGGGAGGTTAAACTACATTGCCCGATTCATCGCTCAACTTACCAACCAATGCGACTCAATCTTTCGGCTTCTTTGAAAACATAACCAATGAGAATGGAATGAGGAATGCCAGGTGGCCTTTGATAAGATAAAACAATATTTGTCTAGCCCTCCAGTGCTAGTACCGCCAACTCTGGGAAGACAATTGATATTGTATTTGACTGTGTTCGAAAATTCAATGGGTTGCGTACTGGGGCAACACGACGAGTCAGGAAAGAAAGAAAAGGCACCTCAGCAAAAAGTTCACTGAATATGAGGCAAAGTATTCGTCCATTGAAAAATACTGTTGCGCGCTGGTTTGGGTAGCTCGGAGACTCAGGCAATATATGTTGTATCATACGACATGGTTAATTTCAAAGCTGGACCCAATAAAGTACATGATGGAATCACCTGCACTCTCAGGAAGAATGGCACGATGGCAGATCTTACTATTGGAGTACGACATTGTCTATGTGAGCCAAAAGTCGATAAAAGGAAGCCCAATAGCTGACTTCTTAGCAACTCGATCAATAGAGGAATACGAGCCATTGAGGTTTGATTTCCTTGATGAAGACTTGATATACATTACAGAAAAAGAGGGCAAGTCATCAAAAGAGAAGTAATGGAAGATGAGCTTTGATGGTGCATCGAACGCATTGGGGTATGGGATTGGAATAGTCTTAGTATCGCCAGAGGGGAACCATTATCCGTTCACTGCTAGGCTGAATTTCTTCTGTACCAATAATATAGCGAAATATGAGGCCTGTATCATGGGACTTTGTGCATCTATTGAACGAAACATCAAAATCTTAGAGGTGTACGAGGACTCAGCGTTGGTGATATACCAAATCCGTAGAGATTGGGAAGTGAGAGATTCAAAATTAGTCAAATACAGTGATCTAGTGGCTAATTGATCAAAGAATTCAAAGAAATAACTTTTCATTACTTCCCACGAGAGGATAACCAATTGGCTGCTGCCCTGGCCACTTTGGCTTCAATGTTCAAAGCAAATAGAGAAACAGAAATAATGCCTCTCCAAATGAGCATATACGAGGTCCCTGCACACTGTTTTAGCATTGAAAAAGAGGCAGACGGATGGCCATGGTTCCATGATATCTTAGAATATGTCAAGAATCAAAGGTATCCCGAACAAGCGAAGGAGAACGACAAAAGAACAATCAGAAGAATAGCAGCTAGATTTATTCTTGAAGGGGACATTCTGTACAAAAAAGGAAAAGATCAAGTGCTCTTGAGATGTGTAGATGCTGTTGAAGCTAGGAAAATACTTGAAGATGTCCATGAAGGAATTTTTGGGACACATGCCAATGGTTTCACTATGGCCAGGAAGATTATAAGACTCGGTTATTACTGCTAACGATGGAAAGCGACTGCATTAGTTTTGCACAAAAATGCCACAAATGTCAGATTTATGGTGATAAAATTCATGTAGCCCATTCGCCCCTTCACGTTATGACTTCTCCGTGACCTTTTTCTATATTGGGCATGGATGTTATAGGGCCAATTTTCCCAAAAGCTTCTAATGGACACTGGTTCATTTTTGTGGTTATTGATTACTTCACAAAATGGATAGAAGCTGCTTCGTTTGCCAATGTGACAAAGACTGCAGTTTGTAGGTTTTTGAAAAAGGAAATCATTTGTCGATATGGTTTGCCTGAAAGAATCATTTCAGATAACGCCTTGAATCTGAATAACAAGATGATGAAAGAAGTGTGTGAGCAATTTCAAATAAAGCATCATAACTCCTCGCCCTATCGCCCAAAGATGAACGGAGCTATTGAAGCAGCCAACAAAAATATGAAGAAGATAATTGGGAAAATGACCGAGACATATAAAGACTGGCACGAGAAGCTATCGTTCGCTTTGTATGCATATCACACATCTGTACGGACATCTACGGGAGTAACTCCTTTTACTCTGGTCTATGGAATGGAAGCTGTGTTACCCATCGAAGTTGAGATCCCTTCTCTACGAGTTTTAATGGAGTTGAAATTAGAGGAAGCAGAATGGGTTCGAGCTCGATATGACCAGTTAAACCTCATCGAAGAAAAACGTTTAAAGGCAATCTGTCATGGACAGATGTACCAGAAGAGAATGATCGCGGCCCATGACAAGAAGGTACGGCTAAGAAAATTCCACGAAGGAGAACTCGTGCTGAGAAAGATTCTCCCAATACAAAAAGACCTGCGAGGAAAATGGGCACCAAATTGGGAAGAACCATACGTCGTAAAGAAAGCATTCTCGGGTGGAGCTTTAATTCTCACAGAGATGGATGGGAAGGAGTTACCTAATCCAGTGAACTCAGACGCTGTGAAGAAATATTATGCTTGAAAAAATTAAGATGAAAACCCGAAAAGGGCATCTTAAAAAAAAAAGAGGATCAAGGTGAAAACCCGAAAAGGGTGTCTTGATTAATACAAAGGATTAGGATGAAAACCCGAAAGGGCGTTTTAATGAAGCAAACCCGGGCTTAAAGAGCAAGGCGGTTGTACGGTGGGTCAAACAGAGAGACCACAGTATTTGAAACATTTTTGAAAGCTCAAAATCTTCTACGCAAGAAACCATGCTCGAAAAGGTTCTTGATTGAGGAACGTGGAAGAGTTCATGTGTTGAATATCTAGAGCATTTGTACCCGTTGAATGCGATCCTTTTTTTCTCTTTATGACACTTTTTCACTATCATTGGTTAACTTTCTTTGTTTGCTACATTCGAAATGAATAAATGTGAGATATCATTTTGTCCCTACTTGACCATTTTCGTGCATCTCATTATGTGGTTTATTTAAATAATAAATAGTGAAATGACATACTCTAGACAAAAGAAATGTTGAGCATTACCCAGATAAGAATTTGATAAATACAAGAGCCTCAAAGCAAGGACAAAGTTCAACCAGGGGCAAAAGAGTGATATCTGAGAAACGTTGATTACTCGTGAAGCTTGAGGACGGGTACAGGGCCTAAAGAGAGAGTCAAGGGCCGAAGTAATGAATGCAGATCATCACAAAAATTGTGACGGAAGAGGACACACGACAAACATGCCTAAGGCGCATAGCATAATCATGTAGGCATAAAGGCATTTAAGACAAAAATGTGCATATCATGATAACATCATGCATGACATATACAGGTACTTCAGCAGAGCAAGAGGAAGCGATGATAGCTGTACTGAATCAAGGAAAAGACACCTGAGTTCCACCAGATGACAGGTTTTGGTATTTTGATGTTTTTATTTCTGTGTTCAAAAATTAACTCATATTGCGAGAGGTGAGTTGAGCCTCAAGACACGTTGAGGTATTTTCAATTTATGTCTTTCAAAAAATCAACTCATATCGCGTGAGGTGAGTTGAGCCTCAGGACACGCTGAGGTAATTTCAATTTCTGTTTGTCAAAAATCAACTCATATTGTGAGAGGTAAGTTGAGCCTCGGGGCACGCTGAGGTATTTCAATTTCTGCTTTTCAAAAAAATCAACTCATATTGCGAGAGGTGAGTTGAGCCTCAGGACACGCTGAGGTATTTTCAATTTCTGTTTTTTTTTTCAATTTATGTTTTTCAAAAATCAACTCATATTGCGAGAGATGAGTTGAGCCTCGGGTCACACGCTGAGGTATCTTTAGTTCCTATTTTTTAAAAAAATCAACTCATATTGCGGAAGATGAGTTGAGCCTCAGGACACACTGAGGTAATTTTAATTTCTGTTCTTCAATTTATGTGTTTCAAAAATCAACTCATATTGCGAGAGGTGAGTTGAGCCTCGGTTCACATGCCGAGGTATTTCCAAATTCTGTTTTTAAACTATGTTTTCCAAAAAAGTCAACTCATATTACGAGAGGTGAGTTGAGCCTCAGGTCACACGCTGAGGTAATTTCAATTTATGTTTTTCAAAAATCAATTCATGTTGCGAGAGATGAGTTGAGCCTCAGGACATGCTGAGGTATTTTTAATTTCTATTTTTCAAAAATCAATTCATATTGCAAGAGGTGAGTTGAGACTTTTAATTTCTGTTTTTCAAAAATCAACTCATATTGCGAGAGGTGAGTTGAGCCTTTTAATTTCTGTTTTTCAAAAATCAACTCATATTGTGAGTTGAGCCTTTTAATTTCTGTTTTTCAAAAATCAACTCATATTGTGAGAGGTGAGTTGAGCCTTTTAATTTCTGTTTTTCAAAAATCAACTCATATTGCGAGAGGTGAGTTGAGTCTTTCAAAAATCAACTCATATTGCAAGAAATCAACTCATATTATGAGAGGTGAGTTGAGCCTTTTAATTTCTGTGTTTCAAAAATCAACTCATATTGCGAGAGTTGCAGAAGAGAGCCACAAACCTTATATCCTTGAAGTGAAGCAGAGAAGATTGAAGATATCAGCGTTATCTCTTTGAAGTTGCAGTAGAGCTGACCGAGGATATCAGATCTTACCTATTTGAAGTGGCAGATCGAAGACAACGAATCTTATATCCCTGAAGATGCAAGCAAATTGAAGCTACAAGTTTCTATCTCCTTGAAGTCACGGTGGATTGAGCCAAAGCCACAAGATGCGATGGATTGGAACAAGATTACTTGAAGAAGAGAAGCACAAAGAGGTCAAAACTCAAAGAGGCCAGGCAAAATTGGTTTTTCTTAAAAGTCTTTGCTCTATTCTCGTTACACGACAATGAGCAAAGAGGGGCAGCTGTACATACCCAATTTTGCCAACCTATTCCTAAATACTAACCCAAACCCCAAATATCAATAGCCCAAACTTAACCCAACACAGACCAACCCATAACCCACACTTAAACCCAATAACTAAACCCAACACCCAAGACCCATTACACAAATCAGAAACAAAAAAAATATCTAACCCTAACCCTAGCCCCTAAAGCGGCGCCGCAACCACCCTCTCCACTTGCCTCTGCCAAGGCCACCAACAGCCACCAGCACAGGGCATACCCTGCAAAACAAAGAGAACACACAAACAGCAAAATCTAGGGAAACAGACAGTGTAAAAATGGCTATAAAGAGCCAAACAAAGTATTGTAAATGGTTTGGCAGTTCAAGCAAAAAAAATAAGAAAAATATTCGACTTTTGAGCAAAAATAGCAATTCTATCAACAAAAAATACAAGAATAGCATCAAATCAAAGAACCCAATATTAAAAATCGAAAAGAAAGCACTTAAGTAAGCAAGGCAACATACCAATTTAATATTAAGTCATTGATTTTATCGCTATGTTGGGTGAACATCAATCGACTCGTGTTAAAATGATATGTCCTTCTCAAAAACCAAAAAATTAAAATCTCTCGTGTTTTAAACGGATCACGGTTAGATGCTAAATTGAATTCGTATTTTTGAAAATCAAGACAACCCCTGTTTAATGAAGATACCAATTTTGGGCGTCGCGAGGGTGCTAATACCTTCCTCGGGCGTAACCGACTCCCGAACCCTATTTTTTCTCTGGATTTTCGCATAGACCTAAACCAGGCCTTCATTGTTGTTCAAGAATAAATTTTCTTTTCTAAAAGATGATTTATAAGGTGCCCGATCACACCTAAAAAAAAGATCGGTGGCGACTCCCTTTTTTAATAAAACCGAAAGTCTGTTTTCAAATTTCCCGTAAGTCACTTCCATTAGCGACCGAAAAGAAACCAAAATTTTTACGTCGCTACATTAAGTATTTATTTCATATCCGTTAAAATTATAAACGGTAAGCTGACAAGACAGTTAAAAGAATTGTAAAATAAAAAATTTAACCTCCAACTTCTACATATCATATTAATTCAGTCATAATTTTAAAAAATTAACCCTCAAAGTTTACAAATAATCTCAATTTGATCCTAATTCTAAAAAATTCAAAGAAATTTATAAAAATACAAAAATAATTTCAAAAAAATATAATAATAAATTAATATTAATATTAAATAAATCTAATTATATTAATATTAAATAAAATAAAAATTCCTCTATAACACCTAATACTCGACCTGACCGCCGGGTTCAAGTTACGAGATGCTACAACTACTAACGGAGTAAATTCAAACCATTATGTAACATTCAATCATTCAAACATGAAAGTCTATAGCATTCACAAACATAATAGGTTGCACAATCATTTTTGGGTTACACACGAGCTTAGGAAAGTTCTTTTGTTAACCCGAGCTTGAATTAGGACCAAATTGTAAAGTTTTAAAAATTTAGGGCCGACATTGCAACCTCACAATCTCCACGTCATGATGTCGCCAACTTATTAAGTCATGTTGCGACTTCAAACGTATCGATGTTGTGACGTCACTCACTGTCGGCACCACATTGCAACGTTGGACATTTGTGGTCGTGACGAGGTCACTATTTTTGACAAAAACACCATTTTGGTTCCATTTCAAGATGTGCAATACTACCTAATTGATTTATACCACCTTATATCATTAAAACCAATTCAAATTCACACCATTTCATGCCAAACAAATCACCTAACAAATTCCAATCAAAACCAACTCAAACATGAGCTCAACTATTCAAAATCAATTCATTTCAATACATTCCTTCAAATGCCAAACCTACCTATGCCAAAACATATTAAAACATTCCATTCAATTTCCACAACTAACCTATCCATTTCATTTTGTACACCATGAACCTATATAACCTTATTTTGAACCAAAACAAACATGCTTCCAAGCATCACTTTTTCAAATATGTAAATTCCAATGATTCATTAACTTAGCTACCTTTTCTACCTCATTTTTATAACATTCCACATACCAAAACATAAAAGCATATATCATCACTTATTCTAGCATAAAACATGACAAATACCATACATTTACCAAGTCACAAAAGCAACATATTACACAAGATGGGTTTTGTTACATTTGCCAAGTAGTAAACACTTTCAAATGCTAAAGTGCACACTAAGACCCTTATATACATGCCACAACCTTAAACTCAAAATAATTATATAACTGCCAATTCGGTGATAGTGGGAGCTTTGAGATGATCCAGCTTGGCAAGTTCCACAAGAGAAAGAAAACAATGAGCGTAATTGTATAGAATGCTTAGTAAGTTTATATGTAAAATACTATGCTTACCTCACTTTTACCTAAACATTTAAAGCTATCTTAGTTTGACATAACTTTGAATAGAACATGGCACTCAAAACATCAACAAGGTGAGCATTAATTTATAACCGAGATCATTAAATGCTACAAGTAACTTAACCTACCAATTCATGTTACTTTCATATAACATATCACAATGGTACATTCAATCAATAATCATAAGATTATAACAAGGATACATGATTCAACTCAATCACCTTTGCTATTAACAATTATAAAGATATATCATTTTAAATTCAATCCATTCAATAACTTTTCACTTTGGATATCAAGTTCGTTTCATCACATTTCAAAATTTCAATTCCATTTATACTGTTTTGCCCAATGAACCTTAGTAAAGACTCCAATACACAGGTAACTACACCACACTAGTTGCTCGTCTAAGCTGAGTATATTTATATGGTTACCCGTTTGGGTTAAACCAATATCACGACACATTAGGTGTAACATCCGTGTTATGCCTTGGAGCTGGATACAATGATATATTGGGCTAGGAAATAGTAGGGAGTTTTCAAAATAGATAAAATAGGAATTTTGAGTGTCAATTTAGAAAATAGTTAGAGTCAATAAGAAATGCTTATTAGACCAGGAAACTTGATTTAGGACATTGACTAAATTGTAGGAAAATAGAAATTGATGAGTCAAAAGTGAGAAAATCAAAAGTTTAAAATGATTACATGGAATTGGTGGAAAAGGATGAAGGACTAGGGGTGAAATTTTCCTAAAATAAAGTATGATTCACTTATGATATTATGGAAAAATGTAAAGGACAAAATAGTAATTAGTTAAATTAGATAATTATGGAAACATAATGATTAAATGATAAAATTGTGTTGGAATGAGATTGGTGGATTAATTTGCAAATTAATAAAAATTGATTGATTATTAAATTAAGAGATATTTTAATGGAATTGTGTAGAAAATTGAAGAGAAAAAATGAAAAGCCATTCATCTTTCCATTCCCACGCCACCACCATTTCTTTTTCCATCTTTTGGACTTTTGTTTTTATTACATTTAGGTCCTTCCACTATTTTTGAACCTTTCTAGGCTTATTTCTTTAAGTTTCTTTCTTGTTCCTTTAGCAAAATCAATAGAGGAGTTTTCTAGCTACATTAATTTCATGAGAAGAGTTTTCATAGATGTATTGAAGGAGAAAGAAAGTAAGAATTAGGTTGTGATTTCAAGTGACTAAGGTAAGAGATGATGAAATCTATATGACATATATGTTTATTTCAATAAAATAGCATAAAAAGTTATTTGATTATGATTTTTAACGTGAATATATTATATGTTTTGATATGGAATTGAAGAAAAAGAGAAGAATGGTGAGGATCAAATTGAAAAAAGAGAGGAAAAAAGGCGATCAAGGAGTAAGAAGAAAGGAAACCTTATTATCCAAGCTTTGGTTGTAAGTACTTTAAGAATTTTACCTTGTTTAGTTTTAATTTTGCTAAAAATTATGCTATTTAGATGTTTTAATTACTAGTATTATATGAATTTATGAGATAATTATTTATTAAAATCTATGTAAATTATATAAATTCTATTTTGAGACTTGAAAAAATAAGTAAATCATACTATTGGTGAAAAAGGGACAAAATTGAAAAGAAAGCAAAATATGCCATAATGATTTGAGATGTTGAAAAGAGGGTTTATATGAAAAATATTAAATTTATGATGTTATGAATATTAATTGTGTGATGAAATCTACAAGTTTGGCATATATATATGATCGAGGACTAAATGGTGAAAAGTGACAAATTACAGTGCATCTTCTGAAATGTATAAAATGCTGCAATTTGTTGGAAGTAAAACTTATGTAGATGAGATGTGAACTATTATGATATAGATGACATGCCATTAAGGATATTTAGTGCGCCCTCTATTCTGTTAGCACTTTGGTGCCCTTTATTCCGATTGCACTACGGTGTCCTCCGTTCTGGCATTGCACTTCGTTGCACCTCTGTTCTGTTAATGCACTTTGGTGCAACTCTGCATTTGTTTCCATATATCCTAAATATTTTATTTAGTCTACAATAGGCTACTAAATGAAATGTGGTTTAAACGAACAAAAATGTAACATGGTAAGTTATGGTAAGTGTTTGAAAGGAAAAGATTGAATTAATGATGGTGATGAGCAAAACTTAATATATATGAATGTAATGTGTAGTAGTCTATATAACTAATATTTTTAAAAAAAACAATTTTGATGTACTTACTAAACCTTCATTGGCTTAATGCGTAAGTTGAAGATAAATTTGGAAAGCTAGAACTGAGGTTGTGGTCGGCTCATCTCATCACATCGCCAAGCTTGGAAAAGAGTATGGCACTAAATTTTGGTTTAGTTTGGCATGTACATAGGCTAAATAGTGTGAGAATGGGTACAAAAGACTAAAATGCAAACTTTATAAATTCTGATATCTTAAACAGAAAATCAATATATTTGTGGTGTATAATAATAAGTGAGTGATATGAATGATTTATATGCTTAAATTGTAAATTGATTTGGTTGCATTTGAAAGTTGTATGTAGTGACTTAGAGGTAAAATTTATAAAATTGGCAAATAAAACTTAAAATTTCAAATAGGGACACAGTTCCCGAAAGTTAAATGGCTCAACCACACGATTGTGTGGCGGACACGAGCTATGATATGACTGTGTGAATACTGGAAGCAAATGTTTTTGGAACCACATGGTTCCTGAGATCCATACGGCCAAGGACACAACTGTGTGCCCTGTTTTTCACAATAATCCTTATTTAAGTTTAAAATACTGTTTCAAATGCAAGGATCTTTTAAAAAAAAAGGGAGAAAAAAATTTATCGAACTCATCTCTTGGCAATTAATTAAAAACATTCAACAAGTGATAATTTTACTTTGAATAAAAAGTAAAAGTTTTTTTATTTTGAAAATTAATGTAGCATTCATTTTTCTTGAACACCACATATGTTTGTCCATCATGAATCTTTTCTTACTCAACCATGGGTTCTTGAATGTTGCTGGTAGAAGCTCCTGTATCAATAGGACTGTTGGATCTGGTGCCTTGAGTGTAGTATGTTCATTTCTAATTTTGTAATTTTTTCGAACAAATTGATTAATAAAACAAATTCATTGATTACATTAATATACTTTGTATAATTGCTCTCATATGATTTTTGCACGCAAAGAAAAATTGTAACATTCCTAACCCACATCCGTCACCGGAACAGGGTTACAAGATGTTACCGAAGTTTACGGAATAATTATACAAAAATTCCATTATTTACCTATATTCACATCAAAGCTGCCCACTCGAGTCATAGTCACTAAATTATTTATATCTGGAGCTAAAGAACTCCAAATTAAGATCCTCTAATTTTTTCTGAAACTAGACTCACGTATCTTTCTACCATAAAATTTTCAGAATTTTTGGTTTAGCCAATAAATACAGTTTATTCTTTAACAGCTCCCTTGTTTCACTGCTTGACAGTTCTGACCATTCTTCACTAAAATTTAATTATCTCTCTGTATAGAATTAAAATAATGTTATTGATTGTTTATACTGAAAATACACCAGATGAATCAACGATTTACCAAAAATTTTCTAATCAATTTCCTTCGGGATCAGCTCATAAGAAAGGATCAAGATACTTTGATTTCTTACGTTTTCGAAAACATGATGTAGATTCCAACATATTGTACATGCTAATTCAAATTGGTGAATCTTATAAGCCACATAATAGCTGTAGACCCCCTAAAAAAAGACGTGTGTAGAAATAAACACTAAAGATATTTCAAGAGAAATAAATGATTCAATGATCTGATCAAATAAAATAATATTACTATGGTTCGAGAGAAAGTATCTCTACTTCGACTCTGGAAATTTTATTGATAAGACCTTTTCAATTGTAGCCAATATCTTATTACGAATAATTCCGACAACTTCAGGAGAAAAAGAGGCATACTGAATCATATACATAATAGACTGGTTTAGATCGATCCTAACCAGGTGATTCTGAATTACTTCTTTTTCTATTTAATAGATTAATAAAATATTAACCCCTTAGGCTTAAGTTAAGAAGGAAAGGAAGAAGAGGGATTAAATCAATCTTAATTAAATTGTGGATTGGTGTTAAATCGTTGCTATTGCTATTTGTTATTTAACTTATTTAACCGCTACAAGATCCACAATTCCATGAGCTTGGGCTTACATTGCTTTGACATAAAAACATCTCTTTCCATGTCTTCGGATACAACCCATAAGGGCTTGCTCGTTCTTTGTGCATAAACCCTTGTGAGGCTTTCACGAAGTTTCAGTAGTTCTTCCGCTTCCAGGATATTTATATTATTTATATTAATATATTTCGATTTAGAAATCTATATTTCTATATTATTTATTTTATTATTCTATCTATTATTATATTATCTATTATTATATTATTCTTATAATATTATTCTATATATTTTCTATTTAGTTATTATTTCTATTTAGTATATTTAGAATTTTATTTAATTTAAGTTAAATTGAAATAGAATGGGTCATAATTATTATGGGGAACCCGCATGGCCCAATGATCTTTTATATATTTTTCCAATAGTAATTCTCGATACTATTGCTTGTAACGTGGGCTTAGCGGTTCTAGAACCTTCAATGATTGGTGAACCCGCGGATCCATTTGCAACTCCTTTGGAAATATTACACAATGGTATTTCTTTCACAGTATTTCAAATACTTAATCACGATTACCTAACAAGTTATTGGGTGTTCTTTTAATGGTTTCATGCCCAGCGGGATTATTAATAGTATCGTTTTTGGAAAATGTTAATAAATTCCAAAATCCATTTAAATAAATCGATGCGCGACAACCATTTTTTTATTGATACTGCAGTAGCCTTTGGTTGGGTATTGGAGCAAGATTACCGATTGATAAATCCCTAACTTTAGGTCTTTTTTAAATTGAATCAATTAAAAAAAATATAATGATGTGCGTATCTAGGGAGTAGTCACTTCAAAGGCAAAGTGAATTCTCCCTAGATACACTTATTCAATTCTGGTCCGAATCTATGGATTGTGCTGAAGGTTCAAAATCCATTGGATTAAAAATTTTGATAAATTAATTTCGAAATGCTTTTTCTACTTCTTTTCTAGAATGCCCAATATTTGTTTTACATCTTCTATGCGAAAGTGTTCAATTTTTATAAGGTCTTCTCGACTATTATTCAAAAGGTCCAATAATGTATGTATATTGGACTTTTTGAGACAATTATAGGTCCTGGGAGGCAATTCTGATTGGTCAATAAAAATATATTACAATGCTATTTCTTTTTTCTTTTTTGTTAGTTTAACTAATCTATCATGAAACGGAAAAAAAGGTAAAGTAACATCGTGTTGATTGTTTTCTAAATGTAAGTTTTCTTCTTCCGCATGTAGAAAAGGAATATATAAATCAATCAAATAGCGAGAGGCTTCATGAAGTGCTTCTTTCGGAGTTAAACTTCCATTTGTCCATATTTCTAGAAAAAGTATCTCCTGTTTTTCATTATCATTCCCATAACAATGAATACTATGATTCGCATTTGAGCAGGCATGAATACAAACATCTATAGGATAACTTCCGTCGTGAAAGTTCTTTGTCGTTTTTATACCATATCTGTATTTCTCTCGATTTGTAATCCAATACACAAATCAATTGGTTCGGTTAAGTGGCTACATGCTTGTGTATTATCAACGATTTCCACGAGAAGGTGGTAAGATGATGTCTTGAGCGATTACATATCCGGACCCTTGGCACAAATAAAGGCGTTCATGAGTTCCATACAAATTCCCTCTCAATACAATTTCTTTCAAATTCATTAAAATTTCATGGACTGATTCTTGAATACTTACTATGGTAGAATATTCGTGCGGTATTTTCTCAGATTTTGCACGTGTAATGCATGTTCCTTCTAGATAGATTTCTACTTCTTCTGACAAGAGGAAAGGAAGAAGTCCTACAGGGTTTATCCCGCTAAACAGTGGATTCTTGCAAAACCTATTCTTGCCAAGACATTCCGACTCATTAAGGAATCTAAAAATATAAATTATGTCCCATAATTATTTTTGTACAATTTTTAATGATTTTTACAAGTCAGAACAGGGGAGCTCAAAATCACTCTGACCTTATCTCACAAAAATTCAAATATCTCCTGATATGAAAGTCTTTTGCTTACACCGTTTCTTCTATGTGAAACTAGATTTAATAGGATTTAATTTCATATCTTATTCAACCTTTAATTAGATTTTCATAATTTATGGTGAATTTTCAAAGTCAAACTACTGCTACTAACTAAAAACTGCTTTAGTACAAAATATTGTTAACTAGTTTATAACATCTTTACTTCAATTCATTTAAACTCTATACATGCCATATAAATCTTTAAACATAAAACAAAAGCTACCAGAATTGACCTGGATAGTGTGCCTTGTTGTGTTGATCCGATCTACCAACTTCACTTCAATTTAATCTACATAAAAATATCAAACACATACAAGTAAGCTTATTGAAGCTTAGTAACTTCATAGGTTTAAAAGTAATGCTTACCAAACATAATATTTCCAAACAATACAAAAAAAATTACTAAAGTTTCCTTCCATTCACAACCACTGTTATAATACTTCACATAGTTGAGCTCAACATTAACAACTACTCAATCTCTTTCATTTGGTTCACTTCTCTTGTATTATTTATTATCAAATTAGGAAACGGCTTACGAAATTGAGTACATTGTTGTTCAGTGCCACGATTCATAACTCAGTATGGTTTTCCTCATTGAAATACCATACCTACATTTTACAACTCGGTATGGGAAATGCTATACCTACGTTTCTTAACTCAGTATGGATTTGATAAACTCAGAATGGATGATACCATACCTACATTTCACACTTTTCCATGGAACAACCATGGTCTTATCCGTCAATTCATCACATGTCACGATACGAACGTACTCAATCCTGCATTTTTCCTAATTTGCATTTCCACATTTATTCTTTCATTAACAAAATTTTCACAATCCCACAACAAATTCATATATAATAACACATTATATCATTCAATCATTCACAAATAAACATTTAAATTCAACCATATGAACTTACCCGGCTAATTTGTAGAAGATATTTAAATTTAGGGACTATTCCGCAACTTTTTCTTTTCCTCGTTCTTCTTTGGATTCTTGATCTATAATATAAAATATTTCCACTCATAAGCATTTATTTTATTTCTATTTCACTTCACAATTTATGCTCTTCAACTTTCAAAATTACACTTTTACCCTAAAATTTTTAGTTTTTACAATTTAGTCCCTACTCAATTCACCCATCAATTGAACTAATTTTTCTCAATTAAAATTTTATTTCATCATTATAAACTATTTCAAAACCTTTGATAATCTGAATTTCAACACCAACCTTCAATTCACAACTTTTTCACAATTAGGTCCTAAATACCATTTTCTATCAAAATCACTTAATAAAACCACCTTAATATGAAATTAGAACTTAAATTTCATAATAATTCATCATAAACTTCCCTTACCCATCCAGAGTAACTTCCAATTTCACCCATAAAATAAAAAACTAATGAATTCTATAAGTGGACCTAATTGTAAAAGTCATAAAAACATAAAAATTATCAAGAAAAAAAATTAAACTCACATGATGTAAAAATATGAAAAACCAGCTTTCTCCAGGCCTTCTATGGAATTTTGGCTGAGAAAATATGAAGAGATCTCTAGATTTTTCAATTTTATCCTTATTTTATATGTTAAAATTGTGAAATTTCCAATTTTACCCTTATTTCCCTTATTTTTCTGCTGATTTTCTTGCCCTTTTCGTCCAGCCTATTCATTTTTAGGCTTAATTTCCCTTTAAATCCTCTTTCTTTTAACACTTGAGCTATTTAATCCTTCTAGCAAATTTTATTTTTATTACAATTTAGTCCTTTTTATTTAATTTACTACCCAAACGTTAAAATTTCTCAACCAAACTTTAATACTAACTAAATGACACTCCATAAATATTTATAGCTCGGTCTTCAAATTTGAGGTCTCGATATCTCGTTTTTGACCCGTTTGACCTAATAAATTCTTTTAATTCACCAAATTTACCAATTTACAAATTCTTATAAATTCTTACTTGACTCATAAATATTAAATTACTATCTTGTTCAATCTTACTTGTCGGATTTAGTGATCTCAAATCACCATTTCCGACACCACTGAAAATCAGGTCCTTACAAAAATAAAAGCAAATGTTACTCATTCATTGTCCAATGTTTAATTGATACTAAGCGATGTTACGTGGTTGGATCGTAATAAGAAAAGATAACTTATACTAGTAGACGAACTTAAATATGTCCTTAGTCTAATAGAAAATGATCAAACCGATTGAAAGACTAATATGTCATCTATCAAGTCCAATTGGGGAGATGCCTTGTCTTGGGCATCGAAGCGAATAACTCTTAGAAGATAGAGACATAGATGTGACTGACTGGACTGATAGTACAT
The DNA here is from genome assembly GCA_025698475.1 of Gossypium anomalum. Lineage (NCBI taxonomy): Eukaryota > Viridiplantae > Streptophyta > Magnoliopsida > Malvales > Malvaceae > Gossypium > Gossypium anomalum. The sequence goes on from CM046967.1 coordinate 24,307,465, forward strand.
CAGATTGGACCCAAGAAGAATAGATCCTGAATTCGTTTATGGGTTTTGTCGAAACAATTTTTTTGAAATAGACTTTTATTTTAAAAAACAAAAAATGGGAGTCATCACCAATCTTTTTTTATGAGGTGTGATCGAATCACCTCGTAATTTGATCGTTTTAATAAAAGGTTTGATTTATTAAAACAATGTTTTTCGGTCTACAAAAATCCAGAAAATGGGTTCAGGAGTCGGTTACGCAGGAGGAAGGATTAGCACCCTCGTTACACCCAAAATTGGTACCTAATTGATTACTTGATGTCTTTGGTGTCAAAAATTGAAAATTTGAAAAGAATTTATAACGCGATCCAACTTTACATAATGTTGTTTTCAATTAAAACGTATGTAAATGAGGCTTTTATCGTAACAAAAGGTCACATCCCGTAAGTTAAGACACGATATCTTGAATCCTCGAAAATAAGCTTGCTTTTTATTTTATTATTTAATTAAATCTCATGTATTTTATTTTTAAAAAGATATTCGGTCATTTAGGTTCAACAAGAAAATCGAAACCCCATAAGTTAGGGTACGACTTCTCAAATATCCAAATACGAAACATTGCCTATTTTTAAAAATTTCCTTTTATGCATTGAGCGAAAATCAACGTAGCACTTAAAAGGGTATATATTTAGTTTATTCGGGTATGACATAAAGATGGCAAATATGTTTAAATATAGTGTATGATATAATAATAATGAAGTAATGTGAAATAGCTATATGGGTAGAACACTAAAATGACAAATAATAAATAAAACAGTCAATATAATTATAACAATAATAAGAATATTAATTCATGGCATTAATAATAAAATAAATAAAATAATAAAAATAAAAGAAACAAAAATGCTAGATGCCTCATGACGAATATATATATAATATTGCAAAAATAAGATGAAAATAAAATAATAACAACAATAATAAATGATCGAAAAATGTGAAAAAAATAAAAAATGCTAACAACTTTATTTTTAAACATGTAAAAAAAAACAAAAATGAAAATAAATAAGTAATAAATGACGGAATAAGTAAATAAAATTTTGTAAAAGGTTGAAGCTAAATGAATAAAGGATTAAATTAAAATTTATGACGAAATTTAAAGATTAAATTATGCAGAATTCCAAAATGAAGGATTAAATAAAAAATAAAATATAAAATACAGGGACTTAAAATGAAATTATCCCAACAAGCACACCCATGTCACATCTAACGTCATTGTCAGTGACTAAAGGGAACTAAATTGAAAACATGATGGAACTTAAGGTAAAAAAAAAAAGCAGAATGTAAAAGACTAGATTGAAATGAAACAAAAAGGTATAGGGACTCAACGAATAATTCCCCCAACTCTAACACACGTGTCCCTCCCCTAGAGGGTCAATAGTAAACCTAGGGACTAAATTGCACAAGGACGAAATAAAACGATAAAAATGTAAAAAAATAAAAATGAAATAGGATTAGATTAAAAAGAACAGAAAAAGCTAAAGGACCAAAATAGAAATTATCCCCTCCATGTGAAAACACGCTGATCCTAAGGGATATTCGGGTCGGATCTTGGGTCGGCTGAAAACGACGTCGTTTTGGGCGTCAGAAGCCAAGCCCAAAACGACGTCATTTTGGGGGGCTTATATAAGTAAAAAAAAACCCCTTTTTGAACTCCTTGACGAATAGAACGCGGATTTAGGGTAAAAAAAAACTAAAACATCATTTTTTTAAAAAGAAACCGAAACGCCGTCCGAGTAGATCTTATTCGACACGCGACACCGGTAAGTTTCTTACCTTCCCTTTTTATTTTGTATTTTTATAAAAATAAAAAATAATAGATCTAAAAAGATGACCTTTTGGTATCTGATTTCGATTTAAAAAAAATAAAATAAAGAGAGGAGTTACAATATATATTTTTAGGCTTTTTATACCCATTTTACAATGCTATTTTTCTATTTTTTCTACTGTTCTTGCTGCCATTGCGTGTTGTTTCTTCTTTGCAAGGGTGGTAAAGGGTGACGGTGGCAGAAGAGCAGCGGTGGCAGACCTTAGGGCACGAGCACGCTGTCAAAGGGGGGTGCTTCGCGAGGGGCTAGGGTTTTGTTTTAGTTTTCTAAAAAATCTTAATGTTGTGTGCTTTAGGGTTTGTGTTAGTGGGCCTGTAAATTTGTACTTGGACTTTTAGTATTTTGGATTTTTTTTATTATTGGGCCCGGGCAAAAATGGCCAATTACAGGTTTATTCACTTGTGACATTCATAATGTGGCATACATAAATCTTGAGTGGATGACAAACTATGTATGCGTGACTCGTATAATTTGATGTTAGTAAAAGCCTGAGTTTGAATAGATAAGGAACTGAAAGATGGTGCGTTAGGTGTAGGAATTCTGCAATATGTAGTGTCATTCACAACAGTGGAGTTCATAGCTCGAGACATGAGTAAATGATATCCTCTCATTGATATTTATATGGTTGATGAAAAGTAAACGTGGTCATGGGTCGTTCGTCTTTATCATGAATGACTTGATTACTATTTGATAGTAATTGACTTTTTATGAAAAAATATGTAATGATTATCATGTGATTACCATGAGATATTATAGGATCATATTGGGAGAATGAATATTATCCCAAAGAGATTAAGGATATCTTATGAGGGTAACACACTTATGCTAAGGTTATTGGACGAGCACTGATTGGGTTGTTTTCATAATGGTATGTTGTTAGGGAGAGCTTAGTCATGATACTATAGTGGAATGGCTTCATGATGAAATGAGTTTATAATTAATAGGCAAAAAGCTGGAACTTAATTATAAACCATTTGAGCCTCAATAGCATATGTTCAATCGGTCCCTCCTCTAACTCGTTGAAACTAGGAATGAATTGCATAATAAATCAAATGAACAGAAACGGATAGAAATGATAAAGTTAGAAAAATGAGTTACATTCGAAAATGAATGTGGTTTTCTCACTTATATGTAAATGACTTGATAAACAATTATGGTTTTTTGAATTATTAATTAATTAATTAATTAAATTTTGAAAATGGATTTAAATTAATTGGTGATTGTGAATCCAAATGAATGTAGAAAAACTAAATATATTTTCTTATAGATTCTTTTACGGTAAAGTTGTCATGATTTTAACGGAATTAGAATTGGGTTGAGAAGATTATTTAATTGATAAATTTATTTATTTAAATTAATTGAGCAAATAATATTTAATTTAGGAAATAGAAAAAACACGTATTAGGTTGGAAGAAATTATAAAATGTTAGGTTGTAACAACCCGATTTTTAGTGGTGTCAAAAATAGTTGTTCGAGACCACCAAATCCGACAAGTAGCTCATAAATTTTATTATTTAGTATCTATGAGTTAAATGTGGTTATAAAAAGATTTTTGAATTAGTAATTTATTTTTTATAAGGATTTATTAGGTCAAGTGGTTTTAGAAAATGAGGTATCGAGACCTCTTTTTTATAAATCGAGCCATAAATATTTTTTATAAATATTTACGGAGTGTCATTAAGGTAATATTAAAGTTTCGTTAGAATACTTTAATGTTTTGATAGTTAATTAATTAAAAAGGACTAAATTAAAAAATGTGTAAAACTTGATAATTAAAGAAAATAGTGATTAAATAGCCTAAATGATAAATAAGGGAGGACTTAAAGGGTAAATAGACACACATGGAATGGCTAAGGCGGCATAAGCAGAGAAAAATAATAAAATCATGTGATTTAAGGGCAAAATTGGAAACAAAATAAAATTAAAATAGCCAAATGAGATTTTAATAGTTTCTAGACCATTTCTTCTCCAATTTTCTGTCCAAAAACACCATTAAAGAGCTCTTAAAGCTGGTTGTCATATTTTAGCTTCATGTGAGTTTAATTCTTGCCTTTCTCTTGTAATTTTTGTGTTTTTAAGACTTTTAGAATTAGGCCCAACTAGCTATTTCATTAGTTTTTGATTTTATTGGAAAATTTGGAGGTTACCATTGATGAATACTGGGTTTTTTTTTATGAAATAACATGGATTTAGAGCTTTAATTTTGTTGTATGATGATTTTATAAAGTGATTTTGGTAGATATTGATTTTAGGACCAAATTGTGAAAAGGTTAAATATTAGGGTTTAGTATTAAATTTATGTTTATCAAGGGCTATATGATAGCCTAGAATATTTAGATAGATTATCAAATAAGAAAAAATAGTTCATTTAATGGACTAACTAGTTAAGGGATTAAATTGCAAAAGTCATAAAAGTTGGGGTAATTGTGTAATTTCAAAAAATTAAGGGGTATTAATTGTGAAGTGAATTGGAACTGAAATATATGCTAATGAATAAGTAATTTTATATTTTGAATCAAAATCCCGTTGATACTCATGAAAAATGGAAATTAGCGGAATAGTCCCTAAACTTCTGCAAGTCTTACAATTTAACCCAGTTAAACTTAAATATTTATATACTGAATTGGTGAATGGTATCATGTATTTATTCTATTATTGAAGCCGGAATATTATTAAAATTATAAATTTGAATTGAATATCCGGATTAAATGGAACGCGAGATTTGAGTACATTCGGCATGCGATGAATTGACGGCATTGGAGAAAAATATAGCAAATTACCCAAGTAAACTGAGGTTCAGCATTTGTTTCAAACTTTCGTGTTTACTTTCTGTACAAGCCCGGGCTAAACCAAACCAATCCAAAACACAAACCCACCTATCCACTAAATAAAACTAATAAAACCCAAATCCCAAACAGCCCAATAAAACCCAAACCAAACCTAACTACCCAAGCACAACTAGACTTAAAACCCTAACACAAAAAATCAGAATTTTCAAACCCTAGGTGCGCCGCACTTAGGGCCTTCTGTCCATCTACCATCACCACCTGCCCGGGTCTGCCATGGTCACATCCATCGCCACCTGCTCCTCCACTTGCACTTGCAAGAATTAAAACGGAAGTGACAAGCATGTATTTTTAACATTTTGTAAATGGCTATATAAGCCAAGAAAAATAAATGTAAAGGAGGTTTTTTTATCAATGAAAACAACATATTTTTCAAACACATAATCGAGATTGAACATAAAAAAGAGAGCAAAAATGAAAAACAAAATCAAAACGGAAAAGAGGTGATTTTCGTTTCTTTCTTTCTTTTTTCGAATCTTCCTTTTTTTTTCATTTTTTTACATATACATAAATTAAAAATACATTAAAGAGTAAAAAAATACCTTTTGAGTTCTCACCACATGACGCGGTGTGCGCACTTCAGTGGCGATTCGCGAGCTCGGACCAGGACTAGGAGCACCTGCAGAGAGAAAAAGAAAAAAAGGAAGTGTGTTTTTTTTTTTTAAAACAAAAGAAAGAATGAAATTAAAAAAAAAAAAACTTTGCTTTTATAAAGGGCTAAAACGACGTCGTTTTGGTCTGGGTCTTTAAACCCCAAAACGGTGTCGTTTCATGCCTGACCCGTGCTACCCAACCCGCTCCAGTGGAAGATCTGCATTGTTTTTTTTTTGAAGGGCTAATTGCACTTTTAGCCCTTCCGCTTTTTTATAGTTTTATAATTAATTCTTTCGTTATTTTTAATTTTGTCCCGAAATTTTATTTTGGTCCTCCGTTATGCTGCGCGTTTCAGAAGGAAGGGAATACTGCCCTTTTGGCCCCCCACTTCTTTCGCGCATTGCAATACGGACCTCCCCTTTTCATTTCATTTCAGATTCGCCCCAAACTCCTATTTTAAGTTCAATTTAGTCCTTTTAGTTATTTTTATTATATTTCTATTATTATCTTCACTATTTTCATTATTATTATTACTATTATTATTTTTATTATCTACTACTATTATTTATTATCGTTATTACCGTTATGATTATTATTACTATTACTTATATTTTATTATTATGATTATTGTTTTTATTTATTATTTATAATAATAATAATAATAATATTATTTATTATTGTTATTATTACTATTATTAATATTCTTACTATTACTATTATTTTTATTCCTTTCATTATTTATCATCAATATATTATTATTATTATTATTATTATTATTATTATTATTATTATTATTACTACTATTAACATTTTTAAATTACTGTCACTATCATTTTTTATTTAACATATTATTATTACTAACTTTTATTATCATTATTACTATCGTATTATTATTACTATTATATTTTCATCTATGTAGATTTTCTTGTTACTTGCCTATTTATATTTTCATTGTTATTATATTTTAAATATTATATTTATATTATCATTTCACTATTGTTATATTTTTCATATTATTATTATCACTACTATTACTATCATTTTCTAAATAGTTTTACATAATATTTATTTATTTACTACTAGTTCTTTTTAATTTCAAATATTTTTTAGCTTATTTATTATTTCTTTTTTATTTTAGCTTATTCATTTTACCCATTTGTTTTATCTTTTCTCTTATCATTATTGTCGTTCACATTCGTGTTTATGTTTATTCTGTTATGTCTGTCAATACTAAAATTTTTATTTGTTTATGCATGCTCTATTATCTTGTTTTATTACAAATTTATGTTTTATCCAACCCAAAATTAATTCTTTTATAAAGGCAATGATTCGTATTTGGAATTTCGAGAAAATCGTGCCCTAACTTACTGGGTTTTGATTTTTCTCATTTAATCTAAATAACGGAACATTCTTTTAAACCGCAATAAGAGTTTTGAATAAAATGCTTACTCTTTGAGATTCGAGGTGTCGTACCCCAACTTACTGGATATGACATCTTGTTACCTCGAGATAAGATTTTTTGTAAATAAAGGCAATATTTCGCATTTGGAAATTCGAGAGGTCGTGCCCTAACGTGCTGGGTTTCGATTTTTTCGTTTGACCCAAATGACCGAATAACCTTTTAAAATACATGAGTTTTGAAAATCAAAAGACAAGCTTATTCTCGATAACTTAAAATGTTGTGTCCTAACATGTTGGATGTGACATTTAATTACCTCGAGATAAGAAGGTCTTTAGCATTCGCTTTGATTTATCCAAGTATTTTTGTTTAATTAACCTTAGTAAAAAGAGGGATCGTATTCTAAATTCTTTTCGAGTTTTCAACCTTCGACATTAATACGTTAATTAATTGATTAGGTACCAATTTTGGGCGTGACGAGGGTGCTAACCCTTCCTCGCACGTAACCGACTCCCGAACCCATTCTCTCAAGTTTCGTAGACCAAAAATGTCGTTTTAGTAAACTAAAATGTTTTATTAAAACAAAGGTGATCTGATGACACCTAATAAAGATCGGTGGAGACTCCCAATTTTCGTTTTCTTTTCAAAACCAAATTTGATCCCCGTTTTTCAAAAAAAATGGTTTCGACACTTTTCATTTAGCTCTCATGAGCTTTAGTTTAACTCATAGGAGTTTCCGTTCAACTCTTTTGAGCTTTTGTTTAACCTTTATGGGTTTCCATTCAGTTTTTATGAGCTTCTATTCAACCCTTTTGGGTTTCTGTTTAGCTCTCATGAGCTTCTATTCAGCCTTCGGGCTTCTGAAAATGATGTACTCTTATCCGTAAGCCGTTCTCCAATTTGGTAAGATTTGGTAAGTGACTTATGTAATTGAAATTGGAAGATTTGTTCTTTATTGTTAGCATTGATCTGAATTAAGTGTATTCATCAATTGATGTTGTGATTGGCAGGAAGTTTACATTGAATGATTTTATTTAATTCGTTTGTTATATTAGGTTCGGTAAGATTTATGTTTAACCCATTGAACTTACTAAGCTTTAATAAGCTTACTTGTGTTGTTTAATGTCTTTGTAGATTATCGTGAGGTTGGAAAATCAGATCAGCACATTGAGTTAAACTACCCAGCTTATTCCGGTAGTTTTTGAAATGTTTAATATGGTTTATATGGCATGTTTAGGGTTGGTATGAATTTGACTAAAGTTTGTTTATGTAAATATTATGGATTACATGTTGTAAGTACATGTGTATATATGTGTGATCATATCATGCTTGATATATGTTAGTGTGGTTGAGTGGCGGATAGATATAGGTATGTTAATGAATGAGTTGGTACAGCATGTTTGATATAAGGAATCAAATATGTGATTTGATCAATGTGGTAAATTTAAATGTTAGGAATATATGTGATAATATGATATACTTAGAGCTTGATTTTGATTGTATTGAAGGTCTTATTATGACTTATGAGTGTGAAATTTGAAGTGTCTAGGTTGAAATCAGATATGGGTAAGAAATGTGACCTATTTTCGTCTACACGGGCAGACACACGAGCGTGTGTGACACAAGGCCTAGCACATAGGCGTGTGGTTTGGCCGTGTGTCCCCTGCATAAAATTGAGAAACAGAATGCTCAGGTATTCTTACATGACCTAGCATACAGGCGTGTGGTTTGGCCGTGTGACCCAAGTTAGGGATTTACACAGGCACGAACACGGGCTGGGACACGACTGTGCGCCTTTATTTTGAATACCCACATGGCCTGAGACATGGGCGTGTCTCTTAACCATGTGAGCCACATGGCCTAACCACAAGAGCATGTGTCTTCTGTACATAAGGAAAATTGTTAAGTTTTGCAAAAAATTCTCTGAGTTTCGATTTAGTCTCGAATCATTTCTAACGTGTATTTTAGGCCCTGAGGGCTTATATAAGAGACAGTATGAGTGATTATGATTAGTTTCTAATATGTATGTTAAATGATATAAAATGTTTGTAGTTGATCTGAAAAGTCCGGTAATACTCCGTAACTTTGTTCCGGCGACGGATAAGGGTTCGGGGTGTTACATATGTTAAAGTTCATGAAGCACATATATTTGTACCCAGTACAGGAAAAGTCCATTCCTTTTATGGAAATACAAGGGACAACAAACCCTAGTATTCCCATATAGGGTTGTTGTCCCTCTTCTTTAATAATAGGGAGTTGGAGATTTTTTCTATCAACATAATATTATTTGTATTCTACCACTTCAAATAGGATTCTACCAACTCTCCCTATAAATAGATAACACTGGTAGGCTTCAAATTACACTAACTAAAAGTACACTTCGACTCAAGATATCTTGAATGATGGTTTTCTCACTAAGTGTGGAAATGGTAAAGTTAGATAAATGAGTTAACAATGATGGTTTAAAAAAGACAACATTAACATTCACCAAAATGTTGTCAATGATTAAGACATATACACTTTGGCTCAAGATTTCTTGAATAAGAGCATGGATTCTTTGATTAAGATCGTCAGTATGCTCGTACACCGGTGGAATGTTAAACAAGGCATCAATTTCCTCTGGTGCTTGCTGGATAGCTCAAGATGGACCAGCAATTTATGTCTTCATGGCAAATAAGACACTTTATCCGCCCCTTGGTGTGACTGGAATGAACACTTCAAAGGAGAGGTAAGAAACAAAAGGTGTTGGTGTAGTCTAAGTTACCTCTTGGTGTGATGTGCTTGAGGAGTGGGCACTTCGTCGATTTCCTCATCAATTTTCTGTACATGGAAATTGAATGTCCCATCATCAACAATTTATTGTGATTGTTATTGTTTCTCATACCCTTTAGTAGATATGATCTTTACACTGGCCATAATAATAGGAAAATGATTCCCAAATTAATCAAGTTCTCTCCAAGATATGAAGAGAGAAATATCTCCAAAATTTGATACCCACAAAAAATAAATTTGTGCCAAAAATTATTTCATAAACCTTTATAAATCTAAGTAAACCAATTTGCAACATAATTACACCAAAAATATCAAAATGGCATCAAGTATTGTCATGTGGATGCCTTTCCATAATCAATCAACAAACCTTATGCTCGATAGTTTCCAACTGAGCTTTTCAAGCTCTCAAACCTGTTGGAATTGAAGGCTTTTGTGAATAAATCAACTAGCTAGCTTTGATTAGGCACATACTTCTTTCCACTTGTACTTCCGCGATCATCCATATTGTAACCTACTAAGAAAATTGAGTTGCCTTTAATAAATCAAATACCAAGATCTGATGTACCATGAATGTACCTAGTAATTCGTTTGAGAACCTTAACATGTGAATCTCTTGAATTGGCTTGATATTTAGAATATACACGCTCATAATACAGATCAATATAGCTAGTTGTAAGATAAAACGGACTGCCAATCATGCTACTATAGGTGGTCTGGGGAGTGGGCATTCCCTCAACGTCTGTACACAATTTCTTATTAACAAACATAAATGTTATGGCTGGTTTAGAGTTCTTTAGCTCAAACTTCTTATGCCATAGCTTCAATTTTAAAGTTGCAACACTTTTGAAATTCATAGAGAAAATCACTTTTTAGCAATTATTAAAAGTACGGCCACCCTCCTATTGGAAAATTTCAGTTATAAAAACGGTTTATTATTACAGCGGAAGTTTAAAAAATTTTAAAACTGAGCCAGTTTGTGATATTTATAGTAATAAACTTACCGAAAAGTACTCGTGTGTTGTGTGAGATGGATCCAAAACATTCTCAATCTTCAACTGAACGACCTTCTCTGTTATATTTGTACACTGAATTGCATCGAGTGTGGGCTCAAATAACAAGAACCAAACACATAACCAAAAATGATTTGTTACTTTCAGTAGGAAAGTAATTCTCTTAATAGAAATTAGTAAAAATTATTATTCTTAAAAAATAAAATTTATTCTAAGAAAATAAATTTCCACTACTTTCTAACAGAATAATAACATATAAAACTTATGTGTAAATAACTTTACTAGTGTCATTTATTTATAAGGAGAGATAGGAAAATCTTAATTGAATAAGTATAACACAAATAATATTTATTTAATAGAAAATCTCTCTCCTAGTCCAACTAGAAGAGGGGGCACAACACACCCTAGATAAAAACACTAGGTTTGTCGCCCCTCACATGTAAAATGAGGGGAATTTGGCCTATTATATATTGGGTCCAGTTATATGTGCTTATTAGACTTTTGACCCAATAATTTAACCCAACTCAATATTTGTTTTCTATTCCCAAAATAAATATGATCTATTTAATTAATTTTAATTAAGTAAATTAACTAAATTAATTTTAAAATTAAATAATTTTCTTAATCCAATTCTAATTCCATTAAAGTCATGATGACTTTACCGTAAAAGAATCTAAGAGGAAATATATTTAATTTTCATATTTATTTTTGAACTTCAATTATTTAATTACAATTAATTAAATAATAATTTGAAAACCATAAATTAATTCTCAAGTCATTTCAATACTCAATGAGAAAATACATTCATTTGTAAATGCGACTCATTTCTCTAACTTTATCATTTCTATTATTATTGTTCATTTAGTTCTACATGCAATTCATTTTTTTGTTTCAACAAGCTAGTGGAGGGACCAATTGGACATATATAATTAGGGCTAAAATAATTTATAATTAAGTTTCAACTTTTCACCTATTAATTATAAACTTATTTAGTCACAAAGTCATTCTATTATAATATCGTGATTGATCTCTCCCTAGTTATATACCATTACAAAAGCTACTTAATAAGTACTCGTCTAATGACTTTGTCATAAGTGTGTTACCTTTATAGGATATCCTTAATCTCTTTAGGATAAATTTGTTTTCCTAATATGGTCCTATTTTATTTCGTGATAACCAATACATCTTCCTTCATGAAAAGTCAATTACTAACAAATAGTAGTTAAGTCATTTATCATAAATACAAACGACTCGTGACCATGTTTACTTTTTATCTATCATGTAATATCGATGAGAGGATATCTTTTACCTATTAGTTGGGTTATGAATTCCACTATTGTGAATGACACTACATATTGCAGAAGTTATATATCCAACGCACCAACTTTCAATTTCTTATCTATTTGAACTCAAGTTTTTATTTACATAAAAGTATACGAGCCACACATATATAGTCCATCATCCATTCAAGATTAATGTATTCCACACTATGAACATCACAAGTGACTAAATCCATAAACGGATTTAGATTTCATTCTACTTGAGTCATATTCAATATACTATCAGTTTAATCAATCACATTTATATCCCTATCTTCTAAGATTCACCTATTTAAATGCTCAAGAAAAATATCTTTTGATATGAAAAAATTCCTTATTATCATCTCAAAATTTGGAGCTGTGATCTAAAAAATGAAGAAATGGTCATAATGTGAAATAAAATTAATTTGCTCAAAATTTATATTTTGTTGAAATAACATTAAATTTTTGGTCAAATTCTATTATTAGACCATGTATTTTGTGTAATTTGTGGATTTATTATTTGTACTTTATTTTGATCAATTTTAGTTTTTATAGTTTTTGAATTAGTCAATTTTAACCTGTATACTTTTTGAATTTTGAAATTTTAGTCTTGACCAAATAGTAGCAATTAAATCTGTTTGGTTAAATTCTGCTATTAGTCCTGTATTATTCCTAAAGTTATAGATTTAGTCCATGTTCTCCAACTAGATCATTTTTAGTTGCTATATTTTTTGAATTTCAAAATTTTAGTCTTAATGCAAAAAATAATCGATAAATCTATTAATTAGTTTTTTTATGTGAGTAATATGTGAAAATAACAAGCTAACTGACATTATACACGTTATAATATGTTTGGCTCATCAAATTTTGAAAATAACAAAATTTAATTTAATAAATTTAATTACTACATTCGGTTAGGACTAAAATTTTAAAATTCTAAAAGTACAGGGACTAAAACTAACCAAATTTAAAGTATAAATATGAATCTATAACTTATGCAAAGTATAGGGTCTAATAGCAAATTTTGACCAAATTTTTTCCTTACCATTTGTCGGTAACGACTGAATATATTAAATTGTTTTTCTTGAATAAAGATAATAATATATTAATTACATTTTATGTTTGTTAGTATCTTCTTGTCTGCCAATTTTGTTTTGAATCGGGAAATTTGACTAAAATCAATTTTCAATTTTGAAAATAATATTAAAAATTTAATAAATTAACTGACATTATAAAGGATGTTAGTTTGAATACACTTAAACCTATAATATAGAGATTATAGATAATTTAGGTATTATTTATATATAAAAAAAACAACCGAACTCAAATTATTTCAAAAAGATTACAAACTCAAAAAACAACTTAACCTAAAATAACTCGAATTTAAAATGACTTAAAAAAATTACTTGAAATGACCTAGACTCAAAGTGACTATGTAAGATAGGGGCACAAGTCTAGAAAATTTTTAGCAGGGATGTGAGTTTAATTATAAATTTTTTTGAGATTAAAATATAAGTTATTATGTATTAATTTATAATTTCATTAATTTTGAAGAAATTAAACAATATTTTTTAATTTTAGGGGGTTAAAGTGTAATTTTACTGTATATTAATTTATAATTTTTTTATTTATAAGAGGATTGAATTAAAATTTTTTCATTTTAGAGGGTCAAAATATAATTTCACTACATATTAATTTATAATTTCTCTATTTATAAAAGAAATAAATTGAAAAATTTTCATTTTTGAAGGGTCCAAGTCCCTGCCTATCTCTTTTAATTTGCCTCTGATGTAAGATAATTAGAACTCCTAAAAACCTAACTTGAGTAGCCCAATCCTCAAACATTGGTAGTGACCTAACAATTTTTCCATAAAGTATACATGGAAATTTTCATTTTTATCAAACACTTATTTGCATTCAAAATAATATTGGTTGCGAATGCAAGTTCACTTGTCTCTTTTAGTAAGAAATGGAAAAATTAATTTAATACATTAAATTAAAGAGTAAATTTATCCTTTCTATTAAAAAATTTATCCATTTGTATTATTATTTTTGAACAATCTCATTATGAGTTTTGATTATATCTACTTTTTTCGACACAATACCTAGAACTACCTATAGCCCATCCCCAACCCATAAATAGGAGGATAATACGCTTGTATTAGCAACAATACCCATGTCAATCGAGTTAAGACTCAATCGACTCATCTATTTGTATTGTTAAACACTAGCATGGTTGATAAAATAACTAGACAGTACCACATAACCTTATGTTCATGTATAAAAACCGATTTTTTACGATAAAATTAGATGAAAATTTTAATAAATCATTAATTTTTTTCAATTTAATGTATATAAATTAATTTACAATATTTTTTTTTTAAGTAAGGGAACAAAAGTTTCTACGACTTTTATTAAGTTTACACTACTTCACAATGAAAAAAAAAGGCAGCTATTAGTTATGACAGTGATGAAGAGTTCTCTCATTCATGTCCCCTTCTTTGACGACATTTTTTATTATTTCATTAAATTACAATTACTCCTTCATGGCCATGAGATGAAATTAGCACAGGGAGTTGATCACCTACTTTTGTTTTTTCTTTAATTATTCAGAATACTATTAAAAAGAAAAATTAATCTAATAATCATAATGCTTGAAAGTGTTGGTCTGGCGAATGTAAATAGAATTTGTTTTAGGTTTCTTTAAAGGGTTTTAACTAGATGATATATTATTTATATGTTCTAATCTCGATTTTACTTATCTATATGTAAAAATTTCAAATTTTTAAATTAAAATTTTTAAAGATCATAATTTTTTCTATCTAATATAATACTGGTGTGCATGAAATATAATAATATCATTATTATTATTTTCCTCATTAAATTTTGTCTTTATATTTCATTTATGAAACAGTGAGTTAAAACCAAAAAAAAAAAAAAAAAAAAAGAAAGAAAGAAAAACGAGGAAAAAGGCTTGTGCATGAGAAGAATACAGAGGTGAGCAGCAAAAATAAAATAAATGAGGGTACAATATTAATATAATATATATATATAAAGGTAATTTTGGTAATTTTGTAATTATCTGGAGACAAATTGGATGAGTTTTCTCTAAATTTGACTTGACTATTATGTAAAAAAACCACCCTAATTCGTCTCAAACTCGATTTTAAAATGAAAAATCCGATCTTATTAACTTGGGTCGGGTTAGAACCAGTTGGATGCGAGTTGAGTTTTTTTTTTTTTTTTTTTTTTTTTTTTTTTTTACCATTTTTGAATCAAACCCGGACTCTTGAGCCATGGTTCCACCAAAGGTGGTCCCTTGCTCTTACAGAGCCAGTGGCGTTTGAGTTCACTATCACCAAGCCCACTGGTTTGAACCGCTCGGCTGCCATAGCCCACAGCACTGTTAGGTTACCTCTTTTAACTGCTCAAGCCTATTTCTTGTCAATCTATCAAAGCTGTATGTTAAAAACCATTCACCAACTTAAAGAAACTCGATCACCCTTAAATGAGTTTTCGAGTTTAAAATTTAAATTTTGTAAAGAAAATCAACATAAAAAACCATTGTTTTGGATTTAATCTTAAATTTAATGTAATTATTAGATACCAAACAATGCAATAAAACATTAAAGAACATTGACCTACCTCCCCATTTGTTGTAATTCCTTGTCTGTTTGTTGTTTTGTTTTATAATTATGCATTAGTTATATATATAAAGGAAATAACTTTATAAAACCCTGTTTTGAATGAATTGACGATCATGGAGGCGGGGTCCAAAATTACATTTTTTTTTACTGATTTTAAGAACTTAATTGAAACCAGTAAGACAGTTATTACATGAGAAAGTCTCTTACCATATAAAAAACACTCATCCTATTAAACAAGCAAGCCAGGAACACACTGAAACAAAAAAAAAAGAAAAAAGCTCTACCCTTTTGTTATCTGAATCTATAAGCCCCATTTGCAGCCACTCCATATGTGGTTTTATGAAGCTTGCACTTGTTTTCAGCTAGTTCAAAGCTTCAAATTTTCTGGGTAATCCTTCATTTCTTCTTCTAAGTGATTATCGGTGAGCAAGAAGAACAGAGAGGGGGTGTTAATGGAGCAAATGAACACATAAAGAGGGACCCTACTGCTTAATTTTTGGCGAGCAGCAACAGTCACTTTCAATCATTTTTTTTTCTCTTTGAGTGGTGGTAGTGGTTCTCTCAATGACCTATCTAATCACCCATTTTTCACACACTTTGCCTTATCACACTAGCTAGCTAACGGGATCTTATTCTTGTTCATATGAAAAAAAAGTTGAAAGAAAGACAAACGCTTCCTTGATTATTCCCTTTCCCTTTGTTTTTTGTTTTGATCAAATAAAAAAGGGGAGACCTTTTTAGTTTAAAAGACTGGTTTTTGTGGATTCACCGAGCTGTCTTTTGCAGATCTCATTCATATGAAGAGCTATTTTAGTGTGAGTTCTTTGATCCTTGCTTTTCCTTTTGACTATCTTATGTTCTTGGACTTTGAACTAGATCTGAACAAAATGTTCAAAATGTGTTATGAGGAATGATAGTTTTGGCTCATTTTGGGATCTAAATGAGCAAATGGTTTTTCTTTTTAGCTTTTTTTCTGAATGTAATTCAATTTTTATCTCTTTTTGTGTTAATCTGCTAGTTTTATGGCATGAAA
This sequence comes from Gossypium anomalum, assembly GCA_025698475.1. Lineage (NCBI taxonomy): Eukaryota > Viridiplantae > Streptophyta > Magnoliopsida > Malvales > Malvaceae > Gossypium > Gossypium anomalum. Next base: position 24,323,929 of record CM046967.1, read on the forward strand.
TCTGCTCATTTATTATCCATGACTTGGTTGATAAAGTTATTCCTTCACTACTTTTGCATGTTTCTTCTCATCCACCTATTTTCAGGCATCTTTTGATTCACATTGCTGTTAATCTAGCTCTCTTTTTGTGTTATATTTTCAACTCTATGTTTATTAAGTGTTCATACTTGTCTAAATTACTTAAATCAGTAAATTTCCCCTATCTACCTATCAAGGTATCGCATTCATGGTTAATTTTGTATGCATTTGTTTTCAGCTGGTGTATCTGCTTCTAGTACTTGCATTTTTCAGTCATATTACATGGGCTGTCAAGGGCAACTTGCTTTGCAAACAGACCGATATGGGGGAGATTCGACCTCACAGTGTCACCATTACCGAATTTGGTGCAGTTGGAGATGGTGTTACTCTCAATACAAAAGCCTTTCAGAATGCTATCTTCTACCTCAATTCATTTGCTGATAAAGGTGGGGCCAAGCTTTTTGTCCCGGCTGGCCGGTGGTTAACGGGAAGCTTTGATCTCATCAGTCACCTAACTTTGTGGTTAGATAAGGATGCAGTAATTCTTGGATCAATGGTAAGTCCTTAACTTACTTCAAAAGAACATTTACCTGTAGGACATGCTATATGTAATGAACGGTTATATGCTATCAAACATGATTCATGATCATCAATTCTTGACTGCTAGTCTATTTGATATCTTGCCGTAGGCATTTCTATCCGTCATCATAAGCTACCACTGGTGTTTTGTTCTTATCACTTATCATATAACAGCATAGCTCCTGTTGTTTCAGAATTCGGATGATTGGCCAGTTGTTGACCCTCTGGCATCCTATGGCCGAGGTAGGGAGTTACCTGGTGGAAGGCACCGAAGCTTAATATATGGTCGCAATTTGACTGATGTAATCATAACAGGTTAGGAACATTGATGAGAAATCATCTTCCATAAGCCTTTTATTTCTTCTATTGATGCCACAGGTTCTTCATGCAGGTGATAATGGCACTATTGATGGCCAAGGTTCTGTTTGGTGGAACTGGTTTAGAAGGAAAACTCTGAACTATACTCGGCCCCATCTGGTTGAATTAATGAACTCAACTGGCGTTGTAATCTCGAACTTGACTTTCTTGAATTCTCCATTTTGGACCATTCACCCGGTTTACTGCAGGTTAGTGGTCTTCCCATGCTCTTCTTTGAATGCTGTAAGCAAATTGTCTATGACACCAGTTTTAGAACAGAACTATCAAGAGTAAGTCGACTTTATTTTCTCGATTTACAGCCATGTCATAGTCCAGAACGTCACAATCCTGGCTCCTCTGGATTCACCAAACACGGACGGGATCGATCCAGGTGAGTTCTTTTTAACTTTTCCCAGTTTGCCAAGTTAACCTTTAACTCTTTTTCTTACTGATACGATCAAATGCATCCAGATTCTTCCGATGATGTTTGCATTGAAGACTGTTACATTAGCACTGGTGATGATCTAATTTCCATCAAAAGTGGGTGGGATGAGTATGGCATTTCATTTGCTCGTCCCAGCAGAAATATTATCATCCGCCGGCTTACTGGACACAACCGAAACGGCTCTGGGATTGCAATTGGAAGTGAGATGTCCGGAGGTGTTTCCGAAGTCTATGCAGAAAATATCTATTTTTTCAATTCAAGCACCGGTATTATATTAAAAACAGCTCGTGGAAGGGGTGGTTACGTGAGAAACATCTATATATCAAATGTTACTTTGGTTGGTGTAGACACAGCGATATTCTTCAATAGTAATTTTTCTCAGCATCCAGATGAGTTTTACGATCCAAATGCGCTCCCCGTGATAGAAAGGATTACTTTTAAAGATGTCATAGGAGATAACATAAAAGTTGCAGGCCTCCTCAAAGGCATAGAAGGGGACAGTTTTCGTCATATTTGCTTATTGAATATTACTCTCGATGTAACCACCAAGTCTCCATGGAACTGCTCGAACATTCAGGGATACTCCACATTGGTTTCCCCGGAAACTTGCGAACCTCTGAAGGAAAGTATCTACCCCAAGCATTATTCAGATTGTTACCTACTACCGAACCATCTGCGGAGTTCAGGTAATCAAAACAAAGGTTCTTGGTTGTTTTCATGGTAAATAGTGGACGTATAGCAACCCATCTTTCATGAATTTTGAATTCTTTACTTCCAATTTTGATTCTTACCATTTCTCAAAACAAAACAGCCCGTCACCTTGCCAAGGAAACGTTTCCCGACATAAGAAGTTGATTGGAGTAGCTGATTTTGTGGTGGTTTAGCTTGTGAGATAGTGTTGAGAGATTGTTTATTGTAAACTTTTGTGTGTAGTAGCAAATAATTGGGTGATCTTTCTTCTTCTTATTCTTCTTTTTTGTCCTTTGGCTTGTGGTATAGTCTGAAATCTCAACATGTTAAAATTTTGTTATTCAAAAAGTTCAATGAAAACAGAATCATAGAAATATTTACATAAAAATGTGTAAATTTATTGCTTGTGTTGCCTTTATTCTGATTGTGGGACTATACAGCCTGTTTCCTGGAAAGTTGTACCCCTTTGTATGAAAGGGAAAGGCCACTTTTCATGCTTTGGAAGTATATGTGAAGCAAGTTCCCAAGTTAAGGTACCCACAATAATGACTTGATATCCTCATTTCTTTGTTTTTGTAAAACAGTACAAGATTCTTTGTATCAATGCATGTGCTTAGTTTGGTCCTAAGTTGTTCAACTGTATTTGTATTCATCGATCTAAAACGAGTATCACATTGTTCGAAACGAGTTCAAAAACGAAAACAATTAAATCAGATGTTTCATCAAGAATGCACACAAACAACCAAATGAATCTTTGTTTTTTTTCATCTTGGAGATGCTTCACTTTCATCTTTCTTTATGACTGAACATAAAACTTGCCTTGAAATGTATGTTTCAAGCTCCCTGGAAACCTCGGTTAACTTCAAATCGAAATTGCTTCTATACTTTTGTTTTCGTGACGGTGATGGCATAGCAGAAAACATAGTTGGAGAGCCTGAAAATCTACGCCTCGGGCTTGAAAGTCTTCCTGGTGAACCTGGAATTCTGCCTTTAGAAACTAGAGGTGTTGCAGTTGTTCCTGAATTGGCCATATTTCTTTCAGGGTTCATTAATGGGCCATGTTTCGTTTCTAGTGGTAGTGGCTTCAATGCATCAAGCTCCACTGCTGGCTTTTGTATCATAAGCCTTTGTCTAGCCTTATCTGCAGCTAGAAGAGCTTTGTCCCTACTAAGATTTATTAGTTTCCATGGATCAATGCTTACATGGAACCCTTGTTTCTTGCTGGTTGAGGTGGAAGCTTTAGGATCTTCATCAATTCTTATGGACAATCTTGGGGGATCCTGAAATTGAACTCACACCTGTAAGATGATGACACTGCTGAAATTCTTTGGATAAAATCAAGTTTTGGATATCTTGTATATACCTGAGTTCTCAGTCCTTTGCATATGAACCTCGACAAGAATGTTGCTTTTTCGGGTGAATCAAAATCAGAGCTGTCGTCCGACGAGACATCGGAGTCGTCGAAAGGGTCCACTGTAAATTGGTTCTCTTCTTTCATTGCCAATATATAATCATATGTTCTCATTCCCTGTAACAAGAATCAACACATTCAATTGAGAGCAATGATACAGCAAAATATGCCACAGTTGAGATCATGAATTAAAGAGGAACGAAATGGTCAAATTTCCTGTCACAGGCTAAAAGAACGGGGATTTGAGATCATAGGGCATGGTGATGTACTGTGACATGCTCATACATGTTATAATTACCAATGTGGTACACCATGAAATAGAGACAAAATTTCCTAAATTTCACAGCTTCAAATTGCAAGTGTTGAAATAGCCATATGATGCAAAGATATTTCAATGGAGTGATCATATAATGATTTTCTCCCACCAGAATTCTATCTTTGACTGCAAACGGACCACATGGAAATTACCTCATTTCATGTGCAAAACTTACAATGGAGATGTTGAAGGAAGAATGTGATGGGGAATCTTATTTTGGTCTACTACATTATGTGTTAGAAACTAATCAAAGAAGGAAGCATCGATTGAACACAGGTGAACTAACAAAAAAGACTTGATATCAAGTCTTCAATTGACACCAATCTCGAGTTTGATCCCTGGATAACCCTACCCCTTCCTTATTTTACTCACCTTTCTTATCAGAACTACATGAAAGAAGAAAAGTTGTCCCATTGCAGCTGATCCATAAACAGTAAACAAAGCCAACAAAACCTGTAACATTTCCAAGAGTTGAGACAAACCCAAACCAGATTTTTTGAATTCAAAATGAACTCCAATAACAGAGATTTTCCAATGTGAAAAAGAGATAATAATATTTACTGTTATAGTGGCAAGAACTTCTCTAGGGAACTTTATGTAAAGCCTTTTCTCCAGCTCTTGCTCTATTCCCTTCTTGTCCGCAAAGCACCTAATAAATATAGCAATTGCAGTGCCTCCTTCTAGAATCAGCTATTGTAACAGTAACAATTAATTGTTAGGACAATAGAATTAACTTAGAATTTGAAGCCTTTTTGGAGCATTTGAAGGACATGGAAAAACCACTTACCATTAACAAGACAAAAATCATTAGAAGAATGAATGTTGTATAGTTTCTTTTGCCTACACAGTTGTTCAACCACTGATATATAACATAAAAACAAGCAAATCTATATCAATAAACATAAATTGCTTCTCAAATTACACTGAAAACTTAAAAAGGAAACAAAAAATGACAGACCAAAATTGGTTCTTACCCTGCAATGATGATCAAAACCTTCAACACACCGGTTGCATGTCCTACAATGCTTACTATGTTTTTTCACCTAAGATAAAGCATAGAAGAATGTAAAAGGTTTTTTCCGATGCAGTCAATCATTATAAGCACTAAACTAAATAACTAACTATAACTAAAAGAACCCATGCATTTACATAAGGTGAGACTCAAATCTCAAAGTCTCTAGGGCCTCAATCTTGCCGTTGAGCCAAGGCCTCATTGGTGTAAATGATGAATGCTAGTGATTTTGTTTTTGTTTGGAAAGCTAGAAAAAGAGTGCAAACCTCAAAACCACATAGAGAACAATGAGAGATATTATCATCCTCTTTAACATCAGGTGAAACTGCATCATCTTTCATGACAAGGGGAAATGGTAACAATGGTTCCATTTGGAAATTGATTTTTTCCGATGCAATCAATCATTATAAGCACTAAACTAAATAATTAACTATAACTAAAAGAACTCATGCATTTACATAAGATGAGACTCAAATCTCAAAGTCTCTAGGGCCTCAATCTTGCCATTGAGCCAAGGCCTCATTGGTGTAAACGATAAATGCAAGTAGTGATTTTGTTTTTGTTTGGAAAGCTAGAAAAAGAATGCAAACCTCAAAATCACATAGAGAACAATAAGAGATATTATCATCCTCTTTAACATCAGGTGAAACTGCATCATCTTTCATGACAAGGGGAAATGGTAACAATGGTTCCATTTGGAAATTGGTTTTCCATGGATCTAAATACTTCCTCCTTATAAAAGTCCTTAGAATCTTCTTCTCCAACCTCCTAAAAAACCTTACAACAATCTGGGTCAATATGAACCCATAATTTAGCTTCAAAATCCCTTTAGATTTCCCTTTTTTCTTCTTCTTAAAGCTGGTTTTATCAGTAGGATCAATAGCAGTACACCTAACAAACAGGAACATAACTGAGAGTGCCTGGAAATGAAAAAAAAAAAAAAAAATCAAATCCCATTGAAAGTTGGCTATAAAAAAACACATAAAAAGGGTTCAAATTTTTGGTTTATGAAGAACATTACCACAAAGGAAAAGATCGTTGTGATAGTGATTTCAGCTATTCTGTTCCCAAGCAAAAGCCCTAAAAATGTATAAAATGCCACAACTAGGAAACTAAAGACTGCCATTCCCACCATCTGAAAAAAAACCCAACAATTTTGATTTCAACCAAAAAAACCCAAAAAAAGTTCCAAAACAAAAGATGGGTTTTTAACTTTTATTTACCTGTAAAGGATGGAGAGGTCGCTGCCAACCATGGCGTCTCATGATCCTCATCATGCTCTTAAAACCTTATTTTGTTTTTCAATTTTTTGAATACAAAACTGAAACAACAGCAGATTTTTTTGGGGTATTAAAGTAACTTAAATAAATTCAAGCTACTTATGAAACAATCCCAAAATCCATGGTATATGGTTTCAAAGTTGAAACTATAAAGTCTTCTTTTTTGTTTTGCTTTAGTGAATATATGTTGGCTCTTGAATCCCCTCAAACGGTCGATTTTTGATAAGGCGATTTGAAATTTGAATCGCGATTGTAGATGTAAAATCTAGCCCATCATCTAACGGCTGTAAATTCATCACCGCCATCATCATAGTTTCTTTTCGGTTAAAATGGGGCCTATAAGTCCCTGTACTTTTCAAAATTTAGGAATTTAGTCTTGATACTTGTATTTCTAGAAATTTAGTCCCTTTATATTTCAAATTTCAAAATTCAGGTTAAACTGTTAACATTATTATTTTCTTTGTTAAATTTGTTGTGACATTTTAAAATAAAAAAAATTCTCACTTGATAGTCACGTAATTAAAAAAATATGTAAATAACTTGAATTTAAAAAAATTTAACAGTATTAATTGTTGGACTTGAATTTTAAAATTTAAAAAGAAGAGAGACTAAAATCCTAATTTTTGAAAACTACAAGGACTATAGGCATATTTTAACTTCTCTTTTCCATGATTTGGGCCCGTTCGTGGGGTCTATTGCATTGGTATTTTACTAACATTCCATGGACCTTCCAGCCGTAGTTTAGATTTTGAAAATGGAATTGTGAGAAGTGTTTGTAGCTCACTAAAACCCACTTTAGGTGCTTTGTGAAAACATTGGACCCAAATAGTTGGAATGAAAGGTTTCGGAATTGGGTTGGAGGTGAAATATATTAGATTATTTATTTTTGGTCAAATTATTTATCTAATTCAATCGAATAAATAATTAAAAAGTTAAAAAAATTAGAGAAAATTAGTTCAATGTCAACTGTTTCAAACCATTATCTTAGGCTGGTATCTTGACTAGTTCACAATCAAACTAGCTTAGTTATGAGAACAGTGGTTGGAATAATTGAATTAGCCCAAAATTTCAAAACATTTTAATTGAATATATGATAAGTACTTATAATTCATATATTTTAAACTCTTATTATTTTACATTTCATTGATCCTCAAGTAAAATATCATGTCTTAACTTAATTTGCATGATTAGTACCACATTTTTATACATTAGCATTCTTAATTATCTATGCTTATATTTTATATAATTTAGTATTTCATAATTAATTTGATGTTTCGTGACTTTAATTAAGTGCATGTGAGCTTGGGATGCAAGTTTAAGGGTTAATGGAAGTGAAACGAATTATAAAAATTGAGCAAAATGTGGAGAGTCAAAACGAAAACATGTGAGTTGCGACTCAAAACCACGAGGCCTGGACGCGAATGAACTTGGCAACCCAATGTGATTCCTCTAGGCCGTAGCGCCAAAGCTTTCGCATACCATTTTGACTCTAAATTTCAGGCTATTTGTAACACCCCTCGCTCGTATCCCTCACCGGAACAGGATTCGAGGTGTTTCCTGACTTAAACCCAGTCATCACACAAAAACTGTGCCGAAAAATTTTAGTCAATTTAAAACTTTTCTTTTCACATGCAATCTGTCCCATATATAGGCTTACGAGGCCCAAGACATCACTAGCCAACATAGGCCAATTCACATGGCTAAAACACTTTACCAATACAAGCCAACACCTTTGGCTAAATTATAATATCACATACTTAACATTAAAACCTTATACATGCCATAGACTCGAAATACTAAGATTTACTTACACCAATAGCATGAGCTCGATAGTGTGATAATATCTCCGGTGAACTCCAACCCGAGCAGGTAACTGGAGTCAACAATCTATAAAACAGAGGAATGTAACAACGGAGTAAGCATTCATAAGCTTAGTAAGTTTTAAGCAATGCAAACAAATAAACGCAATTATATTTCGATTATTCAATTTTTCAATCAGCCATATTCTAGGTATGTTGCCATCTGGCCGAATATACACATGCACATAATGCACATTCAGCATTCTTATAACACTTAATCTGAATTCATATAACATAAATAAATCAAATACCTTCACACACTTTCACAACTTGACCAGATGTATCATGATCATAGATATAGTTATAACATTTGTTCACATATGTATCACATTACATACTTATGATTCACTTCAAATCAAACTCACATATGAATACATAATGCATACCTGGCCCACTTAACGTATTGAATATATTCATTTGTCAATCTAACACGAGGTACCTTAGTCTTAGACTTTTCTCAAATCACCGGCATTTCGCCTGCTAGGCTCGAGGCCCGATATCATTTCACCAGCATTATAGCCTGCTAGGCTCGAAAGCCCGAATAGTATCTCACAGGCATTATAGCCTGCTAGGCTCAAAGGCCTGAATAGTATCTCACCGGTATTATAGCCTACTAGGCTCAAAGGCCCGAATAATATCTCACCGGCATTATAGCCTGCTAGGCTCAAAGGCCCGAATAGTCAAATCAACAAGTTCCATATAACATATTCATATCAATTAAGTACTAACATCATTCGAGCGTATATAATTATACATCTCAACACTTTTCTTTCATCTCATTTTCACACTTAGCATTTGATAGCTTATGCCTTACATTTCACTCACCTTCTCACCTCTTGCTTGAGTGATTCAAGACTTTCCTTAAATTATTCATACTTTAACATCCGCACACTTAGTGCTGTAAGGGTTAGTTGAAGCTAAAATGATTCCACACACTTAGTGCCATTTCCGTTAGCCAAAGCTAAAATGATTCCGTACACTTTGTGTCAAGCATAGTCGAATATCATTATGCTCAAATCAAAATCAAATATCTATACAATTTATGCATTACCATCGCATTAAAACATAGCTTTAACATCATTTATCACATACGAACTTACCTTGAATGTTGCCGAACAATTACAACGGCTATTCGATTACTTTCTCTTTTCCCTTATTCGAATTTGCCCCTCTATGCTCTTGAGCTTAAATTCAACAATTTTAAACTAGTCATTATTCGAATATTCAAGCATCACTTTCAAAATATAATATATATATTCGACTTTCACAAATACAGATCATAGTAAGCTTATAAGAAATCAATAAGCAACTCATTAACAAATTTTTGTCAATGTTTACCACGTAATCATAATTTCACTGTAAGCTGTCTTCCTGAACAACAGTTACTAAATCATTTATAACTGGAGCTACGAAACTCCAAATTAATTGACGTTAATTTTATCTGAAATTAGACTCATATATCTTCTATCTATAAAATTTTCGGAATTTTTGGTTTGGCCAATCAATACCAGATTTTTCTTAAATTTTTCCCTATTTCACTATTTGACTAATCTGATACTCTTCACCACGAATCATATTTCTCATTGTACAGAATTCAAAATATGTTCTCGTTTATTTCATTTGAAACTAGACTCATTAAGGAGTCTAAGCATATAAATTTTATAATATGACCATTTTTTTACAATTTATAATGGTTTTATAAAAACAGAATAGGGGATCTAGAAGTCATTTTGACCCTGTCCCACATCACTTCAAATATCTCATTATCAGCAATTTTTTTGCTTACACGGTTTCTTTTATAAGAAACTAGACTCATTAAGATTCAATTACATAATTTATTCAACTTCTAACTCATCTCCTACAATTTATGGTGATTTTCCAAAATCATGTTACTGCTGCTGTCCCAAGTAGATTTATTACCAATTTACTCTTTCACACATACCTTGCATGCATGTTATTTAAACATGCATATCACAAATCAATCATCACATACCTATAATTTCACTTAAGCATAAACTTCATTTCATCATTTTAAAGCACAAACATTACTCAATATTATCCAAATTCACATTCAGCCATAATACACACAACATGTTAACCGATTTTCCCACTTAGCATCTAATTCACATGCATGCTCACAAATAAACATCATCGAGTTCTCACTAAAGACATTTCGTTTCTATACACATAAATCATGCATCATAATTTAAATATTCACATAAATCATGCATCATAATTTAAATATTTACATAATTTCATATATCCAGTACTCACCTATATTTTGTATTAAAATTTGATATCAATGTTGCCGATTTTCATTTAATTTACCATACAAGATCATGCAACATGATAGCTCAATTTTAAGTACATGAGTTCTTGTCCGGTTTGAAACGGTACAACGACTCTAGTGTATAGACGGTTTGAATATCAGACACATTTAACCTACCTAAACAAAACACTCCAGCGTGCATTTGAACATGTTGAATTCTGGCATGCATTCGGACACTTAAAAATTCAGCATACATTCGAACATTAAAATTTCACTAGCTGACAGCAAATAATTTTCAGACAATTTAGTTCCCTACATCCTTTCAACAAATGCTTGTTTCCTTAGCTTCAACCAATAATAATGGGACATTACTAAAACTAAAATTTGAAAATGTAAATCCCAAATTAAACTGTTTTAAGCTCCAAAAGTTAATAACTCTTCAAACATAAACCGAACAGTAATGCATGTTAATTTCAACCATCTTTATATTTTGCTTATTACCACAAAACATGACATTTATCAACCAACATTTTACCTTAATTAGAGCAGCAGCAGATCAATTACACCAGGATTTATTGCACAATAAAATACAGCAATTACATGCTGAAACTATCAGCATTCAACGGCAGGTTTCAACACCAACTTATACATTTATTTATCAACTTTTCTTCACTTCTAACACCAGTATTTTGGTAACAACTAACATGTATTTTAACTATTAACTTTGCTTAACAGTACTTGAATCTGCGTTTTACCTGCATGTATTAAACACATTATAAACATGGAAATTTTTCAAAGTTTCATTGCAAGGACTTACCGAACAGCAGCCGAACCTACTCTTGAGCAGTTTCTTTCCCCTTCTTGCTGCCACCTTCAGCGAGTTTCTTAAGGAACCAGCTCCTAAATAAGCTCAAAAATTAAACATGCAGCAACCCTCTTCTTCCCTCTCCATTCGAACAGCCCAGAAATGGGCAGAACTCAACAAATTATTTATTTATTTTCCTTTACTATTTTTCTTACCGTAAAAACACTCTCCCCTTAGTGACCGAATACTCAAGGGTTTCCTCCCCTATTTGCTCTCTCAATTTCAGCTATGAAGAATAAAAAGATGGAAAAACTTTGTCCCTTCCATCCTTTTGTTATTTTATTACCCAACATTTCATGACACAAAATGACATATAATATTTGTGCCATACTCATGCCATAACTTATCAATAAAAAAAAAAAAAATGCCCATAATGCTTATCATACCCATCATGGCCGGCCACTATACCTTAAGGTGGGAAATTTGACATGCAAACCCACCTATTTCATACTATAAGTTATTTAGCCACTACAAATTAGCCTATAGCATTTTCAGAAATTTTCACATAAGTCCTATTTCATAATTTTACTCACAAATGACAAAATCAAAGCATGAAATTTTCACACATGCACTTTCACATGTAATAATCACAGAATATAACATTTAATTATTTTCATGACTTGATTTTGTGGTCCCAAAACCACTTCCCGACTAGGGTCAAATTAGGGCTGTCACACTATTTTCAACCTTTTTCAAGGCTTAAGTCCTAGCTAGTATTGCAACCCTTATTTAGGTAAAATAGACTTCGTAAATAGGAACTTTTAGAGGGATAGAAACAACTTTTACTCTTGTAGAATTTTTAGCTTATTGTATTTTTTTTATTATTTTTGTGTTTTTTTGGATTGCTAAACCCTTTTTTTATAGTTAAAATTATTTTGAAGTTTGATTCAAAAAGTCTGTGAGATCTAATTGTTTTTTGTTCTTTTATTTAGTATTTGCATGTTTCTGATTTGATTACAAATATTTAGGTTTATTTAAAATTAGGTTCAAATTTAGTTGCTTAGAATATTTGTGTTGTTAATTAGAATAATTAAATCTAGAATTGTTTAATTCATTCTATTGCTTGTAAGAAACAACATAGTTGGATATAAGCTATGTATGCAATATATATTGTGTGGACATGCGAACTCATCTAAGTACGCCTGCTTGTGTGTGTTTATTGGTTAGAATTGGGCCTCTCTCATTCTTAATGATATCAGTAAGCTAGCTCCTATGCGTAAAGTTATAGGATTATTTATTGATAAGGGAAATCATTTCAATGAGCTTCCTCTTGGATATTGACAAGGTAAGGGTTGTCGTATCCACAAACCCTGAACATGGATCGTAAAACCAATATGGAAAGTACCAAACAAACATGAATAGGGTTGTATGTGAATAGTGTAGTTTCTTGATAACTTGCATATTTAGAGTTCTTTTAATTTAGTTTTCATAGTATTTTAGGAGGTAGTTTTAGCATTTAGATTAGTTTTTATTGCATTTTATGGTTTTTATTTGATTAATTTATCTTATTTAAATTTTGTTCATTCTTTTTATCATTTTTAGAGTTTGTTTGGATTTATTAGTTATTTTCCTTTTTCCCATTGTAGGTGTTAGATGAAGAATGGAAGACTTGGAGCATACAGTAAAAAGTGGTGAAGAGAAGTCTTTCGCTCCACCGAATTTGATTTAGTGTGGTGGAGCATGCTCTATAATTAGAATTTGGCAATAAGCGCTTTGCTCCACCGAAATTTTTGCATTCAGTGAAGCGGCACGATTAAAACCCTAAAAACAAGAGTGATGAGATTTAAGAGGAAAAAAAAAGGTGTAAAAGAGTAGGAAAGAACAACTTTTCATAAGGGAAACTTCAAACTTGCAAAGAAAAGAATAAAAAAACAGATCCAAAGCGCTCAACATAAATTCTTCAACTATTTTCTCTCTAGGTTATTTTTTTTTTTTTTACTTTTTTTATGCAAGTTTGTTTTGAATCTCTTTTTGTGTTATTTTCCCAACTCAATATGAGTCCAACTTTATTTTCTTGGAATAAAGATGACCCTATTTCTTATTTAATTAATTTATTTTCTTTTTGATTGTTTGATCTTTAGTAGTTATTTATTCAATTTTGTGCTTATCTAATCTACTTACATGATCACCAAGTTGCATTAATTTGATAATCTTGATTTTTTCTAGAAGAGAAAATTAAGGTTTAGATTTGAACAAAATAGATTAGGATTAACATTAGTAGTGCTGATGAACAAATTAATTTTCGGCTAGGATAAGAATATACATGATGCCCTAATCAACCTAATAGGTTTATTCTTAGTGACTTCACCCAACTTGCTTAGCACATGAATATAGCTAGTGGGGAAGGGGGATTAACTTAGCTAGTTATCGGAAGGGTCCAACAATGTTATTGAATTTTAGACTAGTAATTACATAGATTGAACAATTGAACGAGAAATAATTGATTAGCTGAGTTAGGTGAAGTTAGAGTTCCAAGTCTTTAAAATTGATTGAGAAATTTAGAAAATTTCATTGTTTTAATTTAATAAAATCTCCTTAATTAGCTTAATTTAGTTTTAATAGTAATTAGAATTTATTTTATTGATCTAGATTAGATAAAAATTGAATAGCTGGTACTTAGCAGCTTAGAATTTGATCCTTGTGGGAACGATATCTTCTTTTCACTTTATTACTTAAATGATGCATTACAAATTTCCACTCATCATTTATTGTTAAACTAAGGGAATTTGTCCTATTTAAAACATGTAGATCAAATTTTAAGTACATGCACACCTGTTACATATACAAAGTTGATTTAGTGTTAAAGAAAAAAACGTAAAGTTTAATAATAATACGTGTTTTTTAGCATATTAGGTATACAAGTTGTTCATGTAGTTAATATAAATGTATTTAAAATTTAATATCCACTTATTTTGAACATGCTCCATATCGGACTTGACCTAAAATTTAATGTACAAGTTAATAATTAGGCTAATAGAAGAACTTGATTGATGCATGTGAATCTAAAGGCGCAAGCAAGTGTCATGGGTCGAGACTTAAGCTCTGGTCACGTACGGCCTTAGGCTTGGTTCCTATGACAATAAGCCGAAGTCATCATTCAATTCTTGCTTAGAAAGGTTTTGGCACACTTAGCTTGAACAAGCACATAGAAAGCACTTTGAAGAATAAGAGAGTTTGAAAGAATGTGGAAGCATATTGCTCAAGAAAACCTAGCTTATGTGTATAAATGAGGAAGGAAAGCCTCTACTTAGCAAGCCTTTTTGATCCAAAGGTTATAATTCTTTTTAATGGATGGCCTAGTGATGTGTGTTTTCTGAAACTAACTAAAAATACGACGAAGGAAAATGCACCTATCGATAAATAGTATAGTTACAGTGAGTAAAGATATTGTATCCACGACGACTAAAAGTATTAGTAATTACCGTTTTCCTATTATTTAGCCGTCAAATTGGAGTGATTTCTTTAAACTAAGATTTACTAAATTAATCTAACTAAAGAACTCAATAGAGAATGAATCAAGAAAATAATCAAATAATAACCAATGAGAGAAACAATACCCAGGAAAGAATTCACCTAGATTTCATCTATTACTATGAATTTGAATTAAACAAATAATTCACTTAGTGTCTTGAGCGGTAAAAATACGTAAATTATGCTAATATCTCTTTCGAGAGTAAGATCAACTGACTCTTGGTTGATTAACTGAAATTTCTTTCTAATTAAAACCCCTATTGTCTCATTAACTCAATCTATGGATTCCCCTATTATATTTGACTCTAATCTAGTAGATTTATATCGTCTTATTTCTAGGATTGCATGCAACTTTGCTCAATTATGTTAGATCTACTCTTAGACATGAAATTTTGCTGCTCTGATTAAGCATATTAAACATGAATTAATATCCCAGAAATATTAAAATAAGATATAAGCATACATAACTAAGAACAAGAATCAATTATTTATCGCAAAAAATAGAAATCAAATAATAGAATTCATCATAGGGTTCATCTTCCCTAGGTATCTAGGGATTTAGTTCATAATTGTGAATGAAAACATCTCAAAGTCAGAATAACCATAAGAAATAAAAAAAAAACTCATAAAAACTTCAAGAGAAATTAAAAGGATATCTTCAATCTCGATGGAAATCCGCTTCAGAGTTGGCTCCAATGGTGTTCTTCGAGTTGTTTTCTTTGATATTCTCTGATGGCTCCCTTCTCTCTTCTTTTATTCGGTATTTATAGACTTTAGAATGCCCAAAAAGCCTAAAAATTACGTTTTTCTGCTCATTTGGGATGTGAGTTGCAAAATTGACATAGTCTGGCACATGGCCGTGTGGCCTATATGGGCATGTGTCTAGCCTGTGTGGAAAGGCCCAGCCCATGTGGCTCTTGAAATATACTTTATTTGTCTGATTTTAGCTTGTTTTTTGCTCCTAAATGCTTTCCAAAGTATAGAAACATGAATTTAAAGGATTAGGAGCATAAAATTCACTAATTTGCATAAATAATCATCTAAAAATGGATTAAGAACGAGATTAAAATATGTCACTTTTATCACTTATCAAATATCCCTACACTTAAGATTTTGCTTGTCCTTAAGCAAAATCCTCAACTCATATTAAAGTTAATTTTTCTCAACTTGTAATTCTCATCAATAATGTCTCAAAATAATTCGCAAACAATCATGCATTGTCAATTCAACTAAAAGGCACTAAAGATTCAAACAATCTAAGTCATAATTTTTTCAAATCACGAAAAGATAAGTGTCTCCCCTTATTTAAGCAATTACCTTTCTTTCAAAATCAACAAGAATCGACATCCTCACTAAAGATTCACTCAAATCACGTAAAGTGTTTAAGGTTCAAGAAATATGCACTCAATAGTCGAGTAAGAAATGTCATTACCATAAGCTTGATTGAAAATCAAGTCTCCACCATTATAAAATGATATGACACACCAATCAAGAGGTTTTTAAGATATTGTAATGGGACTTCTGTTAAGGATGTGGAATAAGGCTAGAAAAGTTGGTTACAATCGAGATCAAGTTGATAAATTACCAACTAGAAAAAAATAAACAAATTTTTAATTAAAAGAAAGTGTATCAATCAATACTTATTCAAGAATAAAAACGAGCTTCTCAATAAAATATGAAATTAATTGTTCAAGATCAATCAACAAAAACTTAATCAACATCTTTTTTCTTTTAACTAGAACAATAAGAATTAATTCAGTAAATCAAACAAAAGAGCATAGATAGGCAACTAACCAAATCAAATTTTGACAAAAAAGGGAGTCAATAAAATAGGAAGGAATCGCAACAAAAAAATGGGTTATGGGTTAACATTCACGGGTTAATCAAGAAAAGATGTGTTAGGCTCAATGAGGTTCACTAAAGGTTAATTCAAAATGTATGCTTTTTAAAGGATAAGTGGGTTAAAACCTAAGTGCCTTTATCATCTCAGTGTATCAAATCAAAGATGTGGTGTCGACATACATAATCAAAGCAAGTTCTAGAATGAAAAATCAAGTTCATACACTCATAACTAATAATAGAATGAGCTTGAAAAATGTATGCTCTAAAGGCTCAAAATCTCAAAAAAAAAATAAAAAAAATCATGGTTTTGATGTCAAACTTGCAAATTTAAAACTTCAAGATAATACCTCTATTCAGGGAAACAACTTACAAATTTTTATTTCTAAAAAAAAATTATCATGCTTGACTTTCTACTGTCTTAAAGTTTAAATCAACCAATGCACAAAAATCTACAAATTAATCCAAAACAACATCAATAAAAATCCCAAATCGGTAAAAATTCACTTTAATGGAAGTACGAGAAAATTACTTAAGTACCACAAATAATTCAGGGATTTTCTAATAATTATATAAATAACCTACCCAAACTTAAGATCTACATTGCCCTCAATGTACAAATAAATATAAACACAGAATAAGCAGAATATCATAAGAGAGGGAGAAAACTAAAACTGGCTTGAATATGGATAAAATCGCTAGAATAATGAAAACCAAAATTGTAGGCAAATCTAAATGAAGTGCATCATCCTGAGCAAACTAATAAGAAAATAAACACAAATAATGAAGATTAATATGTTACAAAATTAGAAACAACTATAAAAATAAAAATATAGTTCAAAAGAAAATAAACGAAGGAAGTCTAAGAAAATAAAAATAAAACAATTAAAAACAAAAACAAAAACAAAAAAAATGAAAATGAAAATAAAAATAAAACTAAAAATAAAAATAAAAGAGATAAAAATCAATGGTTTTCATCGTCAAAGGCATCAGGATCGTGAGGTGTTGACGCTGAAGAAAATATGTGGAGGTCCTGACAGATTTGTTGCAAAGTCACATCAATACTGTCAAACTGCTAAAAAAAGTACCGCTCGAAATGAGTGAACTGCTAAAAAAGGTCCACTAAGGTGGCAGCAGAAGTAGTGGTAGGGTGACTCAGAGGTGGATGATGAGGTGGATCCTCGTGGTGAAAAGGGACATCATTAGTGAAGTCCTCATGCTTATCCTGAGGGTCAGAATGAGATAATTGATATTGATGAAGATCCACTCAACGTAGTCGCTCGATCATCCTCATGTGACTCATACTCGATAACCCCTATGGGGACATCTGTCCAACTAGTGTAAAGGATGAGTGCTGCTCTAGAGTGTTGAGGAGGCCGAAGCGTCGTGCGAGTCGAGTCATGTAAAGGCCTAAGCAAACAAAACCCTTCCTACTTTATTCTATTTGATGGCGACAAGCTAGGACGATGAGGTAGGCAATATCAAAATTGTGCCCCGTTGCCATGCTCCACAAAAAATAAGAGTCGAATATATCGATGACTCCGGTGCTCTCCCTCTGACTGGTCAATGTGTGGGCCAATATGTCATGAATATAGCACAAGGCCAGAGGAAGGGAAGTCACCTTCGACTAACTCAGGTCATAGGGCATAGTACTGGTAGTTAGTGGATGTGCCAGTATAGAGTCCTAAGGCAGCTCCAAACTCCGAAACACTCATATGACGCGTTGTATCGTCGAGTCAGAAAGTAATAGTGTACAGCTTATCATGGGTCAACATCACGTGCTGTAAGAGGAATGCCGAACAAAACTCGAGGGTAAGCTCCAAGTAGGTGGGCTCAACGATGGGGAAGAACTGGTCCCAAGGAGCTGTGGCAATCAGTGCACTCACTCTATCAGCTAACTAGATTTATTCTAAAGCCACCCAATCAATACAACGGCCTAATCCAAACGGTCGTTATCGGAGATGTTGATAGAGGTCCTATTGGGGCTCATGTGAAAATCAAAGACACGGATGACGTGCATCGATAGAAGCGCCCATGATGAGGTCGCTCCCGGAGTCTTCCGCTTTTTCGAAGTGGGGACGACGACCTTAGACTTGCCTCTAGTGGTTGTCATAGTGTACCTAAAAAGAATAGATAATAGATAAATGTCAGCATAAGAATTAAGTCAAAGCACAAATCAGCATCATGAATCTAATCAAAGCGAATATTGAATCTAATTAAATTTAAAATCATAAGATGAAACACTAATCAACAAAATAATTGAACAAAAACTTAAAGAAAAGTAAATAGTAATAACATAATAATAAGAAATAATAATAATAATGAAAAGATAATAAAAATAGAACCTACGAATAATAAGAACAACTATAAATGAAGAACAAAACTAAAATAATTAATAATAATAAAATAGTAATAAAAATAAAAATAAAAAAGATAGTAAGAATAACACTAAAGGTAATAGTAAAACCATAATAAAAATAATAAGAGTAATAATGTCTAGAACTAAAACAAAAATAAAAATCAAATCAAATCAAATCAAATATACTAAACTAAATAAATAAAAATAAAAAATAAATAAAATAAAAGCAAGGAGGGGTAACTGGTGAGAAACCGATGGAGGACAATAAAGGGGTTAAGCATGGTGGCCGACGAGAGGTGGGGCTCCGACAAGAATGGGTCGGTGGTGTGAGGGTGTTTTGTCGAAGGGGAAAGAGGGACAAATAGAAAGGTGGTTCGAAGGGAAAATGGGAGTGGTGGTGCGGCAAGGGGGAAGGGGGAAGGGAGAAGAGAAGGATGGTAGAAAGGGGAATGAGACATTTGTTAATAGAGTTAAGGGGAAGAAGGAAGGAAGGCAAAGGGGAAGGGGAGAATTGTGGGTAGGGACTGTGTGTGTGTGGGGTGGTGGATGGGAGAAAGGGGAAAGAGGGAGGGGTACACGATGACGAAGTAGGGAGTTGAAGAAAAAGACAAAGAGAAAGAAGAAAGGGAGGGAAAATGAGACAGTGAGGCTGAGGGGGGTTGCAGCTTGAAGGTGAAGGTGGTGGACGGTGAATGGGGGTCGGTGACATCAGGATGGTGATAAGTTAGGTCGAACGGTGGGAGGAAAACAAAGAGGAAGATAATGAAAATTTTTTAGGGTTTTTGGGTTAAAAAGGGGGACACGGTCGTGTCACGGCTCGTCAACTGTCACACAATCATGTCACACTCCTGTGTGTAGTTAAAAAATCGAAGCCTAATGATCACATAGCCTTGAAAACGTTTGTGTGTCTAGGCTGTGTATGATATTCCTTCGCTTCTCCTACACGGTGTGGGGCCGTGTGGGGCACACGGTCTCATACATGCTCGTGTGACAAGCCTTGTCTCTTACACGGCTGTGTCTATGGCTAGTGTAACTCTCTGACTTGTAATTAAATTTGAAAAATTAACTCCAGTGTTTATACGGCATTGGACACGCCCATGTGTCTAGGCCGTATGTGCTACATAACCGTGTCACCAAGCTGTGTGCCGTGTAATAATCAAATTTTGGAAAAATTAAGTTTAGGACTCACACGACCAAGGACACGCCTGTGTGTCCAGGTCGTGTGACCTACACGGCCATGTCTTTGCATAGTGTAACTCATTGTAGAACACTCCCTTGTGCACACGGCATAGGACATGCCCGTGTGTTTAAGCCGTGTATCTCACATTGTCGTGTCACCTAGCCGTGTGACTCACTTTTGATTACCCACTTTTGTACACATCTCGGACGTGCATGTCCAGGCTGTGTCGGTCAAAAACAATTTTTTAAATTACAAAATTTAATCTAGTTACTTTTAAATTAGCATACAATAAAATCAAAAGAATTAGCAGAAGTTAAACACTCAGGCTGCCTCTCGAGAAGCTCTTATTTAGAGTTTAAGCTTGACTTTACCTTGTATATGCATGGTTACGGTGGTTCTCAGAGCCGAAACTCCTCTTTCTCATTAGCAATTTTAATATCAATATAAGGCTTGAGTCGAGTGTTGTTTACCTTAAATGTACCAAACTCAGAATGTGTTACCTCAATTGTACCGTAGGGGAAGATATTCAGTTTTGTAAATGAGTTCGATCCACTTGACTCAAGCTTTGAAGGGGAAGGTCGTGGATCCGATTTGTCTACCAATACTTTGTCCCCAACTTTAATTTGGTTCGTTCTCATCACATGCTCATCATGCCGTCGCTTTGTGTTTTCATTATATTTTTTCAGTTTCTCCTCAGCATGCACTCGCCATTTATCTGGTTCATCAAGTTGTACTATTCGCTCTTCATATGTTGTTTCGTTTCTATCACCTTGACTAAAATATGGCTCCAACATGTTTTCACGAGGGATTTCCTACAAATAAGGGTGAGCCACATGGTTACTAACATTAACAAAATGTTTTATATCATCTCGCTCATTAGAGACTCTTACAGAATCACGTGCTTGGAGAATAATCTTTTTGTCACCTACACTAAGCACAAGTTCACTTGTACCAACATCGATAATAGTCCTAGCAGTGGCTAAAAAGGGTCGGCCTAAGATCAGAGGTACCTCACTATCCTTATCCATGTCTAACACAACAAAGTCAATGGGGAATATGAATTTATCTATTTTCACAAGCAGAGCCTCAATAATACCCTTAAGATATCTAATGGTTTTATCTGCTAATTTAATACTCATCCTAGTGTTTTTTGGGTTTCCCAAGACGTAGTTGTTTAAACATTTTGTAGGACATGAAATTAACACTAGCCCTTAAATCAGACGAGGCATTATCACTATTTAAACTATCAATGAGACAAGGACCTGTATCTTTCAGCTTGTTGGGTAGTTTATTTTGGAGAATGTTTGAACAAACTGCATTAAGCTCCACAGTCGACGAGTCGACTAACTTTCTTGTGTTTATTAATAGCATGTTTAAGAATTTGACGTCAGTTGGCATCTATGAAAGAGCTTCAACAATCGATAAGTTAATGTGTAATTTTTTAAGAGCTTAAGAAATTTATCATATTATTCGTTTGTGTGATCTTTCTTCATCACGTTTGGATATGGCACTCGAGGATTGTATTATTTGACAATCAGCTATTCGTATTTCTTATCTTTTCCAACCTCATCATTATTCACCACATCTTCTTGCCTCGGTTTCTATTCAGGTGCTCCCTTGGGTTAGTTTCAGTATTGCTAGGCAAGCTACTTGTGGTCGTTCCAAAATTAGTTTAGTAAGCTGTCCGATTTGGTTTTCGAGCCCTTGAATCGATGTTTACTTATTTTTTAGTGTTGGATTACTGTTTTGGAAATGAGTTTTTGACACTGAGATAAACTTTGTCAACATCTTCTCAAGGTTCAACTTCTTCTCTTGATGATAAGGTTGCTGGAAGGCCGAAGGGGGATGTGTTTGTTGATTTCCTTGACAACCCCAAGAAAAATTGGTATGGTTCCTCCAAACTGCATTATAGTTATTTCTGCAAGGGTTATTTTGAGGTCTAGAATTATTACCCATATAATTAACTTGCTCATTTTCTGTACTAGGACCGAAGGGTAAACATTCTAGATTATTAATTTTAACCACCATTTGTATCGCATTGCATCATTGGATTTACCTGCGTAGAAAAATATAAACGTCAATTTTTTATTCAGTGCTTCTACTTGGCTTGCTAATATAGTAACCGAATCAATATTAAAAACATTGGTTGCTTTCATCGGTTTCGTCCTCATGACTTGCCACTGATAATTATTCAGTGTATCTCCTCTATAAACTCATAAGCTACTTTGGGTGTTTTATTGTTCAGTGTTCCACTAGCTGTGACATCAATTAACTGCTTTGTTGAGGGATTCAAACCATTGTAGAAGGTTTGAACTTGTAACCATAAAGGTAGCCAATGGTGAGGGCACTGTCTCAATAGATCTTTGTATCTCTCCTATGTATCATATAAAGTTTCTAAATCGATCTAAACAAAAAAAGAGATGTCATTCCTCAACTTGGCTGTCTTAACCAGTGCAAAGTACTACAAAAGAAATTAACCACTGTTTTGCCTTTTCCTCAACGAGAAAGGGAACAACCATAAACGAATGGCGTAATCAGTGGAACTATTAATATTGAAAGTGTCACAAATCTCCAAGAAATTGGTCAGATGAGTATTTGGATCTTCATCTTGCAAACCATTAAATTGAACATATTGTTGTACCATCTGAATAATGTTCAGCTTCAGTTCAAAATTATTTGCAGCAATAGTAGGTTTCACAATATACGATTCAACCCTAGTCAGAGTGAGCTTGCCATAATCGTACATAGTACGACGAATAGGAGCTGCAGGAGGTAGCTGAATATTTTGATTATCACCCATCGCCTCAATAATATTGTTGTCCTCTTATTTGTCAACTATATTTTGTTTACTTTTCCTTACTTCTCTAACCTCTCTATGATTTTTGTGAGCAGTAATTTCACTGTCGAAAAGCAATGGTCCCGACAGGTTTTTTCTAATCATAAACTAAAAAGAACCTGCCAAAAACAAACAAAAAAAATTAAAATGTAAAAATTAAATTAAAACAAAAATATAAAACGAGTATCACATTGTTCGAAACAAGTTCAAAATGAAAAAAATTAAATCAGATGTTTCATCAAGAATGCACATAAACAACCAAATAAATCTTTTTTTTTTCATCTTGGAGATGCTTTACTTTCATCTTTCTATGACAAAATATAAACTTGCCTTGAAATGTATGTTTCAAGCTCCCTGGAAACCTCAGTTAACTTCAAATCAAAATTGCTTTTATACTTTTGTTTTGGTGACGGTGATGGCATAGTAGAAAACATAGTTGGAGAGCCTGAAAATCTACGCCTCGGGCTTGAAAGTTTTCCTGGTGAACCTGGAATTCTTCATTTAGAAACTAGAGATGTTGCAGCTATTCCTGAATTGGCCATATTTCTTTTAAGGTTCATTAATGGGCCATATTTTGTTTCTAGTGGTAGTGCCTTCAATGCATCAAGCTCCACTGCTGGCTTTTGTATCATAAGCCTTTTTCTAACCTTATCTGCAGCTAGAAGAGCTTTGTCCCAAGTAAGATTTATTAGTCTTCATGAATCAAGGCTTACACGGAACTTTTGTTTCTTGCTGGTTGAGGTGGAAGCTTTAGGATCTTCATCAATTCTTATGGACAATCTCGGGGGATCCTGAAATTGAACTCACACCTGTAAGATGGGGCATAGTGTAACACCCCAAACCCAGCCTAGACGTTATGGCTGAATCTGGTGATGTCACATGGAATGGAATTTTGGAATCGAATTTATCAGGTTAAAATCGTTTTCGTTTGTTAGCTTTTATTCTTCTTTCCTCAATTTCAAAACTATTTCTCGTTAAATTGATTTGTTTAAAAACACATTCTGTAGCAGAAGCTTTTAAAACCGTGATATTTAAATAAAATCATTTGCGTTTTAGTAAAAAACGTTGTCTTTAATAAAATGAGTTTTCGTTGCAGTTCTAAAGTTCATAAAAACAGTTAAAATCCAAAACAAAGGCAAACTGTCCAAAATTCCCAAATTACATCAAAATATCCCTGAAAACCAATTGGAAATAAATACCACAACTGAATTTAAAATAGTTCAATAATCATGTGGTCACCGTTAAGCCCTCTACTGCACCGATCCGTCTAAGTCTGGGAATTACCTATACAGATAAAACTTAAAGGGTGAGTTTACATAAACTCAGTGTGTAATCCCCACAGAAGATATGCATACAGTCAAACAACAGATATCAGTCAAATGTAGTCTGGGCTTAAGCCCATTACAGATTTAGATACAGATTAGGCCTTAGCCCATTCAATTACAGTTTCAAATATAAATTAGGGCCTTAGCCCATTTCAGATACAGTGTGCATACAGTAACAGAAATTAGTATCCTACCCATCAGCCTCTACACACCATCTCCGACCATCCCCACACACCATGTGGGGTTTAAAACACCCACCTAGCCTTACACACCAAGTCGTACCGAATGCAGTACATATCAGTAATATTACAGCTGAGCTGCCAGATAATAGGCATAAAAGCCTTTCAGTACACTTCCTCCAATAATCAATCATCCTACCCCAATGCAGATGCAACTAAACATGCTCAATGCTGATATACAGAAATACATGCTTACATGCTATTATTCAGTTATCAGTCACACATACAGATCAGTAAACATGCATAGATTTAACATGCACAATACATATATTGTATGTTTAGATAACACGATTTAGGGTCTAAGTAGCACTTACCGACCCTATACTAGCTTCACAGTCGACTTGGGCGACCTATGCAACCCTAGGAAACATTTTAACTAAATGGGCCCACATGCCCATGTGGCTTGCCCATGTGTGCCTACACGCTCAAATTGGCCTTGGCCCGTGTGGATCACACAGTCTGGCCCAAATTCCACACGCCCTGTAGACTACCTGTGTGGGCCCACACACCCGTGTGGCCCACACGGCCTAATCAGTCAAGCACGTGTCTCACACGGCCTTCCTAGCCATCACACGGTTGTGTCTTGCACACGGCCTGGACTTTGTCGATCACACGGCCATGTCATCTTACACGACCTACCACACGGGCGACCACACGCCTGTGTGGCCTCGCCAGTTTACAATTTTGGTTTTTGCCGAATCTCTTTTTCTGTGCTTTCGGGTACACACTTGGTACGTTTTCGACACAAAAGCACTCTTGGGATCACGAGAACCTAAAATTGACCAATTAAAGCCCCAATGAATCTTTTAAAACCATATTAAACTAAACTATCTTGTAAAAGATAAACCTTTGATTTACCAAGAAATCTTACCTTAGAGCGAACAACGATGCTTACTAGCAATCTAAACGCCGATTGAAAGCCTCCAGCCTTTACACCTATTCTAAACATAAAACGAATTCTATTAAACCAACATTCATTAACCAATGCAGGAAGCGCACTCACCAACCTATCGATAACACACCAAAAATGGCAGAACAACGAGGCACGAAATATTGATCCAAAAGAAAGAAAAACCAGCAATGAGGGGAGGAAAAGGAGAATGAAAGAAAGAAAAAAAACGAAAAAGAATAATAACAGAGAAACAAAAACTAACGTCAGAAGACTTGGGGAGAGAGAAACAAAATTTGCTTTGAGATATGCTGATAACTTCCCACTACTTCACATCCTAACCACCCACTCTCAGTCTTTCAATACAATCGGAACTCTTTCAGTTAAACGAGCAAAAATTACTACCCATGCTCGCGCAGGGATTCGAACACAGGACCTTCAGCAAACTAACACTCAAATTAACCACCAAACCAGTAGGCCCATTCTGATATGATTCTACCAATAATTAAATATGAACCCATTGAGCAAGTATAAAGCTTAAGTCAGAAAAATACCAAAATTTTCCAAAGACAAGGCTTGAACTTGGGACCTCACACACACACACCCAGAACACATAACTACTGAAGCAGATACTCAATTGTGTCACACTTCTACACAAAAGTCAAAATAAGAATTTTGAGGCGTTACAACTCTACCTCCTAAAAGAAATTTTGACCTTGAAATTTACCTGGTCAGAACAAATGAGGATACTACTGACGCATCGAGTCCTTAGGCTCCCACGTAGCCTCTTCAGTGCTATGATTCTGCCACAGCACCTTCACTAATGGAATAGACTTCTTCTGAAAAACCCTAACATTGCGATCTAGAATCTAAATCGGCTCCTCTTCAAAGGTCAAATCTAGCCTAACCTCAATCTCGTCAATAGGGACAATATAAGTAAGATCAGAGCAGTAACGCCTCAACATCGAGACTTGGAGTACGTCATGAATACGGTTTAGGTCTGGAGGTTACTCCAACTGATAAGCGACCGATCCCACTTGCTTCAAAATTCGGTAAGGCCCAATAAACCTAGGGCTCAACTTACATTTGTGAGCAAACTTCAGAACCTTCTTCCATGTCGAGACCTTAAGAAACACAAAGTCCCCCACAGAATACTCAATCTCACATCTCTTTATATCAGCGTAAGACTTCTGTCTATCAAAAGTAGCCTTCAGACGATCTCGAATCTGTTGAACCTTATCTTCAGTCTCAGAAACCAATTCAGGACCCAAAACTCGATGTTCGCCCAACTCAGTCTAACACAAAGGAGTACGATACTTACGACCATGCATAGCCTCGTAAGGTGCCATCTGAATACTCAATTGGAAACTGTTATTGTGGGTGAACTCGGCTAACGGCAGGTAATCCTCCCAACTACCTTAAAAATAGATAACACAACTCCTCAACATATCCTCTAGTATCTTAATCACCCTCTTAGGTTGCCCATCTATCTGAGGATGGAATGCAGTACTAAAGTCTCATCTTGAACCCAGAGCTTCATGTAACTTTTTTTAGAACCGAGACGTGAAGCGATGATTTCTATCAGAATTGATTGAGACCGGTACCCCATGCAATCTCACTATTTCAGAAATGTAGAGCTTTGCTAACTTCTAAAGAGAATAGTTGGTCCTAACTAGAACGAAGTGCGCAGACTTAGTCAATCGATCTTTGATGACCTAAACAAAATCCTTCTTAGTGGGTGTCAAAGGCAACTGAAGCTCAGCCTTAACCTGCTGGCACGTTAGACATCGTACCACAAAATCAGTAACCTCACGCTTCAAACCTGGCCACCAGTACAGTTTTCAAAAATCTTGGTACATTCGGGCTATTATGCGCCTCCCTCAGAATAGACTGCCTCAAATCAGTATCATTCGGTACACAAATCTAACCACGAAAACAGAGTACGCCATCATTATTCAGCCTAAAGCCCGCATTGCTGCCACTCTCAACCTGAAGGAACCAAAGACCTAATGATTCATCCTTTAACTGCCTGTCCCGAATCTATTCTATCAAAGTCGGTTTAACCTACAGCTCAGCCAACAGACTTTTTTCGTCGAACAAACTAAGTCGAGTGAACATTACTCTCAGATTAGTCATCATCCTACGGCTCAACACATTGACCACCATATTAGCCTTGCCAGGATGGTACTCAATAGTACAGTCATAGTCCTTAAGCAGCTCAATCCATCTACACTGCCTAAGATTCAACTCCTTCTAAATCAGGAGATACTTAAGGCTTTTGTGATCAGTGCAGATAATACACCTCTCACTATATAGATAGTGTCTCTAGATTTTCAAAGCAAAGACTACAGTGGCCAATTCCAAATCATGCGTCGGATAGTTTGCCTCATGCTTCTTGAGCGACGAGACGCATATGCCGCAACCTTGCCGTCCTGCATCAGAACACAACCCAAACCCACATGCGACGCATCACTTTAAACCACAAACTCTTTCCTAGGTTCAGGTTGTATCAGAACAAGAGCCTCAGTCAGATAGTCTTGAGCTTCACGAAACTTTCCTGTTGCACATCAGTCCAGACAAATGAAACACCCTTATGTAGTAGCTTAGTTAAGAGCGCTACAATCAGTGAGAAACCTTCCATAAATCACCGATAATAACCCGGTAGACCTAGAAAACTGCGGATCTTAGACACACTCCTAGGCTGTTTCAAATCCAGTACAACCTCAATCTTTCGAGGATCGACATTGACCCCCTCAGCAAAAACCACGTGTCCTAGAAATGTTACCTCTCGTAACCAAAATTCGCACTTGCTAAATTTAGTATAGAGTTGATTTTCTCTCAACATCTGAAGAACTACCCTAAAGTGCTCGTCATCCCTATCCTCAGTCTTAGAATAAAACAATATGTTGTCGATGAAGACCATGACGAACTGATCTAGATAAGGCTGAAATACTCGATTCATCAGATCCATTAATACGGCTGGTACATTCGTCAACCCAAAAGGCATAATTAAGAACTCGTAATGCCCATACTGAGTTCTAAATGCAGTCTTATGTACATCCACTTTCTTAACATTCAACTGGTGATACCCTGAACAGAGATCGATTTTAAAAAACATAGAAGCCCCTTGGAACTGATCAAATAAGTCGTCGACCCTCGGAAGTGGATACTTGTTTTTAATGGTCAACTTGTTCAACTGCCGATAGTCTATACACATCCTCATAGTCCAATCCTTTTTCTTAACAAACAAAACTGGTGCTCCCCACGGAGACACACTCAAAAGGATGAAGCCACGGTCCAACAACTCCTGAATTTGAGCCTTAAACTCCATAAGCTCCTTCGGTACCATTCGATAGGGGGCGATAGACACCGGAGCTGTGTCAGGAAAAAGCTCAATCCCAAATTCCACTTCTCGATTCAGAAGTAAACCCAGTAGCTCCTCAGAAAAGACGTTTGAAAAATTCCTTACAGTTCTAATATCCTTTATAGGAGAGTCCCCAAAAATGGAAACACTAATATATGTCCTTTACGAACCAGTTTCTCAGCCACTAGTGTTAGTCAAATAATTCTAACGTTCCCCAATCATGACTGCCTCATTATCTTCCTCAGTTCTCAAGACGACCCTCTTAGTCGCACAGTCCAAACTGACACGGTGCTTGACCAACCAGTCCATACCGAGAATCAAGTCGAACTCCCCAAACAGTAGCTCCATCAGATTAGCCAGAAATACTGACCCTTGAACCTCTAGCAGAACGTCTCTATATAGTTTGCTAACCCGAGCCGATTGCCCTAGTGGACTCGGCACCGTCATCTCACTAGAAGTACTCTTAACCAAAATCCCCAAGTTTCCAGACACAGTACTAGCTACAAAGGAATGTGTGGAACCTATGTCTATTAAAGCAAAATAAGGTACATCATAAATTAAAAATGTACGGATAATAACGTATGGAGCATCTTAGTCCTCTAGGTAATAAGTACCATAAACAAGAGCAGGTTGCCTCGCCTCAATCTGTCCAGCACCTCTGTCTGGTGCTCTCTGTTCTTGGCTTATATCGTTACTACCCCTAGCCTGACTACAGCCCCTCGGTGGCTGCTGAACTACCTTCTGTAGCTGTGTAGTACCAGAACCCAGAGTTTGCATCTGATTGGCCCTTAGTGGATACTCTCGAATGTAGTGCTCTAAAGACCCACACCTTAAACACGCTCCAGTCCTTCTCCAACACTCGCTCTGATGGCGTCTACCATAATCTCCACAAGGCTGCAATCCGATAGGAGCAACAGGGGCTTCAGCTCTAACCGGCCCATCAGTCCTTGCCTTTTTCTTAGGCTGCTGTACTGAACTCGATGGCTCCGAATCCCTCTTGTTCTTGCCCTTCTCGCGATCTATGTTTTGGCGCTCAGCGCGCTTAACCTCTTCGGTGATCTTCGCCTTCTCTACCAGAATAGAGAACTCTCGCTTCCTCAGACGCCACCATACCTTGCGCATAGTGGCTCAGTCTTAGAAATTCAGCTTCATAGTCGGCCACTGATCGGTCTCCTTGAGTAAGGTTCAGAAACTTACGCCTATGAGCATCGATGTAATTGGCTCCCATATACTTCTCTTAGAAGGTAGACATAAAGAACTCCCAGTCAGCCACCACTGATAGGCCTCATCGCGAAGCAACGAGACTACACCCTTAAATTTCCTTTCAGGGGTATAGTCTAAATCGTCCATTATCCCCTCAGCAGCTATAAGCTGAAAAATATATAAGACTTTTCCTATATAATTCGTCACATTTTTACTTAAATTTGTTGTTAAAACCAAGTAATTGTTTAATAAATTAATGAAATATATGAAAATATGAAATTGGGACATAGAAGTTATTAAAATGTGATTTTATGCTTTATTATATAGTTTTCATGCAGAAAATGGCTTCTTTTATATTAATTTGAGCATATTATATTTTCATGTTATAAAGTGGGCCATGCATGATTAAATTAAATAATAAAATATAAAGTTATATTTAATAATTTATTTTAATATATTTCATTAATAAATTGGGTTTTAATTAATTAAGTAAATTGATTAATTAAAGTGGTTAAATTATTTTCTTTGGTCCTCTAAATTATCTACTATTTTTGGACAGGTCTGAGAGCTTTATTTTGATTACAAAACCATCCAAATAGAGGACCAAGTCAACCCAAAATTCAGCTGCATGTGGATGTTCATAAATCAAATTTTGGTTTAATTGCACAAGACCTTTAAAGAGTTGAAGAATTGGAGATTTACCCGGAGATTTGCAGTTGACCGAGTCCTGATCCTGATGATGTGTGGCACTTAAATCAAGCAAAAATCAGCCACATTTCCACAAATCATGGCCGACCACCCTTGGAGGAATTCTCGAAAGATGGACACTCCTATTTTTAGCAAACTAGCTCACTTGTATCACCTATAAATAAGACCCCATTTATCACTTTTCTAATCATCCCTCACTTATTCATCATTCTGTCCTCTCTCAATTCTCTTAGTTTTCTTTCCCCTCACGCCTATCATCATCCTTGCATAAGGATTTTTAACAAATTAGCCTCTTAAAGAGCCCTTGGTCGGCCACCTTGGAGAGCCATCAGCAAAGGAGCAAAGTGACGGAACGAAGGAGCCCTCGTTAGTCAGAGTCTTGGGTGACAGCCACTTTGATTTGGGTTTAATCTTTCTTTTCTTTAATTTAATTCAAGAATGTTTGCTATGTGTTCACTGTTTTTGTTTACAACAATGATAGCTTAATTTTATTTAAGTTAGGATGATTGCTTTGATTAAATAATAATTATTTGATTCATGCTTATAATATTTGTGCCTCAATCGATCATGTTTTCAATTAAAATAAAGTTTGTATTTGGTTCATACGCGATTGAAATGCACTTGAATTAGCTGAGCGATCCTAACCAGATGACGGTTAATGGATGCATAATTGAAATGTGCATGCCCAATTTAGATCCTAACCCAATTGAATTGCAGGTTGCATAACAACCCTAACCAGGCTCTGTTATCTGTATAGTTTTTAAATTTGTGTGATTAAACTGTTTCAAACCTAACACGTCCCTGTTACCTCGCACGAATACTAAGAAACCCTTAGTAAATAAGGATCAGTAAAATGTGTATTTACTAAGTAAAAGGATTCCAAAAGGACCTAATGTGGTTTCCAAACTCATGAAATATTGAGTTGCCATGGAATGTTTTTCCGAATATTGATAAGCATGTTGATAATAATTTGAGTTGAGTTAAAGTAATTGTCCTAGCTTATTTATGTTATAATTGTTGCTTATTGTGTTAATTCTGCTAAAATCTATTTCATTCATATAGTTTCATGTTAAGATGAATCACATTCGAGATCATTGCATCTAGGTTAATTTTGCATAGTTTTAATCAGTACTTCTAAATCAAATTGTGTTTCTATTTATCAAATTGTTAATATAATTTTACAATTTAAGTGACTTAGCACAAATACAATCCCTGTGAAGACGATAACTCGATACTTACTTATTACTTGATAACGACTATGTACACTTGCACAAACCCGAGCGTTACAAGTTTTTGGCGCCGTTGCCAAGGATTGTCAATTGTTTCCATAGTCATTTTTTGTGAAATTATTTATTTTCAATTTGGTTATTTCTAACAGTACTAACTTATTCTTTTTAATTTTGTAATTTTCATCTCAGGTGTTTATGAGCATAAATCGGATTATCGATTTACTCCCAGTAGACCCTGAAATTGAGTAAACTTTCAGACAAAGAAAGCATGAACGAATAGCTTAGGGACAGAACGAGATGGACCTTGGAAATCAAAATCAAGACCAAGGTAATGAAACCGAACATGTATAAAATCCTATCCTCATTGCCGATGATAGGGATTGATGCATCAGACAATATGTTGTGCCACTTTTCAATGAGTTAAATCCATGAATTAGAAGGCCAGATATTGAGGCAACCCAATTCGAATTAAAACCAGTGATGTTTCAAATGCTACAAACGGTGGGCCAATTTAGTGGTATGCCCACAGAATATCCACATCTCCATCTTCGATTGTTTATAGAGGTGAGTGATTCATTCAAGATAGCCGGTGTGACTGAAGGCGCACTGAGGTTGAAGTTATTTCCGTGCTCGTTGCGAGATCGAGCACGAGTATGGCTCAATTCATGGCCACCAAGTTTCATATCTACATGGCAAGAATTAGTAGAGAGATTTTTGGTTAAGTATTTCCTACCTAGCAAAAATGCTAAGTTGAGGAACGAGATCACGATTTTCCAACAATTGGATGACGAGTCTTTGTATGAGGCTTGGGGGCGATTTAAAGAGTTACTGCGTAAGTGTCCTCATTATGGGATTCCTCATTGCATCCAGTTGCAGACATTCTATAATAGTCTCAATGCACATACAAGATTGATGGTAGATGCTTCTACGAATGGTGCAATTTTGTCTAAGTCTTATAATGAGGCTTATGAGATCATTGAGAGGATTGCGAGCAACAACTATCAATAGCCAACAAATCGAACAACTTTAGGAAGATGTGTAGCCAGAGTTCATGAAGTTGATGCCCTCACTTCGTTATCAGCTCCGGTATCATCTATTTCCTCTATGCTAAACCAGTTTACCGCTAATAGTGCTAATAATTTTGCAACTCAGCCACCAAGTCCGTTTGAAGTAGTTTCCTGTGTGTACTATAGGAAAGGTCATTCTTTCTAAAATTTCCCATTGAATCTCGAGTCGGTGTACTATGTGGGGAACCAACATCAAAATAGGAGTGGACAAGGACCCCAGTCCAACTTCTATAATCCTTCATGGCGTAATCACCCTAACTTTTCTTGGAGCAACCAAGGAAATGGGCCAAAAAACAACTTTATGCAGCATAGACCCAACCAATCTCAAGGGTTTAATCAGTAAGCTCCAAAACCACTTCAAGCTGAATCACCAAATATTTTAAAGAAGTTGTTGAAAGCATACATGGCAGATAATAATATTTTAATCCAGAGTCAAACAGCAACACTGAAAAATTTGGAAAACCAAATGGGTCAGTTAGATATGGAGCTTCATAATAGACCGTAGGAAACATTTCCAAGCAATACTGAGAATCCAAGAAATTTGGGTAAAGAACATATCAAGGCAGTGGCATTGCAAAGTGGTAAAATTCTAGAACCCCGACTGATTGATGTCGAAGACGAGCCTGATGAAAAGAGGGAAAGTCAACTAGCTGTTGAATTTCCTACACCAAAAGAGTCAGAATCTACAAAGAATGACAAGGTAAATTCAAACTTAGTGAATTCAGATACTTTAACATCTTCTTTAGATGCAGATTTACCTACTCAGTAGAGTTGTTCGGTTCAACCGAAAGTTTCATCACCTCCATATCCATAAAGATTGCAGCAACACAAGCAGAAACAAGAGGTGCAATTTAAGAAGTTTTTGGATGTTGTGGAGCAATTACACATCAATATTCTATTGGTGGAGGCTTTAGAACAAATGAAGAATTATGTGAAGTTTATAAAGGATGTACTATCCTAGAAGAAATGACTGAGTGAGTATGAGACTGTTGCCCTGACAAAGGAGTACAGTGCATTCCTGCAGGACAAGCTGCCACCAAAATTGAAGGATCCAATAAGCTTTACGATACCTTATAACATTGGTGAATCTTACTGTGGTAAAGTTTTATGTGACTTAGGAGCAAGTATCAACTTGATGCCTAAGTCTATTTTCAAGATGCTAGGGATAGGAGAAGTAAGACCTACAACTGTGACGCTCCAGCTAGCGAATCGATCTTTAGTATACCTCAAAAGAAAGATCGATGATGTTTTGGTAAGAGTCGATAAATTTATTTTTCCTGCTAATTTCATTATTCTAGATTTTGAAGCAGATAAGGAAGTTCCAATTATCCTTGGGAGACCTTTCTTAGCCACGGAAGAACGTTAATTTATGTTCAGAAAGGCGAACTCACTATGCGAGTTCAAGATGATCAGGTAACTTTTAACATTCTTAAAGTAATGAAATTTCTCGATCCAACAGAAGAGTGCTCAGTTATGGAAGAAATAGAAACCTTGATTTCTATGGAAAGTTATATTGAAAAAGATCTATTGGAGAAAGCCTTAGGGTTTGACCCTTTAGAGGATGAAGAAGGTGAAGAAAACATGACTGTGATGGAAGCCAATCCTAGAAATTTTATTCAATCCACATAGTTTGAACTATTGGAGTTGGAAGTCAGAGAATTGGTGCAACCCAAATTGTCAATCGAAGAACCACATACACTCGAACTAAAGGTACTTCTGTCCCATTTGAAATATGTTTATTTAGGTGACTGCTCCACTTTGCCTGTGATTATTTCAGCAGAACTGACGAAAGATCAAGATGAGCAATTAATTATTGTTCTAAAGAAATTTAAGAAAGCAATTGGTTGGACCATAGCTGATATTTGAGGTATAAGCTCTTCATTTTGCATGCACAAAATTATTCTAGAGGAAGGTGAAAGAGCTCGAATTGATGGGCAAATGAGGCTCAATCCTATTATGAAGGAAGTTATGAGAAAGAAAGTGATCAAATGGTTAGATGCAAGAATCATTTATCCTATTTTAAATAGTTCGTGGGTATGTCCAATACAGTGTGTGTCGAAGAAAGGTAGAATTACGATTGTTGATAATGGGCGTAATGAATTGATCCCAATAAGAACTATTATTGGTTGGAGAATTTGTGTTGACTATAGAAAGTTGAATAAAGTCATTCAGAAGGACCATTTTTCGTTGCCTTTTATGGATAAGATGTTAGATTGACTGGTTGGTAATTAATTCTATTATTTTTTAAATGGCTATTCGGGATATAACCAAATAGTTGTAGCTCCAAAGACCAACATAAAAAAACCTTTACTTTTCCGTACGGTACGTTTGCTTTTAGGCGAATGCCTTTTGGTTTATGCAATGCACCTGCAGTCTTTCAACGATGCATGATGGCAATATTCACTGATATGGTTGAAAATTTTATTAAAGTTTTCATGGATGGTTTTTCTGTTTTTGGTAACACTTATGATATTTGTTTGAGTAATTTAGCTAATGTACTGAAGAGATGCGAAAAGCCGAATCTAGTCCTTAACTGAGAGAAATGTCATTTTATGGTTAAGGAAGGGATTGTCTTAGGGCATAGAATTTCAAATAAAAGAATTGAAGTCGACAAAGCAAAGGTGGACGTAATTGAAAGATTATTGACCCCAATTAATGTGAAAGGAGTCAGAAGTTTCTTAGGCCATGCTGGTTTTTATCGAAGGTTTATCTAATATTTTTCGAATTTTTCTAAACCGTTGTGTTTGTTTTTAAAGAAAGATGCAATGTTTGATTTCAACAAAGCATGTTTAAAAGCTTTTGAAGAGCTGAAAAAACGGTTAATCTCAGCCTCAATAATCATTACACGTGATTGGAGCACACCTTTTGTGTGGATGTGCGATGCAAGTGATTATGTTGTTAGAGCTGTGATGGGTCAAAGAAGAAATAAAGTGTTCCACCCCATTTACTATGCAAGTAGAACCTTGACGGGAGCCCAACTCAATTATACAGTAACTAAAAAGGAACTATTTGCTATAGTTTTTTCTTTTGACAAATTCCGCTCATATCTTATAGGTGCCAAAGTTACAGTATTTACTGGCCATGCGGCCATTAAATACTTGTTCAAGAAAAAAGATGCTAAATTAAGGCTAATTTGTTAGATACTTTTACTCCAAGAATTTGACCTTGAGATCCAAGACAGAAAAGGTATTGAAAATCAAGTAGCTAATCATCTGTCGAGGTTGGAGCAAGGTGAGATAACTCGATCACATGTGCCTATCAACGAGAATTTCCCAGATGAACACTTATTTGAGGTGAGTCGAATTCATGAAACACTTTGGTTTGCTAATTTTGCCAACTATCTTGCATGTGGAATAATTCCTTAAGAAATGACATACCAACAAAGGAAGAAATTCATTCTTGATAGTCGGTATTATTTCTGGGAGGACCCGTTCTTGTTTAAACAATGTGAAGATAATATAATCCGAAAGTGTGTAGTTAAAAGTGAGATTGCTGAAATCTTATATAATTGCCATTCATCTTTTTACTTAAATTTGTTGTTAAAACCAAGTAATTGTTTAATAAATTAATGAAATGTATGAAAATATGAAATTCGGACATAGAAATTATTAAAATGTGATTTTATGCTTTATTATATAGTTTTCATGCAGAAAATGGCTTCTTTTATATTAATTTGAGCATATTACATTTTCAAGCTATAAAGTGGGCCATGCATGATTAAATTAAATAATAAAATGTAAAGTTATATTTAATAATTTATTTTAATATATTTCATTAATAAATTGGGTTTTAATTAATTAAGTAAATTGATTAATTAAAGTGGTTAAATTATTTTATTTGGTCCTCTAAATTATCTGCTATTTTTAGACAGGTCTGATAGCTTTATTTTGATTACAAAACCATCCAAATTGAGGACCAAGTCAACCCAAAATTTGGCTGCATGTGGATGTTCATAAATCAAATTTTGGTTTAATTGCACAAGACCTTTAAAGAGTTGAAGAAATCGGAGATTTACCCGGAGATTTGCAATTGACCGAGTCCTGATCCTGATGATGTGTGGCACTTAAATCAAGCAAAAACCAGCCACATTTCCACAAATCATGGTCGGCCACCCTTGGGGGAATTCTCAAAAGATGGACACTCTTATTTTTAGCAAACTAGCTTCATTGCCTCGCCTATAAATAAGACCCTATTTCTCACTTTTCTAATCATCCCCCACTCATTCATCATTCTCTCCTCTCTCAATTCTCTTAGCTTTCTTTCCCCTCAAGCCTATCATCATCCTCGCATAAGGATTTTTAACAAATTAGCCTCTTAAAGAGCCCTTGGTCGGCCACCTTGGAGAGCCATCAGCAAAGGAGCAAAGCGAAGGAACGAAGGAGCCCTCGTCAGTCAGATCCTTGGGTGATAGCCACTTTGATTTGGGTTTAATCTTTCTTTTCTTTAATTTAATTCAAGAATGTTTGCTATGTGTTCACTGTTTTTGTTTACAACAATGATGGCTTAATTTTATTTAAGTTAGGATGATTGCTTTGATTAAATAATAATCATTTGATTCATGCTTATAATATTTGTGCCTCAATCGATCATGTTTTCAATTAAAATCAAGTGTATATTTCGTTCATACACGATTGAAATGCACCTGAATTAGCTGAGCGATCCTAACCAGACGACGGCTAATGGACGCATAATTGAAATGTGCATGCTGAATTTAGATCCTAACCCGATTGAATTGCAGGTTGCATAACAACCCTAACCAGGCTCTGTTATCTGCATAGTTTTTAGATTTGTGTGATTAAACTGTTTCAAACCTAACACGTCCCTGTTACCTCGCATGAATACTAAGAAACCCTTAGTAAATAAGGATTAGTAAAATGTGTATTTATTAAGTAAAGGATTCTGAAAGGACCTAATGTGGTTTCCAAACTCAAGAAAGATCGAGTTGACATGGAATGTTTTTCCAAATATTGATAACCATGTTGATAATAATTTGAGTTGAATTAAAGTAATTGTCCTAGCTTATTTATGTTATAATTGTTGCTTATTTTGTTAATTCTGCTAAAATCTATTTCATTAATATAGTTGTATGTTAGGATAAATCACATTAGGGATTATTGCATCTAGATTAATTTTACATAGTTTTAATCAATACTTCTAACTCAAATTGTGTTTCTATTTATCAAATTGTTAATATAATTTTACAAATTAAGTGACTTAGCACAAATACAATCCCTGTGGAGATGATAACTCGATACTTACTTATTACTTGATAACGACTGTGTACACTTGCACAAACCCGAGCGTTACAGTAGCATCCATCCAGTACTCAGCCACATTAGGGGCGACTCTAGTGACACCCCTAAAAAGTTCATCTCTATTGGACCGGAGTCATTCCGTAACCGACCTTCAGCCCCCAGATCTAGTGTTGGGCCCAGCGGCCCTCCCCAATATCCTTAACATAGCCTGGGACAATGCGCTATCCCTAGCCATGCGATCTTGAGACCCAGTTTTAGTAGCAGGTGACACCGGTGTCTCACTCGTATCTAGGTTCGGCATGCTGCCCAAAGATGAGGACTCAGCTGGAGCCCCTATGGCCTCTAGCTCGGCATCTAGTACCACGTCCACAGATACCTCATGCGCTCATGTCTATTCAGATTTGTCTGTATTATGAATTTTATGAATCAATTACAGTTCTAGTATTTATTAACAGATGTTTTATGTAAAGCAGTATCATAAATTCAGAGTTTGTTTTTCGCAAATACAGCCTCTATTAGTTTCAGTTTCACTACAGTTTTAGTATACACTAACTAGAGTGTTTTCAGAACAAGATATCTATATTATCATAGCAGTTTATCAGAATACTTACAGCATCGGCATTGGAGACTTGGTGTACCACATTCTCAGTCAAATCATTTCAAATCATTTAAAAATCAGTTCTTAAAAAACAAGTTTTAAAACCCAAAATCCATAACTGAGTTTTGCAACTTGACTCTGATACCACTAAATGTAACACCCAAAACCTGGTCTAGACGTTATGGCCGAATCTGGTGATGTCATATGGAATGGAATTTTGAATTCAAATTTATCAAGTTAAAGCCGTTTCCGTTTGTTAGCTTTTATTTATCTTTCGTCGATTTCAAAACTTTTTCTGTAACGCCCCAAATTTTATGTTTCTGATTCTGTTAAATTTTAACACAACTAAGTATCTATTTCAGTGGTTAAGTGTTCTAAGTGTGTGTGTGAGGTCCCAAGTTCAAGCCTTAGGTAAATTTGGGTATTTTTATGAATTAAACCCTATCTCTGTTCAATAAGCTTTTATTTGATTGTTGGAAAAAACATATCAGAATGGGCCTACTGGTCTGGTGGTTAAGTGGAGTGTGAGCTGGTTGGAGGTCCTGTGTTTGATTCTTTGTGTGGGTGAGGGGATAGTTTTTTTTTGTTGCAAGTTTCAGTTAGAGTTTGTGTTTTACTGAAAAAACTGTGTAGTGGGAAGTGGGTGGAGAGAATTAACGGAATTTGAGTTGGGGTTTACCAGAAAAATCTAATTCTGGTTTCTCTGGATTTTCTTTTTACAAAATTTAATTGTCCTCTTCCTTTTCCTCTCCACCTTGCTGTCAAATTTCCCCTCTTTTTCCTGATTACAACCGCTTTCTCTTTATCACTTAGTATCTGCAGTCCACTGCTTCGGTTCTCTTTTTGTGTTCTGGTAAGTACAGTAGTATAGTATTGATTAGAATAATGAATCATTGTTTATTGGGTTTTGATTGGTGATTAGGAGATAATCAAAGGGCTGTGGATCGTTAAGTGCAATTCTAAGTGTACAAAACCCCGATTATTTTGACTGAAGGTAACATTTTTGTGAGTTTAGCGTTCGGTCATCTTGTGCTTTTTCGTTTAAGTATAGCCTTAAGTGACTAAAATGGTGTTATAATGATCGAATTTAGGTTCTTAAAGGCTCGGGTGACTACTACAATGATTCGACATCAGGTGTGTACCCGAAAACACAGAAAATGAGAAACAGTAAATGCCAAAAAATGGAACTGTCGACGCCACACGGGCCGTGCGCACGTGACACGGGCGTGTGGGCCCACATGGGTAAACCACACCAGCGTGTAAAATTCTGGGCTAGGCCTTGTGATCCACACAGCTAAGGCTAATTTGTGTCATCCTGGCCCACACGAGCAGACCAGATAGGCGTGTGAGCCCATTTTTCTCAAAAACTCTGTAAGGTCGCACGGGTCGCCCAAGTCGACTGTGACCTGTCGTAGGGTCGATAAGCATTACTTAGACCCCTAATTTTGTGATCTGATTATGTGATGTATGATTTAAACATGTGATACTTAGCACATAAACCTGAACTGTCTAAATAATCTGATAAACTGCATTTTATCATGCCACTCATGTATGTTGCATTGTATCGAGATTGAGTTTATGTTATGTTAGAGGAAGTGTTCTAAAATGCTCTTAAGCCTGATATCTGGCAACACAGCTGCGACTATCTGATTATATGTCGCATTTGGTACAGCGTGGTGTGTTGTGATATGTGAGTCGATTTTATCTCCACAAGGTGTGTAGGGTTAGACGGAGTTGGTGTGTAGAGGCTGGTGGGTAGGGCACTGATAATCTATTCTGTTCTGATTATGTATCTGAGTGGCCTAAGGCCCTAACTGGTTCTGTAAAGGGCTTCAGCCCAGACTGTTTACTCACGATATCTGATGTGTATTCTGTTATTTGATTTCTATGGGGGATTACACATTGAGTTTACGAAAACTCACCCTCTTCTGTTTAGTCTGTTCAGGTAACCCCCAACAG
The DNA here is from genome assembly GCA_025698475.1 of Gossypium anomalum. Taxonomy (NCBI): domain Eukaryota; kingdom Viridiplantae; phylum Streptophyta; class Magnoliopsida; order Malvales; family Malvaceae; genus Gossypium; species Gossypium anomalum. The sequence continues at coordinate 24,364,551 of CM046967.1, forward strand.
TAGACGAACCGGTGTAGAGGAGGACTCGACAGTGACCACTGTTCCTGTCTCACGTTAAATTTACGGTTTTATGCTTATCATGGTTTTAATTTTTATTTGGGGAATTTTGATGTAATTAAGGCCATTACGGGTTTTGATTTTAATTTGGGATTTTGGAACTGCTTTTTCTTGGATTTATAAAACGCAACGCACAAAGTACAGTTTTCTAAAATAAACAAAGATTTTTGGTAAATAAAAATGGTTTTAAAAATTATCTGCTTTCGAAAGCTTCCACGTAAAAGAAATGGTTTAACGTAAGTCAATTAGTACACGTTTTCCTGAACTAAATAAAAGATAATAAGTGGAACAATTTTAAGGTATCAACGCGTTTTCAAAAACACTGCCATATGACGTCGCTATATTCAGCCATAACGTCCAAGCCAGGTTTGGGGTGTTACATTTAATGGTATCGGAGCCAGGTTTGCAAAACTCGACTGTGGATTGGGATTTAAAAATGGTTGTAAAGAGGTAATTTTCAATGGGTAGAAATCTTTTTGACAGAGAATGTGGTACGCCGAGTGAGTCTCCAGCGCCGATCCTGTAAGTTTTTAAAACTCTGTTTAAAATTGTCTGAAGGTATGATTAGAATATACTGAAAATACTTTAGGTAGTATACCATACTGAAGACACTCTAGGAAGTGTAAACTGAAACTGGTAGTGAGACTACGATTCATGATAACAGACTCTAAACTTCTGATACTGTATTGCATAAAATATATGTTAATAAAATATCGGAACTGTTAACTAATGTATAAAATTGTTAATACAGATAAATTCTAAAATTTACGATGAGTGCACGTAGTACTCGTGGACGGGGTATTAGAGGCAGTGGTAGGGGCCGTAGAAGGGCTCAAGTTGAGTCATTGGCATCTGATGCTATTCCGAATTTGGATACTAGTGAGGCGATGGAATCACCTGCGATAAAGATGGGGTCTAAGACTCATGATCATGCGACTGAGGACAATGCACTGTCCTAAACCATGTTACGAATTTTAGAGAGGGTCGCTGGGCTCAACACTGGATCTGAGGGCTGGGGGTCGGTTATAGAATGACTCCGGTACAATAGGGCTGAGTTATTCAGAGGTATTGTTGGAGTCACCCCTAACGTGGTCGAGTATTGAATAGAGGCCATGGAGAGAAATATGGATGACCTGGATTTTACTGCTGAGCAGAAACTTAAGGGGGTTGTACCTTTGCTTCGTGATGAGGCGTACCAGTGGTGGTTGATGGTTAAGGAGGGCACCCAGCCCAACTGACTGACATGGGATTTCTTTAAGGCAGCCTTCCAGGGTAAATATGTGAGGGCCAGTTATATTGATGCTAGGAGGTGGGAGTTCCTTAATCTCACTCATGGATATCGTTCGGTGGCCGAGTATGAGGTCGAGTTCTTGAGATTGAGCCGTTATGCATGAGGCATGGTGGTGACTGAGTATGAGCTCTATGTTCAATTTAAAGATGGTCTTAAGGATAGTCTGTGAGTTCTGATAGCTCCGTAGAGGGAGCGTGATTTCTCTGTTCTAGTTGAGAAGGCAAAGATCGCCGAGGAGGTTAAGCGCGCAGAGTGTTAAAACCAAGAGAAAATGAATAATAACATAGAATTTGAGCCCTCGAGTTCTGTGTTGAGGCCTAAAAATAGGGCCAAACTAAGGGGCCAGTCAGAGTTAGGGCCCTTGTTGCACCTACTGGGGTGGCGCTATGTGGACACTGTGGTAGACGCCCGGAGGGCTAGGGTTGGAGGACTACTGAGGCGTGCTTGATATGTGGGTCGATTGAGCTCTGGTTACTGGATTGCACAGCCGCCAAGGGGAATTCAACAGCCACCTAGGGGTCGAGGTCAGGCCAGGGGTGGTAACGGCATGGGCCAAGGATAGAGAGCATCGGGCAGAGTTGCTGGATCAATGAGGCGAGGTAGCCTGCTTTATGCCACTCATCGTCGTGAGAACCGAGATGCTCCGAACGTCATCACGGGTATGTTCTTAATTTATAATGTACCTTACCTTACATTGATAGACACAGGTTCTACACACTCATACATAGCTAGTATTGTGTCTGAAACCTTGGGGATTCTAGTTAAGAGTACTTCTAGTGAGGCAACTATGGTAGTCCATTAGGGCAGTCAATCCGAGTGAGTAAACTATTTAGAAACGTCCAGTTAGAGGTTCAAGGGACAGTATTTCTGGCTGATTTGATGGAGCTTCAATTTAGGGAGTTCGACTTGATTCTGGGAATAGACTAGCTGGTTAAACATCGAGTAAGTCTGGATTGTGCGACGAAAAGGGTTGTCTTAAGGATCGAGGAGGACAGTGAGGTAGTAGTGATTAGGGAACGACGAGACTACATGACTAATGTGATATCAACTTTGGTAGCAAAAAAGTTGGTTTGGAAAGGATGTAAGGCATCATTGGCCTACATCAGTGTTTCTGATTCTGGAAACTCTTCGGTTGAGGACATCAGAACTGTGAGAGATTTTCCAGATGTGTTTCCTGAAGAGCTACCAGGATTACCTCCGAGCCGTGAGGTGGAGTTTGGGATTGAGTTGATGCCTGGCACAGCTGCAGTGTCTATCGCCCCTTACCAAATGGCACCGAAAGAGCTGACGAAACTTAAGTCTCAAATTCAAGAGTTCTTGGATCGTGGGTTTATTCGTCCAAGTGTGTCTCCGTGGGGAGCACCTGTTCTTTTGGTAAAAAAGAAAGACGAGATAATGAGGATATGTATCGACTACCGTCAGTTGAACAAGCTAACAATCAAGAATAAGTACCCACTTCTGAGGATAGATGACTTATTCGATCAGTTTAGAGGGGCCTCTATGTTTTCTAAGATCGATTTGTATTCGGGCTATCATTAGTTGAGAGTTAAGGAGGCCAATGTGCATAAGAAGACATTTAGGACTCGATATGGACATTACGAGTTCCTAGTTATGCCCTTTGGTTTGAATAATACACCGGCGGCATATATGGATTTAATGAACTGAGTATTTTAGCCCTACCTGGATCATTTTGTAGTGGTATTCATCGACGAAATTTTGGTGTATTCTAAGATACAGGATCAATACGATGAGCATCTCAGAGTGGTTCTACAAATTCTTCATGAGAAACAGTTATATGCGAAGTTCAGCAAATGTGAGTTCTCGCTCCGGGAAGTGACATTTCTGGGGCATGTAGTTTCTGCTGGGAGGATACGAGTTGATCCTTATAAGATTAAGGCTGTGTTGGATTGGAAACAACTGAAGAATGTATCTAAGATCCGCAGCTTTCTGGGGCTGGCAGGATATTATCAACGTTTCGTAGAAGGGTTCTCATTGGTCGCAGCTCTGATGACTAAGCTACTGCGTAAGGGAGTTCCTTTCGTTTGGACTGTTGCACAGCAAAAGAGCTTTGATAAGCTCAAGACTGTGTTAACCCGGGCTCCTGTTCTGATACAGCCTGAGCCCAGTAAAGATTCGTAGTGTAACGCCCTCACGCCTGAGACCGTCGCCAGAGTCGAGCTTGAGGTGTTACTAAACTTAATTCATTACTTAAACAGCTCAAACAACTTATTTTAAAATTTCCAGACAAGCTCGCTAACTGCATCACAGTCGCTTAAAAATTCATATCTTGAGTTTCAAAACTCAAAATTAAGATATGTAAATTTTCCATGAAACTAAGCTCATATATCTATCTAATAATTTTTTTCTAGAATTTTTTGTTAGACCAATTAGTACAGTTTATTAGTTAAAATATCCCCTATTTCAGGGTTTGACTGCTCTGACCTCTGTGAATTACGAATCAGATATCTCTCTGTACAGAGTTCCAATGACTATGCTGTTTGTTTCTAATAAAACTAGACTCAATAAGGAATCTTTACATATAAATCATGACTTCTAATTATCTTTGTAAAATTTATGGTGAATTTCCAAAGTCAGAATAGGGGATCCAGAAATTGCTCTAGCCCTGTTTCACAAAAATTTAAACATCTCATAAAATATAACTTATATACCTATTTTGTTCCATTCATATGAAAATAGACTCATAATTCTTAAATTCTATATTTTATTCATCATCTAATTATATCTCTACTATTTTTAATGATTTTTCAAACTCACATCACTGCTGCTGTCTGAATTTATTTTATGGTAAATTTTACCTATTTCATGGTTTCCATGGATTAGCTAGCAATTTAGCATACATAACACCAAATATGATCATGATTAGCCATTCCAATGGCTAATCATTACCAAGCATTTCCATACCACTCAATAACCATATCATAAGACCATATACACAAAATTATTATAATGCTATACATGCCATGCTCGAAATATACAAGCCATTATGCCAAGATGATACACGGATAGTGTGAGCGAGCCTCCACCATTCCCGATTTACTCGAGTGGCTTGTCAAAACTACAAGGAATGAAAAGGAGGAGTAAGCATAAAAGCTTAGTAAGTTCACATGCAAATAGCAAGTAACACAACTATATAAGCAAACATAAAACATCATTTGCATAATCATCACCGAGACATTCATATCAGATTTTCATTTATCATCTTACCATATTGTTGTTATATCGAGTTTTCAACCCGAGGGTTAAGTACATACCTATTCGAAGTATCCATTTCACAACACTTACCAATACGTCCCTTTCATCTCGAGTATTCCTCCATTTGAGTAGAATTTTACCCATTGAATACATCGGAATATAATTCGGATACATGGAAAGTTTGCACATAAGTGCCACATATGTAGCCAAGCTACCATGTAACCTGCCCATAAGTGAACTCGAACTCAACTCAACGAGCTCGGGCGTTCACATCCATAAGTGAACTTGGACTCAACTCAATGAGTTCGGACATTCGCATCCATAAGTGAACTCGGACTCAACTCAACGAGTTCGAATGCCCAAATATCCTAGTTACATGTCACTTGTATCCTAATCCATTCCTAAGGTTCAACGGGACCATTTTCCCAATCATGTGTCTCAACCATCTCCTACGGATTGCCGATACCGATACTCGGTAGTATTTCACATTTTTCAAGTATATCACATAATTTGACATATTATCAAACAATTATCACGAGTATAATATTTCATAATAATTATCATATCATTTAAATAACATAAAAACATTTAAAATAATAACTATGTTACCAACATTTACATATGAACTTACCTCGTATGCGAAAATGGCTACTTTTACCATTTCATCCACAACTTGGTATTTTCTCCATTTTAGCCCGAATTTTAGTTTTTCTTGCTCTGTCATTTAAAATATAGTTTAATGACCCAAAATCATATTTTGGAAAAATTACAGTTTTGCCCCTAAACTTTCACTATTTACACTTTTGCCCCAAAGCTCGTAAATTAAATTCAGCCTATTTTCTTATGTTTTATGACATGCTGATCATTTTTCCCTTCTATGGAAACAACAAATTCTCACTCTAACATGTACTTATGACTATTAGGTATTTTTACCGATTAAGCCCTTTTACTCGTTTTCACTTAAAACCGAGTAGCACAAGTTGTCTAACATAATTTAAAACCTCATATTCTATCATAAAACACCAAAATACACAAATTTCACCTATGGGTATTTTTCCAAACATAAACCCTAGGTTAAATTATTGCTAGCATAAGCTAAATTGAGCTATCGGGATTCTAAAAACGTAAAGAACTTGAAAAACGGGGCTAGAATGGACTTACAATCGAGATTGGAAGCTTGAAAAACCCTAGCCATGGTTTCTCCTTGCTATATTCGGCCATAGGGTTGAAGATGGACACATTTGAGTTTTAAAATTTGTCTTTTAATTCATTTTACCCCTAAATGACCAAAATGCCCTTTTTACTATTCTTTAAAATTTTACCCTTCCAAGCCCATTTTTGTCCAAATTTTTTTAGAAATTGGTAAAATTACTCTTTAAGGACCTCTAATTAATAATCTAATTCAATTTTATGCAAAATACTTCTAGAACACAAGTTTTGCAATTTATTCAATTTAGTCCCTAATTTCAAATTAAACACTTTATGCATAGAATTTCTTCACGAAATTTTCACACAATCATGCAATCATATCATATACCTCAAAATAATTATAAAAAAATTATTTCTATCTCATATTTGTGGTCTCGAAACCACTATTCCGACTAGGCCTAAAACTAGGATATTACACGTAGTATACAGTGATGCGTCGTATGTGGGTCTGGGTTGTATTCTGATGTAAGATGGGAAGGTAGTTGCTTATGCGTCTCGTCAGCTCAAGACTCATGAGGCAAACTATCCGATGCACGACTTGGAGTTGGCAGCGGTAGTCTTCCTCTAAAAATTTGGAGGCACTATCTGTACGGGGAGAAGTGTACTATCCACACTGATCACAAAAGTCTCAAATATCTCCTCACTTAGAAGGAGTTAAACCTGAGGCAGCATATATGGGTTGAACTGCTTAAGAATTACGACTGCACTATTGAGTACCATCCTGGTAAGGCCAATGTGGTGGCCGATGCGTTAAGCCGTAGGGCTATGACCGATCTGGGAGCGATGTTCGCTCGACTTAATCTCTTCGACGATGTGAGTTTGTTGGCAGAACTTCAAGTTAGACTGACAAGGGTTCATCAGATCAGAGATAAACAGATGGGGGACAAGTCTCGGGAGTTGCATTTTTGTCAGCTGAAAGTGGTGTTACTACAGATTTTGGGATTAATAAGGATGGGGTATTATGTTTCCGCGGTCAGATTTGTGTACCGAATGATGGGGACTTGAGACAGTCAATTCTGAGGGAGGCGCATAGTAGCCCTTATCCTAGGCATCCCAGTGGGAACAAGATGTTCCGAGATCTGCGAGAATTATACTGCTGGCTAGGGTTGAAGCATGAGGTTACTGACTTGGTTGCTCGCTGCTTGACTTGTCAGAAGGTTAAGGCTGAGCATCAATTACTTTCGGGTTTGTTGTAGCCGGTTAAGATACCGTTATGGAAATAGAAGCGACTAACGATGGACTTTCTTAGTGGGTTGCCTCTGACACCCACTAAGAAGGTTTTTGTCTGGGTCATCATAGATCGATTGACCAAATCTGCTCACTTCATCCCAATTAGGACAGACTTCTTTCTGTAGAAATTGGCTAAACTCTACATCTCTGAAATAGTGAGACTCCATAGGGTACCTGTCTCGATCATTTCTGATAGGGATTGATCGTGATTTTCCCGTGACATGTTTTATAAATTTATAATCAATCATTCTTGAACTAACTATTATCACGAAGTAGGCAAGTATACCTATCGAACAGTAGTATAGCTTTAGCAAGACCGGATTGTCGAACCCATAGGACTAAGAGTACTAATAATGACTGTCTTCTTATTATCTAGCTGAAGAAAAAAGATTTGTTTTAACTAACTAATTAATTAAACTAAGAACTTGCAGAAAATAGAAGTTGGGAAATTACTTTTGGAGAAGCGATTGATTGAGACAATACCTAAGGAAAAATCCACCTAGACTTTTACTTGTTATTCTGGCTCCGAACCGGACGATTTATTCATTTAACTTATTTCCTAGAAATCCCTACTGTATATTATTATCCCTCTCGAGACTAACAACTTCTAATCCCTAGGTTGAATAACCGAGAGTTATCTCTAATTAACATATTAAGGTTGCATTAACTCGATCTATGGATTCCCTTATTAGGTTTCACCCTAATCCGGCAAAATCTTGTTACCCTATCTCTAGGCGCGCAATCAACTCCGCTTAATTATGACAAAGTTACTCCTAGTCAGGGTTTATTCCTCCTCCAACTAAGAGTAGTAACTTGAAGTGATATCCTGAAATACCAAAACAAGAATTAAGAACACATAATTAAGAACAAGTCAAATATTTATCATACGATTCAGAAATAATAATAAGGTTTCGTCATAGGTTTCATCCTCCTTAAGTATTTAGGGGTTTAGTTCATAACTAAACAAGAAAATATCTCAAAATAATAATAAATACAAAATAATAAGAAAACTCAAAACTCCTGAAGGGGAAGTTGAGGAGAGATCTTCAGTCTTAATAATGGCTCCAGCTTCTAAGATGGATCAATCGGCTTTCTTGGAGTAATTCCTTACTCCCTATTCTCTGTCTCCCTTTTCTTCCTCTTCTAGGGTGTATTTATAGGCTTTGGACTGCCTAAGAACCCTCAAAAGTGGCCTTTTCTGAATTGGACTAAACTTGGGCTTGACAGGGAAACGTCCGTGTGACATGCCCGTGTGCGATAACTTTAGGCCGTGTTCGAGGTACACGGGCGTGTGTTATACCCGTGTGAATCGTGCTTCAATTCTGCCAAATTGACACAGCCGTGTGATCTGCCCGTGTGAGGAGCTCCAGGCCGTGTTGATTTCGTGCTTTGGCCCATTTTCTCTGTTTTTGACCTGTTTCTCATTCCTTTCATTCTCCTATGCCTACTTTAGAATAAAACATGAAGTTAAGACATTAAGAGCGTCGAATTCACCAAATCTAAGGAGAAATCATTCATAAAATGCATTAAGCATGTGTTATAAATATGTATAAATTATGGTTTATCAGGGATCTACGTTTCACGTCTCGATTCTGGAAGAAGCTTCATGAGGCTCTGGGTTCAAGATTAGCTGAGTTCGTCGGAGAGGGTGATTTAGATACTGGAGGACATGTTGAGGAGTTGTGTGGTTGATTTTTGAGGCAGTAGGGAGGACTATCTACCGTTAGCCGAGTTCGTCTATAATAATAGCTACCAGTCTAGTATTCAGATGGCACCCTATGAGGCCTTATATTGTCATAAGTGTCGCACTTCCTTATGCTAGACTGAGTTAGGTGAGCGACATATTCTAGGTCTAGAGTTGGTTTCTGAGACTGAGGACAAGGTCCGTTTGATTCGAGATCGTATGAAGGCAGCTTTTGACAGACAGAAGTCTTATGCCAATTTGAAAAGATGCGAGATCGAGTATTTTGTAGGGGACTTTGTGTTTTTGAAGGTCTCGTCATGGAAGAAAGTTCTGAGGTTCGGTCGTAAGGGTAAGCTAAGGCCTCGGTTTATTGGGCTGTATCAGATTCTAAAACGAGTGGGATCAGTCACTTATCAGATGGAGTTACCTCCAGAGCTTGACCGCGTTCACGATGTGTTCCATGTGTCAATGTTGAGACGCTACCGCTCTGATCCTATGCATATTATCCCTGTTGAGGAGATTGAGGTTCGGCCAAATCTAACTTTCGAGGAGGAGCTGGTTCAGATTCAAGATCGTGATGTAAAGGTTCTAAGGAAGAAATCTATTCTTTTAGTGAAGGTGTTGTAGCGAAATCATAGTACTGAGGAGGCTACATGGGAGCCTAAGGATGTGATGTGTCAGTAGTATCCCCATCTGTTCTAACCAGGTAAATTTCGAGGCTGAAATTTTCTTTTAGGGGGTAGAGTTGTAACGCCCTAAATTTTTTGTTTTCGATTCTGTTAAATTTTAACACAACTGTGTATCTGTTTCAGTGGTTAAGTGTTCTGGGTGTGTGTGTGAGGTCCCAAGCTCAAACCTTACTTGGGTAAATTTTGGTATTTTTATGAATTAAGCCCTATCTCTATTCAGTAGGCTTTTATTTGATTGTTGGGAAAAACATATCAGAATGGGCTTGCTGGTCTGATGGTTTAGTGGAGTGTGAGTTGGTTGAAGGTCCTGTGTTCGATTCTCTGCGTAGGCAAGGGGATAGTTTTTTTGTTTGTAAGTTTTGGTTAGAGTTTGTGTTTTACTGAAAAACTGTGTAGTAGGGAGTGGGTGGAGAGAATTAAGGGAATTGGAGTTGGGGTTTACCAGAAATATCTAATTCTGGTTTCTCTGCTTTCTCTTTTTGTAAAATTCGGTTGTCCCCTTCCTTTTCTTCTCCACATTGGTACCGAATTTCCCCTCTTTTTCTTGATTACAACCGCTTTCTTTTTATCCCTTTGTATCTACAATCCACCGTTTTGGTTCTCTTATTGTGTTCTGGTAAGTACAGTAGTATAGTATTGATTGGAATAATGAATCATGGTTTATTGGGTTTTGATTGGTGATTAGGAGATAATCAAAGGGCTCGAGATCGTTAAGTGACATTCTAAGTTTACGAAACCCCGATTGTTTCGACTAAAGGTAGTATTTTTGTGAGTTTAGCGTTCGGTCATCTCGTGCATTTTCGTTTGAGTATAGCCTTAAGTGACTAAAATGGTGTTATAATTATCGAATTTCAATTCTTGAAGGCTCGGGTGACTACTCACAATGATTTGACATTAGGTGTGTACCTAAAAACACAGAAAACGAGAAACGGTAAAAGTTAAAAAATAGAATTGTCAACGTCACACGGGAGTGTGGTCGCCTGTATGGAAATACACGGCCGTGTGGTTGACAAACTAGGCCACGGGCGCACGAGACGGTCGTGTGATGGGTGGAGAGGCCGTGTGTGGGACACAGGCTCGACCAATTGGGCCGTGTCGGTCACAAAGGCATCTGGTCCCACATGGGCGTGTGGAATTCTAGGCTAGGCCGTGTGATCCACACGACCAAGACCAATTTGGGTCGTGTGGGTCACACGGGCATGTGAGCCAACACAGACAAACCACCTGAGCGTGTAAACCCATTTTTTGGAAAACTCTATAAGGTTGCACGGGTCGCCCAAGTTGACTGTGACCTGTCATAGGGTCGGTAAGCATTACTTAGACCCCTAATTTTGTGATCTGATTATGTGATGTATATTTAAGCATGTGATACTTAGCATATAAACCCGAACTGTTTGAATAATTTGATAAATTGCATTTTAGCATGCCACTCATATATGTTGTATTGCATTAGGATTGGGTTGATGTTAAGTTGGAAAAAAGTGTTTCGAAACGCTCTTAAGCCTGATATCTGGCAACACAGCTGCGACTATCTTATTATGTGCCATATTCGGTACAGCATGGTGTGTTGGGATAGATGGGTCGATTTTATCCCCACATGGTGTGTAGGGCTGGACGGAGTTGGTGTGTAGAGGCTAGTGGGTAGAATATTGATAATCTATTCTATTCTGATTTTGTATCTGAGTGGTCTAAGGCCCTAGCTGATTCTATAAAAGGCTTCGGCCCGGACTGTTTACTCATGATATCTGATATGTATTCTGTTATGTGATTTCTGTGGGGGATTACACACTGAGTTTGCGAAAACTCACCCTCTTTTGTTTAATCTATTCAGGTAACCCCCAACATTAGACAGATCAGTGCAGAAGAGGACTTGACAGTCACCACTATTCCTGCCTCACGATAAATTTACGGTGTTATGCTTATCATGATTTTAATTTTTATTTGGGGAATTTTGATGTAATTAAGGCCATTATGAGTCCTGATTTTAATTTGGAATTTTTGAACTACTTTTCCTTCGATTTATAAACCGCAACGCATAAAGTACAATTTTCTAAAACAAACTAAGATTTTTTGTTAATAAAAATGATTTCGAAAATTATCTGGTTTCGAAGGCTTCTGCGTAAAAGAAAAATGGTTTATAGCAAATCAATGAGTACACGTTTTCCCGAACTAAGTAAAAGATAATAACTGGAATGATTTTAAGGTATCAACGCGTTTTCAAAAACAAGGTCAGGTTACGTTGCCAAATTCGGCCATAACGTCTAGGCCGGGATTGAGGTGTTACAATTTCTCGTTAAATTGATTCGTTTAAAAATACATTTTGTAGCGGAAGCTTTTAAAACTGTGATATTTAAAGAAAAGCGTTTGGGTTTTAGGAAAAACGTTGTCTTTAATAAAACTGAGTTTTTGTTGAAGTTCTAAAGTTCATGGAAACAGTTAAAATCCAAAACAAAGGTAAACAGTCAAAAAGCCCCAAATTACATTAAAATACCCCTGAAAACAAATAGGAAATAAATACCATAATTGAATTTAAAACAATTTAATAATTATGTGGTCACCATTGAGCCCTCCGTCGCACCGATCTGTCTAAGTCTGGGGATTACCTGTACAGATTAAACATGAAGAGGTGAGTTTACGTAAACTCAGTGTGTAATCCCCATAGAAGACATGCATATAGTCAAACAATAGATATCAATAAAATGCAATCCGGGCCTAAGCCAATTACAGATTCAGATACAGTTTAGGCCTTAGCCTATTTAATTACAGTCTTAGATATAAATTAAGGCCTTAGCCTATCTCAGATACAGTATGCATACAGTAACAGAAATTAGTATCCTACCCACCAACCTCTACACACCATCTCCGACCATTCCTACACACCATGTGAGGTTTAAAACACCCACTCAGCCTTACACACCAAGTCGTACCGAATGTGGCATATATCAATAATATTACAACTGAGCCGCCAGATAATAGCATTAAAGCCTTTCAGTACACTTCCTCCAATAATCAATCATCCCACCCCAATGCAGATGCAACTAAACATTCTCAATGCAGATATATAGAAATACATGCTTACATGCTATTATTCATTTATCAGTCATACATACAGATCAATAAACATGTATAGATTTAACATGTTCAATACATACATTGTATGTCTAGATCACATGATTTAGGGTCTAACTAGCGCTTACCGACCCTACAGTAGGTTCACAGTCGACTTGGGCGACCTATGCAACCTTAGGAAACATTTTAACTAAAGTGGCTCACACACCGATATGGTTTGCCCATGTGGGCCCATGCACCTAGATTAGCCTTGGCTCGTGTGGATCACATGGCCTGTCCTAAATTCCACACGCCCATGTAGCCCACATGACCCAATCAGTCAAGCACATATGTCGCACACGGCCTTCCTGGCCATCACACAGCCGTGTCTTGCACATAGCCTGGCCTTCGTCGATTACACGGCCGTGTCATTGCAAATGGCCTACCACATAGGCGACCACATGCCCGTGTGATGTTGACAGTTTGCAATTTTAGCTTTCGCCAAATCATTTTTTCTGCGTTTTCGGGTACACACCTGGTATGTTTTCGATGCAAAAGTACTACGGGATTACCAGAACCTAAAATTGACCAACTATTAAAACTACATTAAACTGAACTATTGCATAAAAAAAAAAGCCTTTGATTTAGCAAGAACTCTTACCTTAGAGCAAACAACGATGCTTACTAGCAATCTAAACGCCGATTGAAAGCCTCTAGCCTTTAAACCTTTCCTAAACATAAAACGAATTCCGTTAAACCAAGATTCATTAACCAATGCAAGAAATACACTCACCAACCTACCGATAACGCACCAAAAACGCTAAAACAATGAGGCACGAAATATTGATCACAAAGAAAGAAAAAACAGCAATGAGGGGAGGAAGAGGAGAAGGAAAGAAAGAAAAGAAAACGAAAAAGAATAATAACAGGGAAACAAAAACTAACGTCAGAAGACTTAGGAAGAGATAAACAAAATTTGCTTTGAGATATGATGATAACTTCCCACTACTTCACATCCTAACCACACACTCTCAGTCTTTCAATACAATCAGAATTCTTTCAGTTAAACGAGCAAAAATTACTAACCATGCTTGCGCAGGGATTCGAACACAGGACCTTCAGTAAACTAACACTCAACTTAACCACCAGACCAACTGGCCCATTATAATATGATTCTACCAATAATTAAATATGAGCCCATTAAGCGAGTATAAAACTTAAGTCAGAAAAATACCAAAATTTGCCAAAAATAAGGCTTGAACTTGGGACCTCTCACACACATTCAGAACACATAACCACTGTAGCAGATACTCAACACTTCCACAAAAGTTGAAATAAGAATTTTGGGGCATAGTACTAAAAAGGGTCCATTTCTTAAATTATTTACGGCAATGGGACGCTCTAGAAAATAATCACTAGAATGAACCGAAAACACTAAAACGCGCTAACATGGATGCATTTTTAGGAGAAATCATAGAAAAATGCACTAACGATGACACATTTTTTCTCGTGTCAACAGAAGCGTGATGGTGTGGACGCGTTTTAGTAAAAAGTGTTGATGGGGATGCACTTTTCCCTGTGTTTTCCTCTAACGGTCACCTTCAGCGGCCATTTAAAAATTTGACCATTAGGTTCAACGATCAGGAAAAAAAATAATTATAAACCCCCCACCCTTTTTTTTTTTACACCAAATTTCTCAAAAAAAGCTCTTAAAGCTCTCAAAATTTTTAATTTTTGTCTAAATTTGTATTTTTTTATTATTTTTAAGAAATTTGATCATGTTAGCAATGGCTCGACAATTAATTCGTCTCTATAATAAACATATCTCCATCGACCAAATGAAAATGGTAAGGGTTAATTTCACTTTTTTTAATATTTTTATTTTGTTTTTGTAATTTAATTAATATTTTTTATAACAGTCAGTAGATCGAGTGTTACAATATTTTATTCGTAATATACTTGATCCTCCTTCACCGTTGATTGAAAATTAACATGGCCAATATAGGCCAGGGGTGTAAGTTGGACTCGAAACTCCTAAGCTCGTTTGTGGAGAGGTGGAGACCCGAAATGCACACATTCCATCTTCTATGTACGGAGTGTACTATCACTTTAGAAGACGTGCAGTTAAAGTTGAAGTTATCGGTAGGTGGGTCCGTACTCACCAGGTTTGTTCAATCTACTGATTGGGGAGCCATATGTTACGATCTTTTGGGTGCAATTCTTGATATTATTTATGGATCGATATGAGCTGGTTATAAGAGACATTCTCGATGCTGAGGGATGATTCGACTGAAGTACAAAGAGTATGCTACGCTCGGATGTACATCCTCAGATCCTAGGAGGTTATCTGATGCTAGATAAGTCACGAAACCTCGTACATCTGAGGTGGTTACTGAAAGTTATCGATTTTAGAACAGTTGGGGAACTCAGTTGGGGGTCTGCCGTGTTGTCAATATTGTACTGAGAGATGTGCTGGGCGACACAACCAAATAAAATCAAAATCGAAGGTTGCCTCTCACTGCTAAAATCATGGGCTCGGTTTCGCTTTCCATTTTTACATCATCGAGTGGACCACCCGTATATATTCCCACTCTTAACACGGTAAAATTTATATTAGATTTTACAATTATTAAATAGATTTAAAATAAAATATTATGATAAAGTTTTATTTAAATAGGTGGAACCATTCGCCGAGTTACGAGGGAATACCTACCGCTCTTGAAGATATATGACTTCTATTAGACCAACGGTAGGAAACGTATGTAAGTATTTATTTCATTTTGAACTATATATACATAACATAGTTGATTTCATATTTAGTATTTAGTATTATGTATATAACTAATATTTTTATCACGTTCATATAGTTTCATATTTAGTATTCAGTATTATGTATATTTAGTATTTTGTAGGAATTCTTCCAGAATTACTGCCATAATTACATACAATGACTTAAGATCCATGACAAACCATATTTACCCTTGAAAGAGGAAAGACGTCGATAAATCCACGTCGAAAGGGAGCGATAGGGCCTTTTAAATCCAAGGACAAGGCTAGCAAGGTGAGCCCATCAATAATGCCTACACAATCACCGGCTCCAACAAAGCAAGTGACAATGCCTACACCACAGCCCCTTTAGATTATGTCGGGTGAGTATCCTAACCCTTATGTATATCTTAACCCTTATATGTTTCCTTTTTCCACTCCTAAGCAGGGTTGGAATGCATGGTCCAATGCATCTCATTTTTTGATGACTCCGAGTCAACACGATGATATATAGGCCATCATCGTAGGAAGGACTATACGAGGCACCGTCGGGGAGCTCAATTCATTTCCAATCCCTATTGCCTTATGAGATTCAAGTCGATTACACTCACTCATCTGGGTGATACAAACACCTCCACAATCTTTATTCTATCAAGGTGGGTCATTTTTCCAACACCCACAACCAGAAGTTGATCCCAAACAACCACAACCCCGATCAAAATCTAAACCAAGAAGAAATTCAGCCCGTAACCGTCGACCATCCCTATGTGGCATTAATTCCAACCGACACATGCATTGATTTATTTTTGAATAATTTTGTATAAATTGTTTTTATATTATTTCATTTAATAAATTAGGTGTTATTTCAATGTGGACATGTTGGCATTATATGATCCGGGTTCTTATATCAACCGCATAACTTCTGTGGTTTGTTCTTTCCTGGATATCCATATTATCACGTATTCTAGTTGAGCACGATCGACCTTTTGGTTTGCGACATAATTCTATATCCAGTAACAACTTAAACGGAGTAAGTTATACAAACGACCACTTACGTTCATCTGGGACTGGTAGGAATACGTGTATCCACACGTTGTACATGTATTATAATTTGTACACTTCATTGACAAAGCCTATGGGATCCAAATGGAGATTTTGACAAGCTACAATTACATGAGTGCATGGATAACGAAGAGTGTCAAACCTCTCACAGTCGTAAGTCCTATTTCTCAAGTATACACGATATTGTTCATCGAGAATACCTTGGTTCGATCTGTCGAACTTTGTAACACGAAACCATAGGTTGTTTCGATCATGACAAACTGTGTGTATGGAGTTAACCCGTGTCTTAGCCTTATTAATTTTTTGCACTACCTTCCAGCACCATACATGGCCTCCCTACATTTGACATTTATAACTCACTGCTCACTTTAGAAATAGTACCGCCAAATTGAAGTAAGTCTTAAACAACCGAGGTTATCGACAAATGACGTATTCCTTTTAAAACAGAATTGATGCATTCAACTAGGTTTGAGGTCATCTGACCATATCGTAGGCCGCCGTTGTATGATTGTGTTCACTGATCGAAAGGTATGTTACAAAGGTAGTCCGCACATTAATCGTTACTTGACTGTAAAATCGCCAACATCTTATGAAAACGGTCATTATTGATCTCATACCCTGTCAATATAAATTGATAGCGATAATTACATACCATTCTTCCATTCAGAACAAATTAAATACTACAAACCAAATAATATTAGTGGTGATTAAATACCCATGTTGGTCACTTGTCGTCGTTCAACAGTAGACTGATATTGCCCGTAGTAGTTGGACGCAATGTGCCTTAGACAATATTGATGGTATGTGTGATCCCACAGGCTCTATTATTGGTCAATTGTGACTAGTATTCCAATGCCCCAATTGATATAATGCAGATATCAGGTTGGAGGCAGACAAGCCTCCTCAACCTAGAAAGAAAGAAATCTCAGTCGTCACCTGACTCCCCCGGTGTTATTACAAATGCAATTGGAAGGATCCTCTCATCACCATTCTATGCCACAGCTAGCAATAGCTTATGGGTATATCTACCATACATAAAGGTACCATCAATTTGTATCGTCAATTTGTACTAATAATTTACAGTACTGAAATGTGTCCCGGCATTGCTTAAAGCTCCAAAACAGACGCTTAAACGCTCGGCATCCATGAAGCAAGTGACCATTATAGTATGCAGGAACCCTTTCAAGGCCTGTTACATAACCTGGAACATGCCTCTCTAGCACCTGACACCACTGTCACACTTCATTGTATGAAACGTCCCACTCATTGTGCATCTTCTCCAACGTCTTCTACTTAGCTATCTAAACCTTGCGATAAAAAGGCATGTACTTGAATTTACTATGAATATTAGTAATTAAGACTGACACAACAGTCTTGGGATCCGCTTTCACCATTAGTAGTATTAAGCTCACTATCATCTCTGAATCCAGCTTGGGATAATCTTATGAAACACCTATCAACCCATGAGTATATTAAATAGTGCAACATTAAATAATAATAGTAATACTCAAAAACCTTAAACACCCAATGATATTGTACCAGAGGCATCACACGTATGTGGATCGGTGAACTTCTTTATCTCCCACAACCTTTTCATCTTCTAAACCAAAGTCATATTTTTTCATGAACATGTACCGTCTTACACTATACACTTGGCCTCGAACTTATTAAAATTGGATTTAACCATCTGGCAGTTAACCTCGTTCATGATGCTATATTGCTTCAATGCATTAAAAAAACCATTCTTACTGAAAAACTCCTTACCAACTTCCAATTCACCCAAATCCAATGATGAACTTGTATGGCCACGCCTCTTGTGTGGTAGATCTAGAAACTCTAACACATCATCTGTCGATAGATCTAAAGCCAAGTACGCTGTGAATCTCAGATATTCTTCTTCTTTATTTAAACCCTCTTCACTGTCTTCATGTTCGGTTCAAACAGGCCTCGATTCAGAAAATAATGCAACTTCTGCACTATTGGCATCGGGCTCCTAGGGTGGGTCCACATCGGAGTCATCATTCGACTCACCAACATCTACAATGTAGGGGGTCCCCTCGCTGGTGGACATAGTAGAGAGTACATTATTCCTTCTCATGTACATTTCAGAATGTCCCCAATCATATGTGGTTTGCCAACCATTACAAGTTGATGCCATTACCAAGTATTTCCAGCATTTAACATCGACCCACTGAGGTGCATGTCTCATCCACTAACGAAGTGTCGTGAAGGCGTCACGTATTCCGTCTTGCAATAAAAAATGGACGATTCTGTTTTTGCCTCCCACTAACGGAGTGTCAGATAGGGGTCGTGTGTAACATCCCGAAATAGGGCCTAAACGGAATAGTGGTTGCGAAACCACAAATTCGAGGTAGAAAAATTTATTTTATTATTATTTTGAGGTCTATGATATGTTTGCATGATTGTGTGAAAAGTTCGTGAAGAAATTCTATGCATAAAGTGCTTAATTTGAAATTAGGGACTAAATTGAATAAATTGTAAAACTTGTGTTCTAGAAGTATTTTGCATAAAATTGAATTAGATTATTAATTAGAGGTCCTTAAAGGGTAATTTGACCAATTTTAAGTTCATGGAAAAAAATTAGGACATGGAAGGAATTTTTGAAAGTTTAGTAAGGAGGGGCATTTTGGTCATTTGGTTATTAACATTAATAAAAAGGTAAAAAGATGACAAAATTGTATCATCTTCTTCATTAGCACGAAATTTCAAGGGTTCTCCATAGCTAGGGTTTGTTTCAAGCTTTCAAGCTCCATAGTAAGTGATTCCAAGCCCCATTTTTAATGTTCTTTACGTTTTTGGAGTCCCGGTAGCTCGATAAAGCTTATGCTAGCAATAATTTAAGTTAGGGTTCATATTTGGAAAAATACACATAGGTGAAATTTGTGTATTTTGGTGTTTTATGATAGAATATGAGGTTTTAAATTATGTTAGACAATTTGTACTACTCGGTTTTAAGCAAAAACGAGTAAAAAGACTTAATCGGTAAAAATACCTAATAGTCATAAGTACATGTTAGAGTATGAATTTGATGCTGCCATAGAAGGGAAAAATGACCAGCATGTCATAAAACATAAGAAAATAGGCTGAAGTTTAATTTATGAACTTTGGGGCAAAAGTGTAAATATGCAAAAGTTTAGGGGCAAAAATGTAATTTCTCCAAAGTCTGAGTAAAGGACTGTTTTGATAAATTTTGATATTAAATAAGTTAAATTTGCTATTATAGATCAAGAAGAGCGAAATTCGGGAGTAGATCGGGGAAAAGAAAAAGTAAAGGATTAAATTGTAAAGTTTAGTCACATTTTGTATCGAGGTAAGTCTACAGTAAATAAATGCAATATTCTTTTATTTTACATTATTATTGTAAATTTCCAGCATTTATATACTTATTTTATGAGAATATTTGAAGTCGAATTAAAGGCGAAGTGACAGAGAAAAAGCATTAGGAAGCCCCGTTTGAACCTTAGGAATGTTAGGATATTGGGGTTGATAGGACAGGACAGGACAGGAATGAGCCATGTAAGTCCATATCAGATATATGGCTTTGGAGATAGGAATGAGCCATGTAAGCCCATATTAGACATATATATGGCATTGGAGACAGGAATAATTCATGTAAGTCCATGTCGAAGACATGGCATTGGCAGGATATTGATCGGCAGGAACGACCCCAGTATCCTTAGTATTCCGAGTGGTTCAATGGGTCATTGTACACTTTAAATTACAGTGAATTATCAGCAAAAGGGAAGGTAGATTATATTTATGAATAGTGAAAGGTCAGGTAAGAAAGAAAGTAAGTGAGTAAAGAAGAAGGTAGAAAATGAGAAGTAAAGAAAGTTTATGAGGCTAGGTGACATTATGTATAATTATTCATTATGTTGAATGTTGTAATTTATTTGCTTGTAAGCTTACTAAGCCTAGTGCTTAATCTCTTTATTTTCTTCTTCTTATAGTACTTATCTAGCCACTCGGGGATCGAAGGAAACGTCGGAGGCCGATCACACTATCCAAGAAATAACTCGGTATAATTAGACGTTTTGTTTTGTATATGGCATGTATAGAAACTTAGCTATCTTTAGTATAATATGAACAATGAATGATGTGTAAATGCTTGCTAGAGACTAGCTAATAAAAATGGCCGATGATATGCATGTTTATTAATATGTATGATTGAATGGTGGTTATCACATGAAAATTATGAAAAATGTGAGAGTAACCTAAAAACAGATTCAAATAACAGAAATGACGTGACTTTGAAAAACCACTAAAAATTGTGTAAACATATTTTTAATATGAATAATATATGAAATTAAAGCTTATTATGTCTATTTTCTTATGGAATAAGCAAAACAGGTAAAGGTATTATATTTTATGAGATATCTGAGTTTTAGTGAAACAGGGTCAGAGCAATTTCTAGATCCCCTGTTTCAACTTTGGAAATTCACCATAAATTGTACAAAAATAATTAGGTGGTGTAATTTATATGGTTAGAATCCTTATTGAATCTAGTTTTAATATAAACAAACAGTATATTTTTATTAATTTTGTATAGGGAGAAAAGTGGTTCGTAGTAAGTAGAGGTCAGTACAGTCAACTTCTGAAATAGGGGTAACTTTAACTAATAAACTGTACTAATTGGCTAAGTCAAAAATTCTAGAAAAAAATTTGTGGATAGATATATGAGTCTAGTTTTAGGAAAAATTTACGGATCTAAATCTTGAGTTTCGGAACTCAAGATATGAATTTTAGGCGACTCTGACGCAGAATGACAGCACATTCCGAAAAGTTTAAATAAAAAAATTTTAAAACTATTTAAGGGATAGATTAAGTTTAGTAATGCCTCGTGCTCGATTTTGGCAACAGTCTCGGGTAAGGGTGTTACATTTATTGGTATCAAAGCAGGTTTAGTCGGTTCTCGGAACAGTTAGTGTGAGTAAAAGTTTTAGCTATCAATGCAATACCTGTATTTTGATAGTGTGACGACTCCCGACGATTTTTAAATATTTTGTTTTATAGTAATGGATCCCTGGCGGCTGGTAAAGATGATGTAGAAAGTAATGCGCTGCTCCCCCGCGAAAAGGCAGCGCCATCTGAGAATAGGCCAATGAATCATGATCGGGAGGAGTGACTCGAGAAGCTCTCTTCCAAGCTTTGAATGATTGGTTTGCCGAGTTATTTCATCACGAATCCGGCGATTAGACCTCCACCCCCTCATGATTCTCGGGCTACCCATGTAGCTCAAGCTTCCCGATCCACAGTACCGTGATAAGAGAAAAGCCACCAGATTGATAGAATCGAGAAACAAGGGCGAGAAAGAGTTTGAGCAACAAAAGATGATGATGCAGAAAAGAGCAAATTTTGGTTAGAAAATACTATCGAGTCTTTGACGAATTATCTTGTACACCCGAGGAATGTATGAAATGTGTAGTATCACTTCTTAGAGACTCACCTACTACTGGTGGAAGACACTTATATCGGTTGTACCAAAGGAGAGGGTCACTTGGGATTTCTTTCGGGAGGAATTTCGTAAAAGTACATCAATCGAGAGGTTTATTGACCGAAAAGAAAAGAATTCTGGAATTGAAACAAGGCAATATGACATGATCGATTATGAGCGTGAATTTGTCGGGCTCATAAGAAATATGCTCAAGAATGTGTGTCCACAGAGGCTATCATGTGTAAAAGATTTGAGGATGGGTTAAATGATGATATCTCGATCACGATTGGGTGTTCTAGAAATAAAAGAGCTCGTTATTTTAGTTGAGAGAGCCTGTAAGGCGGAGGAGTTGTTAAAAGGAAAGGTAAAGTTGAGACAGAGACACAAGATACAAAGAAGAGACAGATGAGTAGGTCATTTCAGCTACATCCAAGAGGCCCAAAGAGTTTTCTACCAGATCTAGCTTTTCGGCGGGCAAGCTAGTCGAGAATAGAGGTAGCGATTTAAAGATCCGAAGGCTCGGACCACCTCGATCGCGAGTGTAGGTAATGTCGAGACAGGTAGATCGAGGTGTCCACGGTGTGGTAGACTTCATTATAGTCCTTGTCGGGCAAAGCGAAAATGTTTGCTATAAATGTGGTGCTCCGGATCATTTTGTACGAGAATGTCCGAAGTGGCTAGCCGAGAAGTAATCTGAGTGCTAGATCCGAAAATGCTCCTACTAGAGCGGATCACCGAGGCAACCGAGAGTAGGAGCAGAGTGTGAGGTACCTTTAGAGATTCGGTGTGAGACCGGATGCTAGAGCCCCTGCAAGGACTTATGCTATTCGTGCACGCCAAGAGGCATCCTCCCCGATGTGATTATGGGTACATTTTCTCTACATAATATTAATGTCATGGCTCTGATTGATCCGGGTTCGACTCATTCTTATGTTTGTATGAAATTGATGTCTAGTATAAGTATGCCTATAGAATCTCTGAAATTTGTGATTAAAGTATCGAACCCATTAGGCAAGCATGTATTAGTAGATAAAGTATGTAGAAATTGTCCTTTGATGATTAGAGGTTCTTGTTTCCGGCCGATCTCATGCTATTGCCATTTGATGAGTTTGATGTGATTCTTGGTATGGATTGGTGGGTAGGAATGAAAAGAGACATTTGAGTTTGTTTCTAGATGCTTGATTTGTCAACGGTAAAGGCCGAACATCATCAGTACCCTCGGGATTATTGCAACTTTGTGCTAGTTCCGGAATGGAAATGGGACGAGTTACTATGGATTTTGTGACAGGTTGCCGTTAACACTTGAAAAAGAAAGATGCAATATGGGTTGTGATTGATAAGATAACTAAGTCGGCTCATTTTATCCCAATCCGTATGGATTACTCACTTGACAAGTTGGTGAGTTATACATTTCGAGAGAGATAGTTAGACTACATGGAGTGCCATTATCGATCATTTCAGCATGAGATCCAAGATTTACTTCACGGTTGGAAAGAAGTTACAAGAGGCTTTAGGTACGAAATTGAGTTTTAGTACTGCTTTCCATCCTCAAACCGACGGTCGATCGAGAGAGTTATTCAGTACTTGAAGATCTGTGTATTGGAATTTCAAGGCGCTTGGGAAAAATATTTACCATTAGTAGAGTTTGCCTACAATAATAGTTATCAATCGAGTTTGAAGATGGCACCTTATGAAGTTTTGTATGGGCGTAAATGTCGCACACCTTTGTATTGGACAGAGCTTAAGGAAAATCAGATTCTGAGTTGATCTAGTTAAGGAAACAAGAGAAAGTAAAAATCATCGAGAGATTGCTTAAAAGCGACCTCGAGCGGATAAAAGTCGTATGCGATTTGAAGAGAAAGAGATTGAGTATCAAGTTGGTGACAAAGTTTTTTTGAAAGTATCCCCGTGGAAGAAAGTTCTCAGATTTGGTAAGAAAGGCAAACTAAGTCCACGTTTTATTGGACCGTTTGAAGTGATTGAGAGAGTCGGACCATTAGCATATCGGTTAGCTTTGCCGATTGAATTAGAGAAGATTCATAATGTATTTCATGTGTCTATGCTACATCGTTATCGTTCAGATCCGTCACATGTGATTTCTCAGACAGAGGTTGAAATTCAGCCAGACATGACTTACGGTGAAGAACCGGTAAAGATTCTAGCTCGAGAGGTAAAGCAATTAAGGAACAAAAGTATTGCACTTGTGAAAGTACTATGGAATAGACATGGGGTAGACGAGGCTACATGGGAACCCAAAGAGGCTATGCGAAAACAGTACCCAAATCTTTTCACAGGTAAGATTTTCGGGGACGAAAATCCCTAAAGGGGGGGACGAAAATCCCTAAACGTCGGAGGCCGATCACACTATCCAAGAAATAACTCGGTATAATTAGACGTTTTGTTTTGTGTATGGCATGTATAGAAACTTAGCTATCTTTAGTATAATATGAACAATGAATGATGTGTAAATGCTTGCTAGAGACTAGCTAATAAAAATGGCCGATGATATGCATGTTTATTAATATGTATGATTGAATGGTGGTTATCACATGAAAATTATGAAAAATGTGAGAGTAACCTAAAAACAGATTCAAATAACAGAAATGACGTGACTTTGAAAAATCACTAAAAATTGTGTAAACATATTTTTAAGATGAATAATATATGAAATTAAAGCTTATTATGTCTATTTTCTTATGGAATAAGCAAAACAGGTAAAGGTATTATATTTTATGAGATATCTGAGTTTTAGTGAAACAGGGTCAGAGCAATTTCTAGATCCCCTGTTTCAACTTTGGAAATTCACCATAAATTGTACAAAAATAATTAGGTGGTGTAATTTATATGGTTAGAATCCTTATTGAATCTAGTTTTAATAGAAACAAACATTATATTTGTATTAATTTTTTATAGGGAGAAAAGTGGTTCGTAGTAAGTAGAGGTCAGTACAGTCAACTTCTGAAACAGGGGTAACTTTAACTAATAAACTGTACTAATTGGCTAAGTCAAAAATTCTAGAAAAAAATTTGTGGATAGATATATGAGTCTAGTTTCAGGAAAAATTTACGGATCTAAATCTTGAGTTTCGGAACTCAAGATATGAATTTTTAGGCGACTACGACGCAGAATGACAGCACATTCTGAAAAGTTTAAATAAAAAAAATTTAAAACTATTTAAGTGATAGATTAAGTTTAGTAATGCCTCATGCTCGATTTTGGCAACAGTCTCGGGTAAGGGGTGTTACATCGTGTATTCCTCTCAAACAGTGGTAGATGTTGAAGTGGCAAGTGCTTCATTTGGCATTGAAAATTCCACATATAACTTAAGATAGGGTGATCCACTAGCGAGGTGTGTCTGCACCATCACCTCCAAGCCACGAGCAGCTTTGATATCAAATGAGTCATATGTCACAAGATCAGCTGAAATACAAAATCCATACTTAATAGACGAAACTCTCATTGGCGTTATTCTGAATTTTTTGTGCCTAATTCTTTTACGAAATTCTATCAATTCTATGTTCTGGTTAAAAACCAGTTGCTTTGTGTCCTCCAATAAAAAATGTCATTCTATCAATTCTATATTCTGGTTAAATAACAACACTAATACGTCCTCATTTTCAACCAAATTATTTATCGAAAGAAATTCAAAACAAAAAACATTATGTAAAAATATAATGATTCGTAATTAACATGATAATTCAACTTATACCTTCTCAACTTCTTCAATTTCTTTTCTTCCAAACTTTTTCAATTTCTCTTGCTATACTTATACAATAAGAAAATGAAATATGGGTCATTAAGCCTACGGAATAATAGGATGTACTACCACAAACACTACTAAAAAGAGTGTCTAGCTGAGAGCTTTTTTAGTAGTTTTGCTAACAGTGCATCTTGCTTAAAGTGTTTTTCAACCCCAACTATCAAATTTTTCAAGAATCCCGTGCTATTTTTTCAAAACCATCTCAATTATTTTTTCAGAATCAACAGTACAAAAAAAAGTCTAGTTGGAAGTTTTTTCTATACTATTACTAACTGAAAAAAAAAAGAGCAAAGTCCATCTCGTCAAAATAATTTTTTTAGAACACATCAACGTCAAATTTATTTTTTCATATCTCATATTGTCAAATTTATTTCTTTTAGAACAATACTTAGCAATTAAAAAAATTAAACCTTAAACCTTAAACCCTAGACCCTAGACCCTAGACCCTAAACCCTAATTTATTTTTCTAAAATTGTAACACCCTAAAACCCGACCCAAAAATTTCAACCAAATCTCGGAGGTTACATTGACCACCAAAATGATCCTAGAACAATTTACAAAAGAATTGTTAAAAACTTAATCCAATACGGTTTACTTTAAATTGAGCTAAATCGTTTAACAAAATATACGCCGAACTTGTAATCAAATCGGATTTAGAAATTGTAAAGACTGGCGTTATGAAAAATTATTTCCAGTGGAGGTTTAAGGTTTACCGTTCAAATGCAAAACACAAACTAGTATTCTTTGCTTAAAACTTACATTTTATTAAAGTTTAAACAAATGATTTCAGTAAATCAAAACCACCTACGAAAATGTTATACCAAATTCGAATATGAAAACTGTAATCAAAACTTCAAATCAACTTAACAACTTTGTGAATCCAAATCAAATTATACCATAGTCCATAAAAATGTACTAATAGTCCAAATGAAAATAATTTAACAAAATTACTGAGAACTTTAATAAGTCCAAGCCGAATTGAGAAAACCTGCGAGGAAGTTTTAAAATCACCGAAACACTAAATCCAACACCAAACATGAGAATTACCTAAAAGGAAAGAAAACTAAGATGGGGTGAGCGAACAACTTATATTAGTAATCAGTCTTACGAGTAGTCTATTAACAACCGTAACATAGAGATATTATTTCAAACTGATAGGGGCAGGAAGATAAAAAAGAAATACTAGAGTGATAAAATAGAAAATAAAGAACTGAAAATTTACTTGTAAGAATAGTTCGATTCGAGATAGACCACTCTTCCAAATAATACTTTTCAATAAAAAAGACTCCTATCCTACTAAAGAGTTTCCTAGGTTAGTTATATTAACAATCCTAGGTAATAACCTCAACTAACAAGCTTAAATAAAGGAACATAATCTGTAACAGCCAAAGTGGTTCCTAATTTTCAGATTAGTGTAACAAAGGTAGTTCCATCTTTTTCAGCTAACTGACTAAATCTGACTTCTTCCATATTTTTTTCACGTGCCCTAGATTTTCACCTTGAGTATACTTGTAGGGGAGTTGCATCAATACTTCCCCTTCCTAAGATGACTTGTCCTCAAAGCAAAAGGAAGTAAATTGTTCGACAAGGAAATCATAATTTTCCCATGAAGCTTTTTCCAAAGGCATCCATTTCCATTCAATCAACAACTCTAATGTAGGAACCCCAGCTTCTTAAACCCACCGGTGAGATAATACTTTGGCAGGAGAAAGAATTATTTCCCAATCTACCGAAATGGGCAAAGGAACAGATGGTGAACAGGGAAGTTGGCCCGTGGCTGGTCAAAGTAGTGATTCGTGGAATATAGGATGAACTTAAGAAGAAGGAGGAAAACTAAGTTCATACGCCACCTTACTAATGCGTCGTAATTTTGTAAGAGCCAAAAAAAAGTGGAGACAACTTTTCATACTGTTTCTTGGCAAGTGATTTTTGTTGATAAGTTTGAAGATGTAGGAAAACAAAATCCCCAACCTCGAAAGTGAGGTTTCAACGCTTAGAATCAGCTTGAGATTTCATACAAGATTGAGCTTTGAGCAAGTTACCCTTCAAAAGCTTCAACATGTCATCCTATTGGATTAGTTGTTGCTCCAACTCTATCACTGCAATCTTGCCAGAAACATAAAGCGATGACGAATCACAAACATAAACTATCTTGAAAGGAATAGTATTTACTAATGTGTGAAAATTAGTATTAAAAGAGAATTCAACCCACAGCAAAAATCTACTCCATTCGGGTAGGATATTGTTGTGCAAAATAGCGAAAGTAGGCTTCTAAACATTGATTGACCACTTCTGTTTGGCCATCAGTTTAAGGGTGGTAACTTGTGCTCATCCGTAATTTTGTTTTACCTGGTTTGAAAAGTTTTTGCTAAAATTTATTGAGGAAAATAACATCTCAATTAGATACAACCGAACGTGGAAAACTATGGAGTCTAAAAATTTCCTTGCAAAAATTCACAACTATCTTGGCTGTAAAAGGATGAGCCAAGAGAATAAAGCGAGCATATTTACTCAAACGGTCTACCACCACAAGAATCGTGTCAAAACGGTGTGACTTGGAAGGGCCCATAATGAAATCAAAAGAGGTCTTTCGAGATACGATCCGGAATTGACAAAGGTTGGAGGAGACTAACTGGCGCCAAAGCTTGATATTTGTTTTGTTGGCACTACAAATAGTTTTGGACATAGTGACGAACATTTTGTTTTAATTGAGGCCAAAAGAATTGTGCTGACAGCCGTTTCAGAGTCTTCAAATATCCTCAATGGCTTACGATAGGAGTATTGTAAAACTCAAAAAGAATCTTCTGCTTGAGGGCTGCATTGTCAGGAATAATCAACCTATTTTTATAATAGAGCATTTGCCCTGCAATAACAAAATCTAGGAAAGAAACAGGATTTGACGTTAGTGATAGCAAAATATGGCTGGTATAAGGATCCACTTTGAGTGCCTATAGTAAATCCAACAATTCCAAGCTAAATGAAAGTGCTAGAGATAAAAAATTTGCAAAATATGGTTTACGAGAAAGCACATCTATAACACCCCGTACCCGAGACCGTCGATGGATTCGAACACGAGGTGTTAACAGACTTAATTCATTACTTAAACCGCTCAAACGATTTATTTTTTAAAAATTTCCAGTCAAGCTAGCAAACTACGTCATAGTCGCTTAAAAATTCATATCTTGAGTTCTGAAACTCTAAATCCAATTCTGTAAATTTTACCTGAAATAGACTCATATATCCATTTACTAATTTTTTTCTAGAATTTTTGGTCAAGCCAATTAGTAAAGTTTATTAGTTAAATTCTCCCCTGTTTTAGGGTTTGATTGCTCTGACCTCTGTGTATTACGACTCAGATATCTCTCTATACAGAATTTCAATATCTATGACGTTTATTTCTCTTAAAACTAGACTCAATAAGAAATCTGTACATATAAACCATGACTTATAATTATTTTTTTACAATTTATTATGAATTTTTAAAGTCAGAATAGGAGATCCAAAAATCACTCTAGCCCTATTTCACAAAAATTCAAATATCTCATAAAATATAATTCATATACCTGTTTTGTTCAATCCATATGAAAATAGACTCATTAATCTTCAATTTCATAACTTACTTATCATTTAATTCCACTTTTACTATTTTTAGTAATTTTTCAAATTTACATCACTTCACTTTGCTGGATTACATTTTATGGCAAATTTCACTTTACAAAGGATTTTCATGGACTAAATATCATTTTAAACATACATAACATCAAATATGACTTAGATTGGTCATTCCAATGGCTAATCATTTACAAACCCTTTTCTTGCCAAACCATAGCCATATCATAAGATCATTTACACAAAGTGAGTATTTTGTCATACATGCCACATTCAAAACACACAAACCAATTTACCAATTTAGGCCTTCGGATAGTGTGAACGAGTCTTCGACCTATCCCGATTCTCAAGCCGGCTTGTCAAAACTACAATGAAAGAAAAGGAGGGAGTAAGCACAAATGCTTAGTAAGTTCACATGCAAATAGCAAGTAACATAATCACACAATCCCACAAAAACATTATTTGCATAAACAACACCAAGACATTCATATTTCATTTGTATTTAATATCTTTCTACGATTTCATCATACCAAGTTCTCAACTCAAGGGTTTAAGCACATACCTGTCAAATTTTCTCATTTACCACACTTACCAACATGTCACCTTCATTTTAGGCCTTCTTTTTATTCACTTAAGATTCACCCGTTGAACACATCGAATATAATTCGAATACGCGGATCTCATGAACATAAGAGCCATAACCGCAGCCTAAACAAACTCAATAGCTCATGGAACTTATGTAGCCAAGCTACCATGTAACCCGCCCATAAGTGAACTCGGACTCAACTCAACGAGCTCTCGGCGTTCGCATCCATAAGTGAACTCGGACTCAACTCAACGAGCTCGGATGCCTAGTTACATCTCACGAACTCCTGACTCAACTCAACGAGTTCTAACTCAACCATCCTAGTGACATGTCACTTGTATTCTAATCTATTCCCAAGGTTCAAACGGGCTTTTTCCTCAATCACACATCTTTGCCGTCTTCCACGGAATGATTCATATTTAACAAGTATTAAACATAATTTGCATATTACTCAACAATAACCACAAAGCATAATATTTCATAATAATAATCATCATATCATATAAATATCATTAAGTTAATTAAAATGACAATTATGTTACTACATTTACACATGAACTTACCTCGGTCCAAATTATTAGCAATCGAGCCTATTCTTCGTAAACTTTGTTTTTCCCTCGATCGCGACTTGAATCTCGTTTCTCTTGATCTATAATGCTAAATTAATCTTATTTAATACATGGATTCATCAAAACAGCATTTAATACAAACTTTGGAAAAATTACATTTTTACCCCTAAACTTTTGCATAATTACACTTTTACCCCTAGGCTCGGGAATTAAACTTCATCCCTTATTCTTATGTTTTATGACATGCTGATCATTTTCCCGTCTATGGTAACATCAAATTCACACTCTAACATGTACTTATGACTATTAGGTATTTTTACCGATTAAGCCCTTTTACTCGTTTTCGCTTAAAACCGAGTAGTTCAAGTTGTCTAACATAATTTAAAACCTTATTTTATATCATTAAACACCAAAATACACAAATTTCACCTATGGGTATTTTTCCAAATATGAACCCTAGGTTGAATTATTGCTAGCATAAGCTTAATCGAGCTACCGAGATTCCAAAAACGTAAAGAACATTAAAAACGGGGCTTGAAATCACTTACTATAAAGCTTGGAAGCTTGAAACAAACCCTAGCTATGGAGAACCCTTGAAATTTCGGCCTAATGAATAAGATGGACAAAAATTGGCTTTTAATTTTGTTTTTAATTCATTTTAATAACTAAATGACCAAAATGCCCTTACTACTAAACTTTCCAAAAATTCCATCCATGTCCAATTTTTGTCCATAGACTTAGAAATTGGTCAAATTGCTATTTAAGACCTCCCCATTAATATTCCAAAACAATTTCATACTAAAAACTCCTAGAATGCAAGTTTTATAAATTATTCGATTTAGTCCCTAATTTCAATCTAAGCACTTTAGGCATAGGATTTTATCACGAAATTTTCACACAATCATGCAATTATATCGTAAACATCAAAATAATTATAAAATAATTATCTCTATCTCGAATTTGTGGTCACGAAGCCACTATTCCGATTAGGCCCTAATTCGGGATATTACAACATCAGCTATCTTGTTTTCTTTTCCTGCCTTGTAGATAATGGAAAAGTCAAATAGCATTATTTTCATCAAGAATCGCTATTGTTCAGTTGTCGTAATACGCTATTCCAACAAGAACTCAAGCGTATAGTGGTTTGTTTTGACAAAAAAAGCCTCCCCAATATATAATATTTTCATTTCTGATTTTATGCTATTCGTAAAGGAAAGCCTTTTACTGAAATAGGCTATTAAATGCTCAGTCTGCAATAGGATAACGCCCATTCATTCGGATGATACATCACATTCTTCAGTGACTGGTTGTGAAAAATCCAGAAGGCGTAATACTGGAACTATCGTCAATACACGCTTGAGGTTGCTGAATGCTTTTTTCGCAATTGGGGACCATTGAAAGCCATTTTTCTTAGCGAGTTGAGTAAGAGGATGTACCATCAGTCCATAGTTCCTGATGAATTTGCGATAGTATCCCGTCAGGCCTAGAAATCCATGTAACTCATTTAGGTTGGTACTGGACTGCTAGAATTTTGGCCTGGTCAACCTATACTTCTTGAGAATTTACCATATGTTTAAGAAAACATATTTGTGGTTGGTCGAAGTGGCACTTGAAAGCTTTGGCATTGATATATGTTGTTGTGGAGTAGATCAAGAGCTGTACGGAAGTGTTGTAAGTGTTGGTTCATATCCTTGTTGTAAATAAGGATATCATCGAAGAACACTGGAATAAATTTTCGCAAATAAGGCCTAAACAGATCATCATAGCAACTTGAAATGTTAATAACGTTAGTGAGACCAAATGGCATGACTACAAATTCGTAATGCCTTGAGTGTGTTCTAAATGTTGTTTGGCTATGTCTTTTAGTTTGACTCTGATATTATGGTAGCCAGAACGGAAGTCGATCTTAGAAAAGATCGTAGCCCCTTATAATTCATCTAATAATTTATCAATACTGGAAATTGAATATTTATCAAGTATGGTGATTTTGTTAAGGGCATGGTAATCGACACACATCCTCCAGGTATGATTTTTTTTTTACCAAAAATATCGAGCTAGCAAAGAAGCTAGTGTTGGGTCGAATAAATCTAGTGGTCAAAAGTTCAGCTGCTTGTTTTTCTATTTCAGTTTTTTGGTTATAAGGATAACAGTATGGTCTAATGTTTGGAGGTTGAGCATTGGGTATAAGAGGAATGGAATGAGTGTAAGACCGAAAGGGTGGTAAAGTACTCAGTTCTTCAAAAATAGGTTGGTATTCAGAAAGTAACAATTACAAGGGGCTAAATGATACCTGGACATGGTTAACTTCAGTAAAAAAATACTGAAATGTGGCAGTAGTTGTAGTTTTCGATGGCTCTCCTTGTAGTTTATACTTTTGCCTGTCAATCGAGAAGATAATGAACATTTTATTCTTATTTACCTGCACCGTGTTAAGGGATGCCAACCACTAAATGTCTAAAACCACATCGGCTCCTCTAATATTAAAAGGGTAAAAATCTTATATAATCTTCAACCCAAGAAGCTGGATCTTTACATTGCAACAAACATAATTACAATATATAATGTCCCCATTGCCAATCTAGACTCCAAAAGATGGCAGAATTTGTGTCTTCAGATTCAATTCCTTGAAAATGGTATTAGCTATGAAATTGTGTGTAGAGCCACTGTCAGTGAGATTGGGGTATTGCCAAGTCATTTTGCCAAGAATTATTTCCCAATCTTTTTTGGTCTCGATATCCCCTCTAAGCTTCATGGTGGTGGTATTTGTCTTCCCTAATATGGCATGAAAACTAAGTATTGCCAAGTCATTTTGCTAAAGATTATCAACATCCTCAGTCGGGCAAGTCTCTTATTCATCATCTTTTTCAATGGCCTCTAAAAATGAGAAAGATACAGTTTTGCAACGATGGCCAGGATCGTATTTTTCGTTCATCTAAAACAAAGCCCCTTAGCTTTTTGCTTGTATCTCAACATCCCAATTTCGACAGGGGTTGTTAAAGCGCGTATTCGCGACTAGTTGGGGTATGTTACCATGTTCTTATCGAGAGATTAAAGGATGAGATTGTCGTAGAACGGGGTTAGGCTTACTTGAATTGGACCAAGGGGTTCCTTTTGAACCACGTGTTGAGCCTAGTTTAGACTCATATTCGAGCGCCAGACTTATTATTTTGTAGACTATTCGTGGTTTATATATGTGCACATCGACCTTTAACCTTCTTTCAATCCATTGAGAAAACCCTGATAGACAATGATCAAACCAATTTGTTACTCGAGTTAACCTTTTTGCAATCTTTTGGCCTTATTATTGGACAGTACCAGTCTGCTTGATATTTCAAAGATACTCATCAAGATTATGAAATTCTGCTAGCTCGTAATTTTTGTGTAACTCCCGGACCAACTCGTCACAATAAAGGATGCCTTGTTCAGAGTTAAGCCACGAAAACAAATCAAGAGCATCACCTTCAAGGTACATCGTTGCTATGTCTACTTTAAATTCTTCTGGAGTTTGATAATAGCGAAAATATTTTTCCACTTTGAAAATCCACGCACGTGGGTCGCCACCATCAAAATTGAGGAATTTAATTTTTGTATCGAGACAGGGTACTGGATTTCTTTTCCACTAGGGTTGAGCATCATCATCACTATCTAAAGGCTAGTTGTTGCGTCGTTCTCAATGCTGCTCTGGTTCGTTTTTTTTCTTTCCTTTGTCTTAAGGGTCGGTTGTATTGGAAGCAGAATGTTGATAAGTTTAGGATTGAATTTTCAAGGCTACTACCTCTGCTCTAAGAGTTTCCACAACTTCCAATTTATATGCCATAGCAGCTAGTTGGGTGGTTATGGGGTCAGAAGTTTGATTGGATAATACTAAATGATTTTCTTGTGTTTCATTGGAGGGATTAGAAGTACTTTGAGTGGTAACTACCATCTTTATTTCCCGACAACAGAAGCAAATATGATAAGGGCAAAGAGATAAAGAGAAATAGTAGAATGATAAAATAGAAAATAAAGAACTAAAAATTTACTTGTAGGATCAATCCGCTTCGAGATGGACCACTCTCTCAAATAATACTTTTCAATAAAAAAGACTCATATCCTACTAAAGAGTTTCCTAGGTTATTTATACTAGCAATCTCAGGTAATAACCTCAACTAACAAGCTTAAATAAAATAACATAATCTGTAACAGCCAAAGTGGTTCCTAATTTTTAGATTAGTGTAACCAAGGAGGTTCCATGATTTTGGCTAACTGACTAAATCTGACTTCTTCCATATTTTTTCCATGTGCCTTAGATTTCCGCTTTGAGTATACTTGTAGGGGAGTTGCATCACAAACTTACCAGCCACATAAGATATGTCAAACTATTCAAATTATTTCGCAATTAACCCAACCATACAGACAAACTTATATACCCGAATGTGAAATGAAGATTAAAAATCTCACCCATCCAGCCAAACACCACTCCGATCACCCTGCACACTACAATAGGGCCATGTTAGACCCAACCACCCTACACACCACATAGGACCTTAATAGGGCTTATCTGCCCTACACACCACAAATGTGAAACTAAGCCGCTCGAGCAAAATTATACAGCTGAGCTGGTATACTTATAGTATAGTGTGGTAAATCATTGTATAGAAAAATTGCAGCTAAAATAAAGTCCCAAACACAATTACCAAAGCTTAATCGAGGGTCAAATTACATAGAAATATAAAACTAGTTTATGACGCAACACAAAAATTTACAAAACAGGGCCACATGATCGTGTGCCCCGGCCGTGTGGGAGGGTCTAGGCCATATGAAAGTAGACATGGTCGTGTAAAAGAGGCACACGCCCGTGTGAAAGAGATACACGCCCGTGTGACCGAGTTACATGGCCATGTGAGTAGTCCGTGTAACTCATTGTGCAAAAGTGTAAAATGTAACAAAATTAAAGAGCAGAGTGGACATAGCCGTGTGGCACTAAAAAACATTAAAAACCCTAATTTCACAGTATCACACAACCGTGTGGACCGTCTATGTGCGGTACACTTTCGTGTAGTCACGAAACCACACCGAAACAAACTGTAAGTCGTGATTTCGCAATAACAACACAACCCCTAATCACTAATAGTTCAAAAACACACATTAAATCAGGATCGCAAGCACCAAGAATTGACCGATTTGCCTCCACAAAACTGTTATGAATCTTCAACTTCACATATAACCAAACTGTAAGAACTTCAATTAATCAACAAAAAGGAAATGGAAACAAATCAGTCATTAACCCCAATAAACAAAACCAAACTGATTCATATCCGATTAAATAAAACACACGAAAGCAATCAACCCTTGACCATCAGATAGTAACAAAAAAAGAAAAAATAATGTAGAAACAGATGAGGCAAAAAGAAAACAAGCAAAAAACTAAAAATTAAGGAAAACAGAAGAAAGTGAAAGAGGGAGAACGTGAGAAAGATTTTAGGATAACCTCCCCTTTCAAATTAAAAATAAAATCAAAATAAATAAGTATTTAAAACTTAAAAACAAAACTAGAATAAAATTAATTCCTCTTAAACACTCATAAGGATTCGAACACGAAACCCAAAGGAAACTAACACACACTACCACTGAACTAGCAGGCTTATTCTGGCATTAAAATGCAAAAACGAACTCAACTATTTAACCTACTCATTAACCCTAACTACAAACCTCAAAACTTTTAACCCTAAATTTTGAGGTATTACAAAAATAATAAACAAACCGTAAACCCTAAACTTAAGCCCTAATTTGCAAATAACCCAAAAAACCTAATCAGACACAGGGAAAATCGCATCCCGTTAATACTTTTTACTAAAGTTCATCCATGTTAGCGCTTCATGAATTTCAAAATGTGCTAATGTGAACGCGTTTTTAGGGGAAATCGTAAGAAAACGCATTGATGAAGACGCATTTTCTCTCATGTCAGCAAAATGATGACACTGCTGAAATTCTTTGGATAAAATCAAGTTTTGGATATCTTGTATATACCTGAGTTCTCAGTTCTTTGCATATGAACCTCGACAAGAATGTTGCTTTTTCAAGTGAGTCAAAATCAGAATTGTCGTCCGATGAGACATCAGAGTCGTCGAAAAGGTCCACTGTAAATTGGTTCTTTTCTTTCATTGCCAATATATAATCATATGTTCTCATTCCCTGTAACAAGAATCAACACATTCAATTGAGAGCAATGATACAGCAAAATATGAAATTGAAAGCATGAATTAACAAGGAACCAAATGGTCAAATTTCCTAGCACAGGCTAAAAGAACGGGGATTTGAGATCATAGGGCATGGTGTACTGTGACATGCTCATACTTGTTATAATTACCAATGTGGTACACCATGAAATAAAGACAAAATTTCCTCAATTTCACAACTTTATATTACAAGTGTTAAAATAGCCATATGATGCAAAGATATTTCAATGGAGTGATCATACAATGGTTATCTCCCACCAGAACTCTATCTTTTACTGCAAGCTGACCACATGGAAATTACCTCATTTCATGTACAAAACTTACAATGGAGATGTTGAAGAATGTGATGGGGAATCTTGTTTTGGGTCTACTACATTATGTGTTAGAAACTAATCAAAGAAGGAAGCATCGATTGAACACAGGTGAACTAACAAAAAAGACTTGATATCAACTCTTCAATTGACACCAATCTCGAGTTTGATCCCTGGATAACCCCTACACCTTCCTTATTTTTCTTACCTTTCTTATCAGAACTACATGAAAGAAGAAAGTTGTCCCATTGCAACTGATCCATAAACAGTAAACAAAACCTGTAACATTTACAAGAGCTGAAACAAACCCAAACCAGATTTTTTGCATTCAAAATAAACTCCAATAAGAGAGATTTTCCAATGTGGAAAAGAGATAATAATATTTATTGTTATAGTGGCAAGAAATTCTCTAGGGAACTTTATGTAAAGCCTTTTCTCCAGTTCTTGCTCTATTCCCTTCTTGTCCGCAAAGCACCTAATAAATATAGCAATTGCACTGCCTCCTTCTAGGATCAGCTATTGTAATAGTAACAATTAATTGTTAGGACAACATAATTAACTTAGAATTTGAAGCCTTTTTGGAGCATTTGAAGGACATAGAAAAGCCACTTACCATTAACAAGACAAAAATCATTAGAAGAATGAATGTTGTATAGTTTCTTTTGCCTACACAGTTGTTCACCCACCTATATATAACATAAAACAAGCAAATCTATATCAATAAACATAAATTGCTTCTCAAATTACACTAAAAACTTAAAAAGGAAACAAAAAATGACAGACCAAAATTGGTTCTTACCCTGCAATGATGATCAAAACCTTCAACCCACCGGTTGCAAGTCCTACAATGCTTGCTATGTTTTTCACCTAAGATAAAGCATAGAAGAATGTAAAAGGTTTTTTTTCCGATGCAATCAATCATTATAAGCACTAAACTAAATAACTAATTATAACTAAAAGAATCCATGCATTTACATAAGGTGAGACTCAAATCTCAAAGTCTCTAGGGCCTCAATCTTGCCATAGAGCCAAGGCCTCATTGGTGTAAATGATAAATGCAAGTAGTGATTTTGTTTTTGTTTGGAAAGCTAGAAAAAGAGTGCAAACCTCAAAATCACATAGAGAACAATTAGAGATATTATCATCCTCTTTAACATCAGGTGAAACTGCATCATCTTTCATGACAAGGGGAAATGGTAACAACGGTTCCATTTGGAAATTGGTTTTCCATGGATCCAAATACTTCCTCCTTATAAAAGTCCTTAGAATCTTCTTCTCCAGCCTCCTAAAAAACCTTACAACAATCTGGGTCAATATGAACCGATAATTTAGCTTCAAAATCCCTTTAGATTTCCCCTTTTTCTTCTTCTTAAAGCTGGTTTTATCAGCAGGATCAATAGCAGTACACCTAACAAACAGGAATATAACTGAGAGTACCTGGAAATGAAAAAAAAAAAAAAGAACAAATCAAACCCCATTGAAAGTTAGCAATAACAAAACACAAAAACGGGGTTCAAATTTTTGGTTTGTGAAGAACATTACCACAAAGGAAAAGATCGTTGTGATAGTGATTTCAGCTATTCTGTTCCCAAGCAAAAGCCCTAAAAATGTATAAAATGCCACAACTAGGAAACTATAGCCTGCCATTCCCACCATCTGAAAAAAAAAAACCTAACAATTTCGATTTCAACCCAAAAAACGCATAAAAGTTCCAAAACAAAAAATGGCTTTTTAACTTTTATTTACCTGTAAAGGATGGAGAGGTCGCTGCCAACCATGGCGTCTCATGATCTTCATCATGCTCTTAAAACCTTTTTTTTTTTTCAATTTTTTGATTACAAAACTGAAACAACAGCAGATTTTTTTGGGGTATTAAAGTAACTTAAATAAATTCAAGCTACTTATGAAACAATCCCAAAATCCATGGTATATGGTTTCAAAGTTGAAACTATGAAATTTCCTTTTGTTTTGCTTTGGTGAATATATGTTGGCGCTTGAATCCCCTCAAACGTTCGATTTTTGATAAGGCGATTTGAAATTTGAATGGCGATTGTAGATGTAAATCCAGCCCATCATCTAACGGCTGTAAATTGATCACCGCCATCATCATAGTTTCTTTTCGGTTAAAATTTAGTCCCTCGACGCGAATGGACTTGGCACCCCAATTCGATTCCTTTAGGCCGTAGCACCAAAGCTTTCGCGTGAAGGCTTTCCTTGCCGTTTTGACTCCAAATTTGAGGCTATTTTCAACCTTTTTCAAGGCTTAAAGTCCTAGCTACTATTGTAAGCCTTGTTTAGGAAAAATAGATTTCATAAATAGGACCGTTTAGGTAAAATAGACTTCATAAATAGGATCTTATAGAGGGTTAGAAACAAGTTTTACTTTTGTAGAATTTTTACCTTATTGTATTTTTTGTTATTTTTGTTCTTTTCTTTAGCATTTGCATGTTTTTATGTAATTATAAATATTCAGTTGCTTGGAATATTTGTGTTGTTAATTAAAATAATTAAATCTATAATTATTTAATTGATTCTAATGCTCGTAAGAAACAATGTAATTTGATATAAGCTATGTATGCAATTTATATTGTGTGAACATGCAATCTCATTTAAGTAAACTCCGCTTGTGTGTGTTTATTGGTTAGAATTGGACCTCTCTCATTCTTAATGTTATCTGTGAAAAAAATAAAATAAAATAAAAAATAAAGAACACAAAATTTTACGTGGAAACCCTTTCGGGAAAAAACCACGGGCAGAGGAGAAGAAAATTCACTATGTCGAAAATTTGAATCAATACAAAAGGAATAGACTATGTCTATTTATAGGCTTGTAAAGCCATATTCTAGTAGGATTGAAACACCTTATCCTAGTAAATATAAAATAGATGGAGTTTAATAAGGTTTAAAAAACCTTATTCTAAAATAAAATAAAAGAAGTCTAGTTCTATATGGATTTTACTTTTATTTTATTTTCCATCGTATTTTATTTAAATAAGAATTAGGGTCACTTAATTCTAACAATCTCCACCTTGACACAAATTCTCAATGAACAAGTTCTTAATCGCGAACAAGTTCTCCACCTCTTCCATAAAACCCCTTAAGGGTTTAACTTCAACAATGAACACCAACCAAGTCTAAGCAATGCTCAAACTTGGTTATAGGAAGTGACTTGGTCATCATATCTGCAGGATTTTCATGAGTACTAATTTTGCTCACAACAATATCACCACGAGCAATAATATCACGAACAAAATGATACTGAACATCAATGTGTTTTGTTCTCTCATGAAACATTTGATCTTTTGTAAGAAAGATGGCACTCTCATTGTCACAAAATATCATCTTGATTTGAAGGTCTTCATTTAGTTCACTAAAGAGTCCTTTCAACCAAATAGCTTCTTTACAAGCCTCGAATCGCCATGTACTCACTTTCCATGGTAGACAAAGCGATCGTAGTTTGCAAAGTGGCTTTCCAACTTATTGCACAACCTCCGATGTAAAGACGTAACTGTGAGAGATCTTCTTCTATCAAGGTCTCCAAAGAAAATCAGCATCAACATACCCAATAACTCCATCTTCGCTTCTTCCAAATCGTAAGCAAACATCGATAGTACCTCGTAAGTATCTTAAAATCCATCAATCGCTTTCCAGTTGTTCTTTACCGGATTCGCCATATATCCGCTAATCTGCATCGATCGCATATGATAAATCCGACGTGAACAAACCATAACATACATGAGAGATCCCACTTGCACTAGAGTATGGAACATGTGACATGTACTCAATCTCATCATCGATTGTGGAGACAAAGCCGATGAAAGTCTAAAATGGGTTTGCTAAAGGAGTACTAACAAAGCTTAGCACTCCGCATATTGAACTCGCAAAGAAGTTTCTCAATGTACCCCTTCCGACTTAGGTACAATTTACTTGTTTTTCTATCTCTAAGAATCTCCATACCAAGTATCTTCTTTGCTTTGGTCCCAAATCTTTCATCTCAAATTCTTCACTTAGTTGGGCTTTGACCTTTCTTATCTCTCCTTTGTCTTTTTGTCGCTATCAACATGTCATCAACGTAAAGAAGTAGATACACAAAAGAACCATCATTGTTTTTCTTAAAGTAAACACAATCATCAAAACTACTTCTTTTGAAATCGTGAGAAGTCATAAAGGAATCAAACCTCTTGTACCATTTGCCTTGGTGATTGCTTTCAAACCGTAAAGGGACTTTTTCAAAGAAGCAAACATAATCCTCTTTTTCTCAAATCAGAAAAACCCTCTGGTTGTTGCATGTAAATATCTTCCTCAAGTTCTCCATGCAAAAATGCGCTTTTACATCTAATCGCTCAAGCTCTAAATCATGCATGGCCACAATACCAAGCAAAGCTCGAATCGAACTATGCTTCACAACCGGGAGAGAACACATCTGTGAAGTCCACTCGGAACTTGATCAGAACCCCCTTTGCAACAAGCCTTGCTTTATATTTAGGTTCTTCAACTCCCGAGTCCCTTCTTTCTTTTTAAACACCCATTTACAACGAATGTCTTCTTACCTTTAGGAAGTTTCACAAGATCCCATGTTTTGTTTTTGTGGAGTGATTCCATCTCCTCTTGCATAGCAAACATCCATTTTTCTCGAGTCTTCACACTAATCGCCTCGAGAATAATTTGATGGCTCTTGATTCGCATCTATATCTTCACCACATTCAAAGCATAAGCAACTAGATCGGCCTCAAAAGATACTTCTTTGGAGGTTTAATTTCTCTTTTAGTTCTGCTTTTGGCGATAGAGTATGGAGGCGAAGAAGCAACTCTATTCTCAATTTTTGTACCGACTTGAGGAGTCGACTCAGTATTAACTGATGCTCCACCGCTTTTTTGATTTTCTTTATTGGAAGAGTCTTTAAGAGATAAGTTAGGAAGCATAGCGGTTTCATCAAAAACAACATCTCTGCTAATCACAACTTTCCTATTTTCAGGACACCATAACTTATACCCTTTTACACCAGCTTTATAACCAAGAAAAACACATTTAATGGATCTCGGTTCCAATTTTCCATTATTAACATGAGCATACGCAGACACCCAAAGATCTTTAAATCGTAATAATTAGCGGGATTACCGGACCATACCTCTTGTGGAGTCTTTTTCTCAATGGCAACGGATGGAGATCGGTTGATCAAAAACATGCGATGAGAGGTCGCTACGCCCAAAACGACTTGGTAAGTTGGCATTTGACAACATACATCGAACCTTCTCCATGATCGTTCGCTTCATTCGCTCGCAACGCCGTTTTGTTGTGGAGTATGACGAATCGTCAAGTGTCTCACGATCCCTTCCGACTTGCACAATCTATTAAACTCATCGTAATGAACTCTAAGCCATTGTGCATGCGGAGGTATTTTATCTGCTTTCCCGTCTCTGTTTTCAATCATAATTTTCCAAGACTTAAATGCGGAAAACACATCGCTTTTACGCTTCGGAAGAACGCCCAAACTTTTACGGAAAAATCATCAATAAAGGTTAGCATATAATTAGCTCCACCTCTCGAAGGCACTCTGGATGGTCCCCATAGATCGAATGAATATACTCCAACGTTTCCTTCGTGTTATGGATTCCTCTAGTGAATCGAACTCTCTTTTGCTTCCCAAAACACACGGTGCTCATAGAAATTCGGTTTACAAATTCGTTTGCCCATCAAGAAGTCCTCTTTTGCTCAATTCTACCATGCCATTCTCACTCATATGCCCTAGGCGCATATGCCAAAGTTTAGTAATATCATCATCCGACAAGGAAGAGGAAGCGACAAATGCATCACCAAGAATGAGAGAACCACTCGCAAACATATAACTTGGCGCTTTTTCTTTGCCCTTTCATCACAACAAGGGGACCCTTTGGAAATCTTTAAAACCCCACTTTCAGCTGTGTATCTGTACACTTTTGAATCAAGAGTACTCAATGAAATTAAATTTCTTTTCAATTCTGGAACATACCGTACGTCACTAAGTGTTCTGACAACTCCATCAAACATCTTAACTTTAATTGTTCCAACACCTGCGATCTTACACGAAGCATTATTTCCCATCAAAACAACACCTTCGCATAATCGTTTAGTAAGTTGTAAACCAATCCCGATTGGGACTCATATGGAAGGTGCGACTGAATCAAGTATCCACTCCTCACTTACTTTAGAATCATTGACAGAAGCGACTAGAAGTTCACCATCGCTGTAGTCTTCTACAACATCAGCTTCACCAGAATTTTCTGGTTGTTTTCCCTTTTGATTCGCAGCCTCCCTTTTAATCTTATTTTGTAGCTTATAGCACTCAGATTTAATGTGCCCTTTCTTCTTACAGAAGTTACAAGTTTTACCTCTATTTGAAGACTTCGATCTACCCTTAGATTTACCACGATGATTTCTTTCTCTGTGTCCTACCACGATCATCATCGTGATTCGATCTTGTCTCCCACGAACAATGAGACCTCTCTCACGAGAGTCGAGTTTAACCATAAGATGTTTCATCTTATCATACGAGGTTAAAGAATCATAAACCTCATCAACCGTGAGAGACTCGCGGCTATATAAAATCGTGTCTCTAAAGGTTGAATAAGACGGAGGCAACGAACAAAGTAGAATCAACCTAGATCTTCCTTATCATCTTGAACCTCCATGGCCTCCAAGTTTGAGAGAATTTCTTTAAACACTCATAAGTGTTCGTGTGCAGATGCACCTTCCTCCAAACGATGAGCATAAAGACGCTGCTTCATATGCAACTTGCTTGTTAGAGTTTTCGACATACATATTTGTTCTAGCCTCTTCCATAATGCAATGGCGAGCCTTCTCTTTCATCACATCCTGCAAAATTTCATTGGACAAATGCGGATGCAATTGTGTTAATGCCTTTCGATCCTTACGCTTCTTCTCTTCATCTGTTAATGTCGAAGGCATCTTATCTATCCCTAGCGGGCATCCTCCGAGATCCATCTCGCGCAAGAACTGCTTGCATCTTAATCGCCACAACGCAAATCGGTGTTGCGATCCAACAACGGAATTTCATATTTCAAAGACGCCATTACCGTGATCGAGATGAACAACCCTAAGCTCGGATACCAATTGTGAAAAAAATAAAATAAAATAAAAATAAAGAACACAAAATTTTACGTGAAACCCTTTCTGGAAAAAACCACTGGGCAGAGAGAGAAGAAAATTTACTATGTCGAAAATTTGAATCAATACAAAAGGAATAGACTATGTCTATTTATAGGCTTGTAAAGCCATATTCTAATAGGATTGAAACACCTTATCCTAGTAAATATAAAATAGATGGAGTTTAATAAGGTTTAAAAAACCTTATTCTAAAATAAAATAAAAGAAGTCTAGTTCTATATGGATTTTACTTTTATTTTATTTTCCATCGTATTTTATTTAAATAAGAATTAGGGTCACTTAATTCTAACATTATCAGCAAGCTAACTCCTATACGCAAAGTTGTAAGATTATTTATTGATAATGGAAATCATTTCAATGAGTTCCTCTTGGTTATTGACAAGGTAAGGTTGTATGTGAATAGGTTTGTATCCACAAACCCCAAACATAAATTATAAAACAAACATGGAAAGTACCAAACAAACATGAATAGGGTTGTATGTGAATAACGTATTTTCTTGATAATTTGCATATTTAGAGTTCTTTTAATTTAGTTTCCATAGTATCTTAGGAGCTAATTATAGCATTTAGATTAGTTTTTATTGCATTTTATAGTTTTTATTGGACTAAT
This sequence comes from Gossypium anomalum, assembly GCA_025698475.1. NCBI lineage: Eukaryota > Viridiplantae > Streptophyta > Magnoliopsida > Malvales > Malvaceae > Gossypium > Gossypium anomalum. Next base: position 24,409,081 of record CM046967.1, read on the forward strand.
TATATCTTATTTAAATTTTGATCATTCTTTTTATCATTTTTAGAGTTAGTTTAGATTTATTGGTTATTTTCCTTTTTCCCATTGTAGGTCTTAGATGAAGAATGGAATACTAGGAGCATACAGTAAAAAGTGGTGAAGAGAAGTCTTTCGCTCCACTGGATTTGATTCAGTGTGGTGGATCATGCTCTCTAATTTAGAATTTGGCAGCAAGTGCTTTGCTCTACCGCATTTTTTGCGTTCAGTGGAGCGGCACGATTAAAACCCTAAAAACAAGGGTGATGAGATTTAAGAAGAAAAAAAAAAAAAGAGGAGGAAAAGAGTAGGAAAGAATAACTCTTTCATAAGAGTAACTTCAAACTTGCAAAGACAAGAATAAAAAAGAGATCCGAAGCGCTCAACATAAATTCTTCAACTATTTTTTCTCTAGATTATTTCTTTTTACTTTTTTATGCAAGTTTGTTTTGAATCTCTTTTTGTGTGGTTTTCTCAACTCAATATGAATCAAACTCTATTTTCTTGGAATAAAGATGGATCATATTTCTTATTTAATTAATTTATTTTCTTTTTGATTGTTTGATCTTTACTAATTATTTATTCAATTTTGTGCTTTATTTAATCTACTTACATGATCACCAAGTTGCATTAATTTGATAATCTTGATTTGTCCTAGAAGAGAAAATTAAGGTTTAGATCTAGACAAAATAGATTAGGATTAACTTTAGTAGTGTTGATGAATAAATTAATTTGTGGCTAGGATAAGAATATACATGATGCCCTAATCAACCTAATAGGTTTATTCTTAGTGACTTCACCTAACTTGCTTAGCATAGGAATATAGCTAGTGGGGAAGGGGGATTAACTTAGCTAGATATTGGAAGGGTCCAACAATGTCATTGAATCCTGGATTAATAATTACATAGATTGAACAATTGAACAAGAGATAATTGATTAACTAAGTTAGGTAAAGTTAGAGTTACAAGTCTTTAAAATTGATTGAGAAATTTAGAAATTTTCATTGTTTTAGTTTAATAAAATCTCCTTAATTAGCTTAGTTTAATTTTAATAGTAATTAGAATTTATTTTATTGATATGGATTAGATAAAAATTGAATAGTTGGTACTTAGCAGCTTAGAATTTGATCCTGTGGGAACGATATCTTCTTATCACTTTATTACTTAAATGACACGTGCATTTGCATTACAAATTTCCACTCATCATTTATCGTTTAACTAAGGGGGAAAGGATCCTATTACCCTCTAGCTTTGTCCTATTTAAAACATGTAGATCAATTTTTTAGTACATGCACACATGTTACATATACAAAGTTGATTTAGTGTTAAAGAAAAAAAACATAAAGTTTAATAATAATGTGTGTTTTTGAACATATTAGGCATACAAGTTATTCATGTAGTTAATATAAATGTGTTTGAAATTTGATATCCACATATTTTGAACATTCTCCATATCAGGCCTAACCTATAGTTTAATGTACAAGTTAATAACTAGGCTAATAGAAGAACTTGATTGATGCATGTGAATCTAAAGACGCAAGCAAGTGTCATGGGTCGAGACTAAAGTTCTAGTCATGTACGGCCTTAAGCTAGTTCCTATGACAAAAAGCCAAAATCATCATTCAATTCTTGCTTAGAAAAGTTTCTGCACACTTAGCCTAAATAAGCACATAGAGAGCACTTTGAAGAATGAGAGAGTTAGAGAGAATGTGGAAGTATATTGCTCAAGAAAAGTTAGCTTAGGTGTATAAATGAGGAAGGAAAGCCTCTACTTAGCAAGTCCTTTTGATCCAAAGGTTATAATTCATTTTAGTGAATGGCCAAGATCTATTTTTTAGAACTTTCCCAACTATCCTATTAAATATTATATAACTGTGGAGAGCTCTAGAGCTTTTGGATATTATACACAGTTCTACAAGAATTCAGTCTCTTCTTCGAACCCGGTTTTCTCGTGCTCACATCATTCCAAACTTAATCTAGTACTTTGAATATCTTTACTCATGAGTAGATCATGACAAAAACCTTGATCACCTTAATTAAAATAAAAACACACATTTTGATTCCTCCTAAGAATTAATAATTTTTAAACTCTTTTTGATATAAACTTTTTATCTTTGCGCCTAAATAAACTTAATTTTATGTCAACTCCTAACATAAAATTTTTAGTTTTACCTCCTACAATAACGATGCTTTTAACACATTTTACAATTTAGTTAACTAGTTATCGATGTAATAACAAACTGGTTACTTAAATCATTATCAATGACATCAAGTATAGAATTCGAACCTGAACAACATCTTCACATCACCCTTGATGAAAAACATAAATTACCTAAAGTTTAATATTAACTTAAAACCTAAATCATAGTTGGAGGATCTATGGTGAAAAAGAAGGAGCAGAAAAGTTTGGCAGCATCCATGAGTTCCTCCAAACTCTTCAACAAACCAAATGATAGTTGAAGAATTTGAAGGAACTCAAGGACGGAACCGAACATGAAAGTAGTTTCCGGCTATTAAACCCACAGCCGCGTTGGCTGTTGGGTTAAAAATCATGGGTTCTTATATATAGATTTTAGATGTTGCACTTTTCCCAATCAACTAGAATCCGATGATATCTCGGAGTCACATCAAAGGTACAACCAAGCGAATGTGTTTTTTTTTTTTTTTTTTTTGTGTTGAACTTGAAATGAACCTGGGTATGTTTTCAGGTCAAATTCGTTAATAACCCAAAAGAGATTCATTGAACTTGGACATGATAGGCAATGATGTGGTGCTTCATTCTCCTTTGTAATGGCTGGAACTTGTTGAATGGAGATGGAATATTCTTATCTTCTTCACACTCACAGGTGACAACTGTTTGCTGCTGCCATAAGGCTTAAATTGTCGAGTAGGGAACAATTCTTTGTTTTGTTAAAAGCTGATGAAGAAAACGTGGGCATGGAAGAACATGCTTCCCCCGAGTAACCATGGTTTTTGTATGGGCTTTGTTTTAGATGGAAGTCAGAGAATAGAGAATTTTTTAAAGCCGACACGGTTCTTGTCAGAAATTCGTTGGCAGTAGGGGGGCGGTTGCGTCTATATATCAATCAATTTTAAGTGGTTTGGCAAATTTTAAAATATTTTAATTGAGTAATTGAAATATTATTATTATATTAATTAAAATTTTTTTATCAGTTTAATTGTTAGTTTGGGCATTTAATATGAGATCGGTAGGAATGATTTTAAAATGTTTTATTTAATTTAATCGGGATAATTTTTTAAATTTTTGAGAGGACCAATGCTAAAATATAGGGTCAAGGGGGTTAAGGCCCTTACCTGTAGCTGTTGGCTTATCTCTAAAACTTAGGTTTGATGTGGATCATAGTTAAAATAAATAGATCAAATTTTAAGCATATGTGTTATAGTAATTATTGGCATCTTAATTATGAAGTGTTGAAAAAAAATAGACGGGACATTAAAATTTAGGATTTTTTTTTATAAAAAAGGTGTTAATATAATTTTTAGTTTTTGAATTTGGTAATTAGGTTCATTTTCATTCATATATATATTTTTAACCACTTTACTATCTAAATTTGACAACCTTATCATTTTGGCCCTTAACTTTGGATTTCATATGAAAATATATTTTTTTTTTAATTTTCAAGTGATGACATGACACGACACAATTTTAAAGTGTTATATCATCACATTGTTACAAAATCCAAGTTCAAGTATCAAAGTGAAGCCAAGTTCATGCACCAGAGCTAACCTAATTGTCAAGTCCAGGGGTCAAAATTTACATTAGCCCTTTTTTAAATGTCAAATACAAGTTATCTATGCATTATATATATATATATATATATATATATATATATATATATATGTTTAAAATCTAACTCTAAACCCTAAACTAACATTTAATATCCAAGCTTTTACTACAAGGCCAACAAAAGAGCTTAATTGATATAATATCAATACTTTGAGGAGTTGGTTGGACTATTTAGAAGTATGAGGATTAATTTAAAAAATAAATCATAATTTAACAACATTTGATGCAATTAACCCATACATTTAAGTATAAACTTGAGAAATTATAGGAGGGATGAAACCAGAACATGGAATAGTTCAAAATGCTTAGAAAAGATATATACAACAAAAATTGAGCGTAAATAAATTTTAATTATTATTTTTTGGTGTAAATTTTAATTATTATTTGGCACAATATGTATGTTATTAATTAATCAAATTATATTACTTATTAAAATAGAGTTTTTTTCTTCAAAAAAATAGTTTTTTTTTAAAAGGTGAATAAATTTTAGGTCAAAAAGTTATATTTTTAGGGATAATGATAAATTTAGTCTTTAACATTTACATCTTTTGTTAATTTAATTTTTTTAGTTAAATTTGGCCTTAATCTTTTTTTTAAAAAAAGTTAAATTTGACCATCAACATTTCAAAGAAGGTTGAATTACTTTTTTTAGCGGAAATACTAACTAAAACATTAAAATTTTAAATATAGTAGTCTACATGGCAATTCACGTGTACTTCATGCTAATTTTTTTGAGTTTTTCATTTTTTTTATTTTTTTGAAATTTGAATTTTTTTATAATTTTTAAATTATTTATTGATGTAACATATAAGACAAAAAGTATTGTATTAGCATGAAGTACATGTGAACTGTCATTCGAGTTGCCATGACAACATCATTAAAAAGATAGTGTTTTAGTCAGCATTTTTGTAGGAAAAAACAAATTGACTCTTTTTTGATAGGTTAATAGTCAAATTTAGCTAAAAGCGACCAAATTAACAAAAAATATAAATATTAAGAACTAAATTTATCATTATGTTTTTTATTAACAAAAGAATTTATTACAATGCAACATCTTTACCAAAACTGAAGCAAACTTCTACGTATCAAACTTTCTTACTCTAGCAATACTATTCATTAAGTTTTTAATTAAATTAATTTACGGTCTTAATTAAAAAGTAAACTAATAAGTGTTGGGTGCAATGATAATAGACATTATATTACTAAAGGGAGATTCAAGTTCGAACTTTGGAGACGATATTATTGGACATCGTAGCCATGAACTTCGATCATAGACGTAAAACAAACATGAAAAACTAAAAAAAATCTTAACAAAACATACAAAAATATGGAGGATTTCTAAATAAATACTAATAATTTTATTTAAACATAATTAAACATTAATCGTAACTATTATAAATAAATATTAATAACTCTGGATTTAAGATCTTAGGTTTAAGGTCTAGGGTCTTGAGTTTAGATTTTAGGTTTTTAGTGTTTATTTATAATTAATTATGTTTAAATAAAGTTACTAGTATTTATTTATAAGCCTTCCACTATTTTTTGTTTTATTTAATGATGATGTGTCATGTTATTATTCAGCAATAGTACGTAGGACTTATGCACCAAGAATACATCAAACCAATTAATTTTATTCCATTTTCGAACTTCAATTATTTCTTTAAATAATAATTTGAAAAAGTTAAATTAATTCTTAGTTCATTTACATACAAAACCACATTCATTTCTAAATGTAACCTACTTCTCTAACTTTATTAATTTTGTCCATTTTTTTTCATTTGATTCTACATGCAATTCATTTTTGGTTTCAACGAGCTAGCGGAGGGATTGATTGGACATATGTAATTAGGGTTCAAATGATTTATAATTAAGTTCCAACTTTTTGCCTATTAATTATAAACTCATTTAGTCACGAAGTTATTCCACTATAGAATTGTGACTGAACTCTCCCCAATTACATATCATTACTAAAGCTACTCAATCAATGCTCGTCTAATGACCTTATCATAGGTGTGTTACTTTCATATGATATTCTTAATCTATTTGGTATAAATATGTTCTGCCAATATGATCCTATTTTATCTCATGGTAACTATTACATCTTCTTTCATGTAAAGTCAATTACTATCATATAGTCATTCATCACAAAGACAAACGACTCGTAATCACGTTTACTTTTCATCTATCATGTAATGCCAATGAGAGGATATCATTTACCCATTTCTTGGGCTATGAATTCCACCATTGTGAATAATGCTACATATTACAGATGTAACACCTCAAATTCGGCCTCAACATTATGACCAAATCTGGAATGTTACATCAATACGTTGAAATTTTACTTTCCGGAACGGGTCTCATTACAAGATCAAAAATTAAAGTTTATAAAAACTAGTCACAATTTCTTGATAGGAAAATTTGTAATTCTTAAAACATTTATGTGAATTTATTAATTATTAACTTTAAAAACTGAACTTTATGAAATGATAACACTTAAGTCAATTGCTTCGTAAAACTTGTAATTTTGAATAAAACTTTGCAGCAGAAATTTTGGAGTTAATATTTGTAAACCATGATTTCGACATGTGAAAACGTATAATTATGCGATTGTGGATATTCTAAAACTTATGTTATTAACTTTCGTAAAGCCTAATTTAATTTTTTGCTGCGGAAAAAGAAATCTTAGTTTGTTTGATTTTGAAAGCCCAACATTCATTTTTAATTAATAGAAATCATGCAAAAAAAAGCTTTAACTAAGTAACAAAAACCTTTAGCCAAAATTAAATCCAAGAAATTAGTCCAAAAACCAAAAGTCCAGAAAATTCATTTATTAATAAAACAAACCATTTTATGCGAGAAATCAATCCGAGTTCCCAGACGCCACCCAACCCTAATTCTGCTGATTACCTAAAATGGTGAAATGAAAAAGGGTTAGCTATTAAGCTCAGTGTGTAACTAAACTCAAATAGAATCACAAATAACATAATAAGCATATCAAAACATTGCAGAGTAGTTCATCAAATTCAAATAGGAAAATTGTGCGTGAATGGCTATAACAATGCAGTATTTTCAAAAAACATAATGCAAATTTTTCAGAAAACTCCCTACCCAACTCTGCTACACACTAAAAAGAGTTTTCCAAAACTCATCTATCCAAAAGCACACCAACAGATAATTGCAAACATTGCCACCAGAGTTGCAGTTAAACTGCTAGATCAGATATATATGGTCAAGCCACCACATAGCAGCCAAGCTGCTAGAACAGATATATGTTGTTGAGCCACTATAATTGTAGCCAAGCTTCCAAAACAAATATGTGGTTAAACCACCAGATAGTGTAGATCATTAAATTGCCAGAACTTTCTTCTTACCATATTAACCCAACGCCATGCAATGTGACATGGTATGTATATACAGAATTAGAATAGTAAGCATGTAATTTCATGCTTTGCAGAATAAATATATCATATTTCAATATTTACAAATCACTTTAGTTAAAAAAAAACCACAATGCCACATGCTATAGGAATTTGAACTAAAAATACCTTATCAATACCCGTATATACTAAACTAATCAGAATATAACAATGGTACTCACTAATTTACATATCAGAACCACATTGTAAGGCAACATACCTTAAGAAATAACACAATCACATCAGTACAACAGTTTTCTTTAAACATACATAATACATATCATTTAACAAACCTACAGAATCATTGACCTCGAAACACACTTCAAAACATGGCCCTAGCTAAAATTTACAAAAAATGGGCCTACACGACCTATTTAGCCTAGCCCGTATGGCCCACACGGCCTAACACGCACCCATGTGGTCTACACGGCTCAAATAACCTAGCATGTATGGCCCACACAGCTTGACACACGACCGTGCAGAGTTGATAGTGAATTTTTCAGCTTCACACCATTTGCTATTTTTATGAGATCAAGTCACACACCTAATTGTAACGCGATGCCAATACAGCAACAATAATAACAGTTCTCCAAAATATTATCTCATGATTTTCACCAAAGTTTCGAAGCAAATACGACCAGCGATGAAAACAAAGAATTGCCAACGTCACTATGCGGAATAAAGGTCCGGACGACACTAAAGATGTAACACCCCAAACCCGGCCTAGAAGTTTAGACTGAATTCAGAATGCTACATTAATCACCGAAATGATCAAAGGAGAAATATTCAAAATAGTTTATCTTATCTAACCAAATTATTCAAAACGTTATTTAACAAATCAGTTCAAATCCTAAAGTAAAGTTCAGTGTAAAATCAGTTTAGATTATACGAATTGAAACACAAATCAAAATTGTACCACAACACTATAAATCCTCACAGTTTAAACTTTAACCGAATAATGAACAAAACTGAAAATGTAAACAGAATCCATTGTTTATCCACCAAGACTGTCCAAGACCTTCGCGTACTGAGTCCAGTGTCCAAAATCCCAAAATGTACCTGAAAGGGAAAACAGAAGAGGGGGTAAGCTATACGAGCTTAGTGTGAGATCAAACTAACTAGCCACCAAAACAGAGACAGATACAGAAACCTGAAAATAATTCTGCAGCAGAACACACTTACAGAGCGATTTAACAACACAGACCATATGTAACTTTACAGCCATATAGCTCTGTTAGGTACAAAATCAGAAATTCTCAGAAGTCACAAACTGGCCTAAGCCCTTTTCCAGGAACAGAATCGATTGGGCCTTAGCCGATCTCACAAACTTCCCTTAGGCACGAGTGCCTTCCAAACAATTAATACAATCAGAAATCTCAGTCAACCAGACAAAAATATTTCAATCAAACAGATGTTGCAGTCACGGAATCAGATAGATGCATATGAGTATGAATGAGTTATAAAATAACCCATCCACCCAACCAACACACCATCTCCGTCCCCCATCAAACCTCAATAGAGCTGTAAGCTCATCCAACCAATCACTCCAAATAGGACCTCGAAAAGCCCATCCAACCTTATATCCCTATACATTGTCCACGACTCTCAGGGAATTGGGACTATTAGAAAGCTGTACAGTGCCATGCGGAAGACCGCGGTACAGATATGTAGTATAAACTACCAGATCAAATATATCACGCCGCAAGGCTAGCGTATGAATTGTACTGTGTAATACGGTAAACCGCAGTACAGACGTGCAGTATGACTGCCAAATCAGATAATGGTACGTAGCGTAGCTAATGTACATGCGGTACAATGCAAAACGGTAAACCGCTATACCGTTAACAGAAATGTCCACGACCCTCAGGGTATTGGGACTGCCTATGACCCTCCAGGTATTACTAAGGCTTTCAGAATGTAGATAAACTGCCAGATCGTAAATCTCCCTTCTCTTCAGCATCCCAACTAAAAGCTTTGTATGCAGATGTATGTATGCAGATGTGTGTATGCAGATGCACCAACACAGAACACAGATTCAAACAATCATCCAGAATACTCAAATACAGCCAGTTAATCAATTACAAAAACATGCACACTTGTGCACTCAGATTCGGTACCTAACATGTCACACTTGATTCATAAAAAGTACATGAATCGAGGTCAGAACAGAGTCGTAATCACCCTCAAAAATCTTAGTCGGGAGGTTGGAACAAACAGAGGTCACAATTACCCTTAAATCGACCTAAAACCAAACTTGGCGAAATAAGGCCACACGCCCCTGTGCTTCGGCCGTGTGGGGATCCATACGCCTATGTGAAGGGTAGCACACGGCCGTGTGATAGAGGCACACGCCCGTGTGGTACGAAGGCATGGCCATAGGAGTAGGCCGTGTAAGGCACTGTCCAAATCCACTAAGTTTAGAAGTATAGTAGACACAACCATGTAAAAGTATCACACGCCCGTGTGGCAATTAGACATGGTCGTGTGTCCCATAACACACGCCCATAGGAAATCTTTAGGCCCCAAATCAGCTACACGTCCATGTGTCCCGAAACACACGCCCGTGTGAAAACCCTAAAATTCCTAAATCAGTCACACGGCCATGTGGCCAAGCCATGTGACCCCAAATCTCAAATCCCTAATTCCCAAACTCACACGCCCGTGTGCCCTAAGGGACACGCCCGTGTGGTACCGACAAAAATCCCCAAATCGGCCACACGGGTGTGTGGCACTCATAACTAGCCTGAAACCTTAATCCTCAAATCCACACGGTCGTGTGCCTCGGCACACGCCCGTGTGGTCGTCGTGGCAGTCACGAAACCACCCCAAATCACTCCCAAAACTGTCGTTTTGGCCACCAGAATCGTCCCTAATCTTTACCCTATCATCATACATCAAAAAGACAACGATTCCTACCACCTTTATCGACTAAAGTCCCTAAAGCTTACTGGATTAGCCTACCGACAATGAAAGCCGAACAGAGAGTTTGCAGAATAACTAAACAAAGAAAAATAGCATAATTACAGTTCGAATCCCACACCTGTTATGTAATCGAAGATAACGACAGAAGAGCGATAATCCAGAATCCGTAATTAACAAGTTTGAGAAGATTTAGAAAATAGAAGCAGCAGAAAAACGAATAATAGAGGAAGGGGAAAACATGAAGAACAGAATAATAAGAATAATAGAAATGGAAAAATAAATACTTTAAAACAAAATCAAAATAAATGATAATCACAACAAAATAATTATTCCCCCTAAACCAAACAAAAATAAAAAGACTCACAAAACGCGCATACAACAACTCGAACCCAGAACCCGAAGGTTCACTAACACTCACTCAACCACCAGACCAGGAGCCCCATTCTGTCACTTAACTGCACAACTTAACTTATGTGTGCAACTGTTCCACTGTCCCTTTGTTCAAAACCTAAAACTTCCAAGCAAGAATTCGGGGCGTTACAAAAGAAAATAAACAAGGGAAGGTAACAAGATATTACCCAGTTGAAATCATTGAAAACTGATAGGAGAAGGAAAAACAAAAGGGAATCTGAATAAACATATTTAATAAAGCTGATCAATAATTTTCATATAAAGCTTAAAAATTAAATCTTGCAAATGTTAAATTTTAAAAAAGGAGATTAATTAAACTTAAAAGAAAATCATTATAACAGGAGGGTTAATAATAGGCATAGATGGCCCACAAAGTATCATGATGGCGAAATCAAAATATATTTACAGAAGACTTCGTAGTTTGCAGGTTATTCTTTAACAAGCATAAGAAATATTTGCTGCCAAAAATTATGTTATCAGCATAGGGACTATTAACTACTCTGATAGCCAAGATTAGCCATCTCTTTAATTAGAATTATAGACAACATAATAATCCTTTTCAATAATTGAATAAAATGCTCACTTTGATTCTTTTACGAAATTACGGACTCGTTTAGGTTATGTACTGAAGTAAGTTATCTTTCTCGCAATGTAAACATTCTTATAACGCCACTTATTATCAGTTTGAACTTAGACAATCAATGAGCTAATATTTGCTTGTCATAATTTTACTATGCATGCAAAATAAGAAAGACAGAAATACAAAAGACATAACAGTGAAATGTGAAATTTATTTATTCATCGTTCAAATACATAGAAAATAATTACATGTTTACTACAATATGGGCACATTCCCCAACAGTTTTACCCCTAGGGAAGGTTCAAACAAGTGCCAAATTGCAAGAAGGACATAGTAAGGGTGATGCGGTAAGGATCCACCATCCGATACACCACAACTATAGTACTAGGAATGCTAGGCACTGGTTATGCCAGGAAATCTGTGGTGCCCCAACGATACATAGGGAGTTTAAAATTTTGCATTTCATCTCTTATCTCCTGAGTTAGAGAATTTGAATGTCATTACTAAATGAAATCTCACTAAGCTTATCTGAACTTATGTTAGAAATGTATGGTTGCCAGGTCAATGGTTGATTTTGTAACAGCCCGTTTTCAGTGAAATCGAAACAGTAGTTTCGGGACCACAAATTCGAGGTCGGAAGAAAATTTATTTTAATATTATTTTATGGTCTACAGTATGATTGAAATATCGTATGTTTCGTTAAGAAATTTTACCGTTTACATGCCTAGCTTGATAAAAAGGACCAAATTGCATAAAGTGCAAAAGTTGAATTCTAGTGGCTAAAGGTATCAAATAGCTATGGAATATCTAAATTGGAGGTCTTTACCTGGAAAATAAACTATTTAGAGGAGTTAGTAGATAAAGATGATTATTCATCATTGGAATTTAATAAATTATTAAGGTTAATTTTGGAAAGCAAATGATAAAATGATGATAAATAAATAAAATAAAACAAATTCTCATCATTTTCATCATTTTTCCTAAAATAAAACATGGAAACCCTATCCATGGAAGCTTAAAGATAGACAAGCTTATTTTGCTTAATTAGTGAGTATTCTTGTCCCGTTTTTAATAATTTTTATGTTTTCGAGATCGTAATAACTTAATCTAGCTATCTCGGGGATTAATTTATAAAAACATTAAAGCATTAGGGTTTTGCCATGGATGATTATAGTTTAATTTTGAAGTTTTATGGTAGAAAATGAAAGGTTGTTGTTAGATAAACAACCGAAAAATTATTTGAGTACCCGATTTAGTCTCGACTTGTTTCTAATGTGTATTTTGGACTTCAAGGGATCACATAAGGGACATTATGCTTGACTATGACTGGTTTCTGATATGAATGCTATATGATATAAAATATCTATGTATTTGTTCTGTAAATTTTGGTAATACTCTGTAACCCTGTTTCTGCGACAGATACGGGTTAGGGGTGTTACAGGCTCGAGGATTGTGATGGGGGACAAAGTTAGACATAACAGGCTTATGTGAATGGTGGTAGTTGTTCATGCATGTAGATAGGCACCCTTTGAGGTCACACCTCAAGAATTTATTTAGTATAACCATAGTAAAGTCATAAGTCTTATTATGCTATAATAGTTGTTCGAGTCTCTTAAGATAGATTGGCGACACAAGCCTGGTACATGTACGGAATAGTAATTATTTCAATGTTTAAAATGAGATGTTATTATTACTTATGAAAATTTAGTAACAAATAACAGTATATAATATGGCTAAGGTTGTAAATAATCGGCTAGGAACTTATTAAGAAATAATGGGTAGTTGTAGCATCCGGTACCCGGTGATCGGGTTAGGTTTGGGGTGTTATAAGTTTTACCTATACAATACAACCAATAAAGAGCTTAATTATGTAACATGATAACAAGAAGAAATAATTACCAAAAAGGCCATTACCAGGAATATCTTTGTCAAAAAAGGGTTTTGTTGCCTCCAATTGACAATCATCATGAAGTTGAGGAATGATTTGATCAATTCCCAATGGCACTTTCCAATTACACAGGCAGGGTACAGAATTTTATGATATAGCAAATGGGCTACACACTACCCCTCACAGACACTTAGCAATCCCGGATTTATTGTATAAAGGGAAAGTATGGGATGCCAAGGGCATTTCCCCGTTGCTCTAGAAACCATTGCTATATCCTTGGAATTAAACTCGAAAACACCCTCCTCTTCGAGGTAGTACTTGAAAACACTTCTCAAAATGATTTCAAGAGGAACCATGAGTATTCCCTTCTAATTCATTATTTTATGCTTACGGGAACCTCCAGGAACATTAAAGTAAAACCATCTTTTAGTAGAAGTGTGCGTCCACTCGATAGGAAAAAAATATCTTCTTGAACTTTAGCTCCACGAGAATGTATTTGATATAGTCAACATACATAGTAACCTCCTCACCATAAAATATGTTCTTTATATGAGAGGCCAGTGTTCGAGGGCAAAACTCAAACAACCCAAGAGAATTCTCTTCATCTAGCTCCCGCAAAAAGTATATATAGCAGAACATTCGTTCAAAAGTATATAGGCCATTCTTATGATGCATAATGAAAAACCCAATGAGTAGCCACCGAGAAAGACTTTTCAACTATCCTGGTGCTACATTAAAGTCATATAGAACATCCCGGGTGAAGTTAGGGAGGGGAAGGGTAAAACCTGCTTCAAGCAGAAATAACGAAAGGAAGAACCCAAACCTCCTGCTAGTAGATTTTGAGCCAAACACCTTGCTAAGATGATGTGACCCTTCTAGAATGCTAAACTCGTACTTTTAATGTTTTGTAAGTAACCCGTAGTACATTAGTAATTTCTTTATCTCTCGGTAGGTGGTAGAATATTGATAGCTAAGGTTCATTGCGAGCTCGTCACTCTTCCTTTCAAACTTTGTAGCACGAGCTTTATTAGATTTCGCCATACTTGGCTTCTAACTCTCGCCACTACTTTCGATAGAGCATAGCCAGTGCAACTACTACCCATACCTTGACTTTTGCCAGGCTATTCATATCTTTTAGCCATTTTCCAACAAAATTATAAGAAGTAGCTTTAACGATGACAAAAAGAATCACCTCAAAGTGAACCGAAGCAAGCAAACAGCTAAAATGCAAAAATCGTTGCAAAAAATTAACAAAAGAAAGAAAATCACCAACAACAATTGTAAAGAGTTCAAACAAATAAGAGGCAAAGTAACCTCAAACAAGACAACCCTGAATATATATAGACTTATCTTCCAAAACGCATTGTTTCAAAGGGCAACTAGCATCTATGGAGTGTGTCTCGCATTTTTTGATCAAACTAGAGTCAAAGTAGAGGAGACGTCGTGACGAAGAATCATGCGACGTCACAATGACGTGATGACGCTCGAAACAGAGGCAAAGCAGAGACGATGTTGCAATAAGGAGCCTGGGACATCGCGACGAATTCCAAACTTAAAGAAGTTATGTATTAAACTCTCAGCAGGGTTAATTTTCCCAGTTAAACTCTGATTATTCCAGAGATATTCAACTCTTTTTAAAACTCTAGTTTCAGCCTATTTAAAAGGCCATAGCAACCCTAAAATAGGGGGTAATAAAACAACATTAAAGAGAAAATGAAGAGAGAGTTTTGGAGAGCTTTAAGAGAATTTTGTATTTTAGCCAGAAAGCTTTATATTCGAGGTTAAGGTTTGCTTTAAATTTATCCATCTTGTACTCTTCATTTGTTTACTCATTACAGAAGTCTCATTTGCCTGTGGTTTTTTTATCCTCTTGATTGGAGGAGTTTTTTTTACGTAAATTTGTGTGCCAAATTTTCTCTATTACTTTTTTTTTATTGTCTATACGAGTCGATCCCCAACGGCATCCAATAGCAACTCACCACTTGTCTCAAAAGGCTGTTGATCATCATTATCACCACTCCCTAGAAATGCAACCCTCAAAGTACATTTATGATAGAATCTCAAACGTTTAGATATAATGTTCCATCATGAAATAAAGCCACCAATTGAAACAACCAGGAAAAAAGTTATCAGATCGAAACGTCTTGAGGAAGGCCACTTCATAACCCTTCTCTCGACTTAAAAAGAGGGGAGATATTGTTATACCCTCATCCGTGACAAGACACGTGGCAAGCTTTGAAGGCACCTGAACAGTAAACCTACCCCCAGCAAGCTGGGTAGTCACCTATGAGCACACCCTCCCGAGTGGACTATTTGGACAACGGTTGGTTCAACCTTCATTAGAAACATGAAATTGTTTGGTCACCAAAAAATCACATGTGCTCAACTGCTTTATCCCATCAGAGTTAGAATGAATGACAAGATCTGTCCTATCACAGATATCATCGTCTCATTGAAGACATCCCTCCCACAAGCCCTATAATAACGGCTAGAGGGCAAGCACAACACATTAATACCATATTACACGAGACCCTTTCCTATAAATACCCCCAAGAATGATGAAGAAAGGATTGACTCTTTAAGGATACCGAGTCTACTCTCTCTATACTTCTCCAACCCTCGGCCTTCAAACTTTCTCCATCTCCATTCTCCATAAACTCCAGCTCTCCGCCTTGACTGGATGAATCAACCTTCTCAACAACCGTTCTCCTTTCTTCTATACTTTCCCCTCGTTGAGGATTGTATCAACAGTATCATTGCCACAAAGTTATATAAATCCCTTTCATTACACGTATATTTATCACTCTATAAAAATATTTTTGAATTAAGTAGAAAATCAAAAAATAATTTGCAACACAAAGAAATACACCCCCCACTGCCTAAGCTTTCAATAAGCTTATTATCCTTAATGTGACAACGTATAATAATATTCTCTACAAATAAAATATACGTCATCTTTACATTAGAATATTAATCTGTCACCGCAATATCAGATTTCAGAAATGCTTTTCTTTCCACTATAGGCATATTCAAAGAACCATATTTTGAGCACCTAGCAAAAGCTTAAGCAAAACAAGGTTGAAGATGACAAAATTTTAGTGAGCTCGGCTAGTTTGTTGAAAAAGTGGTACAAGACTGAGGAAGCTGAGGTGATCCAGGGAGAGCTTGGCTTGTTGTACTATTGTTTCCGTTGTTGCTTGGCGGCAGTGGTGGTGGTGGTGCTCCCATAAACGTCGAAATAGCAGCGGCCAACACCGCAGTGAAATTCGGGTCAGAAGCGATGGCTGCCGTGACAGTTTCCACCATAGAAGCAGTATGTTGTTGCTGTTGTTGCCCTATCTGCATTGCCGGCAATGCGGATAGCTTGGGGTAACCATGCAAAGGTAACGGAAACGTAGGCGGAGAAGGCGGGGGACGTATGAATGGGACGGGGTTTGGGCCCTGAGTTAAGTCGAGGGTTATGGTGGGAAACGGCGGCGAGGCAGATAGAGTGGCCATTGTCGACGCGTAAGGCAAGGAGCTGTGGAAATAGCCAGAATTTGGTAGGCCATCCTTACTCGTGGTCGAACCAGATAACACCATGGCTGCGGCGGCGGAGGTGGTTTTGGCCATTGCTGTGGCTGGCGGTGGTAGATGGTGGTTGTGGTTTCCTTCATATGTTGTTATGAGAATGCTTTTATCCTCAGCACATCTTTGCACCTGTTAGAAAATGTGTTTAAATCTCAATAAAGAAAATAATAAATCAAAATTTGTTTTATTATTGGTCAAATTATTCTCAAAAATCTTATGAGAATGCTTTTATCGACTGCCATTGATAAACTCTTCAAATTGCAAGCAAGTAAATTTAATTAGGTGATGAAAATGAGATACGATGATGGAAAATGTTTATGATGATATCGTCTTCATATTTGAAGAACCCTAAATCTCTAAATCAAGAGGTAAATAATAAGTGTTGCTTTTACTCATTGCGGAGAATTGTGGTGTATTGATAGTGCATACAGTTCATGTACTAACAGTTCATTAAATACAACCTCTTTTAAATACTATTGATAGCTTTCAATAAAAACTACTATGTGGAATTTTTGTAAACTGAAACCTATTTATTATTTAATAGAGAATAAATTGCATTTATTTTATTTTATTTTTATGATTATGTTATTTTTTTATTAAGCAATCTCTGTATTTAATTTTAGGGTAAATTATACAAATGGACACTCAATTATGTTCATGTTCATGTTTTGGTTATTCAACTTTCAATTTTTTTAATTTAGGGACTAATATTTGAATTCATTCATATTTTGGTCACCCCTATTAAATCGATAGCAAAAATTATTTTTCTAATTGATATAACACATTTAGTCCTTAATACTTATTCTTTTCATATCTATTAATTATTTTATTTATGGTTGACATAACCCAGTTTGGTATATAACCCTTTTCTGTTTATATTTGTAAGAAGTTAGTGTTAGAAATTAACTAAACACCATTAAGAATAATAGGAAATACAACTTTTAAAAATATTATATATAACAAAATTATATAAATAATTTAATATTTTTTTAAAAATAATTTTTCACTCTAGCTTGGATAATTTTAGTTCTTAATTAATTTGATTTCACACTAAATCAAATTATTAGTGATACATATTGCTTATTGTGGATTTAAAATTAAAAAAAATAATTAAAAATAAATAGAACAAATAATAATCTCTTAATCGGTTTAAAAAATTAAAAAATTTATTGTTAATGTAACAAAAGGAAATTCAATTAATTTTTTCACTTTTTTTTCTTATGAAAAATTAAATGTTTATAGTTTTTTTTTCTTATATAATTATTGATTGAACAATTGGATTTGTCAAAGCCATATTGTTTAACTCTAGATTTAATTTCCAATTTCAAGGACCAATTTCGAGGACTATTTCTATGTACTTTGATGGAAATATCATGCTGTTAACAAAAAGAGTAAATCTAAAGTGTTCCCTTTTTTTTTTAAGGTTTTTCTATTTTCGTTAGCCAAAATTTTATCAATCAAAGGGTTATAAAATATTATATTCAGAAGAAAGCTAATGAAAAAAAAAGGAAATATAAGTATTAGGAATTGGCTCGAAAAACAGCTCGTTAATTGAGACAAGTTTTTTTTTTCTTTTTTGGGTTTTAGAAATTTATAGATGTAAAATGCCTTTATTTTAACAACGGAAAGCTTTGATTAAGTATGATGACCAAAATGATATATGCGAGTATTGAGGACTATATATGTTATTATACCATTTAGAAAAAGGCTATCAATTTAATGGCGGGTGACCAAAACAAGAATGAATTCAAACATTAGTGCCTCAATTGAAAAATTTTAAAGTTGAGTAATCAAAAAAAGAATGCGAGCTTAGTTGCATGACCATTTTTATACTTTACACTTAATTTTAAGTAATATGCCAAACATATTTTATAATTTAAATTCAACACTTAATTTTTTAACTTATCAAATTACGCATGACGCCTGAGGTGAAAAAAAAATTAGAGACTAAATTGAGAAAATTGTCAAATTTAGCTTTTTCCTTAAAGTAGAGACTTGGACGTACCTGCTTACGTACTGGGCAGCCAACAGCCATAGTGCAACGGTAGTAAGCGCGTGGACAAGGGTTACCCTTCGCCATCTTTTGACCATATTTCCTCCATTGACACCCATCAGTTATCTGCACCAAAAAGGAAAACAGAAAACCTAAGACCCTCCATTTCCATGCATACATACAGACACACATTCTCTTATTGATGTGTACAATATTAATTAGTTACCATGGGAGCTTCTGATCTTGCCCTAACCGACACCCTGGCCTTTTTGAAAGCTACTTCAGGGACCTGTTCTTCTTCCTTCTTTGGCTCATCCACCATTGGACTACTCTTTGGCGAAGTACCCCAGCTCTGTTGACACGTTTGATCGATTCCATCTTCGACAAAGACGTGCTTCCCTTGAATCTGAACCGTCCGATAATGGTCGTCGTTGCCGTCCTTTGACACGACATCCATGGTGGAGGTGGTGGTGTTGGCCGGGGAAGAGGCTGACAGTTCTGTCCTCTTGTCGTCAGTTGCCGATGGCTCGTTCACATCTAATGTAGTCGATGGTCGTCGTGGGTCCATGGATTGTTGGATTGACATTATGGGACGACTCGACATGCCTTTTACTCCTCCTTCCTTGTTCACCTGTTTCAGTACCAAACTCTTATTAAACCTTAATCATGATGATGCTTGGAATTAGTACCTAAACTTGTCAAATTTTTTCAATTTTGAACAATTTTTATAAAAAAATTTAAAATATGTCATAAATCTTTCTACTCTTCACAAATTTGAGTTAGCTCTTATACTTTTAAGTTTAGGTTCTACTTTTTGGATTTCAACATTTAGATCCAACTGTTAATACTATTATTATTTTTGGTTATATTTGTTGGTGTTATATTTTCAAATTCTTAAAAAGTTGATAAGTAGAATGACTAAATTCCTAGAAATAATATGTTACAATATCAGAGCCAACAGAGATCAAAATTAATAAAATTTGCCAAGTTTAAGGACTAATATGGACCAAAAGAAAGTTTAAGGACCAAATTGAAAAAATTTACCAAATTTAGGACCAAAAGTTACTTTATCCCTTTCTATTAATGAGAGAAGAAAAATATTGCCTCGTTTTCCTTTTTGAACCAATCATCCATCACTACCTCTACATCTATCAAAATAAAACATTAAGTCACACTTACTGCATACCATTAAAGCCTACTAAAGGTCAAGTGATAAGATCTCGAGTTTGAAAAAAATAACACCGGAAAGCTTCATTATTTAAGAGTCTGACTCTACTTAAAAATAACCGAAACCCTAATAATTAAGATCATGAGCTTCATTTTTTTGTACTAGATTTGGGGAGTTGGAAATAAAGCTATATAGGCAAGTGGTTGAGCTATCGCCACATATTCTATATACTAGTTTCTACTCTGTGTAGCACATGGAGATTTGAAGATAGAATTGTTTATGAATTTAATGAAAAAAATTAAGAAGAAAAGGGTTTTCAAAGTAAGATAAAGGACTTTATATTAATAGTCAGATTGTAAATTAATTCTTATGTGTTAATTCAAAAAGCATATTAATTCTTTTTGTTAAGAATTTCAATCTTTTATATGGTAAAAAACTAATTTGGTTTACGGAAATGAATAGGGCTAATTTATATAGAGTAAATGAGAAAATTCAACTCCAAAAATCAAAAAGAGCACATTGCACGTTAACCAATTTTTCTTTTAATACCACGTGAAGGAGAAACAACTAGGAAGATGATGAAGATAATATTTGAAAATAAATTTCATGGGTTTTGTTTTTTGGTCACCTGTTGTTTATTAATTGCAAGTAGGGCCTGTTTTTGTACCGCCATGAATAGTTGACCTTGTAGTTCATTGTAGTTTCTTGTAATATGATCCAACATGCTCTTCAGTCTTCGATTCTCTTCGTGTAACCTTTCTAATTCGATTTTAAGAACACTCATCTGTTACAAAAAAAAAAAAAATGAAAAACCAATCCTCCATTAACAAAGCTTAAACTCAGTAACTTAAAAAAAATGAAAATGAAAACACTTACTTCAGTGTTGGATTTCTTTTCACTAGCCGTCCTTGAACTGACAAGATTTAATCCAGTCTGAAAACAAATATATTTTTAGTAAACTACAGTTAAATTTCCATATATATAGAGAGATGGGATAGTAATTCAAAACCTTACGTTAACATCAAATGAAGAAGATGAACCATTAGTATTAATCTTGCTATCTTGATGATGATCAGTAGAAAAGAAATCCATTTCCATGATGTGGGGCTTGACCTTGACATGATCATCGCTAGAATCATCATGGGTTCGGTCGGATGCTGAGGATCTACGGCGGAGGAGGTCGTCGGAGTGAAAGAACGGCAAAGGGTGGTGCTTTTCCATGAGTAAACGAGAAATTTAAAAGATTACTAGAGAAATAAGAGGGGGGAGGGGGTAATATGTAAGTTTTTTTTTTTTTTTTTTTTTTGAAGCTTTTCAATAAAGAGAGGAAAAAGGAGTATAAAAGAGTAAACGCGGACCAGCCGTTTTTTTTACTTGCCGGAGATATGACGTGGCAGTTGTTAAAGAGGGGATACGTGGCGAGTTCTGGGCGAGGTAGGACCGAGAAAGGAGTTAAAACGGTGGGGGACGAAATTTGAGAGAGACAGAACCGCGTTAAATGAAAGAAAAAAGAATTGAAAATTGATGAAGATTTTATAAATTAGAAAATCGAGGTTATTCTGAATTTTATTTTTGTTATTTTTAATATTTATGATATAAAAAATAATAATATTAAAATATTATATAGAGAGTTTTTTTAAAAAGAATGAAATCTTTTAAATATTTTATCAAATATTTTTTTAAAATCACAAAATAAAGTTAAAAAATTCAAAATTCAAAATTAATAAAAATACTGAAAATCAAATTAAATTGAAGACCATGACGAGACAACGGGTGAGAAAAGATAGGGTACGAGCAGTCCACGCTGTACTAAGGTCAACACAGTTGACGGCACGGCTTTATCTGAATCTGACGGTTGTTAGGGATTTAAAAGAAATAATAATAAAGGTGGGGACCAGCTAGGTGAGAATACCTAATCCCACTGACTTATGAGAGTCAGATAGCCAGAGAGCCAGGCAAGGTCCTCACGTAGTACTCATTTTTAATCAGTCCACGGCTCTTGAAAAGATCCCCTCCTCGGCTCCCCCGCTCATATGGCTCGGCTGAGCCCAAATACATCCTAACAATTTACATTAGGCCAAATATTTCCAAAATTATTCATTCAATATCAATTCAAATATGAATTTAACCTTATTTAAAATATGTTGATCAAATCGTAAATATGTATGTATAGAATGCTTGGATTAGTATCTATAAAGTTTAGAAAATTATTTATTTGCAACATGTTAGATTCAAATTGTTCGTGCAGTAAATATATACGTGCTTACATTTTAATTAACGTATTTTAAATATATTTCATGTTAGATTTGAGTTGACAATTATATTTAATTAATCATTACGCAAAAATACCCTATTTAGAATTTGGGTCCTAATTTAAGTATGTGTGTTGCAATTAACCTACTTAGAAATCTATATAAATAAGGATTATTATTCTATATATTGCTAGTGGAGTAAAAAAAAAAAAATTTACAAACGAGTTCAGAATGATGCCATTTTTTTCAATGTAGTAAATAATAAAATAAATATTATTATTTGGTATAATGACAGTATATTTCTTTTATTCAACAAGCGGCTTTAAAAATTGCCACATGTTTTTTTTAAATATTTATTTTTTTAATATTTTATTATATCCCTACAAAATATTTGTCAATCCCTAACTCTACTTGTGGAGTCTAAAACTCCATTACTAAATATTTTTCCCATAAAATAATTAAAAATAAAACTTAAGCTTGTGGAATAACTATCATATAAATAGTCCTGTTTTCACATATATTTTGTTCTTGCATGAATAAATTTTATTTTATTTATCAATATGTGAATATAAACAATTATTGGTGTTATACTATACATTGATAATGATAGTAGGAATAATCTGATAGTAGGAATAATCTCAAAGTAATAAGAAAGAAAAATAGGAACACACAGATTTTAATAGAAAACACTTATCAGGAAAAAAACCGTGGGTAGAGGAGAAAAAATTCACTAATATTGAAAAACAACAATACAAGAGGTTTTCTGCTACACACGTTTATAATCAATGTTTAATAGAAGTATAGTCCTATATGGATTCAACTTGTGCGGCAAGGTCCGTACCACGGGTGCGGAGGTCGAATTTAGTGGTGGATGGGGATCTGTGGTAAGTTACGGCCTCAGTTCTTCACCCCTACTGATCCCTAATTTTGCCTCTCTATTTTATTTCTTTAACAAGTGAGTTACACCTCAAATTTTCAAGTTGAAATTCGGGTCACACAACTCTAACAATCAATAATTTATTTTTTAATATGACAATAAGGAAATTCTATAATTTAATTTTACACGTATATTTAAGAGAATATCATCATCATGGATATGAATATATAAATACGAAGAAAGATATATTCAGGGTTGACTGACTCTTAGCTTGGCTAATAACGATATTATTGATAGTACAAGAGGCGTGAATATATAAATACGAAGAAAGATATATTCAAGGTCGACTGAGTCTTAGCTTGGCTAATAACGGTATTATTGATAGTACAAGAAGACGTAAGTTTGAGCGCGAGATTATTGAGAGATTATGAATAATTTTAGAGATTATAAAACAATATATTCAAGGAAACTTAATTTTAATTAGTTGTATTCAATTAACGAGGTTGATGAAATCCCAAATATAAAATATGGTCTCCTTTTCGGAGATTTTTTTGAGTGTTTTAATTCAATTAAATTAAGAAAAAAAAACTCTTTCATTATTATTATCCACAATACTAAAATTGGAGAAATACTAAAATTGGAGAAATTGAATTAGAGACATGGGAGTGTTTTTTCTACACCACTCAATGGATTATGAATTGCGATGTTGAATTATTGATTGCTCATAGCCCTAGGCATATCTATCAACTTAATAAGCAAGCAATAACCACAAAATGGACCGCCCTTTCCATGCAATTATGTTAACAAATTGCGGGAGTCAAGGGCTAATCTCCCTTACAACCATACCTAGCTACCAATACTATTTTGTGTAACAATCTTGATGGTGAGAGATAAAGAAAAAAAAAATTAAACTTAGTTGAATTGGAATTATTGTAATGACGGTCGAAACATAATCATATTTCATTAGCAGAAACTTTTGACTTTACTTGGTCACCCTTAACTTGATTTCAATGGAAGACCAAATTATTATATCTACATACACATATGTACAAAATTGATTGACTTTGTGACCTTTATACAAGGTAATAAAACGAGATAATGATAAATATTGCCGAATTTGTTATTGTTTCATTGTTGACAAGTTTTATATCGTCACTCACATTACATTATCATTGTTAAAATTTGAATTTTATGGATGTTGAATGTATACATAATCATGAATCATCCTATTTCAATTTATTTTATACTTATCAATTGTATTCAATATTTTAAATGTGAAATTCACGTAGAAGAATAATTTACGAATATTTGATTTAAATATTTTTTGGGTTTATTATATAATATATTATTACTTTTTTTAAATATTCGAATGGGGCTAGCCCCATCCTACTTCGACATAATTGTTTGAATATAAATATAATAATGATCAAGTAATTTAATTTCTCAAGTCTTTCTTTTTTTTTTTCTTTAAATCTGATATATAATAAATATTTTACATATTTCTTGACAAGTTCAAAGAAAAAGGAAACGTGGTAAGAAGTAGTATACACTTAAATTATTTTTATTCAAATATATTATACATAGAATCTTTTGCTTTTATTTCAAATCATGCCATCACTCAATGTACTAACTCTAAATTATCATTGGTGAGATGAGATTAAATTATTAAGGAATTGAAAACTAATTGTTGTATTGGAATTTAAAGTAGTGGTACTATTTTTATATTTTCAAAAAGAGATGTTGAATGATATAACTTATGGTTAAATATAAAAAATTATATATCAACATTTAGTTTAATATGTGATATGATACATAAATTTGGATATGGTGTAATTATATAAATAAAATTGTAGAAACTAACGTTGATAATGATAATATAGAACAATCACAAAGCAAAAAGTAAGAAAAATAAGAACACACAGATTTTACGTGGAAACCCTTTAGGAAAAAAAAATCACGGGTAGAGGAGAAAAAAATTCACTAATGTCAAATTTGAATTATACAAGAGGAGTTTAGATTATATCTATTTATAGGTTGAAAACCTTATTCTAAGCAATGCCAAATAGATGAAGTGTAGTAAGGTTGAAAAACCTTATTCTAATAAACGTAAAATAAAAGAAGTATAGTTTTATATTGATTTTACTTTTATTTTATTTTACCACTATTTTTTATTTTAACAAAGATTCGAGTCACTCAACTCTAACAATCTTCACCTTGACATAAATTCTCAATGAACAAGTTCTTCACCACGAATTCTCAACGAACAAGTTCTCCACCTCTTCTATGAAACCCCTTAAGGGGTGTTCTTCAAAAATGAACACCAACAAAGTTCATGCAATGCTCAAACTTGGTTATAGGAAGTGACTTATTCATCATATATGCAAGATTTTCATAAGTACTAACTTTGTTTACAACAATATCTCCACGAGTAATAATATCATGCAAAAATGATACCGAACATCAATGTGCTTTGTTCTCTCATGAAACATTTGATCTTTTGTAAGGAAGATAGCACTCTGACTATCACAAAACGTTTTACTGATCTGAAGGTCTTTACTGAGTTCACCAAAGAGTCCCTTTAACCAAATAGCTTCTTTGCAAACTTCAGTAATCGCCATGTACTCAGCTTCAGTAATAGACAAAGAAACTGTAATTTGCAAAGTGGCTTTCCAACTGATTGCGCAACCCCCAATAGTAAAGACATACCTTGTGAGAGATCTTCTTTTATCAAGGTTTCCAGCAAAATCAGAATTAATATACCCAATGACTCTATCTCTAGTTCTTCCAAACTGTAAGCAAATACCAGTAGTACCTCGTAAGTATTTGAAAATCCATTGAACTGTTTTCTAGTGTTCTTTACCGGGATTCACCATGTATATACTAACTGCATTAATTGCATATGATAAATCTGGACGTGAGCAAACCATAACATACATGAGAGACCCTACTACACTAAAATATGGAACACGCGACATGTAATCAATATCATCATCTAATTGTGGAGACAAAGTCGATGAAAGTCTGAAGTGGGTTGCTAATGGAGTACTAACAGGCTTGGCACTCTACATATTGAACCTGCAAAGAACTTTCTCAATGTACCTTTTCTAACTTAGGTACAATTTACATGCTTTCTTATATCTGAGAATCTTTATCCCATGTATCTTCTTTGCTGCTCCCAAATCTTTCATCTCAAATTCTTCACTAAGTTGGGTGTTAACTTTTCTTATCTCTCCTTTATCTTTGGCTGCTATCAACATGTCATTAACATAAAGGGGTAGATATAAAAAAGAACCATAATTATTTTTCTTAAAATAAACAAAACTACCAAAGCTGCTTCTTTTGAAATCATGAGTAGTCATAAATGAATTAAACCTCTTGTATCACTACCTTAGTGACTGTTTCAGGCTATAAAGAGACTTTTTTTAGCAAGCAAACATAGTCTTCTTTTTCTGAGACTATAAAACCCTTTAGTTGTTGCATGTAAATATCTTCCTCAAGTTCTCCATGCAAGAGCGTTGTTTTTACATCTAACTGCTCAAGCTCTAAATCGTACATGGCCACAATACCGAGTAAGGCTCGAATCAAACTATGTTTCACAGCTAGAGAAATCACATATGTGAAGTCTACACATGGAATCTAACTGTAACATTTTACAGCCAGCCTTGCTTTATATCTAGGTTCTTCAACTCCTGGAGTCCTTTATTCTTGAACACCCATTTACAACGAACAACCTTTTTACCCTTAGGAAGCTTCAATAGGTTTCATGTTCTATTCTTATGGAGCGATTCCATCTCTTTTTGCATGCCAAACATCCAGTTTTCTGAATCTTCACAACTAATTGTCTCGAAATAAGTAGATTACTCTTATTCTAATCAATGTCAAATAGATGAAGTATAGTTCTATGTGGATTTTACTTTTATTTTATTTTACCACTGTATTCTATTTTAACAAGAATTCGAGTCACTCAACTCTAATAGAAACTTTGATTTTGATTCAATTGTGCACGCTTAAAAAAATAAGTACATCAATTTATTTTTATATCGGATAAGTATAGTTATTTGTGTATGCAAAATGTAGATGTAAACGATGTTATATCGATTATGGTATTAGTGATTTGTGAAAATTGAATAAAATCAATATTTTCATGTATAAAATTGTACAAAAATGAAAATTATATATATTATTATATATACAAAATCAAAATTCATGTGTAATTTAATTTTTATCTTTAAAATTTATAATCCAAATTTTAATTCCATTTGTCGATGTAATTATCCTCAGATAACATTTAATATATAAAATTCAAATCTATTTCCCTTTTTCAAAAGTATGATTACCTCTATTAAAAAAATAATAATTAAAATAAAAAAAAAGCTAGAAGTGGAATGGAAAATCAAGGCATAAGAAATTACATCAAAGAAATTGAAATTAAATTACTAAAAAATATATTTTATGGACCCTTCTCACCACATCATTCATAGTCCCTTTTCAATTATTTAATAACATTTCAACAATTTTTCCATGTCATTGACATATAATTTTGGTAATTTTTTTACCTTAAACCCTGACCATGAACCCCAAACCTTAAACTCCAAACATCAAACCCCAAACCATGAATCTTGAACTCAAACTCTGAACTTGAACCTTAAACACCAAAACTCAAACCTTGAATCCTAAATCATAAACCCTAAACCTCAAAAACTAAAGCTTTAGGCTTGAGTTTGGGGTTCAGGGTTCAGGGTTCAAGGTTCAAGTTCAAAGTTCAAAGTTCAAAGTCAGGGTTCAAGATTCTGGGATCAGGGTTCGAGGTAAAAAAATTACCAAAATTATTTGTCAATGACATAGAAAAAATTGTTGAAATGTCATTAAATAATTAGAAAGAGACCATGGATGATATGGTGGGAAGGATCCATAAAATAATTTCTCGAGAAATTGATATTTTAAGTTGAAATTTTTAATAGATTATTATTTAATGCATAGATGGTAGAAAAAATTTAATTGTCATATGTTTTTTTAAAATATAATTTACTATCATTGTACCGAATAATTTTTTTCAATATATACTAAGCTGATTTATATTATAATATCTTAATTACACATTATATATTAAAAAATAAAAAATATATTAAAGTATAATCCATATAATATATATACAGTGGCGTATTTAGGGGGCTGGCAGCAGGCTCGACCCCCCTAAAATTGAGAATTGTCCATATAGGCCCTTTAGAAATTTTAAAATTTTAAATTGGTAAAGGTAAAATTACACTTTGCCCCCTAAAAATGATAAAAATTTGATTTCATCCTTAAAAATTAAAAAGATATAGGTTATTAAAAATTAAAATTTAATTTCGTCCCTCTAAAAGAATTTTCTGGCTTCGCCCCTATATATATATAAGGGGTGAGACTAGAGGTGTCCATGGGTCGGGCCGGGTTCATGTCAAGCCCAACCAAAAATTTAGGCCCATTTGCTAGGCTCGGGACCAACCCGACCCGAAAAATTGGCCTAAAATTTTGCCCAAGCTTGATCTGTATAAAAATGCTAAAACTCGGGCCCAACCTGTCCTTATTAATTTTTTATAATATGTTTTTACATAATTTTTAACATATATATAATACATCATAAATACTAAAAATATTAAAATAAATGTTTCCCAACAAATTAAAAATATATATGTATACTTAAATAATAATAAGATAAATGCAACTTAACAATCAAATACCTCTAAAATAGTAACAAAATTAATAATAAAACAAGAGTTATACAATATCCAAATAGTAGCAATATAATAATTAAATGGTAGCGAAACAATAAAAAAATAAAAGCAACAAGAAAATAGTAAAAAAAGAAGAAAACAGTAAAAAAAAAGCAGGTTTTTTTAAATATTTGGGCTTAGCCCGGGCTAAAAATCATTACTCGAGGCTCGGCCTGTTTTCTAAACAGTCTTTATTTTTTTATCCAAGCCCATTTTTCGAGCTTATATTTTTACCCAAACCTTCCTACTTTTCGAACAGGCCTTCAGGTCAGGCTATTTAACCCGACTGATGAATAGTTCTAGGTGAGACTAGATTATATTCATCATCTCCATGCCTTGTATTAACCCTTAAGATCTTTTTTCATAATAAGGGTAGGGAGAGTTTATAAGATTCAAACAATGAATTTAATGTGAGTCAAACTTTAAAGGTTAAAATATACTATAAGTCTCTGTAATTTTTATAAATTTGAGATATAGTATTTGTACTTTTATTTTTAAGAATTTATTTTCTCTACTTTTTTATATTTCAAAATTTAGGTCTAACTATTAACTCGGTTAAAATTATTTTATTAAATTCAAGTTCATCACAAAGTTATTCTTTTAGTTAACTACTAAGTAAGTTTTTTTCTTCGAAATATCACACCAACAAATTTAAGAAGAAAAAGATAACAATTAAACTTAAATTTAAAAATTTAAAAACTAAAAATAAAAATTAAATTTCTAAAAATAAAAAAATAAAAATTAAATTTCAAATTTATAAAAAATACATCACATATTTTAATCAATTTTAAATTACCATAGCCATTGTAGGAATATTTAGAGCTTAATGATGCTTTAATTATTTTTTCCCTTAAAAAACCTTATATAAATTTAACATACAATAATACATTTAAATTAAAAAGAAGAAGAAAACGACAGATTAATTTTACCGACATTGCAACCTCTTCCTTTCTAAATGTTGGTGTCAGCTTATATATATATATATAATGAAGAAGGATTCATTTATACTGATATAAAATTAAAATTGTTTTATATTTTTATATACTGTTAATATTTTAATAATTCAATTGTTAAATTTATTGATATAATTATACTTAACATGAATGTAAAATTTTGATTTAATCTAATATCTATATCATATTAATCTATAATACTCAATAAATTATTATATATTCAACAACTAAATACTTTTTACATAAAACAAATAGTTAGAAATTTTTAATTTACATAAATTTGACATACATGATTTATATAAATAAAATATTAAATTCAACGGTTGGATCATTAAAATATTAACTATAAAAAGATATACAAAAGGGTGTAAGACAACTTTAGTTTTACACCAGTGTGCGGATTCCTCGTCTCCCTTACATATATATAAAATTTAACATCGGTATAAGTGGATCCCTCTTCTATATGTAAAACTAAAATTGTTTTACATCATTTCATATCTCTTTGTATGGTTAATATTTTAACGATCCAACTTTCCTATTTCATGCTTCATTCATGTATATCATGCATGTCAAGCTTGATATAAATTAAAATTTTCTAACTATTCGTTTTATGCAAAAAATTTAAACACTAAATATATATTGATATAGAGATTATTTTAGATCAATATGGTAGAGATATCAGATCGATTATAATATTTACATTTATTACAAATGCAAATATATTTATATATTTGATGATTGATCAATTAAAACATTAATTGTATAAAAAATTATGAAAAATATAATATCACTAAAATTTTATAATGATATATCTCAATCTTTCTCATATTTTAATGAAAAAAAATCTCAGTTTAATTAGTCAAAATGTGGAAAATTTTGGTCAATGGTTGGAACTAGAAAGATGCCCCTTTGACACTGAGAACCACAGCTGGAAGCGGTCCCTCATCTCAATTAGTCTATAATAATATAATATAATCAAATTAATAAATAAATTATTTATCATGTGAAGGAAGTCAATGATAAACTAAACAAAGGGTAATCTTCTTTTATTATTGTATTTTAGAATCGTTGAGACCTTCCTAACATGGAACTATTCATCTCTAATCATGTCCTGCTTACCAACTCCATTTTCTTTTTCTATGAAAAAGATTTTAATCAATTATTTCAGATCAGTCTATCAACCAATTAATATAGTAGCATCCAAAACAAATCTCTGTTCTTTCGGATTCTATTCCATCATTTCTTTTGAAATGAACGAGATGTTATTTTAGAGATATCCTCAAATCACCTTTTACCTCCCAGCTATTGGGTGATCAGCCATCCACGTATTCCACCCGCTATTAAATTATCCACTTTTTTGCAGGAATGCATTTATTATCAAGAGAAGATCATTAGGGTATAATAACCTCATACTATTCTAACGAAAAGAATGTCAAAGCAATATTGCACTTGAAGACAATCGGCCCACCACCTGTGTTGTTGGTGATGTGGTACTACTAAGCATGAGATTAGACATAACATCTTCTCCTATAAATATCTTGAAGAACAATGGAGTGATCCTTAGACTCTCTTAGCAATCCTAAGCATTATCTGAAACACTCAATCTTCTTTATTTTCGCAACTATCTCTACTCCTCTCCTGCTCTGACTCTCTGCTAGTTTAGGTGAACTGGTCCTATTGTCATCATCACTTTTTCCTTTCGGTCTCTTCCTTTGTTATACATATGTATCAACATGATTCAATTCGACCAATATAGCTTTCCAATTTATAATCTAACAAATTGAGATATTATAATTAAGGTGAGACTTTTTAAGTGGATTACTAAATTCTATGATTTTTATATTTTTTTATTAAATAATTTTCCACTTGAATGATTTTTAAATAAACTCTCAAAATCCATTAAAATTCTATAAGACTTGTTTTTCTTTATATATTTTAATATAATTTAGTATTTTTTTATCTCAAATAAATTTATTATGTTACATGAAAATATTTTTTTGTTGAAAATTGAAAGAAAATAATGGAAATGGTGCTTCCCCTGTACATTATAGCTCAGCCTGGCTTTTATTTGTTGTCATTCATTAGTCTCATTGTCCTCGTTCCCTTATAAAGTAACGGCTTAATACATAGTTTGGTACTTGAGTTTAATCTTTTTTTTTTTTCTAATAAGGTGCTTGTGTTATTTTTGGTCAAATCTAGTACTTATATTTGACAAAAGTCATATATTTTGATACCTAAAAGTAATGATGTTAACTTTGTAATGTTTAATTCAAGTGTTATGATTGATTTGATGAAAGCTAATTATTAATATTATTAAGTTTGAATTTTTTATGATTTGTTAATAGAATAAATTTAGTTTCAATCGTAAATTTGCTTAATTTTTTAAATATAGTCCGATGGATGTGATTTAATTCAAATTTTAGAGTTGTTTTGATAAAAGTTAATTAGATAATTATGAATTTTAATAAATTCAACTCTAAAACTCGAATTAAACACTAAAAAATTAACACGGTTACCTCAGGGTACCAAAATATATAACTTTTGTTAAATACATGTATCAGATTAGACCAAAAAATAACACAAGTACCATATTAGGAAAAAAAATATTAAACTCGAGTACCAGACTATGTATTAACCCTAAAGTAATACTTGTTAAAATCTAACAGTTGCTTAGAAACAAGCTCAGTGCTTGGAAAGAGTGACAAAGGAGTGGGCACTCCCTCAAGCATTGTGTGAAACAAAAAATAACAAGGGACAAAAAGTTTGTTTACGCATTTCAATTTCCCTACATCTGCGAAGCCTAGCTTAGTGAGAAGTATCCATTATCTTCAAACTCTTGCACAAAGATCCTTAATATATCACATACTCATGACAATTTCCTCAATTGTATTTTTGAAGACTAGAAACCTCACCATTAAATTCACCCTATGTGAATTTAGCTTGTAAAACCACAACACAATAGATTTTAATATCACAATGCACTCACAAAATATAACTCCTCACTTGAATATATTTAATGTTCTCAATTCTAGGTACATAAACCTATACAAGGTTTTCAATTATATAGAGTTGTTTGAGACTTGCTGATGTAGAGAAAATTTATCATAATCCCTATTAAATAGCATATTAGCTAGTTGAATACAATATAATAATAAGAAACAAGGTAAACAAAGATTCTTGGCAGTTAAAACTTTAATGATACAATCTAATCCAACTTCTTTGATTCAAGAGAGTAGATAAAGGTGATCTGTTTCAATCCGATCTTCCAAATATGTTTCCTCAAATGATATGATCTTCATTGATGAGCTAGTTATCATCTGTAACAGGCCAATTCTGCCCAACCCACTATGAACAAAAATAACAAAATAAATAAAACCAAGTACAAATAGTCCAGTCCAATTACAAAAGAGAGAGGCCCAAATGGCCCAAAATAATCAGAAAACTCTAATGGCCCAAAATCTAAACTATTTTCAAAAAAAAAAAGAAGAAGAGGAAGAAACCCTAGCCGCTGCTCCCCTTCCCATGTCAACGCCGCACCAACTCCTTTGTCAGTGCCGCACCAACTCCTCTACCACTGCCAACCACCCCTGCAAGAAAAAAGAAGAAAAAACACACAACAACAAGTACGAAATAGTAGAGAAATAGATAAAAATAATAGTGTGGAATCGGCTATAAAAAGCTAGAAAAATCGATTGCAAGGATTGGTTTTTTTTTTTAAACAGAAATCAAAAAACACAAAAGAAAAAGAAATCAAAAATAGAACACAAAAGAAATTAAAGATGATTTTTTTTTATCTTTTACATCTATTATTTTTTCTTTTATTTTTTATAAAAATATAAAAAAAGGGGAAATTTAAGAAACTTACCAGTGTCGCTCACCGGAAAAGGAGAGGAAACGAAACATTTCTTTGCTTTTTCGTCGAGTTTGATCGGATTTTCGGGGATTTTGGTCTCAGATTTGTGTTCTATAGACGACGAGCTTCAAAGGGGGATTTTTTGGTGTTTTTCGGCCACCAGGGAAGCGAAGTTCGTCGCCAACGATCGGTGGCCGTCATGGGACTAGCCGAACCCCTAAGCCGGAGGTGTGAAAGGGCAGAGAAAAAAAAAAGGAAGCTAGAATTTTTTTTTTGAGAGATGGGTAAAAATGAATTTTTTTTCCCTAAGTTTTTTTACTTATATAGCCCTTCAAAATGACGTCGTTTTGGGCTTAAGTCACAGACGCCAAAACGACATCGTTTTGAAGACCGACCCGAAAATCGACCCGCCCGCCATAGGATCCACCTTTTTTAAAAAAATGGTCTATTTGCGCCTTTGGTCCTTCCGCTTTTTAAGCATTTTTCAATATAGTCCTATTTCTTTTTTTCTTCTTTTTAAATTTACCCGTTTAATTTTAATTTTTTTTATTTTGGTCCTTTTAAATGATGCGCATAGGGAAGTTTGGGATATTTTCCCGCTCGGTCCCTGTTCCTTTTAGCGTGTTCCATTTTAATCCTTATTAGTCTTTTTTTAATTTATGCCCTTAATTTCATTTAAATTTCAATTTAATCCTTTATTTTTAATCTTTATTAAATTGTTTTATTTTATTTTTATCTACTTATTTATTTATTATTACTTTACTCTTTCTCATATATTTAAAAATTATTGTTTATTTGCATTTTATTTGTGTATATTGTCATCATTATTTTTTATTTTTTAAGTATATTTCTCATATACTTAAATTTAATATTACTTATTTATTTATTCATTCTTTTACGTTTTAAATACTTAAATTTAATATTATCTTTTGCCTATTTATTTATTTATTATTATTTTATTTTTAAATATTTAAATTTGATATTACTTATACTTCCCTTTCATTTTATTTTTTATTTTTTTCAAAGTTACTTTATTTATTTTGTTATTAATGCCATGAATTAATATTCTTATTATTGACATATTTACATTATTATTACTATAGTATTTATCTATTTATTTGTTATTTATCATTCTAATATAAATCTTTTACCCACATGGCCATCTTATATTATTTCACTATCACCATAGCATACATTAAGTTTAAGCATTTATCTATGTGTATATTATGCCCGAATAAGTAAAATGCATATCGTTTTAAGTATTACGTTTGTTTTTTTTTTTTGCACGATACATAAAAAAGGTAAAATTTTTAAATCGTGGCAATGTTCATTATTTTAGGAATTAGAAAAGTCGTATTCCTAACTTACGAGTAGGACTTCTTTTTAAAACTGAAATAGTCGAATATCCATTTAAAAAATATAAAAACGAGATTTAAGTAACGATTTAAATGACGATTATTCTGATTTTCGAAAACTAAAGGTGTCATGTCCTAACTCACGGGGCATGATCCTTCTTCTCGATTAATTCAGAATAAAGCCTTTTCTATTAAAATATCTTAACACGAAGGGATCGCATTTTAAAATCTCTTCAAATTTTTAATTTTCGACATTAAGACATCAAGTAATCAATTAGGTACCAATTTTGGGCGTAACGAGGGTGCTAATCTTTCCCCGTGCTTAACCAACTCTCGAACCCATTTCCTAAATTTCGTAGACCAAAAATTATTGTTTTAGTAAATCAAACCTTTTATTAAAGCGATCAAATTACGACCTGATCCGATCACACCTCATAAAAAGGATTAGTGGCGACTCCCATTTTCGTTTTCAAAATAAAAGTCGATTTCAAAAAAAAAAGTTTCGACAGCTTGGTGACTCCACTAGGGATAAAATAAGATAGTCAAGCCGCGAGTTGATTACTTTTGGTCATTTTGTTGAAAATTGATAATTTGGTTTAAATTTACAACCCCTTCATTGCATGTCATCCTTCATTCTTGTGGTATTCATCATTTTGTTACATAATGATATGTTTGCTTTTTTAGTTCGAGTCTCTTGGTATATTTTCGCATATTGCATTGCATAATTATTCTATTTTACCCTTCTTAAGTGGGAGTGAGAAGTTATTCCTTCGTGAGGTCTTCACCTCTGTATAGGATACTGGATTGCTTTTGGGATACATTCGTACCTATGTCTTCCTAAGATCTTCATCTCCGTATAGCCATAAGGAAATGTATTCTCCTGAACCGAACTCGGTTTGTATGAGCCTATAATGGGTGAGGGTTGAGGAATCTATTGGTTCATGTACCTTTACTTTAGAACCGAACCGCATATAATGAACCATAAGAACCTACCCTAGATAGAACCATACCGAACCTCTAGTGGTCACCTGAATAGGTGCTCTATTTATTATTTCTTGCTTACTTTAAATTCTAGATTCGTATAAAATGTACTAACTTATTTCGTTTTGTTTTAGTTGTGATTGAATTGCATTTTCATCATAGAAAAGAGTGTTGATTCACTTTTAGTGCTAAATAGAGAGCTTGACATGGAAAAAAGATTTTTTGATAAAGTGGAAGACAATACGGTCGTCTGATTATAATCTGAGATAACATAACAAGAGAAGGGTAACATCCTGACAGAGAGATATGTGTCAGAATTGTGGGATTTCACTCACATCAGTGTGACTCAGAATAATCTCTGAGAGTTGAAAGAAATATGAAACCAATAGGTGTCAAAACCAAGCAGTTATTCTACTAAGACTATAGTGATTTGCCTTACTTACTCAATATCAAAGTGGATAAGCACTTGTTCCGAGCTCTAGCCCAGTATTGGAATCTCACCTATAACTGCTTTACTTTTGGGAAGGTAGACTTAGTACCCACCGTAGAAGAGTAAGCAATTCTGCTTCATTGCCTGAGGATCCAAGCCGACAAAGCTTATTCTAGAGCCACCAACGTCCCAACTTTCTTGAAAAGATTAATGAGTATAACGGCGGTGAGTAAGCAATAGGTCATGGACTAGATTAAACAAAAAGGAGATAGTAAATGCATCCCTTAGAAAAGTTTACGGGATTTGATCTTGGCACATCCAGACACGAAAAAAAGAGTCGACGTCTTCACTTTGAGTATTTACGAGTTGGTCATCTTCCCTAAAGTGCTAAGGCACATAAATGATGCAATTTTAGATCTATTCGATCGGCTTGACAAAAGGGACACGCCCGTCCTGGCAATTTTGGCCGAAACTTTTAGATCTTTGAATGTATCCCGGAGAGTGGGTGAAGGAAGATTTATCGGGTGTGCGCAACTCTTGTTAGCTTGGTTCCATAACCACTTTTGGAAGGTGGAAAATGTCTATTATCTAGTATTCTCCGAGAACTATTCTCCACTGAAAGAATTTATGGCTACCCCAAGGTGACAGAACATTTTTAAAAAAAAGTGGATGGCAATTCTCTAGAGTCTCCAAGACGAAGACGTCGAATGGAGGGCCTATTGGATGATCCATAATGAGATTTTGTATTGATGTGGAGACTTCGACTGAGTCTTTCTACTCCGGATATGAGAAGCTATTGGATATACTCCTCTGCTTGTATTGAAACAGTATAGATTGAGGCAGTTCATACCGATAACACAAGGGTTGGCCCAGTACGAGTTTGCATAAAAGGGTGATAATTACAAGAAGAAGGTTAGTGAAATATCGAACACTTGAAACCAAACTCACAGAATGAAAAGATTTGCTGCAAATCCCATGACGACCCTCGAGTATGATTGGTAGTGGGATAAAAGAGTCAATGATAATGTCCCTGTGTCAAGTCAAGAAAACTCCCAGCTGATAGAAGAACACTTACAGGTGATCCCGTCTGAGTTGGAAATCATAAAGCAAGACTTTGAAAAGAGGAGTTCTAAGCTAGAGAAAAAGATAGAGCAGTTGGAAGAAGAAAAGATGCAGCTAGGATTAGACGTCGGCGTCTAGAAGTTAGAAGTCAAGAAAATGAGAAAAGGAAAGAATAAGGCTGAGGCAGACTTAGAAAGTCTAAAAACAGATTATAAGAAACTACGCTTGTCGGTAAGGACTGCAGGGTTGAGTAAAACATCAGAGTAATAGAGGCAAGAGATCAAAGAAGAAAAGATTAGAGCTGATCAGTAGGAAAAGAAATTCCAATATGCTTGAGTTCGAGAAGATGCTCTAGAAAGGGATTTGTTATAAAGCTGAAATAAAAAGGTTGGAATAAGAACCCGGGTAGTAGAACTAGAAAGGTCACTGCGTCAATATTGTAGTCGCAACTCCGCAATTGAGTTAAAAGCAAGCCTAAATAAGATTGAAGACTTGAAGAGAAAGATAGAAGAGCTCGAGATAGTACTGCAAAATTGTGAACTTCGAGTTGAACTTCTAGAAACGAACAATGAACACTGGAAAGAGCAATTCCAACGCTCTCAATGTTAGATTAGAGATAGGGATCACATCATGGGCGAAGTTGTGACTCAAGTACGAGAAGTAGCCGACTATTTGCAAACCCTAGTGGTTCAAGCTGACATGCTGAGCTTAAAATATGAATCATAGTCAAATCGGGGCCGAGAATTAGATTGGCTTCTTAGGAAAGTTAAGGCTTTGAGTATTAGGGTAATCCGTATACATAAAATGAATCTGTTTTATGTAAATAGATTTATTTTCTAGTATAGTTATTCTAATAGAATAGAATTAGAATTAACACCTTTTTTTTTTCATTCATTTTTCATTCATCAGCATTACATTTCATCATATGCAATAAGTTTCATAAAACAACCCTAATTAATCAAAATTATGACAGTTACCTTGGAAACCAACAAGAATTTCCCAACCAAATATCGTTTCGGTACCCGAGGTAAAACCAGAGCCATGGATCAAATGTTAGAGAGACTGGAACAAGTTCAAAAAGATATGCAAGATCAGTTGCAAGTCCAACTGCAGAAACAATTAACTAAGGTACAGCAAGACATGAGGGATCAAATACAAGAGTCCCAACGAAGCATGATAAGCCAGTTGACCCAGTTACTGACCGGAGGGACTGAAAAAGGGAAAGTATTGTGAATAACTCTGGATATGATAATAAAGACCCTATATACCCCCAAGCTTCACCCCAATGAATGTCCAAGCCCAACCAAATACATATCCACGAAAGATACACGTTACCATCATACTACAACAATACCAAGTCGGCACCTCAGCACCTGTGAATTGCCCTACGGGTTCAGGTTCTAATCTCGGGGATAATTCGACCAACCCCGTCGTTATAAAATTAGACGACATGGCAGAAATGGATAGAGCAAGAGTAGAATTGTCGAAGCAGCTAGAAGATCGGTACAAGTGGTTGGAAGCAAAATTCAAAGCTCTAGAGAGTGTCGACTACCTCTGCGGAGTTGATGCTAAGGAGCTGAGCTTAGTCTTAGATCTAGTGCTCCCATCAAAATTCAAAACTCCAGAATTCGAAAAATATAATGCAACTAATTATCCTGAAGCCTATATCACAATGTTCTGCTGAAGAATGACAGGATACGTCAATAATGATCAATTGTTAATTCACTACTTTCAGGATATTTTGATTAAGTCGGCCGCCAAGTGGTACAACCAGCTAAACCGTGCCAAAATCAAATCATAGAAAGACTTGACATAGGCTTTCATGAAATTATATAGCTATGTGACCGACATGACACCTGATAGAATTACGCTGCAAAACATGGAGAAGAAGCAAAGTGAAAGCTTTAGGCAGTACGCTCAGAGATGGAGAGAGGTGGCAACGCAAATCTAACAACCTATTCTGGAGAAGGAGACAACAATGCTTTTCATAAACACTCTAAAAGCCCCGTTCATTAACCATATATTGGGAAGTGCTACTAAGAGCTTCTCAGATATAGTAATGTTTAGAGAGATGATTGAAAATGCAATAAGGAGTGGGAAAATAGATGCGGGGGAAAACGCTAAAAGATCAACCCTGAGAAAGAAGAAAAATGAAGTAAACACCGCGAGTGTGTATAATAAAGGTTATTCAAAATCGATCATTGTAGGCTAACCAAGGACCATAACAACAAGCCATCAAGACCCTTCGAGGCAAAAATCTAACTCAAGGCTAAACACAAAAAAATTCCAGTTCACACCCATCCCGATGACATATAGAGAGTTATATTAGAATTTGTTCGATGCACATGTGGTATCCCCATTTTATTAAAACCCATGCAACCTCCTTTCCCAAAATGGTATGAAGCGAATGCTTAATGCGAGTACCAAGCAGGAATAATGGGACAGTCAATTGATAACTACACTACATTTAAAAAGTTGATTTAAAGGCTCATCAAGATGGGGATCGTAAGGCTTAATGTTCCATCAGGACCTAATCTAGCAGGAATCTGTTACCCAATCATTCAGATCAAGGAGTAAACGCAATAATTGAGAATAGAGGAAAGAGGACCAAAACCGATATGGCAGAAGTGAAAACCCCACTAAAATGAGTTTGGCAAAAGATGATAGATATATGATTATTTGTTCAAGATTCGGAGGAGGTACCTAATGGGACGATGAACTACTGTGAATTTCACACTGAAGAAGGTCATGAGATCTAGGAGTGCACTAAATTTAGAGTTTTGGTACAAAGTTTGATAGATAACAAGGAGTTAGAATTCTTTGAATATGTCAAAGGACGGGAAGGAGACAACATGATTTTTTAGAACTATTTGGAATGCAAAAGAGATCCTTATAATTTTTAGAACTAATTTAGAGTCCTTTTATAAAAAAATGTATATGTCCATGATTTTTTTTTCAATAAAATGTATCTTTGTGTCTCATTTTGGCAAATATTCTTTTATTCTTTCATTTCTTTCATACTCATATTACACAGATAGTTATTCTTAGATTCATTTATTCTTTGGGTCTTCCTTCGTTCCTATAACAGGTCTCCAGATATCAATGATACGAGCGATGCTACTGCTGACTCAGAATCTCTTTTTGAGCAATATATGTGTCTAAAGGAACCTCAGGACTTTGAAGATTACCAAGATTGTAACCTATCTCCTGATTTGTTAAGGATAGTAGAACAAGAGTAGAAATAGATTCTACCTCACAAAGAGTCAATAGATTTTGTGAACTTAGGAGACAAACAAGAAAAGAAAGAGGTGAAGATCGGATCTTGCATCACCACAGAGACAAAACGAGATCTCATTGAATACTCCAAGAATTCAAAGACGTTTTACATGGTCGTATCAAGACATGCCCGGTCTAAGTACTGATATCGTGGTACACCAGCTTCCCATAAAAGAAGAATGCAATTCGATTCAATAGAAACTTCGAAGGATGAGGCTTGACGTCTTGTTAAAAATAAAAGAAGATATCAAGAAGCAATTTGACGCTGGTTACCTACAAGTGGTTAAATACTCAAAGTGGGTAGCCAATATAGTCCCTATCCTTAAAAAAGATGGTAAAGTACGAATGTGTGTAGACTAAAGGGATTTACACAAGGCTAGCCCGAAAGATAATTTCTCGTTGCCTCACATCGACACCTTAGTAGACAACACGACAGGTTATTCACTGTTTTCCTTTATAGATGGTTTCTCCCGTTACAACCAGATAAATATGCATCTTGAAGAAATGGAAAAGACCACATTCATAACCATGTGAGGAACATTTTGCTATAAAGTGATACCATTCAGACTGAAA
This sequence comes from Gossypium anomalum, assembly GCA_025698475.1. Classification (NCBI taxonomy): domain Eukaryota; kingdom Viridiplantae; phylum Streptophyta; class Magnoliopsida; order Malvales; family Malvaceae; genus Gossypium; species Gossypium anomalum. The sequence goes on from CM046967.1 coordinate 24,450,213, forward strand.
AATACAGGAGGGAAGTATCAAAGAGCCACGGTAACCCTATTTTATGATATGATGTACAAGAAAATCGAGGTTTATGTTGATGATATAATCGTAAAATCTTGAACAGAAGAACATATACAAGTCTTGAGGAAATTGTTTTTGAGGTTGAGAAAATTTTAACTAAAGCTCAATCCAGCAAAATATACCTACAGGGCTAGGTCGGGAAAAGTGCTAGGATTCGTAGTCAGCGAAAAGGGGATAGAAATAGACCCGGATAAAGTCAAAGCCATACAGGAGTTGTCTCTGTCGCGCACTAAAAAAAAGTCTGAGGTTTTTTAGAAAGACTAAATTATATCGCCCGGTTCATTTCACAACTGACTGAGAAATATGACCCAATATTCTGCCTCCTTAAGAAACACAATCCAGGTGTATGGGATGATGAATGCAAGAAAACTTTTGACAAGGTGAAACTGTACTTGTCCAATGCCCTAGTGCTGACGCCACCTAGTCTAGATAAGCCACTGATACTGTACTTAACAGTATTTGAGAATTCTATGGGATGCGTGCTTAGCCAACATGATGAGTCAGGAAGGAAAGAAAAAGCGATATACTATCTCAGTAAAAAGTTCACTGAATGTGAGACACGGTACTCACTAATTGAGAAGTTGTGTTGCGCCTTAATCTGGACAACCCGAAGATTAAGACAGTACATGTTGTACCGCACAACTTGGCTCATCTAAAAAATAGACCCTCTAAAGTACATGATGGAGTCAACTGCTTTAAATTGAAGAATGACCTGATGACAGTTTCTTCTTTCTGAATTTGATATAATTTATGTGAACCAGAAGGTAATAAAAGGGAGTACAATAGCAGATTTTCTAGCTAGTAGAGCTCTAGAAGATTACAAGCCTTTGAATTTTGATTTACCAAATGAAGATTTAATGTATGTTGCAACCACTGAAGAAGATGCTCAAGATGGACATCATTGGAAACTAAAGTTTGACGGAGCTTCAAACGCTATGGGTAACAGAATCGGGGCAGTCTTGGTATCCCCAAACAGATATCATTATCCCTTTACTAGTAAATTGGATTTTGATTGCACGAACAATATGGCAGAATATGAAGCATGCATCATAGGTATCTGTGCAGCCATAGTACGCAAGATTAAAGTACTAAAGGTATATGGGGATTCTGCATTAGTGATCTATCAACTCAAAGGTGAATGGGAGACAAGAGATCCCAAGTTGATCTCATTGTTACAACATCGATGAAGAAGAAAAGGATGATCACCCTTGGTACCACGATATACTATGATATGTGAAGAACCGTGTATACCTCGATAAGCAACCGAGAATGATAAAAGGACATTGAGAAGACTGGCCAATGATTATATCTTAGATAGGGAGATCCTATACAAAAGAAGAAAAGATCAGGTGCTATTAAGATGTGTGGACGCTGTTGAAGCTAAGAAAATCTTAGAAGAAGTCCATGAGGGTGTTTACGGAATACATGCTAATGGTTTTACAATGGCCAGGAAAATCATAAGATTAGTGTATTATTGGTCCACCATGGAAGGGGATTGTATCAGTTATGCCAAGATATGTCATAAGTGTCAAATTTATGGAGACAAAATTCATGTGCCTTCTTCACCTCTTCATGTTATGACTCCTCCATGACCTTTCTCTATGTAGGGCATGTATGCCATTGGGCTGGTCTCGCCAAAAACTTTCAATGGGTATAAATTCATCTTCATAGTCATTGATTACTTTACCAAGTGGGTAGAGGCCACTTCTTAAGCCAATGTCACAAAATCGGTAGCTAGTAAATTCTTGAAGAAAGAAATCATATGTCGGTATGGGATGCCAAAAAGGATTATATCTGATAATTCATTGAATTTGAGCAACAGCACAATAGCGGAGGTCTATAGTCAATTCAAGATCAAACATCATAACTCGTCATTATATCGCCCAAAAATGAATAGTGCGATGGAGGCAGCCAATAAGAACATTAAGAAGATTGTGGGGAAAATGACTGAGACTTATAAAGATTGGGATCAGAAGTTACCATTTGCCATTTATACTTATCGAACGTCTGTCAGGACCTCCACCGAGGCAATGCCTTTCTCATTGGTTTATGGAATGAAGGCAGTTTTGCCCATTGAAGTCGAGATTCCTTCTCTCTGAGTTTTGTCAGAGTTGAAGTTAGATAAAGCAGAATGGATCCAATCCTAATATGATCAACTGAACTTGATTGAAGAGAAGAGGTTGAAAGCTATCGTCATGGTCAGATATACCAAAAACGAAGATGCGAGCTTATGACAAAAATGTTCGCCCCAGAAAGTTCCATGAAGGGGACTTGGTATTGAAAAAGATCATTCCCATAAAAAATGACTTCAGAGGAAAGTGAATGCCAAACTGGGAAGGACCTTATGTGGTAAAGAAGACCTTTTCTAGAGGAGTGCTAATTTTGACTGAGATGGATGGCAAAAACTTGTCTAATCCTGTGAATTCGAATTCAGTCAAAAAATAGTTCATTTAAAAAAAGGGGGGAGAGACCAAGGTGAAAACTTGTAAAGGGCGCCTTGAGACCAAAGGGGTTTTGAGTTGAAAACCCAGAAAATGGAAGCTCAAATTTAGATTGAAGATTGAACATGTGATGGTCAGGTTTTCTCAGAAAAAAGAACGTTACATCTTGGGGCATTAACAAAGTACTCTAGATCTCCTAAACACATATTAGGCTCAAAATGGTCCTCGAGAAGTTTGTGTAGAAAAGCTCATGCTGCGATATTTTAGGGCACCTATTTTCATCTTACTCATTTTGTTTTTTAGCAACTTTTGTTATCTTTGATTAATCTATTCATTTCAAGCTCTGCTCCCAATAAATTTCAATCTTATCCATTGTTACGATCTTTTTCAAGCATTTTTCATTGAAATAACGATTAATGGACAAATAATATCCAAGTAAAAGGATTTCTACATATTGATCTGAAAGGTTCTAAATAGTACAAGGACATGCAACAGACCCACTGGTTAGAATTAACCAAATCTAGGAGTTGGAAATGTTTGGGAACGAATAGTTAAATTGTGATTATTTCTTCGGGTATTCTATTAAAAATACAAGCTGAGCAGGAAGACAGGGTAATGCGTTAATGATAGAACCTTGATGAACAACGAGCAATGTCAACCTAAGCATTAAAAAGGGATCATTCTCGAAAAAAACATTTCGCATTCATGTAAATATCATTTATACACATCTAGTTTGGAGCATTTGATTCATTCTGATCATAACATCCTAATCACTTGGCATAAGTATAGGCCCATGAAATGGATTCTACAAGTTATATTCCCCAAAGAACGGTGTAATAGATCAGTGAAACCATAAATCCTATACTCCTGAAGTTATAGTAGGACGGATTAAAATCACCGTGGTGAATCTTATCTCCCTAAAGTTGCAGTAGAGTAGATTGAAGTCACAAATCTTATCTCCTTGAAGTTGTAGTGGAGCAGATTGAAGATAGCAAATCTTATCTTTCTGAAGTTACAATAGAGCAGATTAAAGCTACAAATCTTATTTCCCTAAAAGTTGCAGTAGAACAGATTAAAGCTACAAATTACAAATCTTATCTCCCTGAAATTGCAGTGGAATAGACTAAAGCTACAAGCTACAAATCTTATCTCCCTGAAGTTGCAATAGAGCAGATTGAAGATAACAAATCTTATCTCTCTGAAGTTGTAGTAGAGCAGATTAAAGCTAGAAATCTTATCTTCTTAAAGTTGTAGTGGAGTAGATTGAAGTTACAAATCTTATCTCTTTGAAGTTGCAGTGGAGCAGATTGAAGTTACAAATCTCATCTCCCTGAAGTTGCAGTGGAGCAGATTGAAGATACGGGTCTCATCTCCCTAAAGTTACAGTGGAGCAGATTAAAGCTACAAGTCTAATCTCCTTGAAGTTGCAGTGGAGTAGATTGAAGTAACAAATCCTATACCTTTGAAATTGCAGTGGGTTAGAATGAGGCTACCTGAAGAAGGGAAGCACTAAAGAAGTCGAGATTCGGCAAGACCAGACAAAATTGGTCTATTTAAAGTCTTTGCTCCATTCCTGTTACACGATAATGAGCAAAGAGAGGCAATTGTAACAGGCTAATTCTGCACAGCCCACTATGAACAAAAATAACAAAATAAATAAAACCAAATACAAATAGTCCAATCCAATTACAAAAAAGAGAGGCCCAAATGACCCAAAAAAATCAGAAAACCCTAATGGCCCAAATAGCCCAAAATCTAAACTATTTTTAGAAAAAAGAAAAAAGAAAAGAAGAAACCCTAGCTGCCGTTCCCCTTCCCACATCAGCGTCGCACCAACTCCTCTGCCACCGCCAACCACCCCTGCAAGAAAAAAGAAGAAAGAACACACAAACACAAGTACGAAACAATAGAGAAATAGATAAAAATAATTGTGTGGAATCAACTATAAAAAGCTAGAAAAATCGATTGTAAGGGTTGATTTTTTTATTTTTTTGAAACAGAAATTAAAAAAAACACAAAAGAAATTAAAGGTAATTTTTTTTTATCTTTTAGATCTATTATTTTATCTTTTATTTCTCTAAAAATATTTAAAAAAAAAACAAAAGGAAAGGTAAGAAATTTCTCGGTGTCGCGTGCAAGAAAAGGAGAGGAAACGAAACGTTTCTTTGCTTTTTCGCCGAGTTTGATCGGGTTTTCGAGGATTTTGATCTCAAATTTGTGTTCTATAGACGACGGCCTTCAAAGAGGGTTTTTTGCTGTTTTTTGGCCATTAGAAATAGTGGAATCCTTCGCCAGCGACCCATGGCCGTCGTGGGACTCGCTGGACTCCTAGGTCGGAGGTAGGGGAGGCAGAGAAAAAAAAGGGAGCTAGATTTTTTTTTTTTTTTTGAAATGGGTAAAAATGAACTTTTTTTCCTAATTTTTTGACTTATATAACCCTTCAAAACGACGTCGTTTTGGGTTTAAGTCACAGGCGCCAAAACAACGTTATTTTGAAGACCGACCCAAAAATTGACCCGTCTGCCTCAAGATTCGCGTTTTTTTTAAAATATGGTCTGTTTGCACCCTTGGTCCTTCCGCTTTTTAAGCATTTTTCAATATAGTCCTATTTATGCTTTTTATTCTTTTTAAATTTACCCCATTTAATTTTAATTTTTTTTTATTTTGGTCCTTTTAAACGATGCGCATAGGAAAGTTTAAGATATTTTCCCGCTCAGTCCCTATTCCTTTTAGCGTGTTACATTTTAGTCCTTATTAGTCTTTTTTTAGTTTATACCCTTAATTTTATTTAAATTTCGATTTAATCCTTTATTTTAAATTTTTATTAAACTGTTTTCTTTTATATTTATCTACTTATTTATTTATTTATTATTTCTTTACTCTTTCTCATATATTTAAAAAATTATTGTTTATATTCCTTTTATTTGTGTATATTGTCATCATTATTTTTTATTTTTTAAGTATATTTCTTTTATACTTAAATTTAATATTACTTATTTTATTTATTTATTTATTCTTTTATGTTTTAAATACTTAAATTTAATATTACTTTTTGCCTATTTATTTATTTATTTATTATTCTTTTATTTTTAAATATTTAAATTTGATATTACTTATACTTCCTTTTCATTTTATTTTTTATTTTTTACTTTTTTCAAAGTTATTTTATTTATTTTGTTATTAATGTCATGAATTAATTTTCTTATTATTGTCATATTTACATTATCATTACTATAGCATTTATCCATTTATTTGTTATTTATCATTCTAATATAAATATTCTACCCACATGGCCATCTTATATTATTTCGCTATCACCATATCATACATTAAGTTTAAGCATTTATCCATGTGTATATTATGCCCGAATAAGTAAAATGCATATTGTTTTAAGTATTACGTTTGTTTTTTTTTTTTTTTTTGCACGATGCATAAAAAAGGTAAAAATTTTAAATCGTGGCAATGTTCATTATTTTGGGAATTAGAAAAGTCATGTTCCTAACTTACGGAGTATGACTTCTTTCTAAAACCAGAATAGTCGAATATCCATTTCAAAAATATAAAAACGAGATTTAAGTAATGATTTAAACGGTGATTATTCTGGTATTCGAAAATTAAAAGTGTCATGTCCTAACTCACGGGGCATGATCCTTCGTCTCGATTAATTCTTAATAAAGCCTTTTCTATTAAAATATCTTAATACGAAAGGATTGCATTTTAAATTCTCTTCAAATTTTTAATTTTCGACATTAAGGCATCAAGTAATCAATTAGGTACCAATTTTGGGCATAACGAGGGTGCTAATTCTTCGTGCGTAGCCAACTCTCGAACCCATTTCCTGAATTCCATAGACAAAAAATCATTGTTTTAGTAAATCAAACCTTTTATTAAATCGATCAAATTGCGAGGTGATCTGATCACACCTCATAAAAAAATTGGTGGAGACTCTCATTTTCGTTTTCAAAATATAAGTTGATTTAAAAAAAAGGTTTTGACATTATCCACATAATCAACATAGTCCATAAATATTGTTCAATAAATTGCCAACATCATTGATATGGAAATAGTCTCAAACAACTTCAGTGATCAAGAAGTGGGCACTCCTTCAAGCACTCAAATAACAATTCCATATTTTTCAACAATCTCACCCTTTGGCAAATTGTTGAACAAAACATGCACAATGCAAGAAGCTAAATCAACAAGTAATCTTAGCTCCCCCTTATCATATTCCATTAATTCCAAAAACTTAACTTAGTAGTTTAATGAACAAGGAAATAAACATGTGACCAAACTAATCATTATCTGAATCTTTCCTATACCAAAAACTCCCCATTGCTCTAATTATTTATCTCTCCCTTTTTGATCAAGAAGATTGCTAACTTACTTTTCTTCAGAAAGGGATAACAAATTAGCACAAAGACTCTTCTACCTATCTCTGATCTTCTTGAGAATCTTGGATTCAGCATGGAGTTTGGCAATGTGCCAATCATTTGCCTCAATGTATGCAACAAGATCATCAGTCATCCTTTTACAAATACTATAATGAATGGCCTTATAGCCTGAAGAAGTTGGCACTTCATCAGTTTAAGGTGCTTATTCTTACTTAGCTTCATTATATCAAAATTACTCCCCCCTCAACAGCATCATCACCTCTCCCCCTCAGCAGTAACCATCATATTTTGGCAGTAACATTTCAGAACCTTTCTTACCATTGCAGGGTTAAATTCAAACCATTCTCCACGTACAAATACCTTCTAAAGTAGCTAATTGTGTTTGTCACAAACATTTCGCAGCAAATTAGCATAAAGTTCAATAACCACTATTTCTAAGAAGTACATCATGCCATGATCAGAAACATTAATCTCTTCTATATTTTATTCTTCTATAAAACTATTTTTAAGTATAATGTCATACCTTTTAGAATCTTTCTCAGATTCCTCTTTGATTACCACCCCATTGAATCTGTTTTGGGGAACATTTTTACTAGCTTCGTACTTCTTTTTTCCCCTTTATTACTTCATGAATGCTTTGTTGAAGTTCAATGTAAGTGAGACAATTTGTTCCTAGAGGTTCTCAATTGTAGTGTTTTAGGGAACTTGGCACTCCTTTGCCTACTTGGAAAGCAATGTATTTGTCTTCCTTTACTTTGTTGCATTTAGCCTCACTTAAATTCATCTCAAAGGTCTGTAAGGAACCAATAAGTTCATCGATAGCCAACTTTTTAAGACCTTTAGCCTCCTCAATAGTTGTGACTTTAATAGAAAATTTCTTGAGAAGAGAGCTTGATACTTTTCTAACCAGCTTGATACCTTTAGCCTCCCAATAGGAATGCTTGATTGGAAAGATCACATAACTTTGCATAGTAATCTTCTATAGTTTCCAATTCCCACATTCCCAGTCTCTCAAATCTAGATGTTTGCAATTGCATCTTCAATTGTTTAACAGTAGAGTTAACATCATGAGTAGCCTCCAATATATCCCATGCAGACTTAGCAACAATGCATTTGGAAATCCTTTTGAATTCATGTAAGTCTAGTCCATAGAAGATGGAACATAAGGCTTTGAAGTTTGTGTCTGCAAGCTTTTCTTCTGCGATAGTCCATTGAGCATTAGGCTTTGCTACTCTTCCACTCTAGAATCAATCATAGAAAGCTCTCATCCTGTAATAATTGCACGTTATGCCTTCTAATGAATGGATTTTATATAAGCCTTCATGCATGCTTTCCAACAATCATAATTTCCAACCTCTAGCATAAAGGGTGTTGAAGTAAATGAACCTTTCATACCTTGAATCTAGCAACCCCAGTGATCTCCACTAGCTATTTTAAGTGGTAAGCTCTTATACCAATTGTTAAAGCAAAATAGTTGCTTAGAAACAAGCTTGGTGTTTGAAAGGATACAAAGGAGTACACACTCCCTCAAGCACTAGGCGAAAAACAAAACAAATAGGGGACAAAAAGTTTGTTTATGCAGTTCGATTTCCCTGCATTTATAGATCCTAGCTCAGTGATAAGTATCCACTATCTTTAAACTATTGCACAGTGATCTTAAATCTATTACACACTCGAGACAAATTCCTCGCTTGTATCTTTGAAGACTAGAACCCTCACCACTAAATTCACCTATGCGAATTTAGCTTGTAAACCACAACACAATAGGTTTTACAATCACAATGCATTCATAAAATATAGTTTCTAACTTGAACAAATTTAATGCTCTCAATTCTAGGTACATAAACCTATACAAACCTCTCAATTATATAGATTTTTTTTAGACTTACTAACATAAAGAAGATCTATCACAACCCCTATTAAACAACATATTAACTAACTGAATATAATATAATAATAAGAAACAAGGTAAACAAGGATTCTTGGCCGCTAAGACTTCAATGATCCAATCCAATCCAACTTCCTTGATTAAAGGGATTAGATAAGGGTGATCTGATCTGACCCAATCCAATCCAATCCTCCAAATATGTTTCCCCTGGTGATATAATCTTCATTGATGGGCTAGATATCATCCATAATCAACACAACCCATAAATACCATTCAATAAATTGCCAACATCATTAATATGGAAACTATCTCAAACAACTTCAGTGACCAAGGAATGGGTACTCCCTCAGGCACTCAATTACCAATTCCATATTTTTCAACAATACTAATAGTATATCCAAACGTTAAACACTTAACTCTATGGCATTTGCTTTATCTTTGTTAAAAGGTTGGGTTATCGGTCCAACCTTGAAAGTTCATTCAATATTTAATAGTATAGATAAAGATATTAAACTTGAATAATGAAATTCAATAAAATAATAATAAATCAATTAAAATATGAGATGAACTTGAGCTTCAATATTCTAAGGCCAATCTTGGCTTTACTTGATCCGTTTTCAAGTGTATAATATATACATATTAAAATATGTTAAGCTTTTTATATTTAAAATTTTAATAAAATATATAAAGTGGTAATAAAAGAAATATCTATATAGAATTATTAAATATTAAATAAAATAATATTTTTTAAAAACTAAAATATAATATAGAGAGACCTAAATAGACTCAAAATAATAATTTACAAATATAGATAAGCTTAATTAGAATTTTATGGGTCCAACTTAAACATAATCCAACACATGAACACTCTAATCTCAATTAATGCCATTACATTAGTAATTGCATACTTAAATTTTCTAGAATGGTAGTTTCATTTTCTTTTCTTTACTTCTTATTTCTTTATAATTCAATAGGTTAAGAGTCTCGAATTTGGAAACTCAAAACTTCTAGCACTTTAACTTTATCATTGAGCCAAAATTTTATTGATCACTTAGTAGTATTTAATTGATCAATAGCATGCAAGGGTCATTTAATCTTTTCAAATGGTGTAAAATGAAATTTTAAAATAATGAAAAAATTGTACTTTAATCTTTCAAAAAATTCATTGTAACAGCCCGATTTTCAGTGATGTCAGAAAAAAGTAATTTGAGACCACCAAATCCAATGGGTAAGCTCGTAAATTTTATTATTTAGTATTTACGAGTCAAATGTGATTTTAGAAAGATTTTTGCATTAGTAATTTGTGTTTTATAAGGATTTATTAGGTCAAGTGGTTTAGAAAATGAGGTATCGAGACCTCGTTTCTAAAAATCAAGCCGTAAATATTTTTATAAATATTTACGGAATGTTATTAAGGTAGTATTAAAGTTTCGTTAGAAAATTTTAACGTTTTGATAGTTAATGAATTAAAAAGAACTAAATTGAAATATGTGCAAAACTTGCTAATTAAAAGAAATAGTGATTAAATGGCTTAAATGGTAAATAGGGAGGACTTAAAGAGTAATTGGGCCTAAGTGAAGTGGCTGAGGCGGCATAAGCACAAAAAAATAACAAAATGATGTGATTTAAGGGCAAAATTAGAAATAAAAATAAAATTAAATAGCCAAAATGAGATTCTAATAGTTTCTAGACCATTTTTCTCCAATTTTCGGTCCAAAAACACCATTGAAGAGCTCTTAAGGCTGGTTTTCATATTTTAGCTTCATTTAAGTTTAATTCTTGCCTTTTTCTTGTAATTCTTGTGTTTTTAAGACTTTTATAATTAGGTCCAACTAGCTATTTCATTAGTTTTTTTTATTTTATTGGAAAATTTGAAAGTTACCATTGATGAATACTGTATGTTTTTGATGAAATAAAATGGATTTAGAGCTTTAATTTTATTGTATGACGATTTTATAAAGTGATTTTGATAGATATTGATTTTAGGACTAAATTGTGAAAAGACTTAGGGTTTGGTATTAAATTTCTGTTTATCAAGGGCTGTATGATAGCCTAGAATATTTATATAATTTTTCAACTGAGAAAAATTAGTTCATTTGATAGACTAATTAATAAGGGACTAAATTGCAAAAGTTATTAAAGTTGGGGTGATTGTGTAAATTTAAAAAAATTTGAGGGGTATTAATTGTGAAGTGAATTGGAACTGAAATATATGTTAATGAATGAGTAATTTTATATTTTAGAGACTCGTAAAAAAGGGAAATTAGTATAATAGTCCCTGAACTTCTACAAATCTTACAATTTAACCTAGGTAAGTTCGTATGGTTAAACTTTAATAATTATATTGAATTGATGAATGGTATTATGTATTTAGTATATTGTTGAAAATTGAATTATTGTTAAGATATAAATTTGAAGTGAATATCCGAGTTAAATGAAACGCGAGATTTAAGTACAGTCGTTGTATGGTGCAAGACAATAAAGGAGGAATTGACGAAAAATTACCTAAGTAAACTGAAGTTTAGTATTTGTTGCGAACTTCCGTGTTTACTTCCCGTTTAGCTTTCACGAGCTTCTGTTCAACTCATATGAGTTTCCATTCAGCTCTTTTGAGCTTCTGTTTAACCCTTATAGGTTTCCGTTCAGCTCTTATGAGCTTCCGCTCAACCCTTATGGGTTTCTGTTTAGGACTTATGTGCTTCTGTTTAGCCTTCGAGCTTCTGAAAACGATGTACTCTTATTTGAAAGTTGTTCTTCGATTTGGTAGGATTTGGTAAATGACATATGTAATTGAAATTGAAAGATTTATTGTTTATTATTGATATTGATTTGAAAGAAGTGTGTTCATCGATTAAGGTTGTGATTGACAGGGAGATTGCATAAATAATTTGCTTATTTGATTTATTATATTAGGTTCGGTAAGATTTATGTTTAACCCATTGAATTTACTAAGCTTCATTAAGTTTACTTGTGTTGTTTAATATCCTTGTAGATTAACCTGAGGTCGGGAGATCAGATCAATATATCAAGCCACTCTATCCAACTTGTTCCAGTAGTTTTTGCAACGTAAACTATGATTTATATGGCATGTATAGGGTTGGTATGGATTTAATTAAAGTTTGGTTTGTTTAAATATTAAGAGTGAAGTTTTGTTTAAATATTCTTATCTATATACATGTTGGTTTGGAAATGAAGTAAATTAATATGTGGATGTGAATGATATATGATTGTATGTATGTAATTAGTAGTAAATTTTAATAAATTAATGAGATGGATTAAATAGGTAAGTTAAAGTATTTGAGTATATGTGATGTTATGTTATGCTTAAAACATGATTTTGGCTTGTTTTGATTGCTTGTTTGGGATGTATTGATGTGTAAAAATGTTGCGTATAGGTTGATATCAAAATGGGTGAGAAATGTGGCCTTAAAATGGTCTATTTTCGTCCACACGGGCACGTGTCTCAGTCGTGTGTGACACAGAACCTAACACATGGACGTGTGGTCTGACCTTGTGTCCCCTGCATCCTTAAAATTGAGAAACAAAATACCCAGGTATTTTCACACAGCCTAATACACGAGCGTGTGGCTTGGCCATGTGACCTAAGCCAGAGAGTTACATGGGCATGGACACGGTCTGGGGCACGATCGTGTGCCCCACATTAAATGCCCACATGGCTTAAGACACAAGCGTGTCTCTTGGCCGTGTGAGCCACACGGGCATATGTCCCTTGCACCTAGGAAGAATTTTAAAATTTTATGAAAAATTCTCTGAGTTTCCAGTTTAGTCCCAATTTATTTCTAATGCGTAATTTGGGCCTCAAGGGCTCATACAAGGGACAATATGAGTGATTTATGATTGTTTTCTAATATGTATGTTTAAGGATATGAAATGTTCGTATTTGATTTGAAAAGTCCGGTAATGCTCCTTAACCTTATTCCGGCAATGGATAAGAGTTAGGGGTGTTACATTCATAATCCATTTCAAACCCCTTAAAATAATTTTCTAACTTCGCCTAGCTTGATTGTTTTGTTTTTTTTTTTGGGGGGGGGGGTTAAAATAAATGTATATCATTCATGTCCATTCTATGGTCCATAAAGACTAATACTTTCAAGGTTCATGGTTAGCCCTCTCAATAATGTCATCTCTAGTATTTGAATCAAATTCTTTTCTTGTAAATATAACGTATTTTACCATTGCATCTAACACTTGTTGATTATGGTTTTTTGAGAGAAACACTAGATAATACAACATGAATTCCGTGTAATGCTCATCTTAATTGATGAGAAAACTAATAAAGAAATGGATGCCATTTCCATATTAGCTTGTGTTGTCATTTTCTTAATCCAAATGGGGAGGGAGGCCGACTTTATTTTTATCCCAAAAGTCACGCTCTCCCTCTTTGCTTCCCGTGGGACCAAATTAATTTGTAATAAAATGATATTATATGTAATGTAGCCAATCAAATGGGCCAATTTGCCAACTTTCCTCTTATCAACTTTGAAAAGGGGGCGACATTCGAAAGAGAGAGACAAAGATATGAAAAAGCAAAGTCAAGGACTGGTGTAAGTGTTTCCACACTTAACCACCTTCAAGCCTTTTAGACTTTGAAGCTTCCCCATCTTCATTTCATTCTTTCTAATAATTGTGACCTTCTCCACACTCTCCCTTCACTCACCTGCTTTGTTTCGTTGTGTGTAGAATATGGTTTAATGGGATCTTAATCTTTGAAACGTTGTAAATGATTCTTTAAAGTATAGTTGTCGTATTAATTAGGATTTGTTCATTCACTTAATCTCTAGTTTAGGCATTAAATGCAAACACTCATCTGACATTAAAAGCATGTTGATCAAATTTTAACATGTGTATAATTATTGCATAGTTGACTTCAACATGATGTGTTGAAAGAAAAATAGACAACAAAATTAAATTTTAGGGTAAACTATAATAGAGATCACTCAATTATATTTTTTTTTGTTACTCAATTATGAAAAGTTACAAAATAATCATCCAGTTATTTAATTTTATTTATTTTTAGTTACCAGTTGGCTAATGTAAAAATGGAAACACCTAAAATTCAAGAAACTTGGATGACAAAAAAAGAAGATAAAATCAAATAGTTGAGTGATAATTTTATGATTTCTAATAGTTAAGTGACAAAAAAAAACTAATAATTAAATAATTATTTTATAACTTTTTATAGTTAGATAATAAAAAAAAAAAGTAACATATATTATATATACATGGAGCTTCGTATAAATACATACATGCAACTTGTAAATATAGTTGGGTTCCATATGAATGAACCCTTGACGTGCAAGAGAGGGGAGTGAGCATGTACTTGAGACCTTTCATTTCAAATTTATATGAAGGAAACACTATGATAAGATATATTGTATTTTTAAAAGAAGAATGTAAGTTTAAATTTTGAAAATCACATTGTTGAAAAAAATAATTGAAAATTAGCATGAAAAAATAAAGAAAAACATTAATTGGTTTAGAAGATATGAGGGGGCTATTAATGAAGCGTTAGCCCACGTATATGTGTGGTTAAGGGTGATTGCATGCACCGCAATCTTTTCCAAAATTGTAGGGTTGTGTAAGGAAAACGAAACTGATTTTAATACAAAGCAATAAATCCAAACAGGTGGGTTGTTTTTTTAGAAACAGTGTTGAAAGAATGGTCTCTTTGATAGGGACGGGAGAGGATTTGGTCATCTCTGGTCTTAAAAAAAAATTTATCTCATGTAACTAAATTATTAATAAATTTATATTTTTATCATTTAATTTTATAAAACTATAAATTGATAGCTGAACTATTAGAAAGTTTTTATTTATATCAATAGGAGGTTAAGTTTTTTTTTTCTAAAAACCTGGATAGAGAGCTGCAAGCGATAATTTGATAATTTGTATGATATATCAGTACCCATCAATGAGTAAAAGTACATATATCTTAGATCTAAGTCGATCTAATTGTCAGTGTCAGAGATCGAAGAAAAAATCTGTTTAGGTTTTGGTTTATAGATTCATGGTGCTTAAGGCTGTTTCATGAAAAAAAATGAGCTATAAAAGAGAAAGAGAAAGAGAGATTTCGATTGTATAGACCGTGCAAGTAGAGAAGACCATACAATAGTGATTTTAATAGTCTAATAGCTTAAATGAAAACTTTCGAATAATTCAGTGACCATTTTATAATTTTTTAAAATTGAGTAACCAAAACGTAAATATATTAATAATTTAATGACCTTGAGTGTAATTTTCCTTAAAAAGGCAATTTAATCTTCTTCTTTTTTGTTCAAAAATGGAACCACTTTCTTTGCAAAACAGTGCAATTTTTGTCTTAAATTCTTTATAATTGGACTACCTTTTGTTTTGCCTCTTTAAATCTTTGTTCTTTGTCATAGTGAAGATATGGGAACGTCGACTACAGGCCATTTGGGCTCGTACATTTAGTAAAGAAAAAGGCCTGAAGTTTCTGTAATAAGATTTTGGTTAAACTCTGCTGTTAGTCCTTTTCTTATGCATAAGTTATAGATTTAGTCTCTATATATTAATTTTGTCATTTTTAGTCCATCTGATTTTTTAATCTTGAAATTCCAATCATAATTAAATGACAACCTAATTTCATTAAGTTGATTTATTTTCAAAGTCTTATATGACAAACATATTATCATATGTGTAATGGCATGTCAGTTTACTATTTACATATATTACTCATAAAAAGGCCAATTACTAGATTTAACGGTTGTCGTTTTGCGTCAAGATTGAAATCAAAGTTCGAAAAGTATAGAGATTAAAAAGTATCAAATTGGATAACATGAACTAAATCTACATATTTACACATGATATAGAACTAATAGCATGATTTAATTAAATGTATTTAACCACTACTTTTTTGTATTACTAGTGAATTTTCAAAATTAGAAAAGTATAGGTAATAAATTTGACCAATTCGAAAAATAAAGGGATTAAAATTGATCAAATTAAAGTACGTATAAAGATTAGATCTATAACTTATACATAGAGACTAATAGCAAAATTTGACCTAAGATTTTAGTTAGTACAATATAAATAAGCGACATGTATAGGAGTCGGATTGCATTTTGCCCCCTTTACTGAAAAAAATGGGCAAATTAGTCATTGTACATTAAATTAATGAGCAAATTGGTCCTCTTGTTAAAATTTTAATTTACTTCTACTGTTTAAAACTAGTCTATGTATGTCAGAATAAGATACAAGTCTATGTATGTCAGAATAAGATACACGTGGCACACCATATATAACTATTTAGTTGTTGTGTCAGCCACGTCGGTTCTGTATGCTTTTAATATATATATTTTTTGAAAACAAAATTTAATACATTAAGTTTTTATTTAATTAAAAAATACATTAAAATTTTATACTTTTTCAAAAAAATTTCACATTAGTATCTAGATTTTTTTATCCCCATTTACCTATGGAATTTGGTTACTTTTTCTCAATTTGGTCCCTAAAATAAATTATCAATAAGAAACAAATAATTTATTTTAGGGAAATGTTAAATACCAAGATTCATTCAACCAAACATAGATGTAAAAAGGGAGCCTAATTGGCAAGCACAAACAATTGATAAGATGCAATAGTACAATAATAGTGAGAAGGTTATTCAACCTGATTGACTCGAAATCTTAAATTTTAAATCGTAAATTTTTAATTTGAAAATCCATTTCATTTGCCTGATATACAAATAACAGCGTGGATGCTTCCTGGAGCAATTCCTAATACCGTCAATACTACATTTGCCCAGAATCTTCCCTGCAAGTGTAAACTCAACACACACATTAAAATGGAAATAAAATTATAAAAATATTGGAGGGTTGAACTAAATTTTATGTTACAAAAGTAATTGAATTGAATTATTGATAATTCAGAGGGACTAAAACTAAAATTGTTCCTTGTAATCAAAGTAGCGAAGGTCGTGCCTAGCTCTGGCTACTAGTAGATTAAACCATAAACATTTGCAGTGGCAGAGTCAAGGGGGATAGGCAGGGCCCCGGCCCACATAGAATGAATTTTTTTTCATTTAGGTCATTTATAATTTATAAATTTTAAATTAGTAGTGGTAAAATTACACTTTGGCCCACCAAAATAATAAAAAATTGATTTAATCATTTATAAATTATAAAGTTATAGTCTATTAAAATAGTGAAATTACATTTTTACTATCGTAAAAATATACAATTTAATTTCAGTCCCCCCCCCCCAAATTTTTTTTTTTTGGCTCCACCATTGAACATGTGTATACCTATCAGATCGATAGTCATAGGCAGCGATAGCTAGGGGTATGTGGGGGCTTTGGTACCCCAAAATGATTAAACTACATTTAGATCCCTTAAAAAATGTAAAATTATAAATTAATATAATGATAAATTTACATTTTAACGTTTAAAAATTTATAATTCAATTTTGGTCTCCTTAAAAAAAAACAGCCTAACTTCGCCCTTGTTGACAACTTGGATATAATGTATCAAAAAGGAGATTATATCACTAAAATTTAAGAGGGCTATCTTTACTAGCACGTCAAATTTAAAGTTGTCCATGCATTAGGTGTATGTAAAATCTAATCAAAGATGGATGGTAACAAGGGATTAGGAGGGCATTTGTTCCCCAAATTTTTTTTGAAAATTCTTTTTAAACTTTAAAATTTTAAAAAAATTAATTAGACCCCAAAATTTTAGAATATCTTATTAAACCTTTCAAATTTTAAAAATTTTTTAATTAGATCCCTCCAAAATTTTTGTCAATTCTCATTAGCCCTTTAATTTTTTTGAAAATTTTAATTAAACCCCAAATCTTAACACCAAGAATCGCCACTGAATCTAATCCATGTGCTTTAATTTAGTTTAAGCTAATGGCTAGGTTGATAGAAAGTCCTTATTGCTACAACTTTAAGACTACGAGGAATTGGTTAAAACATTTTGAAGTTTTTAACAGATTTAAGGTTCGTACAATAATTAACTAATCCAGTTAACCTAATTATATAATCTAATAAAACTTCCAAATTCTGCTATTATATCCAATACTGTGTGAATTGTGGATTTAGTACCTATACTTTGATTTGTTCATTTTAGTCCTTATACTTTTTGAATTTTAAAATTTTAAACCTAACCCAATGGTAATAGTTAAATTTGTTTGGTTAAATTATGTTATTAATCCTCTATTATGCATAAAGTTATAAATTTAGTCCATGTTTACCAATTGGGTCATTCTTAGTGGCTATATTTTTTAATTTTAAAATTTTAGTCTTCAAACTATAGTAATTAAATCCATTAACTGATTTTTTTGCGAGAAATATGTGAAAATAATGAACAAACATAGCATTACACATGACAATATGTTTGACACATCAAATTTTAAAAATAACAGAACTTAACTTAATAAATTTAATAATTACCATTTGATTAAGACTAAAACTTTCAAATTTTAAAAGTATAGTAACTAAAAATAACTAAATTAAACTACATGTGCAAAAATTATAGAGTTTAATAACAGAATTTAACCTAATAAAAAAGGAAGTGGGAGTGGGTGAGTGACTGACCGTACAGCCTTCTTTTTTATAAATCCCAGCAGGAGGCAACAAGATTGCGAGCATAATATCAACACAGTCCGCCGCTCCCCCGTTCTCGTCTCGCTCGCCGCTTGTATTTTTGCAGCTAAAGCATCCACATTTGATGCATATACACATGTTGATCGATGGCTATATTTAAATCAAAGAGCTTGTATTGGTTTGCATGATGGAGCTTACCAATGCTTAGTTTTATAGAGCCCTATGGCAAAGATGCTGTTGTGAATTAAACAGTAACCATTCTGCCAAAAGAATAAATGAGGGGAATCGAATTGGTGGTGAGTGATTTGCTGTACTTTGATGACCTCATGGATGTGTCGTGTTAATGGAATGAATTGGTAAAAATTTCTTGGACATCCTTGTATTAATAATTAGATTATATTTTATTTTTTTTACTCAAAAAATAAATGAATTAGTAGAAGGAAGCAAGTTTTTATTTTAATAAAAATAACCAACCCATTCGGTTTCGGTTTAGTTGGGTGGGACTAATTGGTCAGTTTTGATCTTGGTTTAATCAGTTAATGCGATCTATTTTTAGTTTTTGAATCTAGAAATTGAACCGATCGAAAAAATCGACTTATTTTATTTTTAAATTATTTAAAATATATTTATATATATAATATACATATAACCATGAAAATCCAACCCAATAACCCAAGGTTGATTAATTGGAAAAAACAAGTCGAACTGACTGAATCAAAGTCGATTCGATTTGGTTGGGTTTTTCATGTTAAAGTTGGTTAAGTCAGTTCAAAGAAAAAAAACCAACCAAATCGACCAATTTAACCAAATGTTCTCCCCTACAAATTAGTCTTTTATGTTAAATTAAAGAGTAAATTAATCTTTTCGATTAAGATTTTCATCTATTTCTATTATTAAAAATTGACGTAGTTGAAGAAATAATCAGATAGTTTCATATGATATGCCATATGTATTTCATGTTGATGTATATAAACTGATTTTTAATAAAAAAAATTGATGAAATTTTAGACAGAAAAACTAATTTATTTTTTAATTTAACTTACAAAAATTCATTTACTCATTTTTTTTTGGAGAATGAGTTTAAGTGGTGTACATTTGCAAGCTGTTTTCATGTATATAGGTTACTGTAGATTAAGAGAGATTTTACATTGACTGGTTGAGCAGCTAAGCTCAATCTCTCTTATCATGTTTTTGCTTTTATGGGATGCTTGATTCTTTGTACTTTAGACCTTGGGGGGGCATCCATCAAATTGGTGGCTCGTGATGTATCATTTTCTCTTGCGGAAAAATCAAGTGCACATGTAATGGATATAGGCGTATAATTGGAAAAGAAAAAAAAATTCCCGGCTTCATTTGATAAGTAATATTATCAAAAAAAAAAAAAAAAGTAATATTATGGGTTAATTTATGCTATTTGTCCTTATACTTTTTGAATTTTAAAATTTTAGTCTTGACTCAAATAGTAATAGTTAAATTCAATTATTAGTCATGTACTATGCGTACAGTTATAGATTTAATCTATATTCTCCAATTGGATCATTCTTCGTTCCTATTTTTTTTAAATTTTGAAATTTTAATATTGACAAAAATTACAGTGAGTAATCCATTAATTAGATTTTTAGTGAATAACTGTTAAAATAACAAGCTGACATGACATTATATATATATGATAAATATGCTTGTTGCATTAGATTTTGGAAATAACAAAACTTAATGAATTTAACAATTATCGTTTGATGAGAACTAAAATTTTATAATTCGAAAAACATAAATATTAAGAATTACAAAATTAAAATACATAGACTAATAACGCAAAAAGAAACATTTTGGCAAAACTACAAATTATTTGAGATACTCTTGAAAAAGAATACTTTGCTTTTAATCTCAACTTTGGATAGAAAAATTGAACAACATTTATATGAAAAATGGAATTTGATCCTGTCTGTATTCTCCTTCTGTTGGGAAGTTAGCTGTAACTTGAAAAACAAATTCAAAGAAAATGCATGTTTGAGGTGATCAGTGGGTCCCTCCTAACATCAAAATTTTTTCATTTAGATTCTTTATAATTTATAAACTTTTAAATTAGTAAATTTATACTTTGGCCTCTTAAATAATAAAAAAATGATTTAATCCTTTAAAAATTATAAAGATATAGACTATTAAAATGGTGAAATTACATTTCTACTATCGTAAAAATATATAATTTTATTCCGCCACCAAAAAAAAAATTCCTGACTCCACCATTGGAGGTGATTGTGTTAGATTAAAATTAGTCTAAGTTTTCCGGTCTACTAATATTTCTATTAATGTTGGTTCTAAAGGGATAATTTTTTAGATGGTTAAAATATGTAATAGGTTTTTATACTTTTCACATATTTAGAATTCAGTTCTTATACTTTTATTTCAAGGAATTTAGTCTCTCTAATTTTCATATTTCAAAATTTATGTCCAATTATTAACACAATTACAATTTTTTGTTAAATTTGTTGGCATGACATTTTGAAATGTAAAAAAATACTCACTTGATAGCGATGTAACAAAAAAAAAATGACGTCGTAATGAACCCGAATTTAACAAATTAATCTTAATAGTGATAATAGTTGAACTTGAATTTTGAAATCTGAAAAATAGAGAGACTAAATTCTAAATTTATAAAGAGTATAGATACTTATGACATATTTCAACCTTTTCATATCCATGTTCGAAATGGTTGTTTTGCAGGATTAATTTAGATTTAATCAATTTGAGTTTGAATCATTTTAAGTTTCAACCACTTCAAATTAAATGTTATTGAGTTATTTGTTTGGATTATAAGGTTGATTATTTCAAGTTTGAATTATTACTTTTTTTTATTATCAAATCGAGTTAAATCAATTTTAAATTTTGATTGAGTTGAGTTTTCGAGTTCATATTAGAATTAAGACAATCATTTTTATGGCGCTCCAACTTTAAAAAAAAAAAATTATTTTAGCCTTTCATTTAAAATTTTGCCATTTTCAACTAAAAAAAGGTAAAAATTTAAATAAAAAACTATTTTTAAGTTAGAAAATCAAATAAATCCTAAATTTAACATGTCTAAAAGTCTATATTTATTAAAATGTTAGTAATTGATTTGTTGGGCCAATTTGGCATGACTTCTATTTTTTTTTCTTTTAAAATTTGTCATGACTTCACTACCCTATTCCTTCTCAATGGGCTCTCTCTTGGGTTACTAACAAGTAAAAGTCTCTACCTTATTCTCTTATTTTCAAAGTTTTTCTTTTTTCCTACTTTAATATATGAAATATTATTTTCTTCATAATTTACTCTAAAAAATAAAAACTATCACTAAAAACATTATATGAGATAAAATTAAAATATTATAAAAAATAATTATTATTTATCAAAATAATATGGGTAGAATTATATCAACTAAAGATACTAAAAATCAAAAAAAAATATAATTTATTATTCTCTATTTGAATGAAGTGAAATCACAATTTTATACCATTTTTTTTTTATCTTTTCTCATAATTGAATAGGGGATTTAAGTGATTTTCGATTGGCAACCGTCTTGATTATTAAACATACGTCAGATGCATCTTGAAAAACCCATGTGATTGGGCTGAAGACCCCAAATAAATCCAAAAACAAAAAAGGAAAAAGAAAAAAGAAGAGCTTTATTTACACAGCCTAAAGAGCAAAAAAACAGATGCTTGATACTCTTGTCATCATAGTATGAGGTTTTTCTTTTTACCTTCCAAATCCTAAATACATATTCCACCCTATATTTTTCTACCTACCCTATTCATTATCACTCCACAAGTTAAAACTAAACACAACAGAAAAAAACACTAAAAAGTAGAAAACTTTTTCCTTTTTTTGCATCAAAATTCAACATTTGCTTATCTTCAATCTCCTCACAGCTGACAAGAACATCCTACACACAAAACATGCAATTGAAAAACAGATTCAGCTCTTTGGTACTTAAACTTTGTTTATACATATATATACATAAAATGGGTTTTATGTTTTATTTTACTTACTCCCATGGTACATCACCAACCATCATCCAATCCCCTTCTTTATCTTCATATGTTAACACATGGTATTTTTCATAATGGTCACCATCAACCTCAGCTTCAGCCCCTACAATAAAAAATACCATAAAGAAAGAAAGAAGAAAACCCATCATTCCATATAGTCTATATATTATATTTTTGATGAGAGAAAATTAAAAAATATAATTGAAATATTTACAGATAATATTTGTGTTGAACATGTGTTGAAGTGTTCTTATAAGCTCGTAATAATTATCATGAGCTAACAAATCCAGTTTTCTCCCAATGGGAATCCCTTCCATGTAAACTTTAACAAAGAAAGTTGCACTGTTGCACTCATGTTCTTCTTCACCATACGCTTGCCTTAGCTTCACCGGCGGCGGCCAATCCGGTGGTTGTTCCCTGCCGTACAAATGATTTCCTTTTTCCGATCAGTCCAAAAACAAGCATTATGTTAATAAAAAAGGAAAAAGAAAAGACTGTGAAAGAACCTTGGGGAAGCTGAAATGCTAAGACCAAGTCTAAGATCAGTGGTGAAATCCATGTGAGATGAAGCAGACGAAGCAGAAAAGTGATGGTAATTAGTGCTGCTTTCGAAAGATGATGATGGTGAAGAAGAACTTGTAGCTCTACCCATTGATATGATATGAAGAGTGAAAGATGAATGAGCCGCCACCTTGGGTTTTATTTATATAAGAAACATAAAAGATTAGTAGCATATATATATATATATATATATATTGCTGGAAGATACGAAGTGGTACTAAATTTTTGTTGGGAGAATCAAAGGGAGGCAATTTCTTGAAATTACTGGTTGTGTGGTTGGGCTGCTATGTTGTCAAGGTAGCCGACATGTACACGCGTCGTTTACCGAACCCAACTTGTATTAATCATGATTTTCACTTTCTTTTTTGGGAGAGGGGGATTTCGATTCAATAAGGTTGATGTGTAGTTCAATGTTTTGTGTTTGCTTCCCTTATGTTTGAAGGATTTACATTAGTTCGGGAATTAATAGATTCAATAAGCTAAATAACGTTTATGTTTTATAGGGCATAATTCAGATCTTTATCAAGAGTAAATATAATATTTTTTATGGTTTTTTAGACATTCGTGCTCTCAACAACAAAGTTAATTAATGGGCAAAATTCAGTGCGGGAATAATATCAACCTGTTCAATATATATTTTTTTTTTCTCTTTTAACACTTGAACCTAATAAGAGACATCAAATTCCTCCTTTTTGTTCCAGTAAGTGTTGAATCATTGATACAGTAATTTAAAATATATAGTTGATGATATGAAATGTCAAAAATAAAATTCTAAATTATTCATGTATTTTTTACATCTAAATACGATCATGCTTTGTAATTATAAGTGTTATTAACCATTTTATAATTTGAAATTACTCTTGTATGAATCTACATTAAAATAATTTAGTTAACAACATTCAGAGGATAATTAATTAATTGAAAGAAAACATACATTAATTATGTCATTAGGAACAGGGATACAATAGCATCGAAGTTGTAAACGTTAGGATAGAACATGTCAACTCGAAATTGCTGTCCCAAATCTATGTTCAATGGATATAATTATCGTCCTCCACAAGACATAATTAAGGTAGAGGATATTGGTAATGATGACTTCCCAAGTAATAAAATTTGTTGATACTAAAAATTAGGCTTTAATAATTCCATCACTTTTCATATATTTGTAATTATAAAAACTATAAATTAATTATTTTTAATATAATGTTTATAACTAGTATATCAATTTAATGCAAAAAAAATTATAGTAAGAGAAAAAAATAGGAATGATAAATTTTTAATAAATTATTTTTAGTTTTGTACTCACAATACTCTAATGTTTTAAAAATTAGATAGATAGTTGAATCAGTTAGACCATCAATTCTCAATTTTCAATTTAACTAATTCAACTGATCGATTTGTTCTAATTCTAATAATATTGTAAATCTCGAGTGTAAGTAATATTTAAAATAATATAATGTGAGAATAAAAGGTGAGTTTACACACTACGATATCCCCCCAAACACTATTATAGTGGCTAATGGCTTCTCCTCAAAGAGAGAAACCTAAAGAACTAAAAAAGATCCCATCATAGAGATATGCAATGTAACTCAATTTTGCAAAACACAAGGAAAAAGAAGAAAAGTTGGGATTGAATTAAATCAAAATCTTTAACCCCACGTGTAGAATCCACGTGTGGAAGGTAAATTCTTTGTCTCACCTTAAAATTAAAAAAAAAACATGATTATTGATTGTGTTTTAAAATGATCTCCCACAAAACAAGAAAAGAGGGGAACAAGCAAATCCTTGCTTACACCAAAAGAAACGCCAATTTTGCGAAAGGGAAGTGAAACAAAGATCAACAAAAGCAAAAGTTGATGTTCCCCACCATCCCTACCCATACCTTTTTACTGTTTTCCCATCACTTTTTTCTGTTTCTTTCCAATTTATAATTCGACCCCATTTTATAAATATATATATATATTGGTTTAACTATGAGGTTTTTTAGTTATATATTCTAATATGAATTAATTGTATCAGATGTATCTAAATTATGATTCGAATTCTGAAATGATTCTCAAATTCTAGTTGTTCTAATTGAATCTTGTTGGTGGTTTTATGAAGGAGAATTGAAAGATAGTTCAGCTGATGGGTTGAAGGTCTTAAAGAGGATTCAGCTTTCAGTCAAAGACGAAGTCAAAATGTTTTTTTAGGGGCCAGAAGTAAATTATAAATATTTGGAGGGTCAAAATGAAATTTTATCACTATAGTAATTTGTATTCTTAAAATTTCTAAAAGGATTATAAAGTAATTTTACTATTTTTGGGGGCCAAGGCCACTATCAGTCTCCTATAACTTCGTCGCTGGAATTAAGGAGTTGATTGAACTTCATAAAGCTATTTAACATGGAATCTCTTGATTGATATGTTATCACTGAAGTTTTTTTAATCTAAGTATCTCTTATTAAGTCGGTTGTCAACGATGTAACTTGATGGAACAAGATTACAATATGTGTGTGAATGACTTGTGACATTAGTTTTGTTAGGCGAAGCCTATAAACTAGCTAGGCCCTATTTTCCGGTGAGACATGTCTTAGCAAGTTGTTTCTTTGTGAAGTTTATTCAACAAATCCTCATAGTATTAGTCTCGTATCAATAAGGTATTAATTACTGAATACCAATTTCATATGTGATATATGACATATTTAAAATGCATGAATCAATTTTTAAATAACTTAGATTTAACGTGATAAAAAATTGACAACGATTAAAATTTATAAAGCCGTTTTTTACTATGTCAAATTTAAACTTTCTTTTGGATAAATTTAAACACATTTTATATACAATCTAAATCATATTCGAACTAACATTTAACATAATGTGGATAAAAAAACTTAATCGACACAATATTAATCCTAACACTATTTTCATTTAATTAATTAAAAAATATGAAAAAGATGAGTTAAAGAGTAAAATAAAAATATGTTGTAGACAATGGAAGAAACAATGAATACATACTTTTTAAATTCCAGAAGGCACAAATTTGTTGTCACTCCCTTCTATGGAAAATCTCCATCATAGTGTCTACTCATCCTATGGGTTTCCTTTTTCTTCTTTTAATTTTTAAAATTTTACAGTTGTATGTGTCAGTCAATTTACATAGGAATAGGATTGCTTTTTATTTCCCTATGCAACAATGTCTCAAATATAGGCCCTCGGGAGAGAACTTTGGGTTGGGGGCATGATCCCATTTTTGGGCTTTGCTTTTCTTATTTTCTTTTAACTTTATTTCAAATTTTTTAAAATTATATCCATGGTAAAATTAATTAAGCTATTTATTCTTAATTTGATTGGTTTGATTGATTTGTCCTATTTAATTAAATAAATTATTAAAAAATTATAAAAATTTAAGAAAATGGAGAAAATTGTTTTGTATTAGTTCCATATTGGTTCCCAATTGACTTTTGGTCTTATTCTAAAAACATTACTCTTTTCACGGAATTATTTTTCATCTCATATGTGAACATAGATGGAGCATGCCATTAAGTATGGGGAGAAGGTTAATGAAACTTTTCAAAACTTTAGGGGTTTAATTAAAATTTTCAAATCTTTTAGAAGATCTAGTTAAAATTTTTAACAATTGTAAAAGTCATCATGACAAATTTCTAAGCTCATATATCTTTTCGCCACTCATCTAAATTAACATTTTCATCCCTTTTTATCTTAAAAATTATTGACTTTTAATAAAAATTTATCACGTGTCAAGTTTTTATTGATAAATTTTTCTTTTTGAGTTAACTGAGACGAAAATAATAGCTTAAGTATTAAAGTGAAACATACAAAAAAAAAAAAACCTTTAAATGTCACAATAAAAAATTGGGTATAGCTTAGGAGTTAAATCGTAAACTAATCTCTGTCTCTTTTTTTTATGTCTAAAATATTTTAATATTCAACAGCTATATTGAACATTGACTAAATTTAAAATCATATCAAATTGAACTTTTAAGTGAAACAAAATCATATCAACCTAGATTGATACTTCCGGACTAACACCATTAGTTTGTACTAACGTGATTTTGATAACCAATTTAGTGGTGACACGTGGCAGCTTCTAAGAATGACATGTGAGTATAAATAAAAAAATAAAAATCCTTAAAAATAAATATATTAATAAAAAATGGTATAAATTTTTGTCTTGATCCATTCTTGATGCAAAAAATATTATACTTTTTTATTAACTTATATATTTATAAAAGTTTTTTTTTTATTTTTTGAAATGTATATCTATCACGTGGCATACTAAGAGGTTGTCACGTGTCAAAAACAGATTGGTTATTAATGTCATATCAACAGAAACTAAAATATTATTATAGAGATACCAACCTAAATGATAAAATACAAATTTAAGTATCGAATAAATAAAAAAAAATTCAAACATCAACTAAATATTTTTAGAGATACATAACAGATATGGAATGAAATTCAATGATGCATTTAATCCATTCATTAGAAGCGTAGAAAGTGAATAAACCAAAGGCAGCTTTGGTCAATGACATGATGAAAAATAACACATCAGCCGCCTACACATTATTTAGGGGTAACATTATGCTTCCCCCTATTGTCCAAAGCTGCTCTTGTCTTTTGCTTATATAGCCTTCTTCTTTTTGCAGCTGCTACAATTATTACAAATTCTTAAGTAGATCCTATGTCTGCATATATGGTCATGCCAATCTCTAACTCTTAGGACCCCAATTTTGTGCTTACCGGTATTCTGGTTTCTTGTCATTGCTTTAAACAAATATACTTTAGGCTTTAGCATCTAACCAATGCAATAGCTACTTGAGAAAGGGATTTAAATTCGAAAATCAACTTAACTAAACTTAGAATTTTATTAAAAAGCTGTAATGTTATCTATCGATTTAGAATCTTAGTTAATAAATTATTATATTCAAAGACAAAGCTAGAAATTCTGAATCTTTTGAACTCTAGAAATTTGGATCCAAAAATTAAATAAAGAAGAAACGAAAGAAGACAACACTAAGGATTTTGGGTGTTCTCAATTTTTGAAGTTCGAAGCCTCCAATTGGAAATCTGAACGATAGAGGAGCTATTGCCAACAAGAAGAACATTATATTGAAAAACCAAGGTGATTTAACGATGGCAACGATGGAAATCAGGTTCACACGTGACATTTCCGACTTTGAATTTTCATTCAAGTGGTTTTAAGCTTGATTCAAGGAAGAACAAGAGGAAATGAGCATGATGGTGCTATTTCTAGTTAAAGGAGCTCACCAGAGATGGCGGCAATGCAAGGTCTGGCAATTACGTGGATTCCAAATGTGCATTAAACAATAATTTTATTGTCACGCTCGATTATCATCACACCGTTAATGGCAAGTAACAACTCAATGATTATAATGTAACAATTCGATAACGTTAATGATCATATTGTAATTTTTCAAAGTTTAGTGATCATAACAAAATTTAAATCATACATAAGTGATAAACTTATTATTTACCCATTCACTAAGGGGTCGATGCTTCAAGTTGAATGGTAAAAAAAATCAGTTTCCCTTAAAAATTCAATTTTGAGCATTATGCATGGAAAAAAACATCACGAAGGTCATTAAGCTATTAATAAGTTTACATTGTGGTCACTCAACTTTAAAAAGTTACAAAATGATCATTAAACTATTTGAAAGTTTTCATTTAAGTCCTTGAGTTATTAAAATCGTTGTTGTAAGGCCTTATTTGTTCATACCGCTTGCACCAATCGAAAGCTTCCATTCCCCTTCTCTTTTACAATTTAGTTTTTTTTTTTCATAAAATAGCTTTGAACGTCACGAGCTTGCGAAACAAAATCCAAACAACTTTCTTCTTCAATCTCTAATATTGGGTATTAGCTTAACTTGAATCTAAGGTATGTTAATGTACTTATCGATGAGTACTAGGGCCAGTTTAGTATTGCTTCTCAGAAGTATTTTTGGGACAAAAAATATTTTTAAGATAAAAGTATTGCTAAAGGAAATACTTTCGAGATTTTCAAAAATGCTTTTGGGATAAAAAAAATACTTTGCAAAAACATTTTTTTGGCCAAAAGCAGAATCAGAAAATTTTAACTTGTACTTAAAAGTGCTTGTGAAAAACAATGCTAAATTGACTCCTAGTTCAACATACTGATTGCCAAATTGTCGTTTGGAACTCGCTAACCAAATTTAAAAAAAAAAAAAAAAAAAACCTTAACGGCTTAAATGACAACTTTTGAATAGTTGAATGAAGTTTTAATTACCTAATACTAAAATGTCTTTAAAAATGGTTGCAATGTTTATGTGATGCATAAACAAAATAGAGTGAATTAATAAATACTGCTACACTAATAAAATTATAGTATTAATTGGTCAAGGGAAAAAAAAACATCTTAAAAGGTTGTTTAGATGAGTATGAATAGTGAAGAGATTTTGCCTGAGAAATGAAAGACAAGGCTGTAAGTAAATAATTGTGGAATGAATCCTTATTGGCTACCAAAAGAATAAATACAAACAATAAAAACTAAAGGACATAGGTGAAACCCCAAATTTGGAACAACAACAACAGCAGCAAATTTCTGGAATTTGGGGAACATGAATGAAATGGAACAGGAGAGGATTTTGAGTTTTTGTAAGCAAAGCATTTATGACATATTAGCAAGCTCTAGCTCTGGACTTGGTTGTTTTTTAAAATAGCTTTAAGCTCCAATTGAGTATTTGAATTTAATTTTTTAGTTCAAATTGGTATCTAAATTAAGTTTTTTGGTCACTTACGGTAAATGATTTATTTGAATCAGTTTAAACTATTAAATCAAATTTAAGTACTAAATTGTATAAAAAGAAAAAACTCTTTAAATACCAATTTGAACCTTAAAGCTAAATTTAGATACTAAAATGTATATTTATCTTTCAAATTTTTGTAAAATTCAAGGATCAAATTCTGATTAACTGAGTTAATTTCTTAATTTTCGTAAACTAGATATATGAAAAATAAAAAAGTTTTTTTTTTAAGGAAAACCCTGCTTGATTCCAATTGCCTGCCCCCAATGCCATCAATAATTCATATGGTCCTTGTGCATGGCCCAAATGCCACACCAAAATCAGGATACATGGTTGTCTCCAAGAAACACATGGCTCAAGACTTAATCAAGTTAAGCTGCTTGACCTCGTTTAAGCTAATTCGTATTTAAATTCGACCTCTTTCGTGCTTAAGCTCTTTCTATATAATAAGAGAAAGAACATAATTTCATAACATAAAAACATATTAAAATAAAAAAATCTCAAATTTGGTTTGACCGATAACTCAAGCTCAACTCATTAATTATCAAATCTAGTTCTTAGGTTTTCTTTTTACGAATCGAACACAAATAACTTTTTACAATTCGAACACGAATAACTCGCAAGCACCCTTCATAATGATAATAAAAACAGCATGTAAACAGGAAATATTTGGTGATACAACAATCAATGCATGTATGAGCATTTCTGAATTACACACTGTTTATATACAAAAGTGTATCAGCATTTATATTCATGCAGCTTCAAGCATCGGGCTGTTTGACTCCTTGTTCTTTGCCAGTAACCCAGAATTCTGAATTGCTGATCCGCTGCCCGGAGCATCATCTGCTAGTTTTAGATTCAACAAAGCGTCAGCCAATGATTGATCAGTTCCTTCTGAATCACTAACTCCAGCTTCGGGATTCAGATCTTTAAGGTTTCCACTTCCGATTTCTAGCTCCAATTTCCTGAATTCCTCTTCGATATCTTCGTCCTCCATGTCCAGGGACGGAGCTGTTTCTTCGACAGTAAAACAAGAACAGGTTAGACAAGAAGACAGTATGCAATAACTCGATGGAAATTAATAGCCATTTCACAATAACTACGAGGATGGCTAATAAATACTACCTAGAGCCTTTTCAACTTGCTTCTGTGAATCAATGCTCTCTTCGAGTTCTTCTAAACAAAGCTGAACTTCTTCAATGCTTATTTTATTCTCCTTTATCACTCGTGCTCCAATCTGGATTGCTTCAGTTACCTGCCATCGGGGAGTAATACATCAGCTTATTCACTGTCTGCCAATTTTCTCGATATCTAAAACCGAAGTCAGAAGCACAACTATGTCATGTTTATATCACGAAAAGAGAAGTTTCAAGTTGTAGTAGCTGACCTGTTTTGTTGATTCCGCATTTGCAATAACACTTAAGATCTCTTCCACTCTGTTAAGCAGTGAGTTACATTTCTCTCTATTCTCGGTGCCCAACTTCATCTCTTTTGCATGTCTCAAGGCCAATTTCTTGTTCCCAGACTTCAACAAGGCTAATGCTGACTGTCTTGACCTGCCAAATATAAACTCAACCACAAGACCGGTATATTTAGAGCTTAAAAACACTGAGCCATGCATATAAGATGCAAATGGTTTTAAAATCAATACATTTGTCTCAAAATATTCTCGGTTCAAAAAAGAGTTAAACTGAACTTCCGAACCAGTCAGCATAGTCCAACTGACTCTTGTCCTAAACCGATTAACCATTAACCATCTTCATATGCATTAATCATAATTCAGCAGATGAAATAAGACCAAAGACTCAAAAGAAAGATTACATTTCCCAGCGCCGGTCAATCACATTGAGTTGTTGTTGAAGTTTTTCTTGAGTCCAAATGAGGTCGAGAGTGTCGAAATCTAAACTCGAGACACCAGAAACCACAGCTGACGAAAGGGAAACTTTTATACCCTGCAATAAATCAGATTACTTGCAATAACAAAAAATTTGCAAAGACTTTATGACTCAAGCCAGTTTATCGACACAAAAAGCAGCACACACCTCGATTAGTTCTTTCTTGTTGGTGGAGAGATATCGACCTTTCCTGCACCCTGACAAGTAACTCAACACAGCATAACCTTCCTTTTGTCCTCCACACATACTCTCGAACTTGTTCCTCGTAACAACGCAATGTGAATTCCAGTGACTTTCGGACAAACACTTAATCACTTCATCAGCTTTCTCCTAAGAACAATTAGATTAAAACAGTTCAAATATTCCAATTTTTAGTTCATGAAATATTACTTTTCACAAACATGTTGCAAACCTTCAACAATGTTGTAAGAATCAGACAATCTTCAAGAAGGATACTTTCAGGAGACATTGTTGATCTGTTCATCAAGCTTTTCACTTTATAAAATAATTGAGTTATTCTCCCACTATAAGGACCCACCATGTCCGAAATTCGAGTTATTTCACCTTCATTGTACATAATAAACTGAAATTTTCATCAAAATAATAAAACCCAAAAATTCCATAAAACAAAACAATCAAATTAACCCATAATTTAGCTCACCAATACGTGATCAATGCACAAAGGAGTTAAGCCTCCTCTATTAAACCACTCATTTTTCACCTACAAAACAATTTATAAGCAAAACGAAATAAAGACCAATTTTATAAGTTAAAAATAAGTAGAAAATTGAAAACCTGGGGAGGGGAAATGATGAAGACACCAAAGTGGCGGGCGATTTTTACGATCAAACTTTTCCAGAACTGGAATTTGGGTTCCCAATCGGATTTTTGACCGCTAAAAGCTTTAAACCGGGCCGTTGCGATTAATTCATCGTCCCAATCAGGTACTTCTTTTCTTATGAATTCCTTCACTGATTTCGAATCCATTTTTCTTCTGAAAATCGAAAAATTCAATTGAACTCCCGCTCAGCCCAAATGCTTCCGTTAGGTTTTTGCAATTTTCTCGAGAAATTTATTAGGAAAAAGAAAAAAGGAAAATTCAAATGCGATTTGGATTGTGAAGCGGATCTAAACTTGGATCCAAGCCCAATTGAAATCTTTCACGGCTTTTTTTTTTTTTTTTAACATTATTAGTGTATTTAGGTCTTTTACATGAGAGAAATTAATTATTTTAAAATGTTACTCCTTTCATTCTAAACTAGATCATAGGTCGGGTTACGTTTACAAAAAAAAAAAAAAAAAAACTTTGCTTATTTTTGATCCGGCTCAAATTGAAAAAAAAATTTATTTTACGATTTTTAAAAATTAATAAAATATTAAAATTATTTTTAATATTAATATTTTATATACTTTTATAATTAAATTTAATTTTAAAAATATTTTTTATCATTTAAATTGAATTCGAATTAGCCCACAACATAAAAATTTGGTCCCAATTAGATCGGGCGAGCTGTGGAGCCCATGAACAAGTATATTCCTCCTAAATTAATCTCTATGAGAAGTTGATGCTTGTATTTTATGAAAATAAAAAAGTTTTTAAAAAAATCAAAAAATTATCTCTATTTTAATTTATCAAAAATAGATACTTAATACTTTACAAAAATTAATTTATTTCAACAGAAAAAAATTAAATGTCAAATTGATAAAAGATATAAACATATTCGAAAGTGTCATTATATTTTTTAGCTGTATAGATAGTTATTTACTTAATTGTTGTGAATAAAAATATTCCTAATTTATTTTTTTGTTCAATAATGAACAACCAAATTAATGTGAATCATTAAATAGACTTTTAGAACACTTGGCAATTAAGGAATAACGAAAAATACCTTTGAAACTTCCACCACAAAAACAAAACAAAATCAATTTCTAATTAAATTTAAAATGATAACATTCTCTACTCCTTATTAAATAATATCAATATTTAATATATATAATGGTAAATTGTGATTAAAACACGTCACACAAACTTTAAACCCATTATCAACATTTTTTTCAACAATTTTAATTTAAAAATAAGTGAAATAAATAGATATTTATGAACATAATAACTACTGAATTTGTATGGTGTTTTTGATTCAGTGATTTTAGTTATGGAAGAAGTACACTAAGTTAAAGGTCATTAAAGATACAAAACCTAAAATTACTTTGCCAAAGGATAAGAAAATTACTTTTTCATTTTTCGTACAAGGCACAAATATATTTATTAGAAATTAACATAAAAATATATTCGAGGTATGACAAGTCATAGTAAACATTACACACAAGTCAACCTTTTCAATTGTTGGAGCTTTTACGACCTTCAGCTATTTTCTTTTTTTTCCCCCTAAATTGGTCCTCAAAATTGATAAAATTGTTTTGTAACCCCCTTCAAACAAAATATAAATGAGTATAATGGTAAATTTTGATTTTAACCCTTCCAAAATTTTATGTTTTATCTTGGACCCCTTTAAAGCAAATTTTTGACTTCACCTAAGATATAATATTGGAGAGGGGGAAGGGAATGATAGGGCATAGAGCAGGGGCAAGTAGTAGCATTGGCCCCAATAATGGTCAAGTTGCTTTGTAGCCCTTTGATAATTTTAAAAAAAAAAAATTACAAGATAGTATAATGGTAAATTTGTATTTTAACCTATTCAAAAATTGATGATTCATCTCTGATCCCCTCAAGGTAATTTTCTGGCTTTACCTCAATTACAGTATTGGGGAGGGGGAAGGTGCCATATAGAAGCTTTAACCTCTGTTATAAGCAAACCTTTGCCCCTTTACCTCTTAGAAACAATAGTGATTCACATGAATGATTTATTGATTTTCATATAGTTGATCTCTCTTTAAGTGACTACATTGGCCTTCACGCATTAGGGCATGCAACCTATGTGAAAGCTCAGTGTTCGATTGTTGAGAGGCTTGCGAACTCGTTAATGATGCACAATTGAAACAATGGGAAGAAATTCATGGCAGTTAGGATTGTAAAACATGCAATGGAGATCATTTATCTCCTCACTGATCAAAACCTAATTCAAGTCATTGTCGGTGCTATTGTAAACAGGTAAGTCTCTCAACTCTCAATGACCTAAAGAACTTTTCTCAACTATGGTTCATTTCATCACTTAATGCTATAACCTTTCATGTTATAATAGTTGACCTTGTGAAGATGCCACCCGTATCAGCTCAGCTGGTGTTGTTAGGTGTCAGGCTATTGATATTTTGCCTAATCGTTGTGTGAATCAAGCCATCTATATAATAACCACTAGTGCTCATGAATCTGCATTCAAGAATATTAAAACCATGGCCAAATGTTTGGCTGATGAGCTTATTAACGCTGCTAAGGGATCATCCAACAGGTACTAAATAAGGGTCTTCTTAAATTTTGTCTCATGTTTTTTTTATATGCTAATGTCAAATTACTCTCATTTGGTGTACTTATGCCATTAAGAAGAAGATGAAATTGAAAGAGTTGCCAAGGCCAACCGTTGATGAAGGATATTGGAAGAAATAAATTACACCATGGCATTGGAGATATTTGATTTTTTTTTTTTTCAATCAATCTTTTACAATAAGATCCTTGTTTTGGGTTTGTTATTATATTGTTAAAATGAGAGAGATTTAGTCAATTTTATTTTAAATATTTTCATAAACTTTTAATTGTTTTGTCTATTTAATATTTAGTTTTTTTTTACCAGAGTGTAATATTTAGTTAATCAATTTTATTTTAAGCATTATTTTAATCAATTTCAATTTCTCCCCATATATAACGTTCAATTTTAATATTATAAATTGAGAGACGAAGGTAATGTTACAATATAACATACCCTCGCCATGCTTTGAGAAATTGGATTAAAATTGTAAATAATATTTATAATAATTATATTATATAAAAATATAATCATCAAAATTTTAAGCAATTATATTTAGACCTAAAAATTAAAATATTTTATGGATTGAAATATTAACACAAACATGTGAAAAAATAATCATAACATATATATCAACATGTTATAATTCATATAAAAGAAATTATTAACATGTAACGTTTTTGTTTAAGTTTATAATATTTTGAACACATAAAATATAATACAAAAGAGATGAACTATAACGTAATTATAAATGCTATGTCTAATGTACATAAAATCAATGGAACAAAATAGTTCAAACCATAACTTAGTTTAACTTAACACTGCAAAAATTTATTCATATATCATTAATTAAACAATAATTTTGGATGTAACCAATGTTATTAAGGTATATATCAATTACACATTAATTTAGATTTAATGCGCAATATGATACGTGGACTTTAATTTATTTTAATTATATACAAAAAATTTTGATTTCGATTTAATTGAAAATATTTAAAATAAATAAACAAATTCAATTATTCTTGTCGAAACCTTTTTTTTTTTTTTGAAAACAACAGGAATCGACTTTGTTTGAAAACAAAAATTAAAATGGGAGTCGCCACCGATCTTTATTGGGGTGTGATCGGATCACCCTTATTTTAATAAAACATTTTAGTTTACTAAAACGACATTTTGGTCTACGAAATTTGAGAAAACGGGTTCGGGAGTCGGTTACGTACGAGGAAGGATTAGCACCCTCGTAACGCCCAAAATTGGTACCTAATTGATTAATTAATGTCTTAATATCGAAAATTGAAAAGATTTAAAATAAATTTTGAAATATGATCCATTTTTATGAATGTTTAGCTAACTTGAAGTGGATATTAAGATTCTCTTGTTTCGAAGAAATACGATATCACATCCAACACGTAGGACACGATATTTCAACCTTCGATACCAAAATCGTCTCATAATTTCCAAAAATTTGTGTATTGAAAATTTAAAAAGGATATTCGGTCGTTTGGTCAAACGATAAATCGAAACCCAACACGTAGGGTACAATCTCTCGAAATTTCCAAACACGAAACATTGCCTTATTTTGAAATTTTTATTTTTGAATAGTAATGAATGCGATATTTAAACGGCGTGTATTTTTTGTTTGGAATAAAAGGCGAGCGATTTGGGTTTAATAAACATGTTGTTGGGTTGATATTCGATATGACTTAAGCTAGGTAAAAAAAAATATATATATATAATATGGAGCTTGGAATAATACAACATGAATTCAACATTACATGGGTGACAAACAATAATACGAGGATACAAAATGGAAGAATTAAAGCACACACAATGGCAATAATCACATGGCATATGTCACTTAAATACCAACAAAAATAATCAAAAGAATGAAATAAATAACGTAAAACCATTTAGAATAAATAATGAAACAATTTAAAATGAGTAATATATAAAAACGGTTTTAAAATAGATATTATATAAAAAAAAAATTTAGAGTGAATGATATGATACAATCTAAATAATTAAATAATAAAGTAATTCAAAATAAGATAATGTAATCTTAAAATGAATAATATATGTAACAATTCAAAAGAACCCATAGAAAGTCTAAAATAAATAAGAATAAACAATACGTATAAAAACAATATAAAAAGGGTTTAACATAAACAATGTATGAAATCTTAAGGTGAGGACTAATAAAAGGGCTACAATAATAAAAGGATTTAAGATAGTTTTTATATAATATAGTGTCGCTAAATAACGTATGAAAAGAAAATAAATAACATATATGATGGTTTAAAATGAATATCGTGTAAAAATATTTTAAGATAAGTGATATGTATAGTAGTTAAAATAAATAACGTATGCAAAATATTTCAAATTTATAGCAATCTAAAATACATAAGACGTAAAAGAGGGTTAAACTAATCAACAATGAAATGGTTTATAAATAATAAATGAAACAACTATAAATAAATAATATAACAAAATAGTTGCAAATGAACGATGTATAAAAATTCAAAATAAATAATACAAAGCTTAAAATAAATGATATAAAAATTTTAGGGTAAATAGAGTATAAAATAATTTAAATCGACGACTATATGAAAATAAAGTATAAGGTAGTTTAGAATAAAGAGTTTATAAAAATATTTTTAAACGAAAAATATATAGAAAGTTAAAAATACATAATAAATAAAGAGACTTAAAACTATTAACATATACAATAATGTGACCAAATAACGCATAAAGAGTTTAAAAATAGATGGTGTCCATATAACAAATAATTTGAAACAAGAAAAATATATATTTATGTGCATTACAAAGTCAAAAACGAATAATGTGTATAATAGTTTAAAACAAATAATGTATATATATATGTAGTTTAAAATGATCAAAAGTTTACAATACATAATATGTAAAAAATAAAAATAAAATAATAATAATGATAACAACAGAATAAGCAATAGAATGATTTAAAGATATATAAAAGAATATTTAACGAATGAAATATGAAATAAATAATATACATAAACCTGAACAAATAAATGAGGAAAATAATAGAAACAGTATAAGAGATTAAAATCAAGCTAATTAGGGATTAGACTGGAATAAAAATAAAATTAGAAGCTAAACTATAACAACACAGGAGCACGGGATGCAGAAATGAAAAAAAAGCAAGATTTGAGGACTAGATGGGCAAACATCCAGCTTCTGGACATGTGTCCGTTGTCTGTTGTGTCCATGCGTGGACCAAAATGATAATCGAGCAGATTTGTAGGGCCGAATTTGAAAATAAGAGGAAAATAAGCAAATGGATTAAATAAAAACAAATGAGAACATAGAGGGACTGGGTTATAAATAACCCTTTTGTATATTAATAGAAGAACGTGTCTGTTTGTACTGCTGTTTAAATTTAAATTTTTTTTTTACTCTTTTATTTCTTCCTTTTTTTCCTACAAAACAAACAGAAGGAGAGTAGCCCCTTCTTCCCCATTTTCGTTTGTGCTCTGCTAAGGTTTCAATAGAGACCCATCATTGCCATCATCGCACAAAGCCACCGAGGGCGGTGGCCGGAGCCACGCGAAGACCAGATTTTCAGCCCCTTTCAAGAGAGCCCGAAAGCAAAGCGTCTCTCGAACTCAGAAAATGCAAAGGAAAAGGTCTCTCTCTTTTCCCTTTAAGTCAAATTCCGACGACGAAGAATAGATCCGTCGAGATGACATGGGATTTCGGTGAGATTCCTTCTCTTAGTTTTTTTAAAATAGATTTGTAATAGAAACAAAAGAAAAATAATAGTAATAAACGAAATGAAACCAAAAAAATAAAGAAAGAAGATGAACAGTCAACCTTTTTTTTTTTATTGCTCAATTATGCTCTCCGTAAAATACATTATTATTCCAGGCTCTCTTATAGCCGAATATCAAGACATTGGTTTACTGTTTATTACATTTTGTTTTTCTTTTGCTGCTGCTTTCATTTCTGTTGTCCATCTTTTTCTTCTTGCAGGTGTTTTTGGAGGGTCAACGAACAAAGGAGGCCAACCCTTTTTGCCGTTTCGGTGAAATGGAGACAGGAAGGGCCGAACCTCGGGCATTGGTCTTGCCGACGAAGCACGTGGGTGGCAGAAGATGAGTACGGCGCACTAAGGGAAATTAGGGATAGACTTGGCTGAGATTTGGGTTTAGGTTGGGCCTATTGGGCTATCTGGGATTGGGTTTTAGCTTATTTTTTGGTCTGGGCTGATTAACAATTCTGGGCCCAGGTAAATTTGTGTATCTACAGCTGCCCCTCTTTGCTCATTGTTGTGCAACGAGAATAGAGCAAAGTCTATAAAAGAGGGCCAAATTTGCCGGGACCTGCCGAGTCTTGACTTCTCTTGGTGCTTCTTTTCTTCAAGTAGCTTCAATATGTTCCACCGCAACTCTAAAGAAATAAGACTTGTTATCTTTAGTCTGCTCCACTACAACTTCAATGAGATAAGACTTATTTTGATCTGCTCTACTGCAACTTCAGAGAGATAAGACTTGTAACTTCAATCTACTCCACTGCATCTTTAGGGAGATAAGGTTAGTGGCTTTGATCTACTCTACTTCAACTTCAGGGATATAGGATCCGCCATGGTAGATTTAATCCGATCTGCTGTAACTTCATAGGTATAGGATTGATAGCTTTAATCTACTCTACTGCAACTTCAGAGGGATGAGATCCGCTATTTTCGATCTGCTCTACTGCACCTTTAGGGAAATTAGACTTGTAATTTCAACCCATTCCATTGCAGCTTCAGGGAGGTAAGGTTCATGGTTTCTTTAATTTGCTCCACTACAATTTCAGGGAGACAAAGGTAGTGGCTTTGATCCGCTTCGCTGCAACTTCAGGAAGATAAGATCTGTAATTTATAGCTTCGATCTGTTCCACTGCAACTTCAGGGAAATAAGACTTGTTTTGATCTATTCTACTGCAACTTCAGAGAAATAAGATCTGTAACTTATAGCTTCAATCTGTTCCACTGCAACTTCAGGAAAATAAGATTTGGGATTTGTAGCTTTAATCTGCCCCACCGCAACTTCAGAGAGATAAGATTAATGGCTCTGATCTGCTCCACTGCAACTTCAGGGAGATAGTGTCGATGGCTTTTATCTACTTCGCTGCAACTTCAGAGAGGTAAGATTCACTATTTTCAGTTTGCTCCACTGCAACTTCAGGGAGATAGGGTTAATGGTCTTAATTTGCTTCACTGCAACTTCAGGAAGATAAAGTTAGTGGCTTCAATCTACTTCACCGCAACTTTAGGAAGGTAAGATTCGCCCTAATTTGTGATTACGATCGATCTTGCTACACCGTCCTCTGAGGGACATGATCTGTAGCATTAATTTATTAAGCCTATGCATATGTCGAATGACTAGGATGTCATGAATCAAATGCTCCTAACTAGATGTGCATGGATAATGTTGTCATGAATGTAAAAATGTTATTTTTAATGCTTAATTTGATGTTACTCGTTATTTATCGAGGTTTTATCAATGACGTATTATTTAGTTCTCCTCTTTAGTTTGGTATCTCTTGAAGAATAATCACAATTTAGGCTATTCTTTTCCAATGTTTCTTTGAATTTGGATAATTTAAACTAATTAATCCCATTTCAGGTCCTTGTACCGTTTAAAATCATTTCAGAGTAATATACAGAACTCCTCTTTGAATGTCATTAGTCCATTAATCATTATTTCAATGAAAAGTGCCTGAAAAGATTATTGTAACGGACAAGATGAAATTTTATTGAGAAAAAGGCTCGAAATGAACAAGTAATCGAGATAACAAATTTTGTTAGGGTACAAAATGAGTGACATGAGAATAGGTGCCCCAGATATCGTAGCATGCTTCTCTGCATAGAGCTTCTCGAGGACCCTTTGAACTTGATACGCGTTTAGAAGACCAAGAGTCTTTTGTTGATACCCCAAGATGTAGCGTCATTCCTTCTTGTTAATTCAAAGAAGACAAGACCAACGTATGCCCAATCTTGATTAAAATTTGAATCGCCTATCCCAGGTTTTCGACTCAAAAACCCCTTTGGTCTTAAAGCGCCCTTTTGCGGGTTTTCGCTTTAACCTCTCCCTTTTTCTTTTTTTTAGGTAAAGTACTTCTTGACCGAATCTGAATTCACAGGGTTGGGCAAACTTTTTCCATCCATCTCGGTCAAAATCAGAGCCCCTCTAGAGAAGGTTTTCTTCACCACATAAGGTCCTTCCCAATTTTGCATCCATTTTCCTCTGAAGTCCTTTTGTATGGGGAGAATCTTTTTTAAAACGAGGTCTCTTTCATAAAATCCTCTAGGACGAACCTTCTTGTTATAAGTCCGCACCATTCGCTTTTGGTACATTTGACTATGACGAATAGCTTTCAACCTCTTTTCTTCAATTAAGTTCAGCTGATCGTATCGAGACTGGATCCATTCTGCTTCATCTAACTTTAGCTCCGACAACACTCGAAGGGATGGAATTTCAACCTCGATAGGCAGGACCGCCTCCATTCCATAAACCAAAGAGAAAGGTGTTGCCCTAGTAGAGGTTCTGACTGATATTCGGTAGGCATAAAGGGCGAACGATAATTTCTCATGCCAGTCTTTATAAGTCTCAGTCATTTTTCCCACGATCTTCTTGATGTTTTTATTGGCTGCTTCCACCGCACCATTCATTTTTGGGCGATATGGCGACGAGTTATGGTGTTTGATCTTGAATTGGCTACAGACCTCTGCTATCGTGCTGTTGTTCAAGTTCAGTGCATTGTCGGATATGATCCTCTCAGGCATCCCGTATCGACATATGATCTCCTTTTTTAAGAACTTGCTGACCGCCGATTTTGTGACATTGGCATAAGAAGTAGTCTCTACCCACTTGGTGAAGTAATCGATGACCACGAAGATGAAACGATACCCGTTAGACGCTTTCGGTGAGATCGGCCCTATGACATCCATGCCCCACATAGAGAAAGGCCACTGAGAAGTCATGACATGAAGAGGTGAATGAGGCACATGAATTTTATCTCCGTAGATTTGGCACTTATGGCACTTTTTTACATAGTTGATGCAATCCCCTTCCATAGTGGACCAATAATATCCAAATCTCATGATTTGTCTGGCCATTGTGAAACCATTAGCGTGTGTTCCGCAGACACCCTCGTGGACCTCTTCTAAGATTTGCTTACCTTCGACAGCGTCCACACATCTTAAGAGCACCTGATCCTTTCTTCTTTTATATAGGATCTCTCCGTCTAAGACATAGTCACCAGCCAGCCTTCTTAATGTCCTTTTATCATTTTCCGTTGCTTGGTCTGGGTATTCATGATTCCTCACATATCGCAATATATCCTGATACCAAGGGTGATCGTCCTTTTCCTCCTCTTCATCAATGTTGTAGCAATGAGCCGGAGCCTCGTAGATACTCATCTGGATAGGCTTCACATCTTCTTGCTTGTTTACTTTGATCATAGAAGCTAAAGTTGCCAAGGCGTCAGCCATCTGGTTTTCATCTCGTGGGAGATAGCAAAAAGTGATATTGTCAAACTCCTCAACTAGTTTTAGAACCAGCTTTCGGCAATTGATCAGTTTGGAGTCTCTCGTCTCCTATCCACCTTTGAGCTGATAGATCACTAATGCAGAATCCCCATATACTTCTAGCACCTTGATTTTACGTTCAATAGCTGCACGGATACTCATGATGCATGCTTCGTACTCTGCCATGTTATTTGTGCAATTAAAATCCAATTTACTAGTAAAGGGATAATGATCTCCATTCGGGGATACCAAAACTGCCCCGATTCCATTACCCATAGTGTTTGAGGCTCCGTCGAAATTCATTCTCCAAGGATGATCTTCTCGAGAGTCTTCTTCTGTAGTTGCAACGTACATTAAGTCTTCATTTAGAAAATCAAAACTCAAAGGCTCATAACCTTCTAGAGCCCTACTGGCTAGAAAATCTGCTATCGCACTCCCTTTTATGGCCTTCTGGTTCATATAGACTATGTCAAATTCAGAAAGCAGGATTTGCCAACGAGCCATTCTTTCGTTCAAAGCATTTGACTCCATCATATACTTCAGAGGGTCTAGTTTCGAGATGAGCCAAGTTGTATGGTATAACATGTACTGTCTCAGTCTTCGGGTTGTCCAGATCAAAGCACAACACAATTTCTCGATTGGCGAATATCTCGTCTCGCATTCAGTGAACCTCTTGCTAAGATAGTATATCGCCTTTTCTTTTCTTCCTGACTCATCATGTTGGCCTAATACACACCCCATGGAATTCTCAAACACTGTCAAATACAATATCAGTGGCTTATCTGGGCAAGGTGGCATTAGTACTGGGGCATTAGACAGGTAATGCTTGACTTTATCGAAAGTTCTCTGGCACTCCTCGTCCCATACACCTGGGTTGTGTTTCCTAAGGAGGCAGAATATCGGGTCACATTTCTCCGTTAATTGTGAAATAAACTGGGCGATGTAATTTAGCCTTCCTAGGAAACCTCGAACTTATTTTTGAGTGTGTGGCGGAGGTAACTTTTATATGGCTTTGACTTTATCTGGGTCGATTTCGATTCCCTTTTCACTAACTACGAATCCTAACAGCTTTCCTGATCTAGCCCCAAAGGTACATTTTGCGGGGTTAAGCTTTAGTTGAAACTTTCTTAATCTTAAGAATAATTTTTTCAAGACTTGTACGTGCTCCTTTTCAGTTTTGGATTTCGCGATCATATCATCGACGTAAACTTCAATCTCTTTATGCATCATGTTATGAAACAAAGTTACCATGGCCCTCTGATATGTTGCTCCTGCATTCTTTAGTCCAAATGGTATCACTTTATAACAGAACGTTCCCCACATGGTCACGAACGTGGTCTTTTCTATATCTGCTGAATGTATCTTTATTTGGTTGTATCCCGAGAATCCATCCATGAAGGAGAAAAGTGAGTAACCTATCGTGTTATCCACTAACGTATCAATGTAAGGCAACGGGAAATTATCTTTCAGGCTGGCTTTATTCAGATCCCGATAGTCCACGTACATCCGTACTTTTCTATCTTTCTTAGGGACTGGAACTATATTGGCTACCCATTCTGAATATTTAACCACTTGTAGGAAACCGGCATCGAATTGCTTCTTGACCTCCTCTTTTATCTTTAACAAAACATCAGGTCTCATTCTTCGGAGTTTCTGTTGGACTGGCTTACACTCTTCTTTTATAGGGAGCCGGTGTACCACTATATCAGTATTCAATCCGGGCATATCTTGATACGACCATGCGAAGACATATTTGAATTCTTGTAGTAGCTCAATGAGATCTCGTTTTGTCTCTGCAGCTATACAGGCCCCAATCTTTACCTCTTTTCCTTCTCCTAAACTCACGATTTCCACTGATTCCTTATGAGGTAGAATTTGTTTTTCATCTTGTTCTACCATTCACAAATCCGGAGATAGGTTACAGCTTCGGTCATCTTTAAAACCTTGAGAATCCTCTGCGCACACATCTTGCTCAAAAGCGGGCTCTGAGTCAACAGCAACGTTACTCATATCATTGATATCTGGGGACCTGTTATAGGAATAAAGAAAAACCCAAAGAATAAAAGAATCTAAGAATATTTATTTGTATGGTATGATTACGAATGAAAAGGAAAAAAGAATGTCTACTCAAGATGGTATGCAATAGTACATTTTATTGAAATAACGATATTGGCTAAGAGCCTATTTCACAAAAGGATTCCTATTGCCCTTAGGCTTAGAGCAATAGGCTTGTTTTGGACATTACTCT
Source organism: Gossypium anomalum (assembly GCA_025698475.1). Taxonomy (NCBI): domain Eukaryota; kingdom Viridiplantae; phylum Streptophyta; class Magnoliopsida; order Malvales; family Malvaceae; genus Gossypium; species Gossypium anomalum. The sequence goes on from CM046967.1 coordinate 24,495,063, forward strand.
GAATTAATTTTAAAGGTTACAGGGATCTCTTCTGTGGTCCAATTATTTAAAACGCTCCCGGGTACGTACTGGCGAATTCCAGCTAAATTCTCTTCAGTTTTCCCTTCAAATATGGCATTAATGCTCAAACTGTCTAATATTTCTTCGGCAGACTCTTTCCCTGTCGATCTTCCTTTGGAGTACATAGTCCCTCCTGACACGAATGTTTTGGATAAATGAGGAAAGGTCATCGGCTCCCATTTGACCTCCTCACCTCACAGACGTGCTCTTCTTCTCTCTTGCTTTTCCTCCAGCTCTTTTTTCCTTTGCTTTGTATCTGGTTTAAATCCTAAGCCAAAGCGGTCTCGTTTTTCCTTTAACACTGGCACCTCGCTCCTTCCTTGAAGGCACCTTCCAAGTCCTCTTCCTGGTAGTGCTCCTTTGTCGACCGTCAATCGCAGACCCATTCTCGTAGTTTTGGATATTTTGGGCATTGGGATCTTGTTCCCTTCGATAATGAATGTAGCGTTGACAAATTCTAGTGATCAAAAAGAACAATCTATTGCCTCATCGTCCGTACCTACATGTGGTGCGTCACTAGTAACGGATGCAATGATATCTTCTTCCGCGTTTATCATTACCAATCTACCCTCAGTTACCATATTTAACTTCTGGTGTAGTGATGACGGCACTGCTCCCACCGAGTGAATCCACGGCCTCACTAATAGGTAATTTTACGAGGGTTTGATGTCTATTACTAAGAAGTCCACTTCATATGTATTTGGGCCAATCAAGAGAGGTATCTCGATTCTTCCCATCACTTTTCTTTCAGTACCGTCGAATGCTCTCACTATGTTTTGACATGTTTTCATGTGAGAGCTATCTACTGGCAACCTGTTTAACGTGGACAAGGGCAGGACATTTAACGCTGATCCATTATCAATTAGTACCCCCGGCAGTGTATATCCTTTACATCTAATGGTGATGTACAGGGCTTTTGTAGATCCCATTCCCCCCTGTGGTATCTCATCATCATTGAAGAAAATAAAATTATCGGCGCTTATGATATTGACCAGACGATCGAGCTTGTTGACAGAGATATCATCCGCCACGTATGTCTCATTTAACACTTTCATTAATACACTGCAGTGCGTCTCTGAGCTTAAGAGCAAAGCTAGTACCGATATGCGAGTCGGCTATTTGTGCAATTGTTCCACAATGCTGTACTCGCTGTGTTTTAAGAATTTTAAGAACTCTTTAGCCTCTTTTTCAGTTACAGGCTCATTGACAGGTGATTCAGGACTAGTTGTCGTTTCTCTTTCTTGTTCAACAACCACGGATTTTTCTCTAGCTGGTTCTACCTTTGTGTTTAGGGTATAACGCCTTCCACTTCGTGTATAGAAGCCTTCGTCTTGACCTTCCTCTGAAATACCAGCCGGGTTCTCCTTTCCCCGGATTGTCACGTTACAGTCATAGTTCCAAGGCACACTCTTATTATCTTTGTAAGGAAAAGCGCCGGGTTTCTGAATTATGACCTTTGGCACGATTGATACTCCCACTTCACTGATTCTTGGTCGCGATATGATTACCATTGGGTGAGTAACTCTCTGGACCCCTTTTGTCATTTCTCCCTTTGAGGCGTAAACCTCTCATTTTTCTAATCCTTCAACTTCTTTATAAAATTCTATCTCCTTATTGTCCATCAAATTTCGCACTATGGACCTGAACTTATTGCACTCTTGGATGTCATGGCCTTCGTCGGCATGAAACTCACAGTATTTCATTGTTTCTCCGGGCCTTTCTCTTGAATCTTGCATGACTAAACCTTTGTTGATCATTTGTTTCCAAACCTAACTCAACGAGGTTTTTACTTCTACTATATCAGTCTTGATCCTTTTGCCCCTGTTCTCAACTATCGCGTTTATCCCCTTGTCTGAATAACTAGGCAGAGGATTCCCAGCCACATTAGGTCCTGTGGGTTCATCGAACTTCACAACTCCTATGCCTATGAGCCTTTCGACTACTTTTTTGAATGCAGTGTAGTTCTCAATCGTATGCCCGAGATTCCTGCATGGTATTCGTATTGAGCGTTTGCATCATACCACTTAGGGAATGGAGGTTGTAGGGGTTTCAAATAGTATGGTGACACCACATGGGCATCGAATAAAATCTGGTACAACTCCCTGTATGTCATTGGGATAGGCGTAAACTGGACTCTTTCCGTATTGGACCTTGAGTTTGAATCTTGCCTTGCAGGGCCTTAATGGTTAGTAGTCACTGTCTTCGATTGGTTCACAGTAACTGGCTTAGAATAGCTCTTATTATATACACCCGCATTGTTCACTTCATTCTCTTTCCGTCTCGGAGCTGATTTCTTAGCATTTTTTCCTGTTTCGATCTTCCCACATCTTATCGCGTTCTCTATCATCTCCCCTAACATTACTATGTCTGAGAAGCTCTTAGTAGCGCTTCCCAGCATATGATTAATAAATGGAGCTTTCAGAGTGTTGACAAAAAGCATAGTCGTTTCTTTCTCTAATAGAGGTGGTTGGACTTGCATCGCTATCTCTCTCCATCTTTGGGCGTACTGCCTAAAGCTCTTATTTTGTTTCTTTGCCATGTTTTGTAACGTGATTCGATCGGGAGTTATGTCTATCATATGGCTGTATTGTTTCATGAAAGTTTGTGCCAAGTCTTTCCATGAATAGATTTGAGCGTGACTTAATTGGTTGTACCATTTGGCCGCAGACCCGACCAAGCTGTCTTGGAAGCAATGGATTAATAATTTATCATTATGGACGTAGCACTCCATTCTTCGACAAAACATGGTTATATGAGTCTCTGGACAGCTAGTTCCATTGTATTTTTCAAAGTTTGAGATTTTGAACTTAAGAGGGAGGACTAGGTCTGGGACCAGACTCAAATCCTTAGCGTCGATCCCACAATGATAGTCAATGCTTTCCATTTCTCTGAACTTTTCCTCCAACCACTTGCATCATTTTTCTAATTCTTTCGAGAGACTCGTTCTTACTCTTTCTTCCTCTGCCATATTATCCAAATCAGGGATGATAGGATTAATAGGATTATCCCCGGGATTAGAGCCTGAGCCAATTTGATAATTGATTGGCATCGAGGTGTCAGCCTAAAATTACTGAGGCCTGATCATAACGGACGATATTTGTGTGTGCAACTCGGGTTGCGTCGAGCATTTGCCGGAGTAAAGCCAGGGGGTAGAGGGGATCCTCAATAATGGATGGCCTCTGCGTGTACGTCTTATGTTGCGTTTGAGCGTTTACTTGGGTAAAACCAGGGGGGTAAAAGGGGTCTCCATTGTCATTTCCCACATCAGCCATAGGGCTCTTTCCTTTGTCCGGCCCAGTAGTCAGTAGTCGGATTAGCTCTTCCATCATGTTTCTCTGTGACTCCAGCATTTGGTCTCTCATTTCTTGCTGGATTTTGGCTAACTGTTCTTGCACTTGTGCTTGCATCTGCTCCTGCATCTCTTTCTGCATTTGCTCCAGTCTCTCTAGCTTTTTATCCATTACTTCAGTTTTCTTCCTTGTACCGTAGGGATGTGTATTCTGGAGACTTTTGTCGGTTTCCAGGTTACTGAAATATTTTTAATTAATTAGAATCTTTTTATGGCCTTTAATGCATGTAATGGAATGCAAATGCATGAATGCAAAAGAACGGGTGAATGCAAACAAAAGGCGCTGATTCTAATTCAATTTCATTAGAACAACTTTGCTAGAAGTAAAATTTCTTTACATAGAACGGATAATTATATATACGACTTCGCCCTAATGCCCAAAGCCTTAACTTTCCTAAGAAGCCAAGCTAAGTCCCGGCATCGATCTGACTCTGACTCGTATTTTAGGCTTAATACATTAGCTTGAACTGCCAGGGTTTGCAAATGATCAGCTATCTCTCTTACTTGAGCCACAGCTTCATCCATGACATAATATCTATTTCTGATCTGATCCTGGGAGTGGCAAAGTTGTGTTTTGTAATGTTCATTGTTCACCACAAGGAATTTCACTCGGCTTTTGCTATCTTGTAGTGTCTTTTCAAGTTCCTCTATTTTCCTTTTCATCTCCTCGATTTTGCTTAGGCTGGCCTTCAACTCAGTTACAGAGTTACGGCTATGATGTAGATGTAGCGATTTTTTCAGTTCGGCTATCCAAGCTTGTAGTTTCTCTTTTTTACTCTGGCTTTCCAACAAACTCTTTTTCAAAACATCTTCCCGTACTCGAACATCTTGGAACTTCTTTTCCCAATAATCGGCTTTAGCCTTTTCTCTTTCAATTTCCTGACGCCACTGATCAGACGTCTTACCCAAACTGGCAGTTCTTATTGACACACGCAGCTTCTTATAATCAGTCTTCAGACTATCCAAGTCCTCTTCAGCCTTATTCTTCCCTTTTCTTAGCTTCTTAGCCTCTAGCTTATGGATGTCGACATCTAATCCGAGTCGCATCTTTTCTTCCTCTAATTGCTCTATCTTTTTTCCCAATTCCGAGCTCCTTTTCTCAAAGTCTTGCTTGATGATTTCTAACTCATACGGGACCACTTGTAAATGCTCTTCTATCGGTCGGGCATTTTCCTGGTTTAATACTGGGATATTGTCGTTGACTCTTTTACCCCACCATCGGTCATACTCGGGGGTCGTCATTGGTCCCGCTGTAAATCCTTTTATTCTTCGAGTTTGTTTCCAAGCATTTGACATATCACGAACCTTTTTCCTATAATTGTCGTCTTTATAAGAGAACTCACATTGAGCTAGCCCTTGTGTCGCTGGTACGAAATGCCTTGACCGATACTGTCTTAAAAAAAGTAGTGGAGTGTACCCAGTGGCTCCCCATGTTCCAAGTAAGGGGACCTAGTCAAAATCCCCACACCAGTATAAGATCTCGCCCGGGATCATCCATGGGACCCTCCACTCGATATCTTCAGCTTGTAAGTTCTGGAGAGTCGCCATCCACCTCTCTTCAAAAAGGTCATCCCGCCTCGGTGTACTCACTAATTCTTTCAGTGAGGAGTAATTCTCGGAGAAAACTCGATAGGAGATCTTTTCTACTTTTCAAAAGTGGCTATGAAACCAAGCCAACAATAACTGAGCACACCCTATGAATCTTCCTTCACCTGCCCTCTGACATGCGTTCAAGGATCTAAAAGTTTCTACTAGGATTGCCGGGACGGGTGTGACCCCTTTATCGAGTCGATCGAAAAGGTCTGAGACCGCTTCATCTACATACCCTAGTACCTTAGGAAAGACAACCAAACCGTAGATGCTCAAGGCGAACACGTCAACCTTCTTCCTTGTATCCAGATGCGCCAGAATCAGATCTCTCAAGTTCTTCCAATGAATACACTTACTGTCTCCCTTCTGCTTAATTCTGCTTGCAACCCATTGTTCGCTCATCCCCGTGATACTCACTAATTTTTTACGAAGGCTGTGACATTCGTAGCTCTTGAATAGGCTTTGTCAGCCTAAATTTTCGGGCAATGAAGTAAAGCCATGTATTCCTCTACGGTAGGTACCAAATCGACTTTTTCGAAGGTGAAGCAACAGTAGGTGGGATTTCAAAATTGCACGAGGGCCCGAAACAGGTGCTTGTCCACCTTTGCATCGAGCAAATAGGGTAGGTCACCATAATTACAATAAAGGAGTTGCTTGACCTCGTCACTCCATTAACCCCATATCTCTTTTAGTTCTTGTAGGTCACTTTGAGTTACACCGATGCGAGTGAAATCCCACAATTCTGATTCATATCCTTCGGTCAAACTATCACCTTTCTCTTGTTGTGTCGTTTCAGACCATACTCAGACTGCCGCATTATCCTCCATTCTATCAAGAAACCGTTTTTCCATGCTTAAGCTCTTCTACTTAGTAACCGAACGGGAATCAACACCTTTTTATGATGAAATGCTATGCAAGAATAGCAAAACACAGCAAGTCAGTATTATGTAATAGAACTTAAAACAAACAGGAAATATCAAGCACCTAATCGGGTAATCACTAGGGTCTGGTGCGATTCTACCTAAGGTAGGCTCTTAAGGCTCATTATATGTGGTTTGGTTCTAGAGTAAGGGTACCCGAACTAGCAGATTCCTCAATCATCACCCATTATAGGCTCATATAGACCGAGTTCAATTCAGAGGAATACATTTCCCTATGCCTACATGGAGAAGAAAACCTCACGAAGACATAGGTACAGATGTATCCCGAAAGCGATCCACTATCCTACACGGAGGTGAAAACCTCACGAAGGAATAGTTTCTCACTCCCACTTAAGAGGTGTGACCACGCCGGTCATGCAATGCAACATGCGAGGGTATAAAAACTCGAAGCAATAAAGAAAATATGAATAAAATGACAAAAACCGTAAGAAAAACGGATGAAATGCGATGAAGGGATCGTAAGTTTAAAATAAATTTTCAATTGTCGACAAAGAACAAAAATTAATCAATTTATGGTTCGACTCTCAAATTCCTCCCCAGCGGAGTTGCCAAGCTGTCGAAACCATTTTTTTTTTTGAAAACAACAGGAATCAACTTTGTTTGAAAACAAAAATTAAAATGGGAGTCGCCACCGATCTTTATTGGGGTGTGATCGAATCACCCTTATTTTAATAAAACATTTTAGTTTACTAAAATGACATTTTGGTCTACGAAATTTGAGAAAACGGGTTCGGGAGTCGGTTACGTACGAGGAAGGATTAGCACACTCGTAACGCCCAAAATTGGTACCTAATTGATTAATTAATGTCTTAATATCGAAAATTGAAAAGATTTAAAATAAATTTTGAAATACGATCCATTTTTATGAATGTTTAGCTAACTTGAAGTGGGTATTAAGATTCTCTTGTTTCGAAGAAATACGATATCACATCCAACACGTAGGACACGATATTTCAACCTTCGATACCAAAATCGTCTCATAATTTCCAAAAATTTGTGTATTGAAAATTTAAAAAGGATATTCGGTCGTTTGGTCAAACGATAAATCGAAACCCAACACGTAGGGCACAATCTCTCAAAATTTCCAAACACGAAACATAGCCTTATTTTGAAATTTTTGTTTTTGAATAGTAGTGAATGCGATATTTAAACGGCGTGTATTATTTTGTTTGGAATAAAAGGCGAGCAATTCGGGTTTAATAAACATGTTGTTGGGTTGATATTCAATATGACTTAAGCTAGGTAATATATATATATATATATATATATATATATATATATATATATATGGAGCTTGGAATAATACAACATGAATTCAACATTACATGGGTGACAAACAATAATACGAGGATACAAAATGGAATAATTAAAGCACACACAATGGCAATAATCACATGGCATATGCCACTTAAATACCAACAAAAATAATCAAAAGAATGAAATAAATAACGTAAAACCAGTTAGAATAAATAATGAAACAATTTAAAATGAGTAATACATAAAAACGGTTTTAAAATAGATATTATATAAAAAATAAATTTAGAGTGAATGATATGATACAATCTAAATAATTAAATAATAAAGTAATTCAAAATAAGATAATGTAATCTTAAAATGAATAATATATGTAACAATTCAAAAGAACCCATAGAAAGTCTAAAATAAATAAGAATAAACAATACGTATAAAAACAATATAAAAAGGGTTTAACATAAACAATGTATGAAATCTTAAGGTGAGGACTAATAAAAGGGCTACAATAATAAAAGGATTTAAGATAGTTTTTATATAATATAGTGTCGCTAAATAACGTATGAAAAGAAAATAAATAACATATATGATGGTTTAAAATGAATATCGTGTAAAAATATTTTAAGATAAGTGATATGTATAGTAGTTAAAATAAATAACGTATGCAAAATATTTCAAATTTATAGCAATCTAAAATACATAAGACGTAAAAGAGGGTTAAACTAATCAACAATGAAATGGTTTATAAATAATAAATGAAACAACTATATATAAATAATATAACAAAATAGTTGCAAATGAACGATGTATAAAAATTCAAAATAAATAATACAAAGTTTAAAATAAATGATATAAAAATTTTAGGGTAAATAGAGTATAAAATAATTTAAATCGACGACTATATGAAAATAAAGTATAAGGTAGTTTAGAATAAAGAGTATATAAAAACATTTTTAAACGAAAAATATATAGAAAGTTAAAAATACATAATAAATAAAGAGACTTAAAACTATTAACATATACAATAATGTGACCAAATAACGCATAAAGAGTTTAAAAATAGATGGTGTCCATATAACAAATAATTTGAAACAAGAAAAATATATATTTATGTGCATTACAAAGTCAAAAACGAATAATGTGTATAATAGTTTAAAACAAATAATGTATATATATATGTAGTTTAAAATGATCAAAAGTTTACAATACATAATATGTAAAAAAATAAAAAATAAAATAATAATAATGATAACAACAGAATAAGCAATAGAATGATTTAAAGATATATAAAAGAATATTTAACGAATGAAATATGAAATAAATAATATACATAAACCTGAACAAATAAATGAGGAAAATAATAGAAATAGTATAAGAGATTAAAATCAAGCTAATTAGGGATTAGACTGGAATAAAAATAAAATTAGAAGCTAAACTATAACAACACAGGAGCACGGGGTGTAGAAATGAAAAAAAGCAAGATTTGAGGACTAGATGGGCAAACATCCCGCTTCTGGACATGTGTCCGTTGTCTGTTGTGTCCACGCGTGGACCAAAATGATAATCGAGCAGATTTGTAGGGCCGGATTTGAAAATAAGAGGAAAATAAGCAAATGGATTAAATAAAGACAAATGAGAACATGGAGGGACTGGGTTATAAATAACCCTTTTGTATATTAATAGAAGAACGTGTCTGTTTGTACTGCTGTTTGAATTAAAAAAAAAATTACTCTTTTATTTCTTCCTTTTTTTCCTGCAAAACAAACAGAAGGAGAGTAGCCCTTTCTTCCCCATTTTCGTTTGTGCTCTGCTAAGGTTTCAAAAGAGACCCATCATTGCCATCATCGCACAAAGCCACCAAGGGCGGTGGCCGGAGCCACGCGAAGACCAGATTTTCAGCCCCTTTCAAGAGAGCCCGAAAGCAAAGCGTCTCCCAAACTCAGAAAATGCGAAGGAAAAGGTCTCTCTCTTTTCCCTTTATGTAAGATTCCAACGATGGAGAATAGATCCGTTGAGATGACAGGATTTGGATGAGATTCCTTCTCTTATTTTTTTTTTAAATAGATTCGTAATAGAAACAAAAGAAAAATAATAATAATAAACGAAATGAAACCAAAAAAATAAAGAAAGAAGATGAACAGTTAACCTTTTTTTTTTATTGCTCAATTATGCTCTCCGTAAAATACATTCTTGTTCCAGGCTCTCTTATAACCGAATATCAAGACATTGGTTTACTATTTATTACATTTTGTTTTGCTTTTGCGGCTGCTTTCATTTCTGTTGTCCTTCTTTTTCTTCTTGCAGGTGTTTTTGGAGGGTTAATGAAGAAAGGAGGCCAACCCTTTTTGCCGTTTCAGTGAAATAAAGACAGGAAGGGCCGAACCTCGGGCATTGGTCTTGTCGATGAAGCACGTGGGTGGCAGAAGACGAGTACGGCGCACTAGGGGAAATTAGGGATAGACTTGGCTGAGATTTGGGTTTAGGTTGGGCCTATTGGGCTATCTGGGATTGGATTTTAGTTTATTTTTTGGTCTGGGCTGATTAACAATTCTGGGCCCGGGTAAATTTGGGTATCTACAATTCTCATATGGAGTAAATAAATCCAACTATTTTAATGCTTCCATGTATGTTCTGTTGAGGTTGATTGCATTTTTAATTCAAATTTTCTTATAGTTGATCAACCAATAAACAATTTTAGGATATTTATATTTAAATTTTATAAATTAATCGGAGAAAACTACACATATCATTTATGTTAATTAACGATTTTTTAGGTTTTTGTTGTAAACTGATCTACGTTGTAAGAAATATTAGTATGTTATGTGTAGACAATTTTTGTTTCAAATTTTGAATTGATTTGCATTTCAATTAGTTTTCATTTCAAGTAACATTTTTATGTACGAGATAAGATAAATTTAAGGTAATATTTTTGTTAGGAATACTAAAATAAAATCGATTTGCATTCATTTTAACATTCATTTTGAGAAATATTGGTATGTACAATATAAGACAAGTCCAAGACAACATTTTTGCTAGGCATACTGAAATAGAATCGTGCTGTATTCATTTCAGATAACATTGGCATGCACAATACAAGACAAATTTAGGGAAATATTTTTGTTAGGCATACCGAAAGAGAATCAATATCCACATTTATTTGAGCATTCATTTTAGGTATTATTGCTATTGACTATAGAAACAAATTTAAGAAAATATTTTTTGTAGACATACTAAAAGAGAATCGATTCACATGCATTTAAGATAATATTAGTATGTAAGATACAAGACAAATTCAAGGCATATTTTTTTAGGTTTCCTAAGGTATCCATTAGAGTAAGCCCAATGACTAATTCTTCATGTTCTGTAAGTCCATTAAGGGGTAGATGTAGGTCACGAGTTTAAAAGCTGCTTCACACCTAGGACAAGGATAGAACCTAGGACAATGATAGAACCCTTGACCACTCGTTAAGGTCAGGACAATATTTTTATTTGGCATAATAAAAGAGAATAAACATGCATTCATTTCAAATAACATAATCAATCCACATTCATTTCAGGTAATATTGATGTACGATATAAAGATAAATTCTGGCAATTTTTTTGTTGGGCATACTAAAAGAGAATCGATTTGCATCCATTTTTCAAGTAAAGTTAGTATGTACAATACAAGACAAATTTAGGGAAATACTTTTTGTTTGGCATACGAAAATCAGTGCGCATTCATTTTAGGTAAGATTGTTATGTACGATAAAAGATAAATTTAGAGCAATATCTTCGTTGGACATACTAAAAGAGAATCGATCTGCATCCATTTCAACATTCATTTTAGGTAACATTGGTATGTACGATACAAGACAGATTAAGAACAATATTTTTTGGGGGTAGACTAAAAGACAATCAATCCAAATCATTTCATGGAATATTGGTATGTACAATACAAAACAAATTCAAAATAATATTTTTATTGGGAGAGAGAATTTTAAATGATAAATTCCTTATAACCATTAAAATCATTAATACACTAAAATCTTTCACATATCCGAAAACATCTATAAATATATTCAGATAACAATGTTATCTTTGAAATTCGAACTTAGATTCCATTCCTTCAAAATGAACCAAATACTTAATTTTTTTTCAAAAACAAACTTTTTTAACAAATAAAGTTGTTGACTTCCCAATTCCCAAATAACATAGTACTACATCAATACTCCCCAAAAACCTTTCTAATATATATTCACCAATAAATTTTCTAGTCCAACTACTTTATAGCCAACAAAGATTGTAGCAAGCAAAATGATATCCTTATAAAAATCACAGCATACATTAATAATTATCATACAAATCATACACAAGAATAACAAAAGAGCAAACATTCCATAACAAAAAAACATCATAAATACATAAAAACTATTATGAGGCAACAAAAGATTATATTAAGTTTTTGGCAAAAGGCAACTATAGCAGTATTCAAACAATTGTATCTACTAAATCATTTAACATTTATATTATTATAGATTATTATTTGATACATTAATAATGATGGTTTTTAATTTCACAAACAAATTTAAAAGTTCCATTCATTCGTTCATTTAAATTTTTAAATATTAATTAATCAGATACGAATGTGTTTATAAAATTAAAAAACCCACCGCCAATGTACCAAATAAAATCCTAGATTTACTGTGGATAACTCTAAACCCTAAAACTATTCTATTAGATTAATACATCCCATAACTAGGATTTTTTTTGGCTGCTTCTTTTTTTTTCTATTAAAAAACAATCAAATATACCTCACTAAAATTCCTTCAAATTTCTCACAGATTAAAAGGTAAGAAAAAAAGAAATAGAAGCCAACCCCATCATCACTCCATGGAAGAAGATGGCTTAGGTGGTGGTGTAGAAGACGACGAATCTTGGTCGGGTGGAAAAATGATCTGAATAATCTCTTTGTCTTCCACAATCTTCTTGGATTCAGTCACGTTGGTGGAGAAAGAACCCTTGCGTTTCTTAGGAGCAGGAGGACAAGACAAGGGTTCAGGGATCTGATGTTCTTCAGAGGTTGGAGTCCGACAAGTTTCGGCGTCGAAAAGTGGATCATCAGCTAGCGATGGTGTCTTTTCTTCGACATTGATAGTTAGCTTTGAAAAATTGTCAGCTAGGAAGTGTTGCATGGCTTCTTTAATTTTTTTTTTCTTTTTGGGAATTTTTACACAGAGATTTGATGAAGGTGATAATGGTAAAAAGGGTGGGGATTTAAGGAATGAGAATTTTAGTTTTAGGGCATGAAACGATAAATAAGACAAAAAACCAAACAAAAACAAGGAATAAAGGATAAAAGTGGGGTCCAGCCGTTATTTTTAGAGTTTGCCTTCTTTATTTTTTTGAAGTTAAAAATATGTTTCATTTATTTAATTCATTTATATTCTCAAATTTGTCACCTCATAATATTAATTTATTTTGTTACATAGTAATTAAGTTTTTTTAAATGTTAAAATGATTTAATACATAATTTGGTATTTAAGTTTAACTTTTTTTATTATGGAAATTTATGTTATTCTTTGGTCCAATGTGGTATCTATATTCAACAAAAGTTATACATTTTGGTATTTGAAGTTAATATGTTTAATTTGGGTTTTAAAGCTGATTTGATACAAATTAATAATTAGTTAATAATATTAGCAATTAACTTTCAGAAAATTAAACTTAAAATCAAAATCAAATCACATATATTAGACTGTATTTGACAAAGTAAACGCAAAATTAAACATTTAAACTGAATAAAAAATATATCTAGAATGAATCTAGACAAACCATTGTCTAGTTTCATATGTACCTAGGCAACCATTTGTCTAGGTTCATTCTTGATGTGAGAAAATACACTTTTTTATTAATTTAAATATTTTTAAAGAGCTTTTTAATTTATGTTCACTATTTGTCATATTAAGAGACTGCTATGTGACATCATCGAATTGGCCATCAGTGTTGTGTCAGCAAAAACTAACAATGTTAGTCCAAAGGTATCAACCTAGGTGACAGGATACAAATTTATGTATCAACAAATAGTTTTGGTACCAACTAGGTACTTTTAGACAAGTTTAGGGGGAAAACAATGTAACAACCCATTTTTCAGTGGTTTCAGAACCCCATTTTCGATGTTTGAGTCTGTAAATATTATTATTTAATATTTATGAGGTTAGTATTAAATTTTATTAAAGTTTGATCCCTTAATTTTGTCGAATTGATAGTTAATTAAGGTACAAGGGTTAAATTGTGAATGTTTTATTGCTATAGATTTTTATTTAGTTAAAGGATCAAAATAACAATTGAACCAATTATTATTATTTGATATCGGAAAATGTTGGTGGAATTCATTACGTATGATTAGTTTAATTTAATTAAGCTTAAACTAATTAAATTAACTTAATTAAATCTTAAACTAAATATATATAGTTAAAATTAATGGAAAGAAAGAGAAAGCTTCATCTTTCTCATTTCTTCATTGGTCCTTTAATTGGTAAGATATTTTAGTCATTTTCTTATAATTTTATTGTTTTTGAGGTCATGGGAGTTTGATTTAGTTAGCTCATGTACCAATTTGTAAAATTGTTAAAGTTTTCCTTAAGAAATTGGTATTAAATTGTTAGATTTTAAGTTTAGAAGTGAAAAAGGACTAGATTCTAAAGTTTAATTTCCAATTTTTGAACATAAGGACTAAAATATATAGATTTCAAAATTGGTGTGAAATTTATGTAATTAAAGATAATAAAGGGTCCTAAAAATATGTAATTGATATCATTTATGAAATCGAAGCTCAAATTTAAAAGGTATTGCAGTTTTAGTTTTAGGGACTAAATTGAGTAAAATGCCAAATTTTAAGGGCATAAAAATAAAATTGGACTGATTTATGCATTTAATAGGATGTTATAACATGATTCGTATTGATAAATTGAATTGAATAACTGTATAAATCGGGAATTTGATCAAATTGGAAATAGTCTTTGAAGTTGCAACTTAATTGCTGGTTTCGTCAGGTAAGTTCATATAGTATGATTGTATTTAAGTTGTTATGCATTTGAATTATGAATATGTGATTGTAATTTGAATTTTTTGCGAATCGATACAAAAGGGTAAGGTATGGACTAAATTGTAAAGAAATGGTTATATGTGTTAAATATGCTCGAGTGAATGTGATAAATGACAGGATACGATTAGCATGCCAATAGGGTTATATGTGCACTTGTACGAGAAATCTGAATTGTATGGGATATGAGATTGTACTGAGATTATTACAGATTATATCGTGATCCAACATTTGTTGCAGATCGTCAAGTAATGAATGTCTTTATGAAGACTTTGGTGTGGTCAAGGGACGTATTGTTATACGATTTTACAAATGATTGCCTATGGGCTTTGCACTTCGGTGCCCTAGTATGGTGTAGTTACCGCTCTGACGAGCAACCTGGCGTGGTGTAGTTACTCGTGTATCTGAATCTATTCACTTTAGTTCATCGGGCTAAAAAGGATAATGAAAAGTGAAAAATGCCAATAAAATGTTATGAGTTTGTTATCCAATTGGTTAAATGTTGATTTGATTATGGGAATGTATTGAAATGGACTGATATATGTTTGAATTGCCATTTGATGTCATTATATGTTAACTCACCTTATTGATATGTGAATTGCTATGTTTAGGAAAACTTTGCCAAGTTAAATAGCTTGTTCTATCAAATTGTAAATTGAGGTAAATTGACGTTTAATGCCTATGAACTTACTAAGCATTCGATATGCTTACCCCATTTATTTTCCCTTTCCCTTGTAAGTCATCTTGCAGAACTCTTTAGGCCAGATCAACTCGAAGCTCACATTATCCTATCACCTATTTGGTAGATGTTTAATCACTTTGAACCTTGGGTTTGTGGCATGTATATAGGTGTTTTGGAACAAACTTAAATGTATGAAGTCTAGATGATGTTTGAAAATCATTTTGATCCATGGTATTGAACTTGATATATGGTCTAGATGTTGAAATTTGCATATGGCTTGGAAATGCATGATTTGGCATTTGTAATGCCTAGTTAAATGGTTTGGTCCTCAGGTTGGGAAGTTTGGCTACTATATTCAAGATCACGATACCCTCTTAACATATTTTTGTTGTTTGATTATTGTCTTCGAGATCACCATATCAAACCCTGGATATCGCGATACCCTTTTCTCACATTTTGAAAATTTTTAGTTTAGTCCAAGTTCGACCCAGGGATGATTTTGAGCTTTCGTAAGCTCGATTAAGATTCAATTTTGGTTTTTTTTATCATAAATGAATATGTTTGACATGGATTTGCATATCTTTATAGTTATTTGACTATAGTTGCTCCGGCAACGAATGTGATATTCTGTAGCTCGGACCCGGCGATTAGGTCAGACAAAGGGTATGACAAACTACATATTAACCTATTGTAAAATATATGTACCAAATTTGACCAAAAAAAGCACAGATACCACATTAGAAAAAAAAATGTTAAACTCAAGTACCAAACGATTTATTAAGCCTTTAACGGTATTAATAATTGGATCTAAGTTTTGAAATTTAAAAAGTAAATGAACTAAATTCTTAAAAATAAAAGAAAAGAGATTAAATTCCAAAAATAGAAATGGTACAAAGATTTGAAGATTTTTTTAATTTTGAATTCAATTTTTAAGTGTGCCAACGTTTTACGTGTATATTTGTCAATTGGGTAACTAACTTTTAAATATATATATATATATATATATATATATATATATATATGTATGCTCATGTCTCTATACTTTTCGTATGTTTAAAATTTTATTAGTCTATTTTTATTTTTTAAGAATTTAATCTATTTACTTTTTATATTTAAAAATGCAAGTTCAATTGTTAACATAAATTTTTTATTAAATTTAGGTTTGTTATGATGTCTTTATTTTTGTTACAAGGTTACCGAGTGATTTTTTTTAATTCAAAATGTTACACCGATAAATTTAATAGAACTTTAATGGTACTAATAATTAGAACTCAATGTTTAAATCCAATGCCAAACTTCTAAAAGTAAAATTTTTAATTTTTAAATGTACAAAAAATACAGAAAATTTAAAGCAAATTTTATTTATCTATCAAGCCACTCGATTCAATCCAGCATCATATTAGGTTTTATTATTAAATAAGATTATTGCGATGTTGATTGAAAGGACCTGTGCTCCCTTGATTGAAAATTTGATTGTAAGTTTAAGATTCTTTCGATAAAATTAGTTCAGAAAAAATTGAAAGTAACAATAAAGATAAGATTAGTTATTATAACAGTAAAATTAAAATTAGTGGTTAAACATGTGTGCTAAATTCAACATAGCAATAGCAATAATAGTAATGGTGAGGTAAACTATAATAAAAAAATTAAGAACATTAGAATACTATCTATATTTAATGGAACTTATATATCATAATAGAGATTTTAATAAATAATTAAAATATAGATACATTATTTTGTATATTTATTTTAAATTTGATTAACTAGTATATAACTATATAAATTTATTATATTAGATGATTGAAAAATATTGGAAACATTAAATCAAAATCATTAATACGGTAAAATTATAAATAATTTACAAATATAAATTTAAAATTGATAATAAGTGAATAAAGTGAAATTTTAATAAAGTTATTGAATAAAAAATTGTAAATGTTAAATTCTGTCCCGCACTTTACAGAAGTTCTAGATTTAGCCAATATACTTTAAATTGATCAATTTTAGTCTTTTTACTTTTTGAATTAGTCAATTGTAGTTCATTTACTTTCCAAAATTTTAAATTTTAGTCCTGAGCCAACAGTAGCTAGGGATGGCAATGAAGCGGGGCAGGTGTAACAACCCAATTTTCAGTGGTGTCGAAAACAGTGGTTCGAGACCACCAAAATTGACAAGTGAGATCGTATGTTTTATTATTTAGTGTTTAAGAGCCAAATATGATTTTAGGAAGACTTTTGAATTAGTGAATTGTGTTTTAGAAGAATTTATTAGCTTAAGTGGTTTCGAAAACGAGGTATCGAGACCTAAATTTCATAAACCGAGTCGTAAACATTTTTATAAATATTTACGGAGTGTCATTGAGTTAGTATTAAAGTTTCGTTATAAAATTTTAACGTTTTGATAGTTAATTAATTAAAAAGGACTAAATTGAAAAAGGTGCAAAACTTGCAAATTAAAGAGATAGTGATTGAATAGACTAAATGGTAAATAAGGGAGGACCAAAAGGGCAATTAGACATTTATTAGAAGGCTGAAACGGTATGTACAGAGAAAAATCTTGAAATTGGATGATTTAAGGGCAAAATAGTCATTTGAGAATTAAGATAAAAATCAAAATAAAGACTAAATGGAAAATCTAGACATTTCTTCATCAATCTTCAGCCAAAAACAGCTATAGAAACAGCTATAGAAGAGTCTCCAAAAGCTGATTTTTCATATTTTTATATCATGTGAGTTCAATTCTTGCTCTTTTCTTGAAATTTTTGTGTTTTTAAGACTTTTACAATTAGGTCCAATTATCTAATTTATTAGTTTTTGAATTTATAGGTAATTTTGAAAGTTGCCATTGATGAGTGTTGGATGTTTATGAGAATTAATATGGATTTAGAGCTTTAATTTTATTTTATGATGATTTTATCAAGTGATTTTGATAGATATTGATTTTACGACCAATTTGTGAAAAGGATAACAATTAGGGTTTGGTATTGAAATTTGTGATTTCAAGAGATGTATATTAGCCTAGAATGTTTAGATAAATTGTCAATTGAGAAAAATTAGCTCAATTGATGGATGAATTAGTAGGGACTAATTTGAAAAAATTGTCAAAATTGGGGTAATTGTGTAATTTCAAAAATTGAGGGGTATTAATTGTGAAGTAAATTGAAACCGAAATATATACTAATGAATGAATAATTTTACATTTTAGATCAAGAACCCGTAGACAAACGTGAAAAAGAGAAAATAGCAGAATAGTCCTTGAACTTTTACAAATCTTGCAACTTAACTCAGGTAAGTTCGTATGGTTAAACTTTAATGTTATATGTTAAATTGATGAATGGTATTATGTATTTATTCATATCAATTGTTGAAAATAAAATTATTGTTAAAATTATGAAATTGAATTGAACGTTCGAAATGAATGGAACGCGGGATTGAGTACAGTCGTTCAATGCAAAGGAGAAATTGACAGCAAATTACCCAAGTAAACCGAGGTTCAGCATTTGTTGCGAACATTCGTGTTTACTTTCCATTTAGCTCTCACGAGCTTCAGTTAATTCATATGAGTTTCTGTTTAACCCTAATGGGTTTCAGTTCACCTCTTTTGAGCTTCAGTTTAACCCTTATGGGTTTCCATTTAGCTCTTACGAGCTTTCGATCAACCCTCACAGGTTTCCGTTTAGCACTTATTTGCTTCTGTGCAGCCTTTGGGCTTCCGTATACGATGTACTCATATCCGTAAGACGTTCTCCGATTTGACGAAAATTGGTAAGTGAGGTTTGGAATTAATGATTGAAGATTTAAAGTTATTATTGATAATGATTTGAAATAAGCGAATTCATCGATTAAAGTTGTGTTTGGCAAGAATTGTATATTGAATGATTTATTTGAATAATTTGTTATAGTAAGTTTGGTAAGATTTATGTTTAAAGCCAACGAACTTACTAAGCTTCTTTAATCTTACTTGTGTTGTTTAATGTTCTTTGTAGACTTTTGAGAAGCTGGGAGATCAGATGAACACATTGGATCACATTATTCAACTTGCTCCGGTAGATTTTGCTATACATACTATGGTTTATATGGCATATATAGGGATTGAAATGATTGTGTAAATGTTAAGAATTATATTTTGTTTATATTTCAAGTTAACTTATATAAATGGTTCTATTATGTTTGGTATAGTGTTTGTATGGTTAATGGATAGATTGATCCTAGGCTTAGAGATGAATAAATTGATAAAACATGTTAATATAAGTAGTTCCATATGTAAATTTTTTTATGATCCAATTAGAATATTAGAATATATGTGATAATATGATCATATTAAAATTAGAAATTGGTTGTTTTAGAGATATTCCTATGGTCTATATGCATGAAATTTGAAGTGTGTAGGTTGAAGTCAAGAATGGGTGAGAAAAGAGGCAATAAAATGACCTATTTTCGTCCACACAGACAAAGACATGGGCGTGTGTCTCAGCCGTGTGTCACATAGGCATGTGGTATGGCCGTGTGTCCCCTGCACCTTGAAATTTCAAAACAGAATTTCTAGGTTTTTGCACATGAACTAGCCACGGGAGTATGACTTGACTGTATGGCCCCTGCACTTTGCACACGACCTATCAAACGGGCGCGTGGTTGGCCGTGTGACCCAAGTCAGAGAGTTACACGGGTAAAGACACAGGCTGGGACACGGCTGTGTGCCTCACATTGAATGCCCACACGGCCGGCCACACGGGCGTGTGCCCCTTGTACTGAGGAAAATTTTAAGATTTTGTGAAAAATTTCCTGAGTATCCAGTTTAGTCTCGATTCACTTCTAAGGTGTATATTGGGCCTCGAGGGCTCATATAAGGGACAATATGAGTATTTTATTATTGGTTTCTGATATGTTTATTAAATGTTATAAAATGTTCGTTTTTATTTTGAAAAGTTCAGTAATACTTTATAACTCTGTTCTGGCGACGGATAAGGGTTATGGGTATTATAGCAGGGGCAAATATTGCTAAATCCATCACTGCTCCACAGTTGGCACGTCATGCTCCACCTCCTACCTCGCCCCACTATGGATGTATAATCTTGAAAATCGCTACCATCTCAATGGATGTTGGATACATCCATCACTACCCCACCCCGCTCCACTTCAATTTAAATTTTGCTACTTATTTTTAATTTTTCAATTTTTTAAAATCAAGTAAATACTTAAATAGAATTCTTCAAAAAATATTTAAACATAAAATATATGGATTTTTTCTATATTACATCATTACATATTTACCCTTTTGATAGTTTATATATATAAGAATAAAATGGTAATTTCATATAGTGGAGCAGGTCAGGGCGAAGCAAGAAATTACCATAACTACTCCATACCCACTATCCAAAAGAAAAAAAAATCCACCCCGCCCCGCATCCACTTTTCAAAAGAAAAAAATCTACTCCATCTGGAGCGGAGAAAAGCGGTTCGAAATCCATCAGGCAGTTCAGGTTTTGCCATCCCTAACAATAACAGTTAAATCTATTTGGTTAAACTTAATTACTAGTATTATATTGTGCATATAATTGTAAATTTGGTCCATATTCTCTAATTGGATCATTCTAAGTCCCTATAAATTTCAAAATTTGAAATTTTAACCTTGATGCAAATGATAATCGTTAATCAACTAACTGAATTTTTAGTGAGTACTATGTGGAAATAACAAGATAACACGTCATTACACATATGATAATATGTGAAAATAATAAGTTGACATGACATTACATATATGACAATATGTTTGTCACATTAAATTTTTAAATAGCACAATTTAACTTAATGAATTTAATCGTTATTGTTTGGTGAGGACTGAAATTTTAAAATTTGAAAATTACAGGACTAAAATTGACCAAATTAAAGTATAGAGATTAAATCCACAACTTTCGCAAATTGGGACTAAAAGCAGAATTTAACTAATTGTAAAAATGTGATTATGCAATAGTAGCAGTACAAACCAAAAAAAGGAAAGAAAATGTTAGTTTTTGGTATAAATGGTATAAACAAATCAATTGTCGTTGGTGAAACCTTACAGAAGAAAAAAAAATACCAACTAAAAAAAAACAAATTCAGTGTGATAAAAAGGAGTTTGAATACATCTTGCAACCAAATAGCTGTTAGCAACATGACTGGGCAATAAAGTTCCCTAAATATGCATCACTAAAGGAACATTGAAATCCAACTGCACCTTTAGAGTTATTGGGTTCTTAAAGCTAATAATCAAATACTTGTGTATACATGTCAATTCTTACATAAATAATCAATTATTGTTGGTGAGACCTTACGGAAGGAAAAAAAAAACACCAACTAAAAAAAAGCAAATCTAGTGTGACAAATAGGAGTTTGACATCATTAAAGCTTGCAATCCAAATAGTTGGCAACAGCACGATCGGGCAATAAAGTGGCCTAAATGTGCAGCATTAGAGGAACATTGAAATCCAACTGCACTGTTAGAATTATTGGGTTCTCAAAGCTAATAATTTAGTACTTGTGGGATACATGTTAATTCTCACATAAATTTGAAATTTTAACTTGATTAATTCGAATTTAAAATTGACTCAATTTGATTTAACTATAAAAAGTCAACAACTTGAACTTGTCCAACTCCAAAACCCAAAAATGACTCGAACCAATAATAACTTGAACCTAAAATGATTCGAACCTGGAAAGACCTAAACCTAGAAAGACCCAACTTGGAATGACTTGAAAAGTAACCTAAAATGACATAACTCGAAAAATCGACTAGTAAACCTAAATGACTTGAAGACAAACTAACCCAAACAGAAAACTAATTCATACTTAGAATTACTTGACCAAAACCAATCTAAGTTGCCTTAAAAAAGAGGTGATTCCAACTAAAATGAGCTACAATAAAGTGATAGGATGTGTGTTATCCAATGTTTGAATTTGCTTCAATCTTTTCTTTAAATCCAGGTTCTCTGAAGCTATATAGAAATAAATGCTGTTTGAACTGAACCGATTGGACCAAGAATCAATTAAGGTACCGATTCGATTAAATAGGTTAGACCAGTTAACCTGCAAACTGGTACAAATCAATTGAATCAAGAAAGAAAATGGATAAACTGACGATTGAATTGATTTCTCTATTTTTTTAATATTTTTATTTTTATAAATTTTTAATGATTTACTTTATCAAACTGGACGAACATATTGGATCAATTGACTAGAGAATTGATGGTCTAACATGTTCGACCACTAATCTAATTTTGAAAACTTAAAACAAGTTTTGCAGCATCTTTATCTCCTAGCTAGGATATGCAAATGGGAGGCCATCCATAAATGGGAAATACATAAACATAAAAGGTAAAATGTCATTGCTCACAATGATATTGAAACTTACATGGAATACGACAATTTATCGCGTATGTGTCATGGGCTTGGACTTATGCATAGGCCGTAACATTTGGAATTAAACAAATTGCAAGATACATGAGAGCATACATACAAGGTTAAGGGTAAAATATACAGATAGATTAAGTTCTACTATTAGTCTTTGTATTATACATAAGTTGTGGATTTACTCCATGTTGTTTAATTCGGTAACGATTCTCATTTGCATCAAGACTAAAATTTTAGAATTTGAAAAGTATAGGGACTAAGAATGATCAAATTGGTGGGATGATCCACTTAAATGTATTCCTTTGGACATCATGAAGACTAGAAGAGTTCAATTATGTTGGATGCCTCCATCTATTGGTTCTCTAAAGTTCAATGTTGATGGAGAAGTAAAAGGGGATAGACAGGTATATATGGAGGTGTCTTAAGAAATGACAAGGGTACAATTTTGGCACTATTCTCATTTCCCATTACAGGTTCATGATTCGAATTTGGCTGAGTTGCTAGCTATTGAAACAACTCTTGAAGTCTTTGTCAAAATTGACTGGAAAGGTAAGACACCTTTGATCATTGAATCAGATTCTTTAAATGCTATCAGCTCGGTGATGAATGCAAATGCCAGGCCTTGGGTTTATTCGAGTGCATGTTAAGGCATTGGCATTAAAGCTGTAATTGGCAACATTAGCTTTGTTCATGCTTTTAGAGAAGCTAACTCTATGGAAGACGCTATGGCAAAGGCCAACATAAAAAAACTTGTCCCTCTTTAGCCTATTGGTAATTATTGTCTATTTTTCCCTTTAGTGCATTTATTGGGGTATTTAATTTTGGCTGCTAGTGTATTTTTTTAGCCTCTCTTTGCTTTTTTTTTTTTTTGTTGATCTTGCTAGTGCATTTCAACTTAGGGACTTTGGTTGTCTTTTTTGAATTTTATTGAAGGTAGCTACTTGTGTCACGGGTTACGGATCAAAGTCCATGACAAACGAGGAAAGATCATCCTCTGGAGGTAAATTGATTAAATGGGGCTCATTTGACCCACTTACACTAGCTCGATTCGTGGAACATGTGGAGAAACCTATCTACTTGAGGCCTTGGTAGCCCAGTGAAACACTTATGGAAAATTAAGGTTGTCATGGTAAATATGGAAACTAATCTTAGAAGATTGGATATCTTAAAAGATTTGATTTTGTAATATTAAAGTATTCATCCCTTAAGTATATCAATTGTAGATAGGCTCTAATCTTGACTGTTGATGTAACTCAATCTGTATCATAGTATTTAGGGGAGTTCAACTATGAATAGAGACATTCCCCTTCATTTGTAATCATTTAGTTGTAATCCTTCATAGTACTATTGAAAGCATTTACTCAAACACCTGGTGTACGTTGCTTTCTTATGACATTTTCTGTTCTTTCGTTGCTTTTTCATTTTGAGTTGTTTTTGTTTTATTTTCGGTGCCTGGAGAGAATTTCTATTGTGAATTCTCACTTTACGAGAGTTAAGCTGACTTAGGCGGATTTGAACCCAAGAAATCGCCTAAGGCTGCACTGATTGCGACTAAAGTTCCAGCCTCGTGACACTTGCATGTCGTTGTTACCTTCAGTTTTCTCTTTTTGTATCTCTCAGTCTTATAATAAAATTTTATACTACTTACTGAAAAAAAAAAAAAAGGAATGATCAAATTGTTGAACATGGACTAAATCTACAACTTTACCCATGGTGCATGAGTAGAACTTAACCAAATGGATTTAACTACTATAATTTGGGTTAAGATTAAAATTCGAAAATTTGAAAAGTATAAGAACTAAATTGATCAATTTAAAAAAGGTACAAAGACTTTGGCAAGGTTGGCAAAGGCTAAAGTACTAGGAACTTAAGTTTAACCGAAAAAGATTACATATTAACATCTATACAATTAAATTTAAATGAAATCAAAACACATGTGACAAGAATCGATCTTAAAACTGATAAATCAATGAAGCTTTCGCAGTGTTGATAAAGATTGAAGTTCTATGAACTTAAATGCCCAAATTAAAGTTCACCATGCACAAATGTCATTTATGAATTCTTTTTCGGGTTATTCCATGTTCAACTCTCACAATATATAAGTCATATTTAAATTATTTTATTCCATGTTCGAATATATTTGGATTTCTCAGTTGTGCTTGAGGGGATGTTCGGCAAATACACATGGTTAAAGTTGAGCAAATGATGATGGTAGCGGTCTGCCCAATTTAGAAAGCCTCTTATGTTTTCTGGATGATTTTGGCCCATTTAGAAACCGATTGGATCCTTTTTGGTTCAAAATATATTTTGAACTCGCTCAAATATTCACTAAATTACCTCTTTTTCTCAAAAATCAGTACACGGAAGTTTTTTTTTTTTCTTTAATTCCTAAAACATAGAAACCAAAAATACAATGGACTTAAGAATAGAAGTTGCGGAACATGGTATATTAAGTTTTGAAGGGGTTTAATTAAAAATTCCAAAATATTTGGGGGTTTAATGAGATTCTTCAAAAGAATTTGGACGGTTAATTAAGATTTTAAAAGTTTTTGAGAAGATTAGTGAGAATTCTAAAAATTTCAGATGGTCTAGTTGAATTTTTCAAAAATTTAATGAAAAATTTCAAAAAAAAAAAAAATTTAGGAAGCCACAACCCAAGCCGTATGCCACCGATGCAAGGCACCACTACTACACATCTCCAACGTAAGAACCCATGTCGTAGTAAAGGATTTGACTATCTTAGACAGAAAAAAACCGAAGGAAAAGGAGGAGGCAAGGGTGATTAGCGGGGCAGGACCCCCAAAAAGTGAAATAAATCATTAATAAATTTATATATAATAAAATTACACTTCAGCTCTCCAAATATATATATATATATATATATATATATTTAGTCCTTTCAAAAATGAAAAAATCATAAAGACATAATGATTTTGTTGGCTCTCCAACTTTACAAAAAAAATTATTTTAGCTTTTCATTTAATTTTTCGTCTCTTTCAATAATTAAATTTGCATTGTTTGTCAAATCACCCAATAATAGATAGAAAAGTTAACGTTTGTTAACTTTACTGATGTGACGTACACGTGAATTGTCACATCAATAATTAATTAATTTTAAAAAAATTAAATATTAAAAAATATTCTTAATATTTTTTAAATTTTAAAATAAATTCTATAATTTTTTTGAATTTTTTAAATTTTAAAAAAGTAATTATTGACCCTTCCGTGTGTCAATCCACGTATATGTCACGTCAGTAAAATTAATAAATGTTAAATTTTCCACCAATTTTAAGGTAATTTAACAAACAATGTAAATTTAAGGTCTAAAAAAACAAAAAATTAACTAAAAGCCTAAAATTACTTTTTTTTGTAAAATTAAATAGTCAAATAAATTATAATACCAATCATAAACTAACACATAATAAAATTATATTTTCAAACTCTTAAAAGTTTTTAATTCTCCATTAAATGGAGGAGGATTGTTGATCTTCAATTGCATGCCACAAAGTCCCAACTATTACTTTAACCAACCTTTTCTTGTCTATTTCTATTCTTGGTGTTTGAGACATGACAAGATTTTCAAAGACACCAAGTGAATTCAGTTTTACCAGTTGACATGCTGCTCTTTTATAGAATTTTTTACCCTTAAAAAGCTATCACACTACATGCTGCAAATTGTGAAGAAAATTATTGTAATAGGTAAATAATTACTAATTCATAGATATGTAATAGGTGAGGAAAGTTCACTATTATTTCCAAAGAGATACTGGCTCAATACAATAGTTGAGGTTTCAATAATTTTGAGCAGTTTATGTTAAGTAAATGTATGGGTTTTTTCATAGATTTATTTTGGTTAGTTAGTTAATGAGTCTAATTTGAGTTAGTTATTAAATTAGTTATTTAATTTAGTGTATGTAATGATCAGTTCTAATTTAACTCTCAATGTTTATATCTTTTGTCAATTTGACCTTTTTCATTTTTGAGTTAAATTTGATTATTAACTTTTCAAAAAGAGTCAAATACTTTTTTTAACGGAAATGCTGACTAAAGTATTAGTTTTTTTAACAATATTGGTGTTGCAACACGTATGACAATCCACGTGTGCTTCATGCTTTGTCTTATATTCCACATCAGCAAATAATTTAAAATTTATAAAAATAAAAAAATCGTAATTCAAAAAAATTATAAAATATTCATAAAAATTAAAGAAATAGCCTAAAGAACTCTAGGATTATTATACGGGCTGTCATGTTTAGAAATATATTGTTTTCAAACTTGACTCTTTTTTAAAATATTGAGACCAAATTTAACTGAAAAAATAAAAACTAAATTAACAAAAGATATAAGCATTAACAATAATCCCTTTAAATAAAATAACTAATCATTTTCCACCATAAAGCAAAAGGAGATGTAATTATTCAAAGTTTATAAAAGGGGAGACAAAACAAAGCATTTCAACTTTACAAAAGGCTTAAATTTTAATCAACTTTCCCAAAGATTTTGATCATTGAATTTTGGGGTTAAATTGCATTAATCTCTCCCTTTGTTATGCTTTCCTTTTCTTTCTTCTAATTAAAGTCAATTTTTGCAATCATACATTTTGATCTCTATAAATAAGTTAAATGCATATATGATCAGATAAAAAGCTAAAACCCCATCTTAATTTCTTTCCCCACAAACACCTACCACTTTATTTTATTTTATTTTGTTACTTTAATTTGGGTTAAACAAAGTTTTCAAGCATGTCTTGTGACTAACTCAATCGAATTCAAGGCTTGTCTGTCACTAATTATGATGGTAACAAGTTTCTGGGTTTAATTCCAATAAGAGACCCTAAACTATTGTTTGGATTTTGAATTTATCTCTAAACTTTAAAACGTTTTAATTGAGTGTTAAAATTATCAATATTGTATCAATTAGGTCCTTTTATCAACTTCACCATCAATTTAAGCGTTAAATGGTAGGTTTTTTTCGTTACTTAAATGGAAGTTTAAACATGACATTGGGCATGTTTAATATACATCGATCAAATTTCAAACCCTTTTGTACCTATGGCATGGAGAGTTCGGATCTAATAAAGGGTGTCAATCAAATTTAGGGTTATCTCTTTGTTTTTAACATGTCAGGACTAAATTTTCATGTAGTAGGTTTAAATATGTTTATAATTTGGTCAATGTATTTCAAATATGCTCTAAGTTAGATTTGAGTGAGCATCTAACGTCCAAACTAATGGCTAGACTAATGGGAGGATCTGGTTGACATGATACTAATAACTTGAAGAGTTAAATTAAAATTTTTTGAAGTTTGATCACCATTTTAAATTTTGAATCATAGTTTAATGATGTCTAATGAAATTAAACCATTATTATTTTCAAAAGCGAACGCAACCCTCAGGAAATATGGCCTACTAAAAATGATTGTTAGTTTATGAAATGCTACAAGTTAAGATGAAATCGATATTAGTTGAGTATATAATAGATATATATATGTATATATTTTACAAATGCATGTGCTTATATTTCCTTTAATCTAAATTGGAGCCTAGTTGTGGGATTTACTAAGGTTTTGCTTGGTTGAGTGAAAAGAAAATTAGAAAGATGAAAAATTAAAGGGTAGAAAAATAGAAAGATAGAAAACATAGTTTTTCTTTTCATATGTGTGCTTGATAGGAAAAATGGAAAAATGGAAAGGAAACATAATTTTCTTTTCCTTCCATTGCTTGGTAAAGTTGAAAAATGAAAAGAAATAAAATAAAATATTGAAAAATGCATAATTTTGAAATAACTTACCCATATCTCTCATTTTCTCTTCTCTCATCATTTCAATTTGAAACGATTGGTTTTTAAATATTAGAATGGAAAATGATCATAATTCCTATTTTTCTGTCTTTTATTCTTTGTCAATCACACTCAAAATTTATTTTATTTCCACTTTTCCACTACTTCCTATCTCTCAATTTTTCCACCCAACCAAGCAAAACCTTAGGGTATGTAAAGTGGAAAGAAAATTGGAAAGATGGAAAATTGAAGATATAGAAAAATAAAAAGATAGAAAATATAATTTTTCTTTCCATAGGTGTGCTTGGTAGGAAAGATGGAAAAATAGAAAGAAAAAGTAATTTTATTTTTATCCATTGCTTGTTAAAGTTGAAAAATGAGAGGAAAGACAAATAAAATATTTGAAAAAAATACATAATTTTGAGCTAGCATACACATCTCTTTTATTTTCTCTCCTCTCATCATTTCATTTTGAAATGATTAGTTTTTACGTATTAGGATGGAAAATGATATCTCTCCTATTTTCTTTCCCCTTACTTTTTTTCCCTACTAAGCAGATTCAAATTTTATTCTCTTCCCACTTTTTCATTTCCTTCTCCCATCCCTCCATTTTTCTACTGAACCAAACCCTAAAAAATCAGTCTGAATAGATTCTAATTGAATTGTATGCAAACATCAAGTTTGTGGCAGCCTCATGCTAAAGGATGGGATTAAACAATATAACTAAAAGCAGGTTAGTCTAATTGAGAAGTTTGAGATTTTAAGTCACTTTATAAAAGAGTAAGTTATTTCTTTTAAATCTATGTTGATTAATTAATTAACTAATTTGAATTAAATTGAATTAGTCTAATTGATTTGAAAGCTGCTCTTACAACAGCAATATCATATATGAAATTACTAGAGAATTTAATGAAGATTTAACACAATTAATGTCTAATCCCATCATCATAGTTGATCTTTCTTGTCAATTGGATTGTCTTCTTTTTACAAAGAACATCATGGAGTGTAAAAAAAAAAAGATAATATGAAAAAAAATTGTGATGTGAAGCACCTACCTCTTCCTTGATGTTTAAGGACATATAGATTATGTCCATTTTCTTATGTCAAACAACTTGTTGATTAGAAAACCTATCAATATCCTAATCTTTGTGATTAACAATATAGCTTGCTAAACATCCCATCAATACTACTCCAATTTATTTTTTAATAATTTGCTAAATTTGGTTAATTTTTTTTCATTCAAGCAATGGCCTTTCATATTCATTTTACTAAATAAAGTTGCTTGATGATCACATTTGGTGAAAGAGAACGAAAAGAACCTCAAAATATATCTATATAAGTATAAGGGAAGAATAATTTTGGTTTGTTCTTCCTTGATATAGAAGGAAAAAAAATTCAAAGATAATGATTTTATTTATTTATTTAGAGGCAAATAATTTTGGTTTGTTCTTCCTTCACTCTTAGATTTATTAGAAAAAAAAATATTTACTTATGATAATTTTTAGCAACTCACATGATTTGTTTGTGGTAAATAAAAAGAAATTTTTACTTATTTTGAAGATGTATTATATAAAATTTCCTCTCATATTATTACACTAGCAATGAATCGTGTATTTAAATTATTTCATGTTATTTAAAGAAGCTATGTATTTTTTTTAGTTAAATATGCTTTATTCAGTAATTTTTACCTAAATTTTTAATATCCCAATTTTTTATTAACAAATATTTAATCTAAATTTTTAATTGTAATCTATTAATTTTTTTTTTAATTTTATTGGCTAAATGCTTAAATTAGGGTCATCCTTTTAGGAGTTGCTCACATAAGGGTCAAACTTTTGAAAATACTATAAGGGCCAAACCTTTATAAAAATGTTAGAATAACGATTTTTCATGCACTTCAACCCAATTTGAGTAAAAATTAGGTGAACTCTAACATATTTAGAATAAAAGACATGACAGTTAAATAAGATGTTGCTTGAAAATAAAATAAAATTTGAGACATGATATACGACATTTAAGAAGCCTTTATTTGAGCACTTTCAAAAAGGTTTGGCTCTAATTTGAGCACTCTTAAAGTTTTGGCCCTTATTGGAGCACTTTGAAAGGTTTGACTTTCTGATTTATCGTAATTTGATATGTCAAATTAGGCAGATCCCATTACACTTGACAAGCTTAGTCTCAAGCAGTTTGAAGGTATTTTCCGTGTTTTTACTTAGTTTTAATTATTTTCTTTAATAAGTGAATTAGTGTATTTTATACTACTTTTGAGACCTGAATTGGCCAAATGTGCCATAGGGATTTAACAGTTGATTGAGTGTTGTACGGAGTCAATGGTGGCTCGGACGTGAACGAAAACATCACCTAGAAGAGGGTATCGTGATATCAAAGTTTGGAAGTCGTGATACCCCTAACATTGCTAAACGAAGAGGATCGAGGCCATCTACGATGGTATTGCAATACTAGCCATGGGTATCACGATACCCAACCTCTCAAGGCTCCCCCATTTCAAGATTGGCGTGGATATCGCGATACCCCTAAATAGAGGAGACAAAAAATTATTGCAAGGGTAGTCTTTGTCCAACTCCAACACCAATAAAAAATACACATTGAGGGGAATTTTTGGTATAATTTTTGGGTTGTAATCAGATTAAAAGCCACTTTTGACTGAGAACTAAAGATGTTGCCTTTTAGTTTAGTTTTTATATTCTTTTTAGGGTAGTTTTAGTTGTCTTATTTATTTTTTTAGGGTTTCAAATATAGCTTTAGGGTGTTAGTTGTTAGTTAGTTAGTTTTACTGTAGCTAGGTGTTATTTATCTTTAAGTACTTTAACTTTACATTGTATTTTCATTTTCATCTAAAGTAGCTTAGTTCCATTTCCAGTTTCTTAGATAAAAATTTGATCTTTTTGAGTTTTTCTTCATCTTCATTGTTGCTATTTCTATTTTCTTCAAGTATTCGTTAAGAAGTTTCAAACCTTTACTTAAAAACCTTTATTGTTCTTACTTTTGATGCATGTTTGCTGGTATGTTGGGTATTGCTTGTTTGGTAATGATACTGAGTAACTAAATCTTAGGTGGTTGGTTGATGGAAGTGTTGTCTAGTTAGTTCTTGGTACAAGGACTAAATCATAAAAATTGGACTAAATCAAATAGACTTAAAAACTTAGGATTGACGACCCTAAAAGAAAATTTAGGTAAGTGAGACCGAGAGGATATCTTATCGGGCAACAATTCAATAGTCCCAGATTAGTTAATGAGGTTGAGAGATAAACCAAACTAATTTATCTAATGTTGTGTTTAGTTGGTAAAGTTGAGGATATCTTATCGGGCACCAATTAGAAGCACTTTTGACATGAAAAACACTTTTGAAGCAAAAGGAATGCTAGATAAGCAACTTTTGAAGGACATTTTTGGTTTTTCAAAAGCATTTTTCCTCAAATGGAGAAGTTAAAATTTTTAGCTTTTATCTCCCAAAAGCACATTTCTGAAGCTTAATTACGTTTTTACCCCTACCAAAGACACGATACTTTCCTTTCTCTGGTTCTTACTTCCCTTTCATTTTCTTTCTTCTTCCATTTTCTCCAAGGTATTTGCTATTCTCTCCTTCTCTTTCTTTCTACTCCCCTAATCTCATCTTCTCATTTCAACTCCGCATTTAACTTTCTCATTTTTTTCTATTATAGATTAAGCTCTTTTTGGTTGCTTCTGAGTTTGGTTGCTCCCCATTTTAGGTAACTTTCTCATTTGCTGCCATTATCGTGTTCCTCAAGCTTTTACAAGAAAGTTTGAGTCTTTATCAACTTGTTGTTAATAGGTTCAAATATGAGTATTAGTAGCAAAATCCTAGTTGGTTAGTTGATGGAAGTGATGGGTAATTAATTTTTAGGTTTAGGGACTAAATTGCAAAAAACTAGACTAAATCGAATATACTTCAAAACTTAGGATTGACAACCTTAAGGAAAAATTAAGATAAGTGAGACTGAGAGGAGAGCTTATCGGGCATCAACTTGATAGCCCTGGGTTAGTTTGGTGAGGTCGAGAGATAAACTGGACTAATTTGTCAAAATTGGTAAAGTTGAGGCCGGGAGGTAAAATTGAACCAATTTAGGAGTAATAGCGATTTTGCTCCCTAATTCGAAGGTTAACCAACCTCATTGTACAGGCCAATTTTTAAAATAGAAAACCCAAAACTATTACCCATTTAAACCCTTAGCCCATTATCCCAATCCCATTTCACAAAACCCAATTACATAAAATTAAACCCAATACCCACCAAACCCTAAAACCCAAACAATACCCAAAACCCGGAGCCCAATAGAAGCCCAAACACCCATTAGTCAAACTAGGGTTTCAGAAAAGCTGAAACCCTAGCCACCCTCCCCCTTACTTTCGGCGCCACCCTCTCCCCACTAGCCCATGCGCGCATGCAGAACCGCCTCTCTCGACACTCAAAGACCGGTCACCTCCACGGATCTGCTCAAGACCGCCATACACAAAGCATTAAACATGAAGGACATAAACAATTTAAAAATAAATGTAAAGGGTTTATAAAACCCAAATGAAAGGTTGTAAAGTTTTTTTGAGAGAGGTTTTCTTACGGAATATAAAAAAACACAAAAGATTAATACCAAAGAAATCCAAAGTCAAAAATCGAAAAATCTAAGGTGATTTTCATTCTATTATTATTATTATTATTTTTTGATCTCTTATACATACATATATATCAAAATATAAAAAAAAAAAAGTACCTTTTCAGCTTTTCCCTACCATCATGACGGTGGCTGTGCGATAATGGCTTGGCGGTGGAGCTCATCGGTCTCGGCCAAAATGCAGGATTTCCCAGAGAGAGGAGAGCTTTCTCTCCTTTTTTTTTTCTAAAGCTGGAAGGAATGAATTTTTTGAAAAAAATAAGACTTTTATAACACACCAAAACGGCACCGTTTTGGTGCCCAAGCCTAAAGGCCAAAACGGTGCCGTTTCTTATGACCCGAAAACAACCCGACCCAGCGCAGAGAGGATCCGCGTGTTTTAGCGGAAGGGTCTAATTGCGCGAATGACCCTTCCGCTTTTCTGAGGATTTGCGATTAAGCTTTTTAAATTTTACAATTTGACCCCATAATTTTAGCATTTTCAATTTAGCCCCCTTACCTGCGCAGCGTTTAGAGCAGCGGGGAATATTGCTATTTTAACCCCCACTGTTTTCACGCGTGTTCATGATGGTCCTTTCTTTATTTTTATTTTAATTTCACCCCAAATATTTTTGCTTCCAGTTCAATTTAATCCCTTTTTTAGTTATTTTTGTTAATTGATTGTTATTATTATGATTAATATTATTGCATAATCTTATTATATATTTAAACATATTTAATATATATATGTGTGTATTTATATGGTATATTTAATAATAGTCTTGTAATATTGTTATTATCTTTAATAAGTAAATATTATGTATATATATATTAACGCTATATTATGTATATTTTTATATATTACGTACATATGTTTTCTAATGTTTTATATTATCATGTATACATTTTAATATTATTAGTTATATACATTCTTTATACTATTTCGTGTATATATACCTATACTATCCTTATCATTATTATTAATATACATTTTATACTACAAGTATAGATAAGTTTTCTTATATTCTACATTATGATATTTATTATTTGTTATTATTTTATTTTCTTTATATCATCGTTATACTTAGTTTTTGTTTATATATTATATTTTTTTCTCTTTATTATTTTCTTTATATTTACTCATTACTTGTTATTATTATTTATGTGTATATATGTTTTCTTCGTATTACGTATAGTCATTTCTAATACATATTTCTTTAAATAATATTATTACATGTATGTTGTAGCATATGTATATGTGTACTTATGTGCATATTCCTTTAATACAAGCCATATATATATATATATTTGTGTTATATATATAATTTGTATATTATGTATACTATCATTTTATTATATATCATGTATATATTGAATGTTGTATTGTCTATGTATTTTACCATATATGTACATAATTTTAATATACATATATAAATATATCTTGATGCAATATTATTTTTTTTTTTTTTTCTTTTTTGTATTTAACCTTGAAATCATATGTGTATATATTATGTAGATGTTTTAATCTTATATTATATATGTTTTTTACATCTGCTATGTATGTAAGTTTTAATATCACATTTCATGTATACTATTATATGTATTTTAATGTTATTGGTTATATTTTTTTATTTTATTCATATGTATATCTTTAATATTATATTGTATATTTCTAATATTATTATTACTTATATATATGCATGTGCAAAATATGTTATGTATATATTCTTAATATCATGTTTATACATGTTCATTGCTTTCTTGTATTCGATACTATTATTATATTTAATCTTATATGCATAGTTAGTTTTTTAGTTAACATTATTGTCATATATGTTTTTGCTCCAATGTATTTTTACCCTTTATTTTTTATTCTATATCAATTTTGTTTTACATTGCTTTGAAAATTACGTTCCTATTTTCTAAATACATTTCAATAATCAAGGCAATATATCGATTTAACATTAAGTCATCGAGTTCATCGCTATGTTGGGTGAATGTCAATTGACTCGTGTTAAAGCGATATACCCTTCTCAAAAACCAAAATAAACTAAAATTTCTCGTCTTTAAAATCAGATCACAACTAAATTTTACATTGAATTTGTATTTATGAAAATTAATACAATAAGTGTTTATGAGATACCGATTTTGGGCGTCGCGAGGGTGCTAATACCTTCCTCGCGCGTAACCGACTCCCGAACCCTAATTTTTCTCTGGATTTTAACGTAAACCTAAACCTAGCCTTTTATTTGTTTTGAAAGACAAATTTAATAGGTGTCCGATCACACCTAGAAAAAAGATCGGTGGCGACTCCCAGTTTATTTATAAACCCAAATTTCAATTTCCAGTTTTCTAATAAATCGCCACAATTTAGCGACCCAAAACCAAAATTTTTACGTCGCTACACTCATAAAATCAACAAATCGTTGCTTGTTATTGTATCTTTTTTGGAATTTTCTAGTTTCATATTTTGTTTCATTTACAATTTAGTCCTTTGCTATTTTTAATTAATTAATTAGTGTAATTAAACTTGTGAATGGTCTGCCGTAATATAGTCCTTTGTGAGTAATTAGCTAGACTCCTTTAATTGCATGTTTATAGTTAGGAATTACTTAATCACCAGCTCCTTTGGGTTCAACCTCTTGAAATACTCCAGTATTCTATCGGATACTATAAATATTATAACTGACACTGTTTGCTTGTAGTTAAAACCGCACTTTTAAAAGTGTTTTATAAAATTATTTGTTTTTACATGCACAGGCGATAGCAATCATGTTTGTGCACTGGTCGCGGAAGCAGTCACTTTCATTTGAGCACTTTTGTAAATGTTAAGCCCTTATATGCGCATTTTGAAAGGTTTGACTCTTAGTGAGATATCCCTAAAAGGTCGAGCCCCAATTTGGGCATTCAACCAAATTTATTTGTCCAAATAAACAAAATTTTACCATGTCAAAGGTCAAAAATATTAATATTCATAAATCATAGAACAGACATGATTTAATCATAAAAAAACAATCAACTGATTTAAAAAGTAAAAAGAAATACATTAATTAAAATTAAAAACTTTAATGGACAAAAATTACATAATTATATGTTAATGCAATAATAAAATTACATTTTAATCCTTAAAATTTATAATTTAAATTTGGTCCCTTCTAAAATATATATATATATATATATATATATATTTAGTTTTGCACTAGGAATATATTAGAAAAGAAAAACACTTAAATTATTACAATTGTTTAAAAAAGCTTTCTACCTTTTTTTAGTTAATTAAGTTTTATTCTGTATTTTTTACCAAAATCTAATATTTTGAATTTTGAAACCACTTCTACTTGGCTTTTTTTTACTGATGTGGAGATTACGATCAAAGATTTAATCTAAATTTCTAATTAATCTAGAAATAAACAAAAATTTACCATATTGTTGTGTCATGTCAACCTCCATATTGACAAAACTTGCTTTAAAAATTAAAAATATTATTACTTCAATTAAAGTCAAGCACATTAATGGGCAAATATTATAAATATTATTCCTATTATGGGCAAAAATTTTATAGAATAAGACTTATTTAAGTATGAAAAGAATTTAAAGGTTTATTTAAACAAGTTGTTAGTGATTTAAAGACTATAAAATGTCTTAACCTTTTTTAAAATTATTTACCATTTTGGGTAACTTTTAACCAAAAATAATAAGATGATAATTAAGCCAGTCAAACTTTGATTTTTTTTTTTAAATTTTATTTTAATTTAAGTTTTGAGTTAATTGCACCGGGTATCTCCAAAGTAAGACTCATTTTAATTTGGTCTCTAAACTTTAAAATGTCCTAGCTATATCCTTAAACTATCAATGTTATATCAATCAAGTCCTTCAACCGTTAATTTAATCATTAAATGACATGCCAAATCTTATGTGACATAATTTAAAATGAAAATTTTAAAGAGACGTAAAATGTTACCGTATAACTTTTAAAAGTAAAAACTGAAAATAAAGTAAAATCGAAAAAAGAGAGAGTGAGCGATAAAGCTTTTGTAAAAGTTTTGAAACCCCAAAATCAAGATTTTTATAACATTCATTTTAAACTATGCCACAAAATATTTGACATCTCATTTAACGGTTAAATTAATGATTTTAGTAATAGAATGACCTTATTGATATAACCTCGATAGTTTGGGGATGCAATTAAAATGTCTTAAAATTTGGAGATCAATTTAGGGATGTATGGTGCAATTAACTTGTAAGTTTTTCCAGGTATAGTTTAGGGATTCTCTCTAAATTTATTTTGATTCGAATTTATCATATTTGGGGTTTTTTTTAGATTTATTAAAACCTTGTGTTTGATAGGGTAAAGACGGCACAAAGCGGAACAAAGACTTAATTAGATGGAATGACAAATGTGATCAAATTAAATTGAAGGCATGACAAAGCCAGTCATGTGGACAGTGATGTAGATAAAGGCTTAAACTAAAATATTAATGAATGGTGGCGGCAACGGCGGCGGTGATGACACTAACCAATGTGGCAAATAATGAAGAGTGTTGGGCCAAAGTGTGAAGGTGTGGTGAAATACAATATCATATCTAGAAAGAGACCCCAAAGAGGATTCAATCACTTGCTATACTTAGCTACATGGGGTATCTATTTAATTCAATTTGGTCCCTCATCTTTAATTGTGTTGTACGAATTCTTCTCAATCATTGATATCCTTTTCAATATCTGAGGGGCGGAATTTTGTTACAAATAATAATGTTTGTCCTTTCTTTATAATTTGATTCAAATTTATATGTTTTTTAATTTGAAATTCATTCCAAAATAAATGGATCAAATTGAAATAATTGAGTAAAGTAGAGATGGTCATGCAACACGACGAGAGAAAATTATTTCATTAATTTTTTTATTTAGATTCATAGTACGGTCGTTCTACAATCTACACCACTTCAAAATTTTAGAGTTAGAAATTTAAATTATGTCGCAATTAAAGATGAAAAAAAAACTAAATTACACAAATTATATTTATAAATAATTTATTTATCAATTAAAGTGATAAAAAATTATATAAAATCTTCATCAATTACATATTCAAACTCCTAAATATTTGGTTTATTTTAAGTAATGGTCTTTAGTTTTTTATTTAAAAATTTTATATAAAATATGAAAAGGCAAAAAATGCCATCATAATAATATGGTTTTAATTCAAAATTTAGTTCTTGAAGTATACAGTTTTTTTTTTGGTACTTAAACTTTTTTATCCCAATTTGGTACCTAAAATATCAATCATTTCCTACTTTGGTACCTAAAGTATGCCGCCATTATATTTTTGAGTCAATTTTTTGACAGATGTTAAAAATATTTGATAAACATTTACAAGACGTCACATTATTACTTTATGTAAAAAATATTTTCTTTTATTAAATATATATTAAAAATATAAAAAGAATTTAGAAATAATATATAAATCTAGAAAAAATATATATATAAATTATAAAAAATAAATTAAAAATAAATTTTACAAAAAATTACGATAATTTAAAAGAAATTAGTTGAAATTAATAATATTACAATAATATTTTTTAAAAACGTTTAAAATATTTTTTATAAAATTATAAAAAGTATTTAAAATTCAAGGTTTTTTTTTACAATTACTCGAAATTTAAATACTTTTTAAATTTTTATAACAATTTTTAATTTTTATATATTACTTTCACCTTTTAAAATTTATAATTGTATATTTTAGAATTTTTAAAAAAATTAAATTTTTTTTAAAATTTTATTTATTATATTTGTTTATTTTTACATTTTTAATCAGAATAATATATAATATTAACTATTTTAAAAAGGACATGCAGTGTATTCTAATAACATCACAGTGACAAATCAATAATTAGCCAACATCAATCAATAGTCAATCAACGAAAATGTGGCGTGTTCTAATATGCGCACATGCACACATTTGTGGGTTTTTAGTACAATTAAGTACACATGTTTGAGTTTGTAGGTCAATGTTAACCTATATTAGTATTTATAAACTCCGAAAAAAAATATAAAAAAATACATTTAATATTAAAATTGAGTAAAAAATAAATTTAAAATATAGATAGAACAGCAAGAGAAGCATTTACGACAAATATTTTGCTCCACCGCTCCCGTCCACTTTAAAAATAGAAACCTTTATGATTGAAACGATAAATAGGGATGTAAATGAAAAGAGATTTCGATAAGTTTAATTTTCTATTCATTTATCTAACTAAATAAATAAATATGAATTATATTTTGAGATTTATTTATTAAACAAATTAAATATGAATAATTTTATTATTTCATGAATATGTTTATTTAAAGTTCATTTTATAAGTTTACAATTCATTTATTGTTCTATTATTATATAATTAATATTATTATTGACTGTATGTTTGTTTTTTTTACAATATAATTATTAATATTTATATTTGGTTGTTTTATATTTTTTAAAATTATTTGTTTATTTATTACTCATTAGTATTGTTTGTGAATATGTTCAATTATATATTCATGAGCATGCTTGTCAACATGTTCGTTTAATATTTACGAATATGTTTATTTAATGTTTACGAACAAGTTCATTTAACTTAAATAAATTAATATAAATACACTTTTATTTTTAAGTTCCACCACTACAAAGACCATACAATCACAAGTACAAGTCAAGTATAAATATATATTCAACCAACTATAATGTAAAATTCAACCAATACAATGCATAGCGGACAAAGAACCAAACAAAAGTCGGACGAATCTACGCAAGGCATACGCACAAGGTGGAAAGAGACCCACACATTGGAATTACAAATGGTGGGACTCGAACCCTAGCCTTCAAGGTCTAGGATATCAATATAAATACACATAATTTTAAATAAACGAAATAAATATAAATTTGAAATTCTTAACAAATACGAACTAGATATGAACAAGCATAAAACCAAATAAAATAACATGAATAAAGAGGTTTGTTGATACAAGGTTTCAACAAGAAAGGTTAAAGGGGGAGAGAGTGGTGGAAATAGGATGGCCGGTTCACCTACAAGAGGAAGAGAACTGGAATAAGATATTATAGGTGAAGAAAGAAGAAGAATACAAGAAGCAAGGTGATAAGATACTTAGGTTTTCTTGGGGAGGAAAGAGATTATTTGTCTCTCGTGCTTTAAAGAATATATAACAGAATGTCCTCTTGTTTGATAGGGCTATGTAGCCGACAATACAAAGAGTAAGTCTGCCTATGTGATCAATTAGGTAGCAGGATCGTTACAGGTTGTAGTGGGTCAAATCTGCCTGGCCTATATTTACAAAACCCAACCCAAAATAGCCTAACATTGGAAACCCTAATCCCTAGCCTATGATCAGCCGCCGCTCCGTACCAGCATGCCCATACCCTCTGCTGCCACCGACTCTCCCATCACCGCAAACGAAAATCAACACGCAGAGCAGAGAGGTGCATGAGGCATTTATTTGTTTTTATTTTTTGTAATCAGTTATAAAACCGAAACAAATATGTAACAAAAGGGGGGGTTTTTCTTGGAATAAAAAAGAAGGGTTGTAGTTACAGAGATTTTTTTGGGGAGGATTTTAGCAATCAAAAGAAAGAAAAAAGGTTGAACTCCATTCTCTTATTTCCGTTCCTTTATTTTTCATCTCTGATTTCTTTTATTATTATTTTTAAATAGTTTTAAAACAAAGAAAGAGGAAAAGGAAGGAAGAAAGCCATTTACCTGGATCTCGAGTAGTCGATACTGACGTGGTTCTTCTCCGTTTGAATCGGATCCGACGAGGGTGGGGCTTTCTTTTGATTCTTCATGGAGAAAAATGGATCCTTGAATATGGATCTAAACAGGGCTAAACGAGCCTATCTGCTGCTCACGCGTCGTCGGCCACCGCTTTGTGGTGGCATCGTGGTAACAATGCCATATAAGGGTTTCAAACCTAGTTTGCAATAAGAGAGGAGAGAATTAGAGAAATTTCTATTTTTTTTTAAGAAAGGATGCTGAAATGGTAAAAAGAAAAAAGAAAAATCAATTTTGGCTTGATTAAGCCCAGCAAAACGACAAGTTTTATCCCCTTCCCACACCCATCAATTTTGACCGA
Organism: Gossypium anomalum; assembly: GCA_025698475.1. Lineage (NCBI taxonomy): Eukaryota > Viridiplantae > Streptophyta > Magnoliopsida > Malvales > Malvaceae > Gossypium > Gossypium anomalum. The sequence goes on from CM046967.1 coordinate 24,535,928, forward strand.
ATGGTCTATTTGCGCATGGGATCCCTCTGCTTTCTTGGCGCATTTCAATGTGGTCCTCCCCTTTCTTTTATTTCGACTTCGCCCCAAATTTGTGTTCTAAGATTTGATCTAGTCCCCTTTTAGTTATTTCGCCATCTTGTTGTTAATTAATCGGCTTTATTTTATTATTAATTATGTTATTACCATTTATTATTATTATTGTTATTTCTCGTATTTTATTATTATTGTTGTCACTATTTCTATCATTGTTTTATTATGATTATTATTATCATTATTCCTTATTGGTTATTATTATTTTTTATTTGTCTTTATTATTACTATGGGTATTACTCTTGTTCTTATTATTTTATTATTATTATGGTTTTCTACTTCGTTATCACTATTACTATCATCATACAATTAATTTTATATTAATTCTGTCATGTTATATATTTTTTTATTTTCTTATTGTTTCTTATCCACACTATTGTTACTATTATTATTGTCATTATTTTGAACATTATCATATATTTTAAATTATTATCAATTTTAAATATTTTGCATGTATTATTTCTTCTAAATCATCATACGTAGTATTCATTTTGAAATTTTTATATGTATCTTTGTACTCTAAATTATTATATATATATACACATACTTTTTATTTAAACGTTTTTATACATTATTTTATCTCAAATTTTTTCTTTCTTTTTCACCTCATTTATTCTAAATATTTTATACATTATTTATGTTAAACCATCTTATATATTCTAAGTTTTTATATGCTATTTTGTTATACTATTTTATATGTAAAAGATTTTAAATTCTTTTATTATTTATAGCAAACCTTTTATCATTATTTACCTTAAGACTTCATATATATTATTTATTAAATTGTTTTACATACCTATAAGGAGGGACATTCAATTTATTTATTTTAAATATTTTATTTATTACTTATTACAAGTTCTTTCTTCATAGTTACATATTTTATATCTATATATATATATATATTATTTGATCTAAATTTTATATACACGTATCCTCTTTTCTCAAATTATTTTATGTATATTATTAATTTTAAAGATTCATTTTTATTTTTTATTTATTTTTTTTAAAAAAAACTTAGTTATTATCATGTTAAATAGTTCGTACATTTTATTCATTTTGATTTACTTTGTACCATTTATTTCTTAGATTTTCGTATAGGTTATTTATTCATTTATCTTATCCTTTTTTATTGTTCCTTGATTATTAATGTTAGCATTTAAAAAATGTATGATATATGTTTTTTTATTTTCATATTGTGTCATGTATTGTTATTTTATGTTGTCCATTAATCCTTTGTGCTGCTATCTTAATCTTATTTATCCATGTTTGACAACTTGTCATAATTCTATTTTGAGTAGCTATGTTTTTTAGCTCCCATTATTTTGATTATTATTGTATGGATGTGAGCTCATGGATATTGCGTCACGTTAATTTGCTTTCTTTATATTATTTTCTTTCATTGATGAAATTAGTTATCCATGTATATATATTTTCATGTTTATTCGACTTTCATTCGCAATTTTAGTATTATGGTTTTCAACTTATTGATCCAAAATTAATAATTCCACTTTATTTCAAATCAAATTAAGATATTTTGAGTCGATTTTATGAAACAAAGCGATATTTTTGATGTTCAAAAATTTGAGAAATCGGGCCCTAACGTGTTGTGTTTCGATCTTTCGTTGGTTTAAATAATCAAATGTCCCTTTTAAAATTTCGTGTCGTTTTTCTAAGGTAATGCTTGATATTTGAAAATTCGGAAATAGTGCCCTATCGTGCTGGGTTTCAATTTTTCGTTTGTTCAAAATCATCAAGTATTCCTTTAGAATTTCACTCGTATTTTCTAAATTCTAAACAAGGCAATGTTTGATGCTTGGAAATTTGAGGAAACGTGCCCTAACTACGGGGCTTCAGTTCTCTCGTTGATTCTAAATAATTAAATACCATTTTGAGTTTTAAATACACTGAATTCCAATTTAAATTAAAGATGACCTTGCACTCGGGAATTTATAGAATTGTGTCCTAACTTACGGGATGTAATACTCCGATATCTCGAGATAAGGAAATCTTCAACAACTGTCTTGAGCTAATTCAAGAATTTTAAAATCAACGTCAATAAAAGGGATCGTATCTCAAATCCATTCTCGATTTTTAACTTTTGACTCTAGGACAATAATTAATCAATTTGGTACCAATTTTGGGCGTGACGAGGGTGCTAATCCTTCCTTGCACGTAACCGAATCCCGAACCCGTTTTCTCAAGTTTCGTAGACCAAAAATGTCGTTTTAGTAAACTAAAATATTTTATTAGAACAAAGGTGATCCGATCACACCTAATAACGGTCGGTGGCGACTCTCATATTCGTTTTCATTTTCAAACCAAAGTCGATTCCCGTTCTTTTCAAAAAAATGGTTTCGACACAGGTCTTTTGTCGTAATATGTGATAATATATAATTCTGCACTAACATGTGTGGGATGACCAGCTCAAAGGATGGGATTAATTAATTACAGTGTATTATTGCTAAAATAATAGATAATTAAAACTACAAACAAAATAAATGGTAAACTCCCGTGACTGTAGGCTAAAAGCTTAATATTAAAACTAAACTTGTTTGTGTAATACTTAAACCGTTGTGACCCAAATCTCCCTACCAAAGTGGTTAATGGGCCCACCCCTACCTTTTTATTATTTAAAAATTAAATATTTTATTATTAGGAAAAATATTTGATACATTATCATTGAAGTTTTTAAATTTCGTAAGTAGAGTCAAGATAATGACAAGTGTCTTATAGAATATAATAAAATATTAAAAAAATAAATATAGAAAAGAATGGAACACATGACAATTTTTTAATTATGCTTGTGGAGTTGAAAAAAAATACACCAGAAAATGTATATAATACTGACCCATATTATTACCATGTTGAACTAATATGTTATAAATAATTATTTAACATATTCACAATGGCACATTTAACCTTAAAAATGACTTAAAATAACTCCACACTAAGATGCACATGAAAATAATACACATATTAATATGGTTTACGAATTATGCTTCACCTTGGTTTGATTATTTGTTGTACCAAATTATAAATTAAAAATTTAAAGGTTAAAACATACCCCTAAGTCCCTATACCTTTCATAAATTTGGAATTTATCCTCTTACTTTTACTTTAAGAAATTTAAACCCTCTACTTTCCAAATTTAAAAATTTAGGTTTAACTGTTACCGCTATTAAAATTATTCTATTAAATTCATTGGTGCGACATTTTGAAATTAAAAAATATATATCATTTGGTAATTATGTAACAATAAAAAAATAACGCTGAATATACTAATATAGTGATGTTGATACAAAGTATGACTAGAGAGGACAATAAGGAGGAGGTAGAGAAGAGTAAGTGGTGGTTCTGTTGAAGTTGATTCACCTAAAGTGACGGAGAGCTGGAAAGGCACAAGTGGACAAGCTAACTTAGAGAGAGGATAGATTTGCTTAGAGTAACTTTAGGGTTAAAAGTCGATCCCTTTTTTATTATTGAAAGGGTATTTATAAGAGAGGTCCTCTTGTCCACTAGCATGATGTGGCAGGTTGTTATAGGGAAAGTTGCCAACATGCAAAGCATGAAAGACGTGCACCATTAGACCTATTTCATTATGTCATCAATTAGTATGAAGTTGTTACACCTAAATAGACCCTTTGTTGCAATGAGAACATGTTCACACCTAAAAGAAGGTGCCTCGAAAGCGAGTTCTCATCTCATGATCTCGAAGCAAGTGAAATTGATAGGAATGCTTATCTAGCAAATGACCTTGAAAATGGAAGGGTGTCGCTCCTCTGGTTGGGACATATGGTCAACTAGGACATGCCTCAGATGGAGTTAAAGGGGAGGTTAACACCTTCTGTCCTACTGACACGTGTCCAGGAGGTGGAGGGAGATAACAAGTGACAAATTATGTTAGATATTAGGGTATAGAGATTAATTTTCAATTTTAGGCATAATAAAGAGACCAAAAATAAAATTTAACCATTTTCCCATTATATAAAAAACCAATAATTTACACACGTGTCAAGAAATTCCTTTTATATATAATTACATTGATTATTTTTGTTAAATCTATAAAATGATTTAATTACATTTTATTTATGGAAATAAATTATATTGAATGCAATAACTAATACTTTTTTTGTCAAGGAGGCATTGGTTGTATTAGCAAGGTTTAGGTTCCAAGAGTTTGAGCGTTAAGTATGAGCCTTATCATGTGAAAATTATGTGTAGGAACTAGTTAATCTGAGTTCAGTTAGCTATTAAGTTATTTACTTTTGTGCTTATATTTGTTATACCATTAAAAATTTCGCAAATGACCCTCTGTGAGGATTGATCCACAAGCGACCCTCCACTACCATAAGCAAACCTTTATGTAGAATAGTTCGTAGGTGACCTCTCGCAGACTTTGTCCAAGTCAGCATAGAGATAGTTCGTTATGCTCCTTTCACTGGGACCACCAAGGCACAACCCCCTCGTACGACCTTAAGGATGGGAATGTCAAAGTAGGATCACACGGTACACCCCATGGAGACAACTAACCTACAACAACCCTGCTACTATGGCAACTCGCACAACCATGCAAAACATTTTACTAGTTGTTACGTGGCACTATAGGACAAGGGGTGAATCCTTATATAAGCCTAAGTACACGAGGAACCAAAGATCAAGCTCATTCTCCTTGCAAACCTACATAACAACCCAAAACAATCTATTTCTCCTTCTCCTACCTCTCATTCTTCCTAGCACCAATTCTCCATCTACCACAGGTGAAGCAACACTTCCCTCCACCGTCCTCTTCTCCTTGCTGGTGACCTCTATCAACAATTGGTGTAGTAAGTAAGGATAAAAGTGTTGGTTTTGTTGTTGTTGTTGGTCTAGATTAGTGGGTGGCTGAGTGGTCTGGAGAGGTTGAAGGGGTAGGGATTATGCTTGAGCTAAAGGGAGCTATTGGTTTTGGTTGGTTATATTTTCAAAGATAACAATAAAAGAGTGAGTCATGGTGGTTCAATCCATGCTTACCATACCAACTGTAGATACGTATTACCAATAAGGAAGGGAGTATTTGTTCACCAGTGGTAGGCAGAGAGTTAGTATTAGGTAGAATGAGAGGTACAAGAAGAAAAAGGAGAATAAGTCGATCTTTGGTTTCTCGTGCATTTAGGCTCATATATGAGGTCACCCCTCGTCTTGTAGTGCCACATAGCCAACAATATATTGTCTTACATGGTTGCTTAGGTTGGCTAGGTCGCAGGGCCATTATAGGTTAGTTGTCACAATGAGGTGTACTATGTGGTCTTGCTCTAGCATTCTTGTCCTTGAGGTTGTATGAAGCGGTTGTGCTTTGGTTATCCTAGAAAGAGATACGTAATGGACTATTTCTATGCTGACTCTAATAAGGTCTGTAAGGGGTCACATACGAACCGTTCTACATGAAGAGTTACTTACATACCATTCGAACGTTCCTAGTAGAGGGTCACTTGAGGGTTGGTCCTCACGAAGGGTCATCTGCAGATTGTTTAACAACTTCTCACATGTATATTAGATAGCGTTAAAACTTGAATTTTAGAATTTAGATTTAAGCTTTAAAATAAAGTAAATTGATTTGTAAAATATTTAGAAATGATCAAAACCATTCCCGTAGGAGATCCGGATCCATTTTTTTTCTAATCATTCGATAAAAGGATTCATTTTCTTCATAAAAAATAAGAGGTAGAGCCAATAAAGATTTCTTTTTCGATTCATACCTAGAGCTGAATACCACATTCAAGAATTATTTTTGATCCAATCCGTAGAATCAATAGAAAAGGCAAATCTCTTATAATACACCAAATCGGGCTCGGTTATTAATAGAGTGAATAGACATGCTATTTCTTGAAATCTCTCTTCTAATTTAAAATCATGGTGTAACATGTATCCCCCTATTCTGGTCATGAAATAGATGAAATAAATCAAAATTTGAATTTTTGTTCAAAAATGAAATCTTATTGGAACTGCCTAGTTCATCCTTCAAAACAATATCACATCTCGAATCTGATAAAATAGGATGAATTGAGACGATATTCACGATTATTTATTAAATACCTACACAACTAAGAACATTAAAATTTTAAAATATTTGTTAAATTAAAAAAATTATGCTTTTATGCTTTTGAAATATATTACATTGACCGACAATTACTTCGTGGACAATGTATACATTCCATTTTTCAATTTTTTAATTTCATGTTCCCAAAATGGACCACTAAAGTAATTATTAACAAAAGAAAGTATTTGTTTAAACTTTTTAAATTTTTTGTGTTGAACGATTAAGTGGTTAATTAGATCAAAGAAAGTCATCATTTTCAACTAAGCAAAATAAAGAGTTATCATTAACTCACATAATTACTTATTTGATTCTCAACACTTTTATTCAGTTTAACAATAATATAAAATTCAATTTCTAGAACTCCATTGAAAATTTCAAAATAGTAACCAAGATTTGTCAATTCACACGGTTACCACAATTAAAATTTTGGGCCCTCCAAGTTGAAACTTTGCATTATTATAAAGTAATAATTAATATTAATACAATAATTTTATACACAATCATAAATAATAATTTTATTTTTTGAATTACTCATAGCTCCTCCCCAACCCCATAAATAGGAAAATAATGCGTTTCAGTGCACTCAAACTCACGTCCTCTTGCATTGACAATACTACTCCTACCAACTAAGCTAAAATTCAATCAATACATAATTTTTTTAATTATGCATTATTATTTAATTCACTATAAAATTATACGCCTACATCAATGTTAACTTATTAAAGAAATTGTTCTCAAATTAGGAGGCAAGATTTATTTTTGATTAATGCCAAAAGTGCTAATGGAGCTTTTATTATTATTATTAAAGTATAAGTAAATCATGATTATTCTTTTTATTATTACAATAAATCATAATAATTATAATGGCAGACATATATATATATATATTCCATCACTAAAATATATACGTCAACTTGGAAATGAGTAGCGGCAAAAGAAGGGTTTGCCGACATTTCTTTGTACATGTGATGTAATATTTAGACTTGTTTTTAGGGGTTAATATAATTTTTGGTCCTTAAATTTATCCATTTGTATATAGTTGATTCTTGAAATTGTATTCGTCAATTAAGTTATTGCATACAAATTAATTGTGTTAATGCAAAGATATCAACTTTCGCACAATATATTTTCTTGTTATGTATTGGACCAATGTTAAAAGACGAGGTATAAATCTTGCCGTCAAAAATGAAAATTTATTTTTAATTTCTTTAAGAAAAGAAAAAATATATTTAGTTTAATTCTTTTAGAAGTTTTGAAAATTGAAGTTAATATAATAACATTATATTTTGACTCAATCAAAAATTTTTTAATTTAATTTTGATCCAAAAAAATTTATAGCTTCTCCCCTAATTATGTAACCAAAAAAATGAAACATGCCACAAAATTTCAATTTAGGTAATTATTGGTAAAAGTATTAGGGACGCCCTGAATTGTATTTCGGTCCGTCTACTAAAAAATAAGTAAAATAGTCCTTATACATTCCAAAACGTGCAAATTTGCCCTCTGTTAAATTTTATCTCTCAAATAATGATGTAGAATATTAAATCCATGCTTAAAAAAATTTATAGGTAATTTATAGAAATGTTCACCGCACTATGCCTTTCGTTCTGTTTTGGTTATCCAACTATTAATTTTTTTGATCTAGTCACTAAAATTTTTTAAATTAAATATTTTAGTCACTCTGAGCTGATGTGAGCTTTTTTTTTTATTAGTCTAGTAACAAATTAGCCCTCAATGTTTACAAAATTTTCCATTTTAGTTCTAATTCTAAAAAATTCAATAATTTTGGCCCTCAACATTTACAAAATCTGTCAATTTAGTCTAAACTCTAAAAATTAAAATAATTATTTTTAAAATAAAATTTATTTTTAGCCCTTTATAACACACCGACTAACCCATGTGAGATATTAAAATAAGAAAAAAGAGTGCCCTCTTTCAAGTCACTTGTAACAATTGATTTTACTATAATTTAGACTTCACACTAAAGCTAACCAATTGATTTGGAACCTATCTAGAATAACTGTTTGCATTACTATTGTATAATGTTATACTGCTAAAACTTAATATTTAATTTGATTCAACATTATTTTTATTGTTACATTGCTGTCAAGTGAATATTATTTTATTTTAAAATGTCATATCAGTGAATTTACTTTAGTAAAAAAAATTTAACGATGGTGACTACTGCACCTGAATTTTAAAATTCAAAAAATAGGAGATGAAATTTCTAAATAAAATTAGGATACTAAATTCCAAATGTACAAAGTATATAAGCACTTAGAGTATGTTTTTAACATTCAAATTTTTACTCTATAATTTGATAAAAATAATTAATCAATTTTGGCAAAACGTAGAAACGTACTAATATATTTAAAAGACCTCAAAATAAAATATAAAAAAAAATTAAATCCAAGAAAGAAATAAAAAGATTATGTTTTTTTTTTTTATGAATCCAAAAAGATTATTTTAAATTATGTTGAGACATGGAAAGTTTTTAATATTTTGAAATTATTTTGAAATTGTTGTGGTTTTTAATCTTTCACATAAATGGATTGCATGGTGATAATAATCAATCATTATAATTATGTACCAATACATGAGACATCACGTCAACGCCATCTGATAGATGTGATGAAAAACGGATCAAAGTGATGAGGTCCCAAGGATGGACGGCCTGATCGTGACATATGAGGCCCACAAATGTATTGGGTCCCACTAGATTAATTTTAGGCCCCTATGCCATAAGTTCCTAATTATATTAATTTTGAATTTAATCTTTATAATCTCTTTGCATATCATTTTTGGGTAAATTTTATGAAGTAGTCATTCAATTATAATTTTTTAATCAATTATCTATGAAAAAGTTATAAAATGGTCATTTAATTATGGTTTTTTTCTTTTTTTATCACCCAACTATGAAAAGTTATAAAATGGTTACTTAACTATAATTTTTTCTTTATCACTGGCTAGCCAATGTCAAAAATGAAAACATCAAAAAAATCCAAGATAATTGGGTGACAAAAAAACAAGATTAAATAGTTGGGTGTCCATTTTGTAACTTTTTATAGTTGAATGTTGGGTGTCAATTTTGTAACTTTTTATAGTTGAATGACAAAAAAATAAGATTGAATAGTTGGGTGCCTATTTTGTAACTTTTTATAGTTGAATGACAAAAAAAATAATAATAAGGTGACTATTATTGTAGTTTACCCTTAATTTTTAATGTCAATGAAGCTCTCACGTTGTTGGCAAAGATTAAGGTCATGAGCCTTATTCGAATGCCATCATCTACAATTGCAACATCTACAGTTGCAATGTGTGGGTCTCCCTCTTACCTTGTGTGGGTTATATTATTTCTGGATTAATCTGACTTTTGTCTGGTTCTTTGTCCACTGTGCATAGTATTGGGTAGATTCTACATTATAGTTAGTCGAACATATATTTGACTTGTTTAGTACGGGTGAAACTTTCAAAAAAAAAATTATTTTGAACCGAGTTTGATGTTTTAAATTTAAATAAAATCCTTACTTTTTATCTTTATTTAAAAATTTTAAATTTTATAATTTATATTAAATGTTTTATTTGATTTTATTTAAAAAAAGGTAAATTTTCTATATAAAACAAGTCAAGGTTGGAATTTTTTTTTCTTTTGGGGCTCAAAAGAAATAATCTAATTAAATAAAATCAACTTGCAGCTAATTTATTTTGTGTATTTATTTTCTTATTGAGAAAATACAAAAGCATCAAAATAATAATATTTATTATTTTGTAAAAAAATATAATTTTTTAACCGAATTAGAACAAGATAAATAACTAACATCAACTTAATCAAATGTTTAAATATAATAGAAGATATGGATAGAAAAATTCACTCTATCAATAGACATGTGGTTTGTTGGTGAAGTGTTGAACTATTTATTTCATCAGATCATAAAAACTCAATTTTCGAACATTTTTCCTTTCTCTTAAAGGTCAAACATCAATTGCAACTATTCAATAAACAACTCACTGATATAGATGTAATTAAATAATACCCTTAAAAACATATAACAAGTTTCCTCCGTGTATAGCTCGATTGACTAAAAATAATATCACCGTATGAAAGTAAAACGTCAAAAAATTCATAAACCAACAAATCAATCATACATTTAACTTTTTTTTTTAAATACAGAATTAAAAAATTAAATTAACTTGAATTAAATAAATTAAATTATTATTTTATCAAATTTGGCATCCCCATATATTTTAGATGATTTTCATTTGGTGAAGCCTAAGAACTTGAAAAGAAGAATGTGACATATCCTTGGAAAAAATTTTCCCCGAAGTTAGGAACTTCCCGAGGTTGATTTGGGTCCATTGCTTCCGGCCCCTATTTTCAGGGTTCTGTTTTTCTTTTTGGAGATTTTCCAAGTCCTTGGCAGTGATGATCAAATCCATAATCTTCAAAAACTACAGGGATCAAAAAAGAAAAAGAAAATGGGGGGAGAATAATTAAAAGCGATGGCCCCCTATAAGTGGGGTTTAATTGGACAATTATCACATATATTCAACACCAAAAACCTTATCTAACTTACCATTGGTTCTTCTTTTCCCTTTTTCCTCATGGAGATAAACATGAACAGTCCAGGGTATTAATTAAAATTCTTTAAAAAAATTCAAATGCTTAATGAAATTTGCCAAAAAAAATTTGATAAAACTGATGGGGCTGATTAAAATTTTTAAAAAATTTAAGGGTTTAGTGTGAATCTTTCAAAATGGGAGAAAACGCCTACCACCATTACATTCTGTGAATGAACTAGTTGAACTTATGAGGCTTATCTTTATTCCTTCAAAATATCTGTTTGTTTTTTGAAAAATAAAACTATGATGATAATTTTAATTTTCAAAGCGAATAATATCTCATAAGAAATACAGTTCAAACTCGGCCACTTGAGTGAGGACAAAATATAAAGAAAGTATCTAAAATTTTGATAATAGGGTTGATTGGGGGGCTCAATTATCACACACTCGTGCAAGTGCAAGCAATGTACCTAGACAAATAGAAAAAGATTATGGTGTCACCCTTGCTTTGATCTCAATCTCTCCTTTCAATATTTCTACTCCTTGTAGGCCATCTCCTAATCCTTCTTTCTTTCTAATTTATGACCTCTCTTGGCTTTGCTTTATACTTTTTTCATGGGCACTATTGGATGATAATTAAATGAAAATTGTATTTGAAAATTTATGGTCAAATTATGATTTTGGTCCCTCTACTATATGATATTAATTTTTTTTAGAAAAGCAACCAAATATGGCACCACACACCTGGTCCGATCATTGAATTTTTAATGTGAGATGTCACATTCCGTTGCCGGAACAACTCAGTCTATCTTAATTCATAATTTCAACTTTAAATAAAAACGTGGCATAATAATATATTTTACATTTTATACTAATGTTGCGCATTTAATCATTTATTAATTGAACCTACACATAATGACCTAAGGTCATGCAAGGTTAAGTACAGAGTTAGGATTTGAATCCAAACTCAAATTATCGAAATTTAACATGTCTTGATATAAAGAAGTCAAGTCTCAAGAGGGATTGATCACAATGTAGAAGTTTATCTATCCTGTCAATGTAGATCCTATTCAGAGTTATTCTGATTTAGGTCAGTGGTGGAATGTAGTTGGAGCTAGAGGTGGTCTTCCCCCCTTAAAAAATAGAAAATTTTCAATATGCCCTTTAAACTCCCCCTCAAAAATTTTAAAAATTCTAAATAAGCCTTCCAAAAGTTCTAAACTTTTTAATTAGACCTTTCAAAAATTTTGACAATTCTCCTTAATCCTCTCAAAAGTTTTAAAAATTTTAATTAAATCCCTAAAAATTTTGAAAATTTTAAGTAGCCCCTCAAAAATTCAATGGCACATTCCGCCATTAGTTTAGGTTATATTCGATTTGTACTTTCTAATTCTACTTATGGTAATTCAGATATTATCTTTTGTAAATTTCCAATCAATATGAGAAGTTTTTTTTTTTTTGTTTGTATGTCAAACATTTGGAATAAAAATTTTAATATACAAAAGACAAATATGATAATTTTGAATATTAAAAACAATATATATATATATATATATATATATATATTATATTTCCATATCTTCCAAAGAAGGACCAAAGCTACCTAAAATTTCAAAAGCAATTATGATTAATAATGGTGTCCAATTAAAGCATGCACCGTGAAGCAATTTTACAAAACAAATATATATTTCTTTTCATAAACCCAAAACATAGGAAACAAAATTCCCTTTGTGTGGAAAAGGATGTAACTATAAGAACCAAATTGAAAATAATATAAACCAAACCTAAACATTAAAAACAACAACAACAAAACATAGAGGCCGACCGTCAATTATTTATATAATTAATTAAAAATATATATTTTAATTAATTTATAATTTTGATATTGTTTGGATAGGTAGATTGGGACATTGCTAAGGTCAAAGAAGCCTCATTATAAGATGCTCAAAGAGCTTTAAGTTGTTTGTATATTTGCCTTTTACATGAAACAATTTGCTAAAAGATGGAGTTTTTCAATTTTGGGGTTAATATACTAAATAAGTCCTTCAACTTTATCACTTTATTTAAATAAACCCTTATGCTTTTAATAGTTTCAAATAGCTTTTTTTATCATTACGATATAAGAGGAGGGAGAAGGGGGATAATAGGGTTTGAACCCGTATTATTTGGGTGCTAAACCATTATTGTGTAAAAGTAGGTTATTTTGATAAAGTCAAAGATTAAGAGCTAATTCCGATATCAAGTATAGTTTAAGAGTTTATTTGAATGTAATACAAATATAAGGGCTTGTTCAAATAAAAAAGAAAAAATTCAAGGGCTTATGTAATGTATTAATTTTTTTTATTTTCAAAACCTAAACCTAATTAAGTAATTTTTTAAATAGAATTAAGTAATAGTCTTTCTACTTCTTGAAATAAATAAATAAATAAATACATATATAGATAAAATAGAAGGAATCTTTTTCCATCATATTGTTCTAATATAAACAAAGCAATTGCCTAACATATGCTTTGGTCTTTTTCTGTAATAATTTCAAATATATTAAATAATTATGTTTATTATTTGTGGAATAATTAGAAACAATTTCACCTTTGATTATCGCAATGACATCATCTATTTTGAAAAAAGTATTAATTTCACCAAACGCCCTTAAACTATTGCTTGTAATTTAAATTGGTACCTAAAATTCAAAACATTCTAATTGAATTCTCAATGTATTAATATACGTATTGAGATATGTTCTTGTATATTATTTCAGTAATAGTTTTACTTGCTGTAGCATAGTTTAAGGACGTTTACTACAATTAAACCTTTTTAAAAAGTATTGATATAATGGTATAAGAAGATGAAGTAGTCAAGAGAGGCGGTTCACCCGATAGGGCCAGAGCTGCAATACGTCGTGGGGAGCAGGCGAGAAGGAGAGGAGCTAGATTGGGATATGGGAGGAAGTTGGTCGTTGGGTCATTGTCCCGACTCCATTGACTCCAAAGAGGTATTTAAGCAAGACCTTCATAAGCCACGTATTTTCTCTTGATTAGTTGTCTATAACTCAAGTAGCATAACACAAATCTTCTCATTAGGTCGACAACATCACCTGCTATTAGGGTGAAAGAAATTTTTTGTAAGACACCAAGATTAAGTTATATATTTTCATGAGAGTTAAAATATAATTTTACTATCATATTGGTATATATATTTGTAGTTTTTAGAATACTAAGTTAAAATTTTATTATTTGAAGGAACTATAATTTTACCATTTATTTACTTAAACTTTTATAGAACTTCAAAAGTTAAAAGCATGCTTTTTCATTTTAGGGAATCAAGATCTCGACAAGGGCTGGCAGAGGCCCTGCCCTTCTAAAATGAGAAAATTTTATTTAGGCCCTTTAAAATTTTTAAAATTTTAAATTAATAAAGATAAATTTACATTTTGCCCCTTAAAAATGATAAAAAGTTAATTTAATTCTTTAAAAATTATAAAAATATATACTATTAAAATGATAAAATTATATTTATACTATCGTAAAAATTACAGTTTAATTTCAACTCCTTAAAAAGATTTTCTAACTTTACCCCGGTCTCGGAACAACCACTTTAATGAAATATATGTAACAAATATCATATATTATTCCAAAATCATATTGTATTGCACTTTTCATAAACTAATAATGATAAGTTTGTGATTTCAAATTAATAATTGAATAAAAACACTTTTTTCATTTCATTTATATTTTTATTGGTCAGAGAAATTGGAGAAAATAAAAAGGAAATAGTCAATAATAATAATGAAAAATGTGTCGGTGGAGGAGTCCTAATGAGCGGTCCAAATCTGCCGGCAAAGGGTCCCGCACGCCTCCTATTATTATCAGTATGAGCCTTCCTCTGTGTTCTCTTCATTGGCTTACAACTTTTAATGCCTTAGTCAAATGAATATGAAATGTAATAAAGCAAAGTCAATTTCTCTTATATATAGGATGAAAAAGAAACTTATGAAAAGGAAAAGGCTCTTGCCTTTGTGAAAGAAGATGTGAAAATTCTACGTTTTCTCAACTTTTTTCCAAAAGAAAATCCATCAACTTTGCTTACAAATCTTTCAAAAATTCAAACTTTCCATTGGTCCATGGATTTAAATAAAAGACCCAAGGTTGAAATTAAGCAACTTGCTAATCAGATCTAGATTCAAATAATCAAATTAAGGCATGAGATACTTAAATTTTGAGTTTCATCATATATATTTACGATATGTGAATCTCTAATTCTAATATGTACATTTATCATGGTTGGATTTTATCCAGTTCCTAAATTTGAGTTTTATCATATATATTTGTGATGTGCGAGTCTTTAATCTTAATATGTGCATTTATTATAGATGGGTTTTATCCAGTTATTTATTTTGTATTGATTCCTAAATTTGAGTCCATCATATGTATTTATGATGTGTGGGTCTCCAATCCTAATATGTGTGCATTTGCCATAGTTGGATTTTATCCTACGTTGTGTTTTGTATTGGTTCCTAAATTTGAGTCTCATCGTATGGATCTATGATGTGTGGGTCTTCAATCCTAACATGTGCGCATTTGCCATGTTTGGACTTTATCCAATTATTCATACATTGTGTTTTGTATTGGTTCCTAAATTTGAGTCTTATTATATGCATTTATGATGTGTGGGTCTCTAATCCTAATATATGCATATGTCATGATTGGGTTTTATCCAGTTATTCGTACGTTATGTTTTGTAATGGTTATTTGTAATTGCACTATGTTATGTATAGAACAGTGAAGAACATGGTTGAAAATAGGTCAAATTATGTTATTAATTGTGAATTTAATCCTTGTATTTTAATTTAATCGTTTTTCGTCTATATACTTTTTGAATTTCAAAATTTCAGCTCAACCAATTAGTAGCAATTAAATTCTATTATTTTCAAAATTTTATGCTGCAAATATATTACCACATGCTAGCTTATTATTTCTATATAATACTTACAAAAAGGTCTCATTATTTTAGTTAGTAGATTTAACGGCTACGAATACAAAATTTGTAAATATTAAAAACGATGAAATTCGAGAACAATGTTTGAATCCACAAGTTTTGTACAGTATGAAACTAATAACAATATTTGACCTACTAACTTTTAAGTTTTATCGTTTGGATAGAACAAAAAATTTAATATTTAAAAATATATAATCTAAAATTAGTGAAATTAAAAAAAAAAAAAACAAAGATTAAATTCACAATTTATTTATTTATTTTGAGACATTCTGGGACCCATAAAGATGGCATAGAGATCTGATATCTGTATGCATATGTTCGTATATTATTGGCCCTCCACGATTTTGCATGCACACCAATTGACTTCATCAACTTGTTCTCAACCGTCTGATCAATCAGATGATACCCCTTTCATGTCGGCATCAACCATTGATCCCAAGCTTCAGTCTCCTGCATGGGATCCCCTTCAAACTTAATGGATGTCCAGCCCTAAATCCCATCTCACCCTCTTATTTTAATTTGGGTTAGGGTAAAAATATGTTATAAGTTTTTCTTTTTTATTTTTTTTAGAATTTAGTTTATGCATTTTTATTTTATAGAATTTAGGGTGGGTTTGGACGAACGGTGTATTTATCTGTGGTTAATGTAAAACAGCAGTAGCGATGAGATTAAATATTATAGTATGAGATAAAAAAATAAGTTAAACGCCCTACTTATCTAAACCCACACTTAAATCTTTTTACTTTTTAGATTTTAAAATTTTAATATTATTAACCATTGAACCTACATTTTGAAATTTGAAAAATAGAGAGGTTAAATTCTTAAAAATAAAATTATAAAGACTAAATTTTAAATTTTTGAAAAGTACAAAAATTTATAACATATTTTAACCTTTAATTTAATATAATTTGATCTGTTATTATTAAAGTGGTGATGTAAAATTTTATGAATCTGTTAACACTATTAGAATTGCTATGAATTAGAAGTTAACATTTTATTGGTAGCAATTAAGAATGTTATCAATTTGGATCTATTACTCCAAATTAAAGTAGAGGTTAAATCATAAACCTGAACATAATAAAGGGACTAAAACTAGAATTCTGACCTTTTTTTGTTTAATGTCTATAGAACGTGTGAATTGATGCCGTTTGTTAATAATAATTTTATTAAAGATTCCAATGGATTTTACATTTCAATGCGGGCCATGCCTTTTAAGACAGCTAATGATTTGGAATTTTGCCTAAATTTTGAAAAATTTTCATTATGGCCTTCAATTTTTTTTTAAAATTTTAATTAGCTCCCTTCAATACTCTCAAAGTGTTTAAAAATTTTAACTAATCCCCTCCCTCAATTTTTTGGAAAATTTCATTTGAGTTTTTTAAAATATTTATAAGTTTTAATTAGATTTATGACTTTTTTCGAAAATTATAACCAGTCCCGCTAAACTTAATGACACGTTTCACCATTAAAGTCTGAGCTTTACAGGGTGATGTATAAAATCATATTGTACCAAAAAGAATGGTGGGGTTGGGCTATAATTTTCCTTGCTGATAAACCTGAAAGCTGTTGTTGCAGTTCATGTTACTGAAAAATATGTTGGTTGATTTCATAAAATACAAACTACGTAGTCACTTTCAATATTGTACATGTACATGTATGTATTTGTATGTATATATGAAAAAGATAGCAGCTTTGCTCTGTTTCTCATTTATGGTGATTGTCCTTGTGAACAATGCATTTCCATTTTCAGATAATGATAAAGGGGGGAAATCAGGGGCCAAAATTTGTTTTTATGGATTAGAAATGAATAAAAAAATATTAGGGGTTATACTAATAATTTCTTAAAAATTAAACACCTTGTATGAAAATTTTTATTTTTGAAAGTAAACTACAATGCCTCCTTTCCCTCCATCCCGAGAAAAAAATGTTTGAAGCTAACCTATAGAGACTTCGAGTTCCTTGAGATGAATTGTATAGAGACAGTTAATTTCTTAAATGGTTAAGCTCTAGATCAAAGTTTACTATGGACTAGAGTGAGGGAATATTTGCAACAGATGAAAGATTTTCGTGTGAATCATGTCTTGAGGCATAAAGAATTAGGTGGCGAATGGTACGACGAGTTTGACTATGAGAATAGTTGCCGTATTGAGGGTTTTTGAGGAACCTTATTGAGCAGTGCATGACATTATGATGGCTGAGATTCCTAGCTTAATGTCTGAAATTGGTTGATAATTTTAAGTTATATCGTACTCTTTGTTATTATTGATATTATCTTTTTAAATTAAAACAAAATTAATAATTTATGGATGACTTTTTGATAATAATAAAAAAAATGTCCCACCGGAGAAGACATCAATTCGCAGTTCTTTTGGTGAGAGACATGCAACTCGGGTTAACTCATCTCCGACCCCATATGATAAAATGAAATTAAAAAAATAAATAAATAAATAAAAAGAGGTGGGGGGGCTTATTTGAATGCGCCTTTTCTTTCTCTTATATATTAATTCGACTCCCTTTTCTAAGCAACATCTTCATTTTTCTTGCTTCTCCTTAACCAAAATCCACAATCTTTCATTCTAATATGCAAAAAAGAAAACATGGATGTTTGATATCTGACAAATTTTCCACCTAGGAATCAGTGAAGTGTGTGTTCTGTTCTCTTCTGTTCTCTTCTGTCTGTATCTTTTTCTTACACTCATTGTAACTTTGGTCTGGTCTCAAAAATGGGAAGGCAATCTTGTTGTTACAAGCAAAAGCTTAGGAAAGGTCTTTGGTCCCCTGAAGAAGATGAAAAGCTTTTAAGGCATATTACAAAGTATGGCCATGGTTGCTGGAGCTCCATCCCTAAACAAGCTGGTAGGTACCATATACATATACATATATGTATGTATGCATGTGTGTGTGTGTTGATGATTTGTTTATAAAAAAAATATGAATGATTTGGCAGGGTTACAGAGGTGTGGGAAGAGTTGCAGGTTGAGGTGGATTAATTATTTAAGGCCTGATTTAAAGAGAGGCACATTTTCACAAGAAGAAGAAAATCTCATAATTGAACTTCATGCAGTTTTGGGGAATCGGTATATACATATACATATACACACATATATATATATGTTTCTTCTTCTTCTTTTTATTGGGATTTTTATGGAGAATTCTGGGTTTTTCTCGGTTTTCAATTAGGTGGTCTCAAATTGCTGCACGATTACCAGGAAGAACCGACAATGAAATCAAGAACCTATGGAACTCTTGTTTGAAAAAGAAGCTTAAACAGAAAGGCATCGACCCTGTCACTCACAAGCCACTCTCCGAGGTCGAAAATGGCGAAGGAAGTGGAAGCAACAAGCCATCTTTGGTGGGTCATCATCCAATTCACCAATATACATCGCCGCCCCCACCACCAGCAAAGCTCTCCTCTAACTGGTTCAACCCTGAATTTTCACCACCCATGACCGCCTCTTATGGACCCTTATACTATGGAACCACCACCGGTGGCTCAGCCAATAACACCACTTGGGGATTGGTTCAAACACAAACTGAAAAAGAAGAAGAAGAAGAAGAAGAAGAAGAAGAAGAAACCAAATGGACCGAGTTTCTTAATAACCCTTTATTAATGGCGGCTGCTTTACAAAATCAAACCCCACAATCTTATTACAATATCGAGATCAAATCAGAGCCTTGTTACTTAACTAATAGTTCATCATCATCATCAAACGATATGTGGTGGCCTCAGACCCAACAACAGCAGCTACCACTACAACATGAACCTTTACAAAATCCAGACATATGTGGTAAGGATATGCAGAGACTCACAGCAGCAGCTTTTGGACATATTTAGGGGTGTGTATGTACCCCAATTTTTTTTTTTTTTTTTTAAATTTGCCTTCGTTTTCATGTATATTGGTCTGATACAAAAAAAAATTATCAATGTTTGTTCTTTTTGTACTATTTGTGAGCAAAACAATCTTTGTAGTTTGTCATTAGCCCTTTTGTTTCAATTTTCAATTTTCAAATTTGTTGTTGTTTTTTTGTTTGCCATTGTTGCCGATGATCATGTTTGTGCATTGAAATGTTGAATTTCCCTTCTTCTTTTTTAATAGAGAAAAAAAGAAAGAATATGATTTAATATTTGATAGACTGACGGCCGGAGATTTTTACGTTATAATCAGATTTAAAAAGGCTTATTATTGTATATTTAAGAAATAAAAATATAATTTTATAATTTTCGTAAATTTAAAATTTAGTTTTTGTACTTGTCCGGAAGATTTGGTTTAGTTTCATTTATTTTTGTTTTCTTTGAAAATGGAAATCATTGAAGAAAATGTTAAAATTTTTAAAAATGATTTGAGGAAAATGAAAAATATGTGAAAATTTTAAAACAATTAAAAATTTATTTTCATTGTTTTTATTATAAAATGCTTTGTAAAAGTGAAAATGATGAAAACAATGATTTTTAATATCAAATTAATTGCTATGGTTCAAAACCTTATAAACTCAAAAATATTTTCTTTTCAATAGTTTTTCTAATATTACATCTTGTACCTTGGTTTGAATTCATACTAGTGTAAATTTTTTTATTTTATTTCGATTACAGAAAAATAGTTATTAAACATGTTTTTATGCTTCCATTATTAAAAACAAAATTTTATTTTAATTTATCAAACGCGTTTTTCAATTTTAAAAAATAAAAAAATGAAAATAGAAAATATTTTCCGAAATCAAACGTTGTCAACTTTCTAGATTTCAAAATTTAGATCTAATTGTTAATACTGTCATTTTTTTCCTATTTTTAACTCTATTTATGGATTTAAAAAAAAATTCTAACAATTTGAATTTTCAAATTAAAGAAAAATGAAATTTAATTTATGGATTGGATATTAAGAATGGGTTTGGATGGGCGGTGCGTTTACCTACAATTAGTATAAAAATAATAGTGACATTATAACGTGAGACAAAAAATAAGCTACACGTACCACACTCCAATGTCAATCCAAACCCACCCAAAATCTAATCTAACTTGGTTGTGTATCACCGTCTTAGAGGACAAAAGGAGTAATCCTTTTGTGATAGCTTTTATCACTTTTCCTTTTGTTCCTTCTCTTTAATTTTAAGGTGAATTTTGGAGTAAATGAATCTATTAGTTGGGTGGCGTGTCATAATACCTAAATTATCATAACCCTTCCATCTTTCAATTCATATTTACAAAATAACAATAATAATATTAATTGAGTTAAAATTAAATCTATAGTTAAAGTATCTTTCGAATTTGTATTTTTTGATTTTTTTTGAATTTTAGTCCTTCTGTATTTTTTTCAATAATTTAATTATTCTTCTTGTTTGATTTGAAAATCAAAGTTTAATTGATAATGATGATAATGAATTTTCAGTTTTAATTAAATTTGATTATATAATTTTTTTTATATTTAAAAGTTTAATTTAAAAATTAAAGTTAAATTGGTAAAATTATTTAATTAACTTCTATTAAATTTGAATATTTGCTATCGACGGCATTTTAATTTTTGAATTAGACAGGTAGAAACACCACATTCCTTAAATTAAAGTAGAGGGGACCAGTTGCAAAAGTTTGAAAAGTAGTGGGATTGTGGGCTAAATTGGACCTTTTACAAATCTTCAATGTTTTGGGAATTATTGGACCCCATGGGCCTTCCTACCAGTCGCCCTCTTGTTTGCCACAGCAGGCTCACAATGTACACCCAAAATCCCTAAATCTTTGTTCCTCGTCTATTTCTAGTTTCAGTCCTTCTACTATGTTGAAATCTGAAATTTAATCTATTTACATTAATTTGACATAATCAGGTCACTCTATTTTTACAATGTTAATAGTTAGTCCAAATTTACGATAGTGTTAACTACTGTTGTGATTTGACATACTTTGATCCTTTACCTTTATAATGTTAGCAATAAGCCATAATTAAGGCCTTCTTGGCTAAATGTGAAATTTTCTTTTAAGCCCCTCTAAAAACATAAAACTATTAATTTAAGCCTTTTTATCTATTAATTAAAAAGGAAAAAAAATATTTTTAACCTTTCTAAAAAATAATAGCTTTTCTAATACAAAATTTTTAGTTCTACCATTCTAAAATTTATAATTTTATCTCAACTCCTAATTTTTTTTCTAACTTCACCCTTCCTCTTAACGATTAAAAATTTTATTAATCTGAACCCACCTAATATCATAAAAATAGATGATGAAATGATGTGGAATTAAAGTAAAAACTATGAAAACCCAAATTTTATAAACACACTTTTTAGAAATAATGAAATTATTAATGAAGGGTTAATGCCACTTCATGCTTAGGTAAGGCAAAATGAGAGTTAATTAATAACTTCGTTGTCCGTGCAATGGAGGGTGAATGTGGGAAAGTGATTGACAATGTAAATAGGGCCACATAAATGGTGATGTCTTGTATCTGCTTTAAGACACTAACATTATCTTAAAAGCAACAAACTTCCAATTCAAGCCAAAGATAAAGTAGAGAAAACAAAATCAATCCTTCACTCATTGCACAACTAAACAAATAAATAAAATTCCTCACATGCCAAATCTTTTACACTTGTGGGTCGGTTTTAGATTAAGACTATGTATTGTAATGAATTAGTCAATCGGATTGATTGGATAAAAAAAATTAGTCAGTATATCGATATAGGCATAGTGTTGGAATGTCGGTGTGCCTCGTGGCGTAGCTGAAAAAAATTTGACAATCAATAACCATAGATCCAAGTACAAGGAACGAATCGGGTTAAAAAAAGGTTGAAGATATACCTATTTCGATCTAACCCCCTTGCACGATGTTGATCCTAAGCCACAACAAAAACGTCTCGACCTCTACATAGTCCACTAGTCAAAGAACAAACAACAAAAACTCTCATTGAACCTTTCAAAGAGAATAATATAATAAATGGTTGCTAGATCCTCTTTAATCTTTTTTTCTTGGAAACATCCACACTATTAGGGATTCTATTCCTTTTTCTTTAATATCACATTAAAAAGAAAAAAAACGAAATCATTCCTTTGGAGAAACATATGGAAAGTATTAAAACATTATATTCTTAACAAAAGAATATTAATTTCCATGTTTTTATCTTTGACCGAATTTTTTATTACAACTATTTATTTTAATAATTTATGTAAACTATATTTAGTTAATATTTATATATGAATCAAATTCATATATTAATTTTAACTATGTTCTCTATTCATGTACAATAAGTTGGTATATATAATGCATTTAATATTTAACTGTCAAATTAAATTAATTCAATAATTAATTTGATTCATATGACAGTTAAACTCAATACCAACTGTGTTTGGATTATGTTCGCTTCAACCATAGGATGTGACCCTGTAGACTTTTGTAATATTAGTAGTAATACTAGAACATTTCTAATGTTACAAGTAATGGGTGGCATCTAGCAATATGTCATTGCTACCCGATTTACAAGAAGTCTTGATTCGACATAACCTTTTTGTGATAATTTTTTTCATGTATTATATCATTTTATCATTTATATCTAGATTGGACACAAGTTATAGAATAGTTACACTTGTATAGTCCAATCTCATATTTCTTAATATTCTGAGTAGACTATAATAAACAAGTAAGTGTAATATCTCATATAAACTAAGTATGACCATACATTTCTAGTCTCACTCCATCAAGTGGCCTAAGATATTGCTCCCATTATGTAGGATGGACAAATCCTATCTTGATCAATAATATCCCATTGCATAGATTGTGGCATACCCAACATCAATCTTTATAGTACAACATGTTAATTCATTTCATGCTCAATTCACATTCTAGTCAAAATTACCATTTTGCTCTTGTACTTTTCATTAATTCCAATTTCATCCTTAGGCTTGAAAAATGAAATTCATGAATTTTAATCCTTATTCCAAACCTAGTCGAATTTTTCATATAATATTTATAGCTCATGTATTTCATAAAAATTAAAAATTTTTCCATGAATTTTGCATCTTTACAATTTAGTCCTTAAATCATAATTTCATCAAAATTTCCTTTACAAAAGTTGTTTATCTATCAACAACCTTTCATTTGCTACCATAAATTTCAAATTTTCAACATACTCATCCATGGAAAAATTTCAATAATTTAATATCTTTACAAATTGATCTCCAAAATAGATAGATTAAGTTATTACGATCTCGAAAATATAAAAATTACTAAAAACGGGACATGATTACTTACCCAATTAGGCTTGCTTGATTTTCTTTCTCTTTCCTAGGGTTTCCATAGAATTTGGGTAAGAAGATGATAATAATAATAATAATATGATTTTAAGTTGTTATCATCTTTATTTATTTCTATTTCTAATTTAGTCCTTTTCTTTTTCTAAAGTTCTATGGATGAATCATCAAAAATATCTACTAACTTCTCTTAATGGTCTAATTACCATATAAGGACCTTAAGTTTTGAATTCCATAGCTATTTGATACTTATAGCTACTAGAGCTCAACTTTTGCATTTTATGCAATTTGGTCCTTTCTATAATTAAACATGTAATCGGTAAAAAAAATTTTATCAAAATTTTCATACATCTTTCTTATCATAACGCAGACCATGCAATATTATTAAAATAAATTTTCTTTCTTACTCGAATTTGTGGTCCCAAAATCATTGTTCCGATTTTATTGAAATCGATCTGTTACACAACATTTATCATAAATTAACAATCAGTATAGTAGTTCAGTATATCCAGTGGATTTCTTTTACTTGATAGAGTATTATTTTCAGTAGATTCAGTAGGTATGGCTCGAAGACGCATACGTTTCAGTAGATTCAGTAGGTGTGGCTCAAAAACACATACATTTCAGTAGATTCAGTAAGTATGGCTTGAAAGCGCATACGTTTCAATAGATCCAGTAGGTATGACTTTTCTGAGCACCAATCAGTTTATCAATGGGTAACACTTGATAATCTCATTTGGTATACAATATAACATTCAATAACATTATATTAACAAAGAGTATAAGGATTATTAGAATCATAATTAAATGCATCAACTTACAGGAGCAATTTGCTGTAACAATTCATAATATCTCAATTAGTGATCAATGTCATTTTAATTCCTTATTTCCATTTCCAATTACACACATCAATATAATCTAATATTATGCAATTAAGTTCCTATAGTAAATTTAAAAATGTAATAATTAAACCGTACGAACTTACCTAACTAAATTGCAGCAATGACAAAAGTACATAGACTATTTGGTAATTTCTTTTTCCCTAAGTTTTCTACTCGTTCATGATCTAAAATAATGTTTTCACTCAATTAACTAATTCCAATAGTAAAATTAACTCATTTTATGCAATTAATCCTTTTTGACATTTTTACAAAATTGTCCTAAACATTTTATTTTTATTCAATTTAGTCCTTAAGCCCTAATCATGCAAATTAACCATTTTTATTTAAAAACATCCATGGTTGAATATTCAATGACCTCAATACAACCCATATTTGCAATTATTTCTCATCAAATCCTTATAATTTTATCACTTTAACAATTTAGTTCTTAAACCTTAAAATCATCAAAAACTACTTTACAAAATAGTCTTATCTAACAACCAAAGTCAATATTATTTCATAAAGTTTCAAGAATAACTAGAACTCAACAATGGCACAATAACTAGAACTCAACAATGGCACAATCCAAAATATTTAACAGTTTCACAAATTGGTCCTCAGGTTAGCTAGATTAAGCTAATACAAGCTTAGAAATATAAAAATTACTAAAAACATGTGAGATTTCATTAACCTATTACGAAACCAAGCTTGGCCGAATGGTTTTCTCCTACACTGGGGTTTTGGCTAAAAATTGAGAGAATAAAGTGAAGAAGATGATTGAGTTTCATCTTATTTTAATGAATTTTAACTTATTAACATAATTACAATTTTACTCTTTAATTTCACTTAATATTTTAGCAAAAAGGAACCTAAAACCGTCCACTATCCCTTGAAATGGTATATTTACCATTTAAGGGCCTTGCCTTACATTCCCATTATCATTTGATGCCTTTAATCAATAGAACTCCACTTTTACAGTTTTTACGATTCAATCTTTTTCACTTAATTAACTATCTAAACAATAAAATCTCATAACCAAATTTTAAAGCGGGATTAATAACCCTATAAATATTAAATAATTAATATTTACGATCTGACACATCAAAATTGTGGCCCCAAAACCACAATTTCTGATCATAATAGAAAATAGATTAATTAGTAAATCCTCAATTCATTAGGAATTAATTGCAATTTACCAAGATCTAGAGAATTTCATATCATTTCTATTATTAGGTCATTTAAGTAGGGTCGAATTACACCATTAGTCCTTCAATTTTTATAAATTTTAACTAAACAAGCTTATTTTCAATTTAATCCCAAACTAATTAGGACTAAATGAGCAAATAGTCCAAAAGTTAGTGGATTTAATCATGCCAACATCTTTTGGACTTTTTGGCCATGGTTTAATTACCATTTTGGTCCTTTTACTATTTTAAATATATAGCAATTAACTTTTACCTCTTTTACAATTTAATCATTTTACCTCAATTAAGCAATAAATCATCAAAATTATCGAACCCAACTTCAATTCACATATAATATGACTCTGTAAATATTTATACGGAAACGAGGTCCTAATACCTCATTTTCAATAACCACTTGACTTTTGAACTCAATCACTTACACTAACTTTTAATTTAATTGTTTAAAATCATCAAATCAAAATCCAATATAAAAATTACTATTAACTCATATAATTTTAATACGAATTATACGAACTTACTCATCGAATTTATGGTCCTGAATCCATTATTTTTGACACCACTGAAAAACGGGTTGTTATGGATAAAATATGATCATACTGGGTGAATAAATATTATTCTAAAGAGATCAAGGATATCCTATGAGGGTAACACACTTATAAGAAGGTCATTAGACAAGCACTAAGTAGTTGTTTTTGTAATGGTATGTCGTTGGAGAGAGCTCGGTCACAATACTATAGTGGAATGACTTCGTGACTAAATAAGTTTATAATTAATAGACGAAAAGTCAAAACTTAATTATAAATTTTTTGAGCCTTAATCACATATGTCCAATCGGTCCCCCTACTAGCTCATTAAAGCCAGAAATGAATTGCGAGTTTGAATAGAAATGAACAGAATAAATAGGAAAAGAGAAATGGGAAACATTCAAGAATGATTATGGTTTTTGCCAAAATGGAAAAAATGAATCATTTGGAAATGAATGTAGGTCTCCAAAAAATGAAAATGGAAATGATCCATTTGTGATTCTATATGGATTACTTAAAAATTAGCAAAAGAATGAATTTCTATTTTCAAGCTGTTTTAAAGCTCAAAAATGAAAATAAATCATTTGGTCATAGTAAACATGTTGAGTTATGAAATATTGTACATATTTTCTCAAAATTTTATCAGGAGTAAAATCATCAAAATTTTACTTGGGTAAAATAGGGATGAGTAAATTAAGTTTATTTTGGGAAATAAAAAAATCGAATCGGGTTAGATCACATTACAAATTACTGGGTCAAAAGGCTGAGGAAACATATGTAATTGGACCCAATGTGAGAGTAGCCCAAAACCCCCTCATATAACATGAAGGGGGCGGCAACCCTAGTAGGAATACTAGGGTGTGCCGTCCACCCCCCTCCCACTCTAAGTAGGAAGTTGTTTTTTCTATTTAAAATAAACCACTACAATTCAATAAGGGTTCTATCTTCTCTTCCTATAAATAGATGGCACAGGTAGAGCTATTATTAACATAACTTTAAGAGATTGTTACACTGCCGGAAAATAGAAAGAATTTATTCTCAGCTATCAGATATATTTTTCCATAACAACAATTCTATCGGTTTCTATTAAAAAAAGAAAATTTTCGTTTTCACCCAAATAAAAGAGAGAACTTTTTCTAGTTTTGTGTTTCAATTCAATTGATTCGAGCCCACACTCAAAGCAGTTCATGGTACAAGAATAAAATAGAAGATTATTTGGTTGAAAGTCGGGAACAACGAACGTCCGCTAAGCCAAAAACACAAGTATTATTTCAGTTAGGGTTTATTGCTATAAATATTACAAAAATAGTCAATTTTTCAAATTTTTAACTTTCCACTATTTAAGAAAAAAAATTTTCAAACCGGGTTTTTTTTCCAACAATATATTTGCCTAATTCTCCCCAATTATATTATTTAAATAATGAGAGATCAATTAAAGATAGTAATATACCTTTCTGCTCTTTTGGATTAAATTATGTGCCACATCTTTATATTAAAATATTATAGATAGAAACCACTTATCATGTTTTAAAATGATATTAAACTTCCGAGGACCTCAAATAGTGCATTTCTTTATTTGGACTACTCTACAACAAAAACTTCTTAGAACGCGGAAAGAGTTAAGAGGGAGATTTAAACTAATTTTTCATGTCTTATCTGTGGTCATGAATCGGAAGATATATTGCATGTTCTTAGAGATTGCAAAGATGTCTAGCTAAGTGTTATATCGATAAACCAAAAGAGGAATTTCTTTTCTAATAATTTACCTGATTGGCTAATTTCTAATTTGCAGGATCTTTCAAAAATGCATGTAGGAAGAGCTAATTGGGCCTGTCTATTTGGTCTCTTCGCTTGGCGTATTTGGAAGAACCGTAATCTATTTATCTTTTAGGGAACGACTTGGGATTCAAATGAGATTGTTGAAGTTTCGAAGAGTTGGGCTAAACAGTATTCTATGGTGTTCAGAGATGTTTCGACTTGTTGTTAGGACTTTGCTTTTGGCCAAAAAAAACAAGAAATTAGATTATCCTAAATCCTGATAACGTTGTTTTGCTAGGATCTGGTCTTGCTACTACTGGGGGTATTGTGTGAAATGCAAATGGAGATTGGATTCGGATATAATCACCATTTGGGGAAGTGCTCAACTTTTGACGCTGAATTATGGGGCATTGTGAATGGTATTAACCTCATCCGAAAAAGAGGACATGATAAGGTGGTAATCCAATCGGATAGTTTGGAGGTTATTATTCGATTCAAGATAGCATATTGACCATCTCGAATTCTGCCCTAATCAGGAGGATCCAATACCTATTGACTAGCGAAGGTCAGTGGCTTTTAAAACATAGTCAAATTGGCTATTAGAATAAAGGGAGAGTTTGCAGATACTTGATCCTCCTAGAGAGATTCAAGAAATCTTAGACATGGATAGAGTTAATAGTTTTTACATGTAACTAGTTGCATATTTTCTTAATTTCATTTCACGGAAAAAAATATTAAATTTTCCTAAAAGTAATCTAGGTTTAAATCTTAATTATATCAAAGAAATCATATTAAAAATAAAAATAAAAATTTAATATTTTTTAAAATACGATAAGAGAAGTAAATTGTAAAGTTTTTGTTTCCCTCGTTACATTATTATTATAATAAAGAGACTACTTTAGACTTAAACACAGTTTCCAGATAATTAGCAAACAAAATATTGTACTTGGATGAGACATTGGGCAGTGATTAAAAAAAAAAAAAAAAAAAAAAACAGGAATCAAAGTTAAAAGAATGGATGCTGTTTAAATTGAAAATTATATTTTTTTTAAGGGGAAAAAGGATGGACCCATCCAATCATATGCACCATCACGTACTCTCATATAAATGCGCAACCGAGCAAATCTGTGCACTTTAAAACGTATGCCTTACAAAAAAATAACTTACTATCACTCTATTGTAAACATCAAAATGTGACTCAGAACACAAGCTCTAATATGCGTAATTTATTATTTAATCTCAACTGTCAAATCTTGGAACATACTATTAATTGTAATTAATTAATTTGTTTAAATATAAACCTTAAAATGAACTTTTTCTTTTAAAAAAAAAATACAAATGTTTTTATCCGTTTTACGATTTGAGTATAGTCATATTCGGATCAAGGTGGCATTTGAGTAAACCCTCCTAACAATGTCAATTCAAATGCTTGATGAAAATGTAAAATTTTTTATTAGTTGACACACTAGAATAAACTCCTGTATTGCTAAAAATGTCCTTTAGCATAAGTAAGTTTTGTTTTTTCTTGGATATTATTTGATAATATTTAAATATCCTTTTCAAAAATATTTTTGTCTAAAATTTTTAAATCGTTTTCATTGTATAAAATATTTAATTTTATCTCTTAAAATTTAATTTAATTTTAAATTAAATTGGATTTGAAAACTTTGAAATCCAAAAGATGTCTGATTCCTACTATTTGAGTCCATTTTTATTTCTCGATTTTTCTTGAACCTTAGCTGAAACCCAATAATGGAATCATAGTACTAAAGTAGTGGGTCAAGCATCTTGGACGTACGAACAATGAAATTTTGCAAACTGCAATGATCTGGGGCCTTTATGCTCATCTGGGTTTGGTGGTGTATGGCTTTACCTCTATAGGCTTTGTTTATAAATTATTAAAAGATCATTAAAAATTTTACTAAAAATAAAAAAAGTCTCTACAAATTTCGAATGATTAGCAAGTTAATTAACTATTACAATACAGCGGATCGAGGAGAAATAACCATTACCATTCTATAGTTAGCACACTCTCTTCCATCACTTACATCACTCTGTTATAAATGTATAATCTTAAAAATTATTATAACCTCTATAAATGTTAGATGTGTCCATCTCCACTTTACCTATTTTCGCTTCACTTCAATTTAATTTTTACTACTTATTTTTAATAGTTGTAATATTTTTTAAGTCAAGTAAATATTTAAATTTTGAATATAAAATATATTTATTTATATTACATTTTTACCTTTTTAATAATTTGCATATACTATGATAAAATGGTAATTCCATATAATGGAACGGAATGGAGTGGGGCAAGCAATTACCATAACCACTTCATATCCATCATTCAAAAGAAAAAATCAAGCCCACCTCGCACTTGCCTTTTTAGAAAAGATTTGTCGTTCCATTTGGAACAAATTGGTTGAGAATCCATCGAGTGTTTCGGGTTTTGTCATCCCTAAGGTCAACCATTATAATCCCTCTCTCCATGCTAATACTTTGGTCGGTCTAGCCTAGTTTAAACAATGTTGTCTTTTTTGTCCCCTTAAAATGGAAGAAGAAGAAGAAGAAGAAGAAGAAGAAATGTATATTTTTCAAATGGGGAGATATATACTTACATTGGTATAAAAATTCAAGTAATTTTACACACTTTCATATTTTACGGTTAATATTTTAATAATCTAATAATTGAATTTATTAATACAATTGCACTTGTTAAGAGGCAAAGTCATAAAATTACTTTAAGAGAGCCAGAGATGAATAATTTTATTTTTTTTGGTGGAGAGGCAAAGTGTAAATTTACTAATATAATAACTTGTAGTTTGCAAAATTTTAAAGTGGTTATAAGTCAATTTTACGAATTTTGGGAGGCTAAGGCCACCACCTACCTCTGTCTATGCCCCTGTATTTGTCATTCATATAAAATTTTGAATTAATTTGATATCTTTATTGTACAAATACAAAACATTGACTTTATTATATATATGTAACTATCTGGAAATCTTTTTTACATAAAATAAATAATTAAATATTCATAAATGTATTGTTAAGAAAGTAAAATATAAAATTAATTTGAATATCTGAATTTTTTTTATTTGTAAAAGTAAAAAGGATTTTCATAATATGAATTTGTTATTCACAAAATAAAGTGAATTTAATAATGAATGTTTAATAGGTAATATTTGTATTTGTTCAACTGTATATCTATACTGTATATTAAGTTTTTGATTGAATTGATGTTAAACGTCAGCAAAACATCAATTCAATTTAGAAATAACTAGAAGCTTCAAAATGAAAATTAATATAAGGATATTTTTGCTTTTTTCTTCATATTTCTAATAAAATAATATTATAGTGAGATTTGAACTTGAGATACGTTATGTTCAAAATTTTAACTTAATAATTTCACCCAAAGTCTCGCTGAAATATTTAAAAGTATTTTTTATAATATATATTTTTATGTATTTTTTTTTAACAAGAGTTTAATTGAGTCTGTGTTATCCATCAATGGACAAATATTAGTTTGAGAGTATTTTTATCTTTTTTTTTTGTATATTTTATATAAAAGTTAGAAAATACATACACATTTCAACCCAAAATATTATATATCAAAGGCAAATTTAATTTATATATCAAAATTTCATAAATTTATTACATAATTATTTTCACCCACATCGTAAATATCTCATAATCCAGTAATAATTAAAATATTCAAACCAAATCTTTAATATTTAACTTTATAAAATTTTCATTTACTCCTTGAAAAATCAGTTAAATCAGAACACAAAATAAATGTCGATGAGATATTGGTATTGTTGACAAAGTATTAGACTTTAAAGGTTTTAAATTTACGATTTAGAATTTTTAAAACATTAAATTAATTTTTTGTTAAACACGTGTAAGCATCACAGTCATGATCAGGATCACATCAGCGATTAGCCGTCTAAGCTGGCTCAGAAAATAAAAAAAAAAGAAGTAAAAAAATAAAAGGAGTGGTCAAAGGAAAGAGGGTCGGTGAGCGGCTGTGTTAACTAAACCCACCAGTCTCAATTCCAAAAATATTAAACAAAATAATTTGAAGATAGAAAGATTAGTGGTGTGTGGGGTGCATGATGGGGGAGAAAATATATTTGAAAAATCCAATATCGATTTGAATTTTATTAAAATATTAAAATATTTTTAAAAATAAATATCTCAAAGTCATAAAATAAAGTTTATTTTCTTAAAATAATTTTTAAAAAATAAAACACAAATTTAGTATTAGAAAAGAAATTAAGAGTCATACTGAATCGAATTGAATTATTATCAATAATTTGAAATTTTCAAAAAGTCCGGTCCAACCAAACTAAACTCACCGTTCATAAGAACATGGGTTAAAATCGGACCTGGTCATGGTCGACCGCAGTTGTGCCCTAAGGTCTTGTTTGGAAAATCAACAATTAGGGGTCTATAGATTTGTCGTTTTGATGAAAAAAGCGTACACCTGGCTTTTTAAACGCGGTTACATACATCAGCTTTCAATACTTTAAATCAAAACACAACCTCGTGTGCCATATGCTTCCAAACACACCCTAACCAAAATTCCTCACAAAACAACAATTAAGCTTATTCCAATTACCCAAATTACCCCTTCTGTTGTTACTTGTTATAAACTCTTGGGTAAACTACACCCGGGTTCACTAAACTAGTAGTAAGTTTACATTTTGGTCATTCAACTTCAAAATGTTACAAAATGGTCATTAAACCATTAGAAAGCTTTCATTTAATGCACTAAATTATTCAAAAGTTTTTATTCACGTTGGGTTATTAAAGGTTTTTTTAAAAGTCCAGCTAGCGGGCTCCAAGCAATGATTCAACAATCAGTACCTATTAATGAGTAGAAAAACCTTAGATTCAAGTCAATTCAGCAATCAATGTCAAATATTAGAGAAGAAAGTTGTTTGGATTTTAATCCGCCGATTTGTGACGCTCAAAGTTGCTTCATAAAAATTAAAAACTAAATTGTATAAAAAAAAAAAGGAATTAAAGCTTTCGATTGGTGCAAACAGTGTGAACAGAGAAGGCCATACAACAATGATTTGAACAACCTAGTGGCTAGACCTGATCATGGACCAAGTCGGGCTGGTTTGGGTCGGGCCAATGTAAAATTTTATGCCCATTTTCTAGGCCCAACCTACTCAAATTAATTTTTTATATTATTTTTATATAAAAATAAATTTAAAAAATATAATACATCAAATACACTAAAAACATTAAAATAAGTGTTTCCCGACAAATTGAAAATACATTAAAAAAACTCGTTATACTTAAATAACACTAAAATAGTTGCAACTTAACAAGCAAATGTCTCTAACATAATAGCAAAATTAATAATAAAACAAGAGTTATACAATATCCGAATAATAACAATAAAATAATAGCAATATAACAGTAAAATGGCAACAAAACAATATAAAAATAGCAGTGAAATTTTTTTTAGCCAAATTCGGATTAGGCCTGAACCAAAAAATCTTACCCAAGGTCCTTATTTTTTGCCCAAACCCTCCCACTTTTTGGGAGAGTCTTCGGGCCTAGGCGGGTGGCCTAGCCATGATCAGGTTTACCAGTGATAAAAATGAAAACTTTCAAATAGTTCAATAATTATTTTATAAATTTTTTAAGATTGAGTTACTAATAGTTTAGTAACATTAAGTGAAATTTACCCCAAACTCTTCAGCCAATTCTTTTTGTATTCTTAGAGGGCAATTTCGGTATTTGAATTTGTAGTGGACTTGTGACTTTTACAATGTAGATAAAGTTTGGATTGAACCAATATTATTATTTACGTAAATATATATTAATCTATAGTAAATTTATAATTAAAAAAGAAGTGAGCTACACGGAAATCACACGGTTAATCAAGTGTCAACATCCATTCAAGATTAAATCATTAATCAACAAAGTAAAAAGAATGTAATTTGATATCACAAAGTTCAAAATTGACTTTTTTTTAATTAATTGGGACATTCCCACATTGGATAATATAAAAAGAATGGTGCTTGAGTGCTTGGGTTACACGTTTGGATCAACCTTGATTTTATATATATAATTTTATGATAGCGGCAAAGTTTATGTTTTAAAGATGTTTAAGTTAGGAACATGTAATGAAAGTAAGAGAAATTTGAGGAACAAGATTAGCAAAGTAACGATAAAGGGTTAAAAATAGTTATTATTTTTCGATCGAAATTTGTATGTATCAGTATTGGTTTATTTTAGTATATTGTTTCGGATTTATAGATATTTTTAAGAAATATTTAATATATGTATACAATAAATACTTATCAATTATATAAATCTATAATATATATAAAAACACGAGTTTGAAAAGATTTTGAATTGATAACAATACACTTTATTTTCTAACATATTACTAAATTAACTTTAAAAATAATTATAACTTAATTTCGATTTATTAGCTAAAAAAGTTGTATTCATTTTAAAATAGAGTTGTTATTTGGATAAAACTCTATGAATGACATATAAAAAAATCGTAATAATTATAATTTAATTTATAATTATTAATTAAAATTTTGAGGTAAAAGTATTGTGTTAATTTTATTTTTTTTAAATGTATTTATTTAGGTAAATTAGAATTATTACTTGAATAAAACTCTAAGCATATTAATTATCACTTGATTAATATTAGAATTATATACCAATTAAAATTTAAGTTTAGCTTTATAAATAACATTCGGTAACTTAAAATTTAAGTTTAGCTTAACTAATATTATCACTAATTCCTACTCTATCACGCAAAATCGTTGAATAGCCATTCAGTAGAGGGGATGCTAAATGGCTATTCCAGCCTCGTTCCCGAATGGCATCCTTTTCTTCCTCCTAAAATACCCTTTTTGGGGCCTTGAAATCATTCAACACAACAACAAAGTAAAATTGCGAAAATAAAGAGAGAAAGAAAGTAACGAGAATGATCCTATAATTCAAGCCATTTGAGAACCGTTACAAAGAAAATTGCATGATGATTGCACTGGTTTGGGGTATTTTTCTTCTTAGTGACAAAAAAAAAAGCATGGGTTTTCGGGTTTTGATACTTGATTTGGGGCTTTTAACTTAAGAAAAGAGGAAAAGAGAGGAGAGAGAATCACATATTAGATAATTGTGGTTGTTGAAGCTGTGGAAGACGACGTGATGTGGGTGGAAGCTTCAAAACGTTTTTGTAGATCTATAGTGTTACGCATAGATTTAAGAAAACTAACAAGAGAATCGAAAAGAAGGGGTTGATATAATCCAAATTTGAAATTTCGAGTACGAAAGGACGACGGACGATGGCTACCCACGATGGTTGATACGGTGGTGAACAGTGATTTCTAGAAAACATGATGAAGATTTTTCTGCACTAAAATGTGGAAGAGGAGGGGGGGGGGGGGACTTGAGAGAGAGGAGAGGTAAAATAATTTATGAACTTATACAAGTTAAATAATTTATAATTTATATATTTAAAAATTTTGTAGATATGTTTTTATTTTAAAAAATAATTCATAATAAACCAATAATAAATTGATATTAGTAAAATGATATTTAATTATTTGTTTACATATAATATCTTAAATATGTTAAAATAATATTTTAATGCTAATAATATTATACTTAATAAATTAAAACAATAATAAATTTAATTTGTAAATAAATTAATATTTGTAACAAGGGTAAAATAATCTTTTTCAAATCTATTCCATATCATGATTCAAATCAACCAAACAACGTAAGACTTATTACGTCTCTATTTCATTCCTAGCGCATAGCTATTACATTCCTACTCTATTTCATTCTAACGAACCAAACGTGTCATAAGTTTATACTATGTGAAGCAATCACTCTTAAATTTATTTCTTTTTTTTTATCTATCTATTATTTATTTGGTACAGGTGAAAAATATTTTGTGTATTTATTTTGAAAAGAAAGTCAAAGTTTAACGATTATTTTTTAATCACTATTATTTAATATGTTTATTAATTTAGTTTAAATACATTTCCTATTTATTATGAACTATTATTATAATTACTACATGTTGTTTTACTTTTTCTTTTTCAACTTAACATTATAGTTTACTTCCTTATATAGTTCCGGAATGTGTATATTATTTAAAAATTAAGAGAAATTATTATTATCAATAATAAGTAATAATTAAAGATACATTATTTAAAAACTAATTAAAAATTAAATGTATAAATTTACATGCAACGCATATAACATTATAAACTCATTTATCCCACCCATATTTTTTATTCAATATTTAAACTTATATGTATTTACTGCCATTATATAAACTTTATTTTTAAATTTCTAAACATAAATAATTTAACATATTTTTTAATATTTATGTTATAGTATTGTATATTTAATTTAATACGATATAAATTACATGATATATAATATAAAAAATGTCATATTATAAAATTGAAAACATGGTGAACTCTAACTTCAATATTCAAAGTTCGAGCCTAACACACATTTTAAACAAACCTAACTTTTTTTAAAAACATATTTTATTCAAATCGTTCTAAATTTTGAGTAGAACATCAAGCTTGGATAAATAACTTACCCCTAAAACTAGTTTAGTTCCAACCAGTAGGGCCAAAATTGGGTGAAAAAACTATTGCAATCGATACAAATCAAAATTTTCACGGCCACAAAAAAGAGAGTTTGATGTTCCATTTTACCACTAAAATGATGCACAATAGTTAAATAGTATTAGAGCTAGTGCGGAATTGACTACCTTGAAATATGTATCAAGTTGTAACTTTGCATATTAATTGGTTGGGACATATATCCTTAGTTTGACTATTTGCACCACCAGCCCTCTGACTTGTGTCATGTATTATTGTTGGAGTTAGTAGCTATTTATTTAACATGTCTCATATGCCACCCAGTTGCTTACGACGTTTGAGTCTTCTGGATTGTTGATTCCTTCGGATTTAAGATTTGATATGATGGGTTGTTTTCAATAATTTGAAAATAATTTTACATTAGTTTAATAAATTTTAATTTTTTAAATAACTTTTAATGTGTTTAAATTGATAAAAAGGTTAAATCAGAGTTTGAATTTGGCAACATATATTTTTTGGTAGACTAGATTAAAATTTCAAAAGGACTAAGCTCCATTAGTCACCACATGCATTCTGTGTTGAATGTTCTCTTCCAACAAACTTCTCAGGTATGGCGGAAGATCAATAAGGACGATCAAATGATCAATTCTACCCCCGGCCTCTTTAGCGGTGGAATCAACAACCTTATTGATGTCCCTCAAAATGTATTGGAATTTCGCTTTCTAATCCTTAGAACATCAGTCATGAATCATTCTAACTTCACCAATCCTGTTAATCATTACTAATCCATTTTGCAGAGTATTAATTAAAAAAACATTATCACTTTCTAATTCCACTTATCTAAAGCCTCGCATCCAAGCTAATTTCAATCCTTCGATCATTACTAGTGCCTCACCCTAAAATATGTTAGTCATATCTATCTCCATTTCCAAAACCTACCAACCAACCTCCATTTGGTCCTCTTATCACTCCATCGATTGACACCCTTATTCCATTCATTAACACCGAACCATCCACATTAACTTTGACCCATCCATTAGCCGAAAATTGCCACTTTTTCCTCGCCATGGACGTACATGCCCATTGCTCAGTAAGACCCTTGACTTTCAAAGACTTTGGCAACAAAAAAAATTCATATTTTGACTTGAACTTTTGTTTGATCAAAGTTAATCTTTGAACTTAATAATTATTTCTACATTGGGGTCTGAATTGTTTCCATATCAGGGTCTCAACTTGATAATTGTTTCCATATCCAGACTTGAACTTTAGTCTCGAATAAGAAAAAGTTCAAACTCTAACATGGGAACAACACCCAAATTCAAGATTAACTTGAAAAAAATAATTCAAACCCCAATATCAAAATAGTAGCCAAATTCAGGTCCAAAAAATTATTTAACCCATTTTTAAAGGAATTTTTTTTCTTTATCAATTATAAACTAAAACTAAGCGGTTGGTGAGTGTTTGCTACTGTTTTGTTGAATAATCCAGAAATGAAACAAATGTGAAATAATAATTGATGTATTAAGGAATGCATGTGGACTGATAATAGTACCATATGAGAGAGGGACCATTTTATGTAGTACTATTTGGCCATTAATGAAGGCTTT